>CM070874.1:252543429-253225929 GCA_036365515.1 Torymus aiolomorphi
TCCCCTTCCTAAATCACCCCCTAAATCAACGAACGATATCCGACCAACACCCATACAAGAAAATGAAGTAAAAATCTTTTCATTCTAATTCACAACAAATTACTTTAGTTAAAAATAATGCCCGAAGTTAAAGAAATGCCCGAAAATGTTAAATAAAAATTGAATAAAATAATAAATAATTCTAAGCAGGGAGGGAAGTGAACGATATGAAATCATTCCCTAAAATATTTTTTTTTAATCCACGAGAGTAACACTGGGAGTAAAGGGTTAAGGAGGACAAGGAATGGAAAGGAGAAATAAATAAAAACAATTTATTTTTCCCTCTCGTATATAAACATATTTTTTTTCTCATTTTATTTTATAACACAACAAAAATTTTTCATTTTTTTTACAACAGTACATAACTTAATACTTATTTTTAAAAATAACATTATCACCTAAATAAATTAAGGTTTCAAAACTGGTCTGAACAAAGCGCAATCTGACCCTCCAGTCCCCATTCACATCTGTGAGATAAAATAATTTTTGTAAACAATAAAAGTCGTCCTCTTCGCTCGGCACCATTGTAAGCCGCAACCTCCCCACCATCAGAGAAGCCGACCCTTCTTGCCTCAACAAGGCGGGAAACTCAAGTAAATCGAAATCCGGCATCGCCAGATTTTCCTTCTCTCTATGATCAACGTTAGCCCATTGACTTATCTAGAACAAAAAGAAGAAAAACGGAACATTAAAAAAATGCATAGTATATTTCTCTTTTATATATATTAAGAAGCTTCTCTCAGCCTCATTTACAAATTAAACCAAATATAATATTAAGATGTAGCAAAGTTAATTGAGCAAATTAACTATTCTTACCGTATAAAAACCAGATATATTGGGCCTTTTCAACTCGCCGACCATATCTATTCCTAATTGAAATAATTCGTTCATAGAACGAAACGAAATATTCTTGGACCTCTCATGAACAACGTGGTGAAGCTATAACCCAACAAATAAAATTACAATCATAAAAGATATAAAGGAGATTAATAAAATAGTAATAAACGGGAGAAATTATATACTTACGCTGATGAAAACCATGTCGACTCACCTCTATAGCTTGGAACTTGAAGAAGAATTGAGAACTAACGATACTCACTGCACACCTACCTCGGTTTATATACATCATTTTTGCATAGTTCTGCGGAATTTTGATAAGTGACAGTTAATGAACTCTGGGTCATCTAACTTACGACTCATCAGAAAATTTTCCTCACAGCAAACCATCGGTTTACACCTATTGTCCTAGTACATTCATTTATTTCCATGTATTTATTTCCCTTGTAAGGAAAAATCACTGATGCCACACACGTGTTTGAATTTTACCCAACAATCTAGGGGGGGGGGGGTAATACGTCCATGTAAGAGACGTATCATTTGAACATTCATCAAATAAAACGTAAATCAGTGATTTTTTGAGATACAGAATAATGTATACGCAGCACTTCGTTCGTGCGACATCGAGTCACCGACCTCGTAAAATCAAGTTAAATGACGACTAAGCCCGAAAACACAGTGCCAATATCAGCAGATAGGGAAGGGCTAAAATCAAGAACTTCCATTCCGACATCAAAATCCCCATAAGAACCGAGATAGGAGGATCAGGAAGAAAAATTAGTAGGTCAAATCAACGTTCGACCAGACAACCTCAAAAATGCTGAAAGGGTCATTCGAAACTTAAACCTGATAACCACTAATTCAAAGTAGAACTGACGAGTATTATTATTATTATTGTTATTATCATTATTATTATTATTATTATTATTATTATTATGATTATTATTATTATAATTATTATCATTCATACCCGGGTTCTATCCAACGATAGATGAGCATTTTTCTATGCTACCGGGCGCGTCCCCAGGTTGTGGATCGGGGAACGGCCAGCATAGTCTGGTCAGCCGTGAATATAATGAATACGCGGTCGCGAACAAATAAATCGTGAGAATGGCAGAATGAATGAGCATTGTGCGAATGGGCTGCGGCCGACGGATTGTGAATATTCCCGCTAGACTAGCCAAAGGGAGAGTAGTAAACTCCCTAACCGGGGTGGCACGAGATGTCAGTACCTAACCTCTGCGTTTATTATTATTATTATTGATAAACGCATGTTCAATGTGGAAGGACCGCTCTAGTGCTCACTGACTGGAGCCAATGGTGGGGTTGAAGCAATCATTGTTGGGCGCAGGTCTGAAGGATTGCCTGGTCAGTATTTCCTTATACCCGAAGTTGCGTAGGGCAAATCGCACACCGTCTAGCCCGAGGTTTGGGTCAGGTGTTGGGACGGTCCCGACATCGCCCACTCGGTAGGGTTGACGTTAAACCTTTGTTTCATTATGGCGCGGGCCTATCCCGTAACCTTTTTTGTAGAGTCACTAGGTGCCGGTAGCAGTGACCATCCGACAAACCGCCTCTCGGCTTCGGCATCCATAACGAGGGTTCCTTATAGGCGGGGATAGTAGCCACACCGAGGTGTGGCTCCCATAGTGGGCGAACCGTCTTAAACAACATATTCTATGCATGATGAATTCAAACACCCAACACAATCAACAAAATAAGGAGAAAGAAGGTATATGCCAGACTGCGGTGGAGAAGGTGCTCGCAGAAATGCGAGCGCTCCTCAAGGTTATGGTGCAGGCGCTAAAAGCTCAGCCTAATATCAAAAACGATATTAAAAAGGGGTTGCCAGTTATGGTAGACCAACTGGAGCAGCTCGAAAGCGCCGTGAAAATGGAACTACGTGCTGCTAAGCAAGCCAGGGCTTACACACCACCCAGGAGGCAAAGGACGATGTCCTTGGTAGAAAGTATGGGGACACCAACAGGGTCACTTGGCCTCGAGCCACTTGGCGGCACGAAGCGAGGCACTTCTAGCCCACCTAGCCTGGATACGGGGGAAAAGCAAGTGAAGAAGAAAAAGGCGGATATCCCTAAGGAAGATTGGGTTGCTGTAAAAAGTAGAGAAGGGCGGAAGCAGCCAAAACAACAGCAGCAGCAGCCACAGAAACAGCAGCCGCAACAACAGCAGAGGAAGCAGAAGACAAAGAAGAAGGAAAAAAAGGTAACAAAGCCGGATGCGATCGTGCTCAAACCGGCAGGCGGCAAGTCGTATGCGGACATTCTGTCCACCATACGTAAGGCTGTCAAGCCGGAAGAGAGTGGAGTAGAGATCCGATCCATCCGGCAAACAAGAGCAGGTCAGGTACTCCTCGAGCTGAAAGAAGGCAATTCAGTAACAAGAACTGCCTTCTCAGAAGCACTCAGAGAAGCTACTGAAAACGACTGCACCGTTGTTAGGGAACTGATCGCCAGAGTCGTCCTGGAGATCAGAGACCTCGACAGTTGCAAGTCCAGTGAGGAAGTAGTGGAGGCCTTAAAAAGAGACCTGCAGGACTACAAGGGGTTCCTGCAGTCTGTCCTGACTAGGCCAAATGCGAGGGCACAACGGATGGCCATAGTGACGGTGGACACACCGGCTGCGGAAAAGCTAATGGCCACCGCCCGCATAAAGATAGGCTGAGTCAACTGCAGGATCCGCAGGAGAGCCACGGTTACCCGTTGCTATAAATGTCTGGGCTTCGGCCATCTTAGCCCGGACTGCAAAGGGTCCGACCGCAGCAAGCGATGCTATCGCTGCGGGGCGGAAGGCCACATGATCACAGGATGTAATGCCACCCCACGTTGCTTCCTGTGTCCAGAACAAGCGGACAAACCTGATTCCCGCAACCATACGGCGGGATCAGGAGCCTGTGGGGCCTTCCGAGAGGCACTTGTAAATGCCAAGAAAAAATGGCGGTAGTTCTGCAGGGTAATATGCACAGGAGCAGGGCAGCTCACGACCTCCTGGAACAGATCTGTTTCGAGAAAAACACTGATATTGTACTAATCAGCGAACAGTATCGAAACAGAGATGGTCCAGGATGGTTTACCGATGACCTGGGCACCGCAGCCATCTGGAACCGTGACCCGCAGAATATCCACATTGCGGGTCATGGCGGCGGCAGCGGTTTTGTTTGGGTGAGGCACCAGAAAATTCACTACATAAGCGTATACCTCACTCCAAACCAGACCATCAGCGACTTCCAGGCCAAGCTGGAGGGCCTGGAGGATGCAACACGGGAGATGCAGGGTGAGCTGATTATCGCCGGGGACTTCAATGCTAAAGCCCCGGAGTGGGGGGAAGCTCGGTCGGATCGTAGGGGCCGGCTGGTTATGGATATGGCCAGTCGGCTAGACCTCGTGGTTCTAAATAAAGGTACCACGTCGACCTTCAGACGACCGAGCTACAGGGAGACCATCATCGACGTCTCCCTGGCAAGCGAACCCCTAGCCGGACGAATCCAGAGCTGGCATGAGATCGAGGACTATACAGGAAGCGATCACATGTATATCACGTTCCATGTGCGTGATAGCAGACCGGCTCCGTTTACGCACAAGCGCGGCCCCCCCAGGTGGAACATCGCCAAGATGAACTACGAGAGGTTTGCCACGGCGATAGAACACGGACAGCGAACACTGCGTGAGATCCCGGAATCGCTGCCGCTATCTGCGCGGGCAAAAATGGTGACCGACTACACCATGAAGGTCATCGAAAAGGCCTGCGCGGAGACGGTTTCCAGGAAATCAACACGTGGGTCAAGACGATCTGCTTACTGGTGGACGAACGACATCGCGGACCTTCGTAAGACATGCCTGCAGTTGCGACGCAGAACGCAGAGGGTCAAAAAACGCGATCTCGACGCAGCCCCCTTGGGCGCAGAGTACAAGGCGGCCAAGAAATCCCTAAAGAAGGCCATCAAGTCCAGCCGGCAGCGATGCTGGAAAGAGCTGGGGGAAGAGATGGATCACGATCCGTGGGGATTAGGGTACAAGATCGTTATGCGCAAGCTGGCGACCTTCGGTTCGTCAGCGCCGAAAGATGTGCTAACGATCACGAACATCGTACGTGCCCTTTTCCCCGAACACCCAAGGAGACCGGATGGCCCAGCAACATCCGGCCCGTTCGAAACTCCTCTGTTTACGAAAATGGAGCTCTCCATCGCAATAAAATCTTTGCGTAATAAGAGAGCTCCGGGGCCGGATGGATTACCAGCAGAGCTGCTGAAAGCCATCGGCGGCAGTCACCCGCGCCTCTTGCTGGACATGTACAACTCCTGCCTGAAGGCGGGCATTTTTCCTGCCCACTGGAAGACAGCGAGACTTGTCCTCATCAGCAAGGACAAGGGTCCAGCAGACAGCCCGTCGGCCTACCGCCCGCTGTGCATGCTAGACACGGCGGGAAAACTCCTGGAGAAACTGCTGAAACCTCGCCTCCAGGTAGCCATAAGTGCGTTCGGAGATCTGGCTCCGCGGCAGTATGGCTTCAGGCGAGATAAGTCAACCGTAGACGCAATCCAGGAGGTGGTAAATGCCGCCAGGTCAACGGAACAGGGCAACCATTACTCTCGCCCTATTTGTCTGCTGGCCACCTTGGACGTTAAAAACGCGTTTAACTCAGTTAGGTGGGTAAGGCGCTGGAAGCTTTCGAGCGGGACTTTCGTATCCCCGCGTATCTTTTACGCATTCTTGGGGATTATCTGAGGGACCGCTCGATAACTTACGACACGGAGAATGGACCAATAAAGAGGGAAATAATATCTGGGGCAGCTCAGGGCTCCATGCTGGGTCCCGACATATGGAATGTATTCTATGACGGGATCCTGCGCATGGAAATGCCCGAGGGCACCTTCCTGGTTGGGTACGCTGACGACATAGCGGTGGTCATCGTAGCCAGAGACGTTGACCTCGCTAGGCTGCTACCCAACCGGGTAATGCGTCGCGTTTTCTCCTGGCTGGAGGATCACGGGCTTGAATTAGCCACAAAGAAGACGGAGGTCGTGCTACTTACGAAGAGGCACATCAATACCATATGCCCCTTTCAAGTAGGAGACGCGACGGTCCAGGCAAAGAGTGCGGTGAGGTACCTGGGGGTGACGCTTGATAACAAGCTCACCTTCAGGGAACACCTCACCATAGTGACGGAAAAGGCGGCAGCAGTAACATCCTCGCTGAGTAGGCTCATGGCCAATACCACCGGCCCCCGGCCTTGTAAAAGGCGCCTACTCATGCGTGCCGCCGAAGCCGTCATGCTGTACGGAGCGGAGGTCTGGGCCGATGCGCTACGGAAAGACGTGCACAGGAAGTGTCTCGCCACGGTGCAACGGAGAGCAGCACTCCGGATCGCGTGCTCTTACCGCACTGTCTCCGAGCCCGCGATATTAGTGGTCGCTGGAGTAATACCCATCGACCTTCTTGCACTGGAGAGACGCTTCGTCCATCAGCAGAAGCCTGCTCTTGGGGTAGTGGAGGCCCGCCGAAGGGCCAGGGCCAACACCATCCAGGCTTGACAGCATCGGTGGGAATCCTCCACTAAAGGAAGATGGACGGCCAGGCTGATCCCACAAGTGGACACCTGGCTGTTCCGAAAAGAGGGTGAGGTAAATTACTACCTCACCCAATTCTTGACGGGGCACGGCCTGTTCCGCGCATACCTACATAAGATGGGTAAAGTCGCGGAGCCAGGCTGCGCCTATTGTGAGGGCCTCCCGGACGACGTGTTCCACACCTTCTTCGTATGCGGAAGGTGGACCGTCGAAAGGGGGGCACTAGAGAGGGACCTTGGCTGCATATCACCTGACAATATAGTCAGGCTGATGCACCAAGGTCCTCAACAATGGGCGAAAGTCGCCTCCTACGTGGAGGCGATCTTGCGCCAAAAAAGGGAAGAGGAGAACAGCAGATCAGCCGTCCGCAGGGCGCCGTAGCTGTTCACGGGAAAAAAAGATCCCTGCGGGTCTCAACGGCCGATCTGAAGTGAGAAGGTGCCGCTCAGGCGAAGCAAGCCCTTCCCTGAAGTAATGTGTAAAACGGTGCCGGGGGAGGGTCTGTACAGTAGTGCAGAGCAGAAAGGATTAGTGTTTTTAGTGGGTAGGAATCCCACACGCCGTGGGAGTGCGGAGCCTCTTGCGGTGTCTCCTGGGCTGGCATGGATATGCGGCCCAGGCGGCCCGGTGAAGCATTTGGTCCACCGGACTGATCCAAGATTTCACTGTTTCCCTCGGAAAAAAAAAAAAAAAAAATTATCATTCATAACTCGTATTGTTATGTTTTATCATTTACTTATCAATAAATTTTTGTAACGGGAAATCTCTGATGCATAATACATTGTTGAATCTCTATGACATTCAACAGTCTAAGGGGGGAGGTGTTACGTCCGGAGACGTATTATAGAGATTTAGAATTTCATTCTGAAAGTTTATTCACATCAGATATTTCTTGACATATAAACGCGAGAAGGCAACGCAGCATTTCGCTCAGGCATCGTACCGTAGACCGTGTGACGTAGAGAGCTATCGACCTCCAGAAGACAGTGACGTGCAATTTTTTAACAAATCAGCATTTCACAATGCTATCACTTAAATGCTACGCGTATAAGCCGCAACCGAAAATTTCTTAATAAAGATGATCTCAATTTATCATCTATAACCCAATTAAATCGCATAATAAAACTGCGAAATGCATCACGCACGACAGTCACAGCGTACAAGGAACCTGGAGAGCTCCGCCAAACTCAGACGACATGCGAATCAAGTTGAAATCGTAAGCCTTACTCATCTAGCAAGCAGATTTTATAAATTATTGAAATTGTAATCGTAAGCCTTACACGTCTAGTAAGCAGATCTCATAAGTTATTTATAGTAAATTTATAAAAGCAAGTGTAAATTCTAAACGTAAAGAACAAATATAGAAAAAGAATTGTAAGTAAAATTACAACGCATCGATCTACTAGAAGCCAGCAGATTATATTGGTAAATAAATTATTGTATTTTATATAATAAACATAACGCAAACTTTTGAGTCTCCAATGCAAAGGAGGAACCAAAAATAAGACAAGTCTTGTAATTTGGACTCTTCGTAAAGAATCCTTCGAACGTTTGAAATTTACGGCTTATATGCTCTCGACCCTCCAATATGTTCAAAGGAGTCGCTACTAGTGCGCCGCGTAGCGGAGTGGAATGAAAACTTCTGATGATCCGCACTAAATAAGCAAGAATCTATCATCTACAGCAGTACGGTGCACTGGTAGCGACTCCTTTGAACAAACTGGAAGGTCGAGAGTATATAAGCCGTGAATTTCAAACGTTCAAAGGACTCTTTACGAAGAGTCCAAATTACAAGTCTTGCCTTGTTTTTGGTTCCCCCTTTGCATTAAGGACTCGAAAGTTTACGCCATACAGGCGTTAAATAAAATTAATTTTGTTTCAAGCTCTTGATAAAACTCCATAATATAGGATAGGATAAAATCGAAAAAAAATCTGCGTGAAAAATTAATACAAATATAATATTCCTCAACCGTTGTCATATGTTGGACGAATATTACTGCAATATTGATTTTAGGCATAGCCTTATAATATTCCCCTTTTAATATTCCTCACATACTGTTTAATCCTGTACGAATATTCCTCTAACATTGCTAAATTAAGGAAATAATCGGTTCATATTATATATAAAAGAAAATATTTCTGAACAATTATTTAACCGTTTACGAATATTGCTCCGATATTGCTGAACAGCATCCCCTAATCTATCAGTCTCAAAAAGCAATGGAATAACGGAAATAGTGGTTAGCAACAATATTGCCTCACGGTTGCATCCATATTTACTAGCATTGGGGGAATATTCGTGAATCTGCCAAATATGACAAAGCAGCCTTAAGGCAATTTGCTCCAACAATCAGTGCTACAGGGGTTCTTTTGTCGCCACGCAGTTAAATATTGTTTGTTTGGTTTGATCCCCTAAGAATATTTATTCATTCTTACTTGTGGGAACCTCAATGTTATCTCCGTCACCCCTACACTCCCATACGTGTAAGATTGCGGCAACTCTCGGCTCGTCCTCTATAGCTAGCAACCTAAATAAATTTCTACCAAGGATTATCGGTGTCAATAATGCCGACGGCTTTGTTTGCGTTCTCCTGATGATGTTTAAATGTAGTATGGTAGAGAAGTACTGCACAGAGGTCGAATAAGCTATGGGGATTCGACCACAAAACTGCCGGAGACAGCGCTCGTGCGGTACTCTACTCGAGCGCTGCGGCTACGAAGTGCCACACAAAGAGGACGAGCCGAGAACTGCGCTCGCGCGCTGCTATACTCGAGCGCTGCGGCTACGAAGAACCGCGTAAAGAGGATGAGCCGAGAACTGTGCTCGCGCGCAGCTATACTTGAGCGCTGCAGGGGGTTGAGGTACGAAAAACCCAGGTATCGGGAGATGGGATGTCTCTATAAGCCGGAGCAACTCCTAATGAGGCATGGACCCTTGTATTCAGTTAAGTCGAAATATACCTTATTTTCCTCGATCGCGATATGCTGTTAGAACTGAATTTCCTATACGGGCGACACTTCTTGGATGTATTCGAGTTTGGATTTTCTTGAAGGCTTACATATATGTATTGTAATTATCTAGGCCTACGCGTATTCAAAACGAAGTATTTTATTTAAAATCGGGTGAACCTCATTTAAAATTTGTAACAAATTGATTTAATATTTTAACCTACTCTGATTCTAGTGGGATAGTTATATCGACACCCTTAACACAAAAAAAGAAAATAAAAAATTTTAAAAAAAACCTAAAATAAGGCAACGGGGGAGAGGGTCTCTTTCGACCAAGGCACACACTTCCCCGCGCTATGGCACGGAGCTACTCGTGATTAACAGAACATATACGGCGGTATTTGGTAACGAACCTAAGGAAATCCTGCGATTTTGTAATCAAGTTAACACGTGCGGTACGGGTAAACTATAATGAAAGCGTAACAAAAGAAAAATATAAGGAATCAAATATTAAGCAAAAAGAATAAAGACTGATTTTAAGTTTAGTTACGCCCGATCATGTGTATTATCTTATCTGATCAAAAAGAAAGGGGAAAGACAAGGAAAAACACAGCTATTGTATGTAAATTTATTTTTGCAAAATTATTAAGGTAGATATAATCATCCAAAAAAATAGAGAAATACTATCGGGCTTTGGTATGATTTTTTTTCTTTGAGTTATATATATGTATATATGTATATATATATATATATATATATATATATATATATATATATATATATATATATGTACATTTCTCGAAAGGGGTTTATAAAGCCCGTTTTTTTTATATATAGGGGTTTATCGAGCCCGATTTTGATTATGCAGCCCGGGCTTCATAATATTTCTAAATATAGGGGTTTTTGCGGCCCGACCTAGAGTCTATAACCCCAGGGTCCATTATTTCTTTAGTCACTTGCCATAGAGAACTCCGGCTGTAGGTACTAATATACAGGGTTGGGCTCCATAAACCCCGATAAGTGTGTCTATATATATATACATTGCGGAAACCGGTACTTTTGAGGATCTATAGTTTTTTTCTCCAGAGTTCGTATATGCTTGACTAAAGAAATAACTCCCTCTCTGCGTTGAAGGTATTAATATAAATCCTCAAAAGTACCGTTTCATACCGAAGGAATTTTGAGGATGTCCTCAAAAGTCCGAAAAATCCTCAAAGTATCGAATCCGTGCTGACATAGATCCTCAAAAGCTGCATTTGATGTATTTATATATATATATATATATATATATATATATATATATATATATATATATATATATATATATATATATATATATATATATATATATATATAACTCAAAGAAAAAAACATCATACCAAAGCCTGATAGTATTTCTCTATTTTTTCAAATAATCATTATCAAAAAGTAGTTGCGTAATCAAACTGAGATTTTCGTAGTGGAAGCTTTCTCTGACAATTTAATAGTTTTATCGACCAACGAATAAATAATTGCAATTTTATTATTCTTAGGATGTTGTGAGTAAAAGTTCAATAACCTACCAGAGAAGGTTGATTTTCTATACCAATTTGTTATAATGCAGTTATTTCTTACTATTATTTCTATGTCAAGGAAACTAATTCTATTATCTCGTGATCTTTCAACTGTAAATTGTAAATTTTCGCTGTACATATTAAAAATGTCTTTTGTATATTCGATCATATTACTCGTCACGCACAAAAGGATATCATCTAAATAACGAAAATAGAAGACAAATTCGAAGCATAATTTTGATAGCGCAAAGTTTTCAAGGTCGTGCATAACGATGTCCGCCAAAGTAGGACTGGTCGGATTGCCCATGGCAGAACCAAAAATTTGTGTATAAAAAACTTTATTAAATTGGAAATAATTATGCGTGAGAATGAATTTAATGACATCTATGAACTCGCTGCAACTCATATTTATGTGATTATATAAATATGGCCACTTTTTTTCTATTGCAGCGTAGATAAGTTTATTGGCCACATTCGTAAATAAACTCACTACATCTAAGCTTATTACTTCGAATCAGGTATTTTCATTTTTTCTATTTTTAATTTTAGTTCCACAATGTTGTCGATGTAGGATTTCGGTTTTTTCAATTTACTTTGTAAAAAGTAACACAAACCATAATATCAATTTTAATAAAGTAAAAATATTAGACAAAGAGAGCCGGCTGGATAGTAGACTTTTATCCGAAATATTTTATATACATTCACAAAAGGAATTTGTTAACAAGATGACGGACACTATGAAATTAAATGAAGACTATAAAGCGTTTATACACAGGAAGTAAATAACAATCCCCGTATAGCACTACCATTCGTAGAAGAATTGAGACCTATTATGAAAAATTTTTTTAGCAAATTTTACACAGACATAATACATAGTACTCTTAACAAATTCAGGTGCTTTATCCAATTGGGAAAGGATACATGTAAACTAGGTGACAATACAAATGTGGAGTATCGTATAGACTGTAATGACGTAACATATGTGGGTCAAACCAGCCGTAGGGTAGATATTAGAATAAAAGAACACAGAAAAAGATGCGAAAAATATGATAGAACAACGCTTTATATACACATATAAGTAACACAAACCATAATATCAATTTTAACAAAGTAAAAATATTAGATAAAGAGAAACTGCTGGTTCACTTGCGCTCCACCTCTGTAACTTGCTATTGGTTGTCACACTTTTATACTTACACATACAAAACTTTTCGTATATAAAGCCGAGATTGATTAAATGTTTCCCTGTGACTGGCAGTTACCACTGCTTAGAACACGTTTTTGGAAAATGTAATCTGTAAGTACTGCAGTATCTTGCGTTGTGAAATCGACTTGGTTGTAATTATGTATATTTTAATAAATATTGTTTATTTTTAATAAAGAGCCCAGAAAAGGGGCATACAAAATGCCCGAAACGTCGGCAAGATAACTATTGTTTTTTTTTTTTATTTAAAACCACCTTGACAGCTGCACCATTCCGATCACTCTTCTATTAAAAATGTCGCTGTCATTTATCTCGTCAAACATTATTAATATTATTATTACAGAGATGTTGATAATGTTGGACAGATATCGCCAACTGGGCTAACATATCGCGTTTCTATAAAACTAGAAACTTCATCGTGATCAATTACACTCTCATTATTTGACTCTTCAACTATGACATTTGTGGCATCGTAACCTTTATAAACATATTTATACAAATATTTCACGGACTTTACGGTGGACACTACTTCAACTTTATTTTATATTATTTTATTTTATTTATTTAACCAGAGTAAAGTACAATAAATTACAAATTTCATAACCATTATACATAGTTTACATTACAATAGTAACCCAGCAGAGGAAAATATGTTCCTGTTCGCTGGTCTGGCCTACTTAATACTAACTTAAGACTAGAATTAATTTAATGTATAACAATTTTATAGAAGCTATAGGAATTGCTACTGCTTAAGTATTCTTATAAATACTTAGCTAAGCACAATCCTTCTTTTTGATAGTGGTATAAAATTAAAAATATTAAAATATTTGATAATTAATATTCATTATTTAACAATTTGTATATAATACATTTCCTCTCATTGTATATTTTCCCATCATTTCTTCGTTTATAATATGGATATCCATCAGACGATATTATAGTTCCTTTTCGAAATTCTCTTGACGAATATTACGAACATTGACCGTCAATGATACATCTGCTATCAGATGGACCATTAATCATATTACTGACAGCAGTGTTATACAATATTAAATCGGTCTCAGAATCAGGAATTTCAGCAGACATAAATTTTTTCGATATCATTCACGGTAGATAATTTATAACCATCTTTTAAAGTAACTAAAATGTGTCCATGAGGTAAACCTTGTTTCTGAAATTTTACTACATGTACATGAGCTCAAACTTCACCAAAATATGTTCTCTTTTGCTATGAGCGAGATAGAATATTCTTTTTTTAAATGAAAAACACGCGCACAAGTATCAGGACGATCTGAAGCCTGTTGACCCGGAAATAAATTATCTTTAATTTCGCGCCGGTTAAGATTATACATCATTGTGATAAACAGATCAGAATTTCCTTTGATACGAACTATAGCCATTGCATCTTGATAATTTTGCACCATATATCTAGGAGAATCAACAAAAGTTGATGGCAATATAACTGTTTTACCTACTTGACAATTCATATCATTTGCAGTATTATCTAAATGTTCAACTAACCCTGGTATGATTCCACACGCAATTGTTTTTGATTGCGCCGAATATATTCAATACGATTCCTCTCAATTTTAACATAACTATCAACAATCCATTGTTGAAATAATCTACGACCTAACAAAAATGCATTGAGTATATCAGATCTTATGCCTATTCTATATTTAACATAGGACCTCCTAGCTACTCAACGAATACTTTGTTCATCTTGTGCATCATCATTATCTACTATGAATGTCCTATTTTATCTTCGCTATATTTTTATGCCAACCTTGCGATCCATGAGGATAAAACAGTGGATATACCATAAGTTCTTTGGATCCATCGAACTTAATGATTGCAATTGTTACGTCGTGGCCTTCAGTGTGAGTAATAAAAAAAAACCGCTGCCAATTCATTGGCAAGATGCTTCTTCAAACTAATTTATCGATTCCATTTTTTAAATTTAAAAAACAAAAGTAAATTTTTCACAACAAAACTTTATTAATAAACAAAACTGTTTTCTTTGTGGTTCTTTGTTGTTTGTTAAACAATTTGTCTGAATATAAAAAATATCTTTTTTGTTTTTTCATTTATGTATCCTATACAAACAATTAATTATTGTTATAAAAAATTTTAAAGAAATACATTAGTTTGAGAAAGAAAAGTATGTATTAGCAATAATCTAATAAATATTTGTTTTGAAACAGATATTTAACTACTATCCTGCTCGACTTAGTGGTTTAAAGTTAATCCATCATTGTAATAATCATACAAATATAATAACTAAGTTATACTTCTTAACAAAAGACAATGAATCGTTTTGAAATTTAACAGAGAGGTAGTTTTTTTCATACTTAAGAATCGATATTTTTATGAAATATTTTTATGAAATTTTTACGAAATTCATATTTTGAAAGTCAATTATTATCGTTGCCCTAGCACACGTTCCCGCGGGACTCAATGGCCGAATCCATCTCAAATCAGACAGCCCGCGTATGCCCATTTCACCTATCAGGTTGAAATAAAAATATTTATGTTCTACTCGAAAAAATATTTTACACGTGTTTTTTTATTTTTTTGTTTCATCAAAATTTCATGCGTTCAGCGATACCGAAAAATTCCGAGAAAATTCTTTCATTGAGAAAAAAAATTTTCAATGTGATTTTCAGACTGCTATTGTTTCAGCAGTTTTTCAAGCTTTTAAACGTGTAACACATAATTTCACTCAGTTTTGAGCCCTCTTTAACGGCCTTAATGTCATTTTCAAAAAAAAATAAAAAATCCACGAGCTATACACTTTTTACTGAAAAATTCATTTTTTAGAGAAGTGCCTTTTTCTCGAAAACCCCATGTTTTTTTTTGCACAATTTTTGTTGTCGTGATAGAGGACGGTAATGCCTAGCTAGACGTATTTGTGAGATTCGGTACTTTTTTCCTGGGATAGCGATCACTAATGAGATAACACACAAACAAATTTTTCACGCTTAACGCTTATATATAGTCAATGATATTAGAGTCAATGTAAAGGTATTTATCTTTGTGCGTATGTAATATACATGTACGTGCGCCTACTTATAGGAGTATATGTACTAGTACATTTGTCCGCTAGATGGATATGGTTTGACTTAACATTTACAAAGAAAAGTTCGGTTTCTGCTATATATCACACATCTCGTCTTATTTAAAACCATCATCTTTTGGAAAATTATTACATATTTACACCTTATCAACTCAACTACAATGTCTCAATATTACTCAACAGAGAGAATCAAATGTGCAGACTTTTTAGACAAACACAAACAAATTATTTACAAATCTAGTTCCGTACGTTTAAAACAACTTGAGAATCTTGCTCATCCATTGAAGCACCTCTATCCTCATTTACCTTTGACACCTTCTACATATCTGTGTCAACATTGTTACAATCGTGCTTTAGAATTGGTGAGTAGTACTGACAATGAATTTATAACGGATAATGAAGTTACCGATAACGTAGTTGATAGAGATGAAGATTTTTTACCAAGTACTCCAGAACGCATTGAAGAATTTAATAATGAAATAAGTACATCTTTCTTAGGTTCTGTATCGCCTCTTAAAAGAAAAAATCTTATACATGAAAAATCAATTGAAAATTACGTAACAAAGAGGAAAATAAAAATACTTTGAACATTGTCTAATACCCTTGATGTGAAGTTGAACAATGTTTATGACGTTTCTATAACAGCAAATGAATCAACTGTATGCCATTGTACAGAATGGATACAAAATCTTGGTCTAGCCTTGCAAAAGTGTTCTACGGTATCAGAAAAAATAAAAATTCTGACTTTGCTACCTTCATCCTTTACAAAACATGAAATTTTATCTTTATTTCCAGAAATAACAATGTATATGATCAACAAATCGAGAAATCTTGTTAAAGAAAAAGGAATTTATTCAGAACCAGATGCATATTCAGGCCATCCGATTGATGAAAACATGGAAAAAATTGTTATGGAATATTATTTAAATGATGATTTTAATTGTTCAAGACAAAGTCCTAATAAATGTGACGTTGTTACAATTAAAGTTAACAATAAAAAAGAGAAAAAAAGTTAAGCGTTTTCTTACTCGAAGTTTAAAAGAGACGTATAAAGTATTTAAAAATGATTATCCAGAATTGAGAATTGGAAAATCGAAATTTTATAGTTTGCGACCAAAGTATGTCTTACTTAGCCCCATCAAAGAAGTTTGTCTCTGTATCTATTGCGCAAATTATGATTTATTTCTTACGAGCTTAATTAATTTTAGAGGGAGTAACGTCACAGAGTTGGATGAAAGTCGGTCACAAATAATAAATGCAACAATGTGTTCTGAGCCATCTGATTTATGTTATTTACAAGAATGTAAACTATGTCCAGGGATTAAGGGAATTACGTTTCATGTTTTAAAACTGCAAGATGTAGAAGGCACAGAAGAAATTACATATGCTTTGTGGGATAATGGAAACCTGATTAAAAAGACACTATCAATTTCTGCTTTTAAAGATGAACTTTCGGTTTGGACCATGAGGGTTAGTACTCACATGTATGTAAAAAATATACAACGCAAAGCTATAAAAACAGAAAGAGAAAGTGCTAAAAAAGACTCACATCATTTAGTTCTTCAAATAGACTTCGCTGAAAACTGGGCTGTGATTCATAATAAAGCTGTTCAAGGAAATCATTGGGTTAATGATCAAATTTCTATTTTCACAGCAGTCTCTTATCAAGGGGATTCGACACAAAGTTTCGCAGTTATAAGCGATGACCGAAAACATTATTCAGCGTATGCTTTGCTAGCAGTACAAAAAATTATAAAATTCTTGAAAGAAAATTGTTGTGATTCAATTAAAAAAAATTACCATCGTATCAGACGGCGCTGCGAGTCACTTTAAAAATCGCTTTCAATTAGATGAACTAAAACGAGCACCGTGTGATATAAAATGGTTGTTCTCTGCTACTGGGCACGGCAAAGGAGCTGTAGATGGTGTGGGTGGACTTATAAAGCATTATGCTACTTCGCATAATCTTCGAGAGCCCCTTGAAGAAGCTATTCAAAACGCAAATGATTTTGCAATACATGTTCAAAAATATACTGATGCTATTAAAATAATACATTTACAAGATGCTGAAATAGAACAATCCAGAAAAGAAAAAAAATATTGATTGGCTTACAACTCCAAAGTATCCTGAATTCAAAAAACTCATATATGGGTTAAAAAAACATGTGACGATAAAATACATTGTTTGACAGCAAAGACCGCTGATCGTCCGCTTACTGAATTAAGAACAATGAAGCAGAAAAACAAAGGTAGTAAAATAGGTATACAAATGAAAAAAAGGTATAAAAATAAAAAATCAAAAAGACGCAAATAACAAATAAATACATAGTTATGTGTACCTGTATATTACATACACACAAAGACAAATACCTTTACATTGACTCTAATATCATTGACTATATATAAGCATTAGGCGTGAAAAATTTGTTTGTGTGTTATCTCATTAGTGATCGCTATCCCAGGGAAAAAGTACCGAATCTCACAAATACGTCTAGCTAGGCATTACCGTCCTCTATCACGACAACAAAAATTGTGCAAAAAAAACATGGGGTTTTCGAGAAAAAGGCACTTCCCTAAAAATGAATTTTTCAGTAAAAAGTGCATAGCTCGTGGATTTTTTATTTTTTTTGAAAATGACATTAAGGCCGTTAAAGAGGGCTCAAAACTGAGTGAAATTGTGTGTTACACGTTTAAAAGCTCGAAAAACTGCTGAAACAATAGCAGTCTGAAAATCACATTGAAAATTTTTTTTCTCAATGAAAGAATTTTCTCGGAATTTTTCGGCATCGCTGAACGCATGAAATTTTGATGAAACAAAAAAATAAAAAAACACGTGTAAAATATTTTTTCGAGTAGAACATAAGTATTTTTATTTCAACATGATAGGTGAAATAGGCATACGCGGGCTGTCTGATTTGAGATGGATTCGGCCCAATCTGAAATTACTTTCACGGGGATATGCCCTAGTACATAATAATTATTTTATTTATGTATGATATAGGGTACGTTCGGAAATGAAATTTCGGTTAGTAGTTAAGTTGGTACCCCTACGTTGAGCTAACCGAGCCGACGTTCAGAGCATGTAAACAATGGTTAAGCTTAACGCACAGCTGTGAAAGACGCCTCGCGATCGAGTAATGGCAACACGAGCGCTCAACTCCAAAAGCCTTCCGGAGCACTCCGAGGCAGGCGATCAGGTTATGTTTCCTGTACTTTAATTTACAGAAATTGTAGTGAAGATGAGTTGACATTAAAAAAAAACAGAAATGCGTTTTAGCAACGACGGAGAGAAAATTAGATAAGTATTTTACTTATTATTAAAATTATTTTGTCGATTTGAATAATTCTGAAAGCAATAAAATACTTCTACATCATTCAAATACTCAAAACATTCTTCGACAATATAAATTATGTTTTGAATAGATACTTTGTGTATGTTTTTCTTTTTATTTCAGAAGATTTTACATTCAATTAAATAGGCCAGCAGATGTAAAGAAGAAAATAAGGACATGCATTAAGTTTATAGTCCTCAGCCATCAAGACTGCTAAATAGTGATAAAAATTAGGCTTTAGTTTGAAAGAGTTAGTCTGTGCAATTAATCTCAAGCGTGGGGACATGAATTAACTCAATTTCAATTGACAACCCAAAGGAAATAATAAATCTTATGAGAATAATTAGAAATTTCTAGATGCGTCACCAAATATGAACAATAATGTGTAAGTGTAAATAAGTGAAAGCATCATAATATTCTATTTCGTGCTTTATGTTATGATTAGAAACAAGAAGGGCAGCATGTAAAACTAATCAATCATCCAGTGCAGTTGCAATGTCTACAGATTATAGTGAAAAGTAATTTTATACTCTGTGTTGTGTTAATGCAAAATCTTTAATGAAACATAAAAGCTCATAACGATTCAACAGACTCGTCTACTACACCTGATATAATTTGTACTGTGTGCGCCTCAAATTATGATTTGATATACATATTAATATTCTTTTAGTGACTGATTAATGTTTAAAATTACAAGAATAGTATTAACAATATATAACAAATATAACATAAAACACGAAATAGAATATTATGATGCTTTCACTTATTTACAATTACACATTATTGTTAATATTTGGTGACGCATCTAGACATTTCCAATTATTCTCATAAGATTTATTATTTCCTTTGGGTTGTCAATTGAAATTGAGTTAATTCATGTCCCCACGCTTGAGATTAATTGCACCGACTAACTCTTTCAAACTAAAGCCTAATTTTTATAACTATTTAGCAGTCTTGATGGCTGAGGACTATAAACTTAATGCATGTCCTTATTTTCTTCTTTACATCGGCTAGCCTATTTGATTGAATGTAAAATCTTCTGAAATAAAAAGGAAAACATACACAAAGTATCTATTCAAAACATAATTTATATTGTCGAAGAATGTTTTGAGTATTTGAATGATGCAAAAGTATTTTATTGCTTTTATTACTTAGAATTATTCAAATACACAAAATAATTTTAATAACAAGTAAAATACTTATCTAGTTTTCTCTCCGTAGTTGTGTTACGTTATGTATTTTTGTTCAAAAATAATCTAAATTTTATGTGTTAAAAACGAAATGTATTGAATATAACTTAATACAACTGAATGAGGAAATAGCGAAAATGCAACGACCACTAAGAATTTCAATAGCAAGCAGTGATATTCCAGGTGAACGTCCGCTGTTTCATTACTGAAATTTCAAGTGCTGACCGCGCAGCAACGCGCTGGCTGCCGGAACGTCGCGAGTCGCGACGCCTAGAGCCACCGCGTTGCAGCGAGGGCAGCACGTCGCGGATCTATTGCGCGAGCGCCGCGTTTCCGACGCTGGAAAATAGTATGAGTGCGAGAGAGAGAGAGAGCGACCGAAGAATGATGTAGAGGGAGAAGAGAAAACGTGAACAATACGAAGGTGTGAAAAGGAAATTAATTTATTGAGCAGAGTGGAAAAACCAATTAAGAGAGAAAGATCGGTATAACGTGTGCGACGAAGAGTGTAAAGTCTTGTATTATATTTATATAGCACGAGTTCAATTGAGATAATTATTGTACTTATTTGCGTATTCAGTAAACCCGCGTAAACGATATCGAAAGAAAGAAAGATCGAATTTTATTGTTTTATAATAATAATAATAATAAAGAATTAGATATTGAGCCAAGTCGAGACGAAAAAGAGAGATTGAAGCAAGTGTATAACTGAGGAAATAAAAGGAAATTAATATATTATTCAGGAATTTGATTTCTCCTAAATCCTTCCCTCCAATATTATTCAGGTAAGACTTTATGTTACTATTTTAATTAAACACGTATACACATACAAGCAGATTATTCGGAAATATATAGATATAACTATATGTAGATAACTATACATTATTTTTGATTAAATTTTATTCATTCTTATTATTCCCGGAAGTAATAATTATCTGCGTTGGGAATCGATTAAATTCAATATTTGGGAAAAGAGTTATTTTAATCAAAGAGCCTTCATAAAGCATTCCAAATAAGGATAAATAATTGTGGAAATTTATATTGTAATTAATCCGAGCCACGAAATCTTTATCTGAAAACTAAACTCTCTTGGAAAAACGCATTACGGGATATCATTAAAGTCAAAGGTTTTTCTTATACACGTTTCGTTCAACAATTAACATTTACGAGATAGACCTATTACGTTCATAGTAGCACAGAACGACTTCCCTATTGAACAAGACGGGATCCTGAGGCATGATTATCTCAAGCAAGAGCAGGCAGTTATATCGTATCACTATAATACGTTGATGATAAGCGGAGATGTCATGCACCCTATCCCTTTTATCAACCCCCATACGGGCCAGAGTATAGGCGAAGAGGCTGATATCAAGATTATCGGACCCAGTGAGGGACATCATATAGTGGAGAAGGAAAATGTAGAGGAGGAAACGTTGAGTATCCTCACGAGAAACATCCTACTCGGGGAAAATGCTCCGTCGAACACTTCTCCATCTCCTGCTAAAATTATGTATACGATCCCTCGTCGGTCTCGGAAAATCATTCAATTAGAAGCTGTAAATAAAGATCTATCTGAAGGATACTTGCCTCGGATAGATGTCGGTTATGAGGATGTATACCTCAGCGAAGGTATCGTCAAGGTCCAGGAGAACGGATTTTGTCATGTGATGGCCATTAATACCCGAAATGAAGACGTTTCCATCGAAGTTGATGCCAAGGAACTCATTCCTTTTGAATATGCTGCATTGGACTTTGAGCCCGGAGCCGAAGAGGACATTCCCGTAAAAGCAGATAATCCCGTAGTAGACCGAGATGCCCGCGTGCGAATACTGCGCGACATCATTCAGATGAAACATCTCAATGATGAAGAAAAGGGAAGCGTGGAAAAACTTCTTGAGGACTTTCCGCATATCTTTCTACTGCCTGGGGATCCGCTACCCTGCACTAATGCAGTAGAACATCGTATTCCCTTGGAAAACAATTTACCTGTAAATACAAAGCAATACCGACATCCTTTAGTACATAAGGATTTTATCGAAAAAAATACCCAGAAAAAGCTTATGGAAGGAATTATTGTACCATCGAACAGTCCGAGTAATTCGCCAATTTGGATCGTTCCAAAGAAACCAGATGCTCAGGGAAATCTACGTTGGAGAGTGGTAGTCGACTTTCGTGAATTAAACCAACAAACCATAGGGGACGCATACCTCCTCCCGAACATTACAGACATTCTTGACCAACTCGGTGGGGCAAAGTACTTTTCCGTCTACGATCTTGCCTCTGGTTTTCAACAGATCAAAATGGCTTCCGAAGACCAATGGAAGACAGCGTTCTCGACTCCGGGAGGTCACTACGAATACAAAAGGATGCCTATGGGACTTAAAAATGCCCCTGCAACATTCCAGCGTCTCATGGACCAGATTAAGAGGGGGCTTGATTGCAAGGAAACCCTCGTATACATGGACGATGTTATCATCCATGCCCGAACCCTCGCAGACCATGATAAAAGAGTGAGACAATTCTTTTCCCGTTTCGCCTATATTAATCTCGTCCTGCAACCTGAAAAGGTTCATTTCTTGCGTAAAGAGGTTGCGTTCCTAGGCCATATAATCAGTGAACGTGGAGTTGAACCAGATCCGGAAAAGGTAAAGGCGGTGAGGCAATTTCCTCAGCCGAAGGGCGTGCGAAATATCAGAGAATTTTTAGGTCTCACGGGTTATTATAGGAGATTTATTAAGGACTATGCCAAAATCGCGAAACCTTTATATGATCTCCTGAAAAAGGATCAGGAATTTAATTGGGAAGAACCACAAGGAATAGCTTTCAATGCCCTCAAGGAATGCTTGTGCAATGAACCAATTCTATTATTTCCCGATTTTGCCAAACCATTTATTATTTATTATTTATGTTAACTACCGATGCCTCCGACGAAGCTATTGGTGTCGTGTTGAGTCAAGTCCAGGACGGGTCAGAGCATCCAGTAGCATACCTCTCTCGGATACTTAACAAGGCTGAACGCAATTACAGCACGACTGAGAAAGAATGTCTCGCTGTGTTGTACGCCTTCAACCATTTCCGCCCGTACCTTCTATGCCGAAAATTTACTTTGGTTGCAGATCACGAGCCATTAAATTGGATGCATAGTCGGAAAGATTCCGGCCAGCGCCTTATGAGATGGATGTTTAAATTCACTGGTTATGAGTACACTTTTAAGTACAAACCGGGAAAATTAAACTGTAATGCGGACGCCCTCTCTCGGAACCCTGTGGAAGAACCATCTGAAGAGGACATTAACCAAAGTCTCTCTAGGATACGAGTCATGATCCTCGAGGAGCGTAAAACACCAACAGCTCGAGGGAGCAACCAAGCCCCTCAACGATTACTCACACCCCCGGTGGGATCATCAGAAGAACGGTCGTCTCGACCACGACTTCCATCAGCCCCGCAACATCTCAAAACTGGAACGGCTGCTCAAAAAGGGCGTGGGAGACCTGTTGGATCCAAAACTCGCAAGGTAGCCCCGACATTAAATCACAGTATTGTGGCGCAACGCACGCGTGGAAAATTAACCCTCAAAGCTGAAGATAGTGTTGGCTCTAAGGATAAATCTGAACCACCCGAATCTGGAAAGTCAAATACGGAGGCTCTTAAAGCCAGAGCGGGAACGTCTAACGGGAACGAACGTGAACCCTGTGCGTCCAACGAGACTCCACCCCCGAAGACGGTTCACAACCCGGCCAAACCACGGGTAGATATATCATTAGGCCCTTCTTTCACCCGCTCTCCTGGTGCACTTCTCTCGTCTATGGGAATCGAACCCGAAGACTCTGATACCAATGGCCGATCTCCCATTTATGATCCCCGACGGAGCTGTCTGAGAGTCGAAGAAACGGACACCGATGACGCAGAGAATGCATCCAATTATGAGAAGGAAGAGACCGATCATGATTCGGAAATATCCGCCAGAGACAAGGAAATCGAGGTTACCGTTGCTCAAGATAGCGAATCAAGTAATGAACCAAGACACACTACTCTGTCAAAAGAAGAAGTGCTACAATCAGCGCGAAAATTTGAAGAGAGCTTGCAATTGCACCAAGACAGGGCTGAGCTAGAAGAACATGATGAAGAGATAATAATTCTCCCGGCGCACTTCTCTGATGGAGACAAGGTGGATGGAAACATGCAATCCATCCTAGACGAGATGGATCCCATAGACTCAGTCACCATGGATGACTCAGTGATGGTGGAAAGGATTCAGGAAATGGTACAAAAGACTCTCAATGAATGCAGTCGTGAAGATGCGACTAGCGAATCCGACAAAAATATGGAGAGAGATGTGGTTCCACCAGTCTCTCGACTATCGTCTATCGAACCCAGTACCCCTACGGCTAAAAGTACTCCCAAGACGGAAGCACCGAACCGTCGGTCTGTACACTTTCCCAACTTAGAAGAGATCCAGGAAGAAAACGAGAAAGGGGATAGCTCTACTCCCATTAGGCTGGATTTTAATCAACCTCCGACCGATACTCTGGGACTGTTTCTATCCATGTACCAACAACAGGCTCCTCTGAACCAATATGTAAGTGATGCCCAAAGCTCACTTATGCAAGTGCCATCCGACAGCTCAAGCTCTGAAATAGGAAACCACCCAGTAGCCCCGCCAAGACTAAAGAATAACGTAAGCACGTCTCGACAATGCCTCACGTATAAACGAGATAATATTGTCCATTTCATCTCTAGAGATTGCGAGATAGTTACTCCCGTGGGACGCCTCCTCAGCGAAATTGGAGCAATCGAGCCTAAAACCCTGAAGGCCAAAAAACCTAAGCTGGGGCAGATATTGGCCACACCTTTCAAAAACCATAATGTGTTTTCCTTAATTATTAAGGAAAGGCATTATGACCCTCTAGATTGCGCACAATTGAAACGGACTCTCAAATATTTTAAAACCATACTTCTGAGGAAAAACCGAACAAGTTTCCGTGTATCTCGGCGAGGAGATCTGATAGATGATATGGATCTTGGATTGTTCACCGAACTATTAATAAGCATTTTTGGTGAAACTCAGACTACTGTCACGGTATGTTATGGTAAGGTAGAATTGCCCTCCCCAGAAGAGAGAAAACAGATTATCGAAACTCTCCATGATAGTCTTATAGGTGGGCATAAGGGAGTCAACCAAACTTACCAGAAAATCCGGGAGAGATACTATTGGCCTGGTATGAGGAATGACATCTTGGATTACATCCGCCGATGTCCAAGTTGCCAGGAGAAAAAGATAGAAAGGATCAAAACACGGGAACCCATGATTATCACAGATACTCCAATTGAGGCCTTCGACAAGGTTTCCATCGACACCGTAGGAAAACTGCATACAACCCCCAGAGGAAATTGTCATCTACTGACAATGCAGTGTAACTTAACAAAGTACGTTATTGCAATACCTATTCCCAACCCCAAAGCTTCAACCATCGCCGACACGCTTGCCAAATACCTGATTTGCCAATTTGGAGCCCCAAGAGCCATCTTATCTGACAGAGGAACTAGTTTTCTGTCCGAAATCGTCGAAGGATTGATGCGCCTGTTCCGAATCCACCACCTTACCACGTCTGGTTATCACCCTCAAACTAACGGTTCTCTAGAGCGAAGCCACGCCCCATTGATGGATTTTGTGAGAGCCTATTCGGAGAAGTACGACGATTGGGACAATCTCGCGCCATTTGCTACATTCACGTATAACACCAGTGTTCATGCCAGTACCAACTTTACACCATTCGAACTTGTGTACGGTCGATTGGCAAGGTTCCCCACCCGCATCCCCGCGGCGGAACAACTGCGAACTTATAACCTGTACCTGCAAGATCTGATTACCCGATTGGGTGAACTCCAAGTTATAGCTGGGGAGAATCAGATTAGGGCTAAGGAAAAATCCAAAGAGCGCTACGACCGAAAGATCAAACCCCTAAAAGGGTCGGTAGGTGACTACGCATGGGTTAGACGAGAGCCCAGGGTGTCCAAATTTGATAGTTATTATAAAAAGCCTCTAAAAATCAAGGAGATATTGGGTAGAAATAATGTGCTCCTAGAACTTCCCAATGGAAAAACTATCCGAAAACATATTGACAAATTAAAGGTCGTCACGCCCTTGGACAGTTCTGAGTCAAATTAATGTCTTTTGGAATTCCTCCCCTTTTATCCTTCCTTATATCCAGAGTATCTAAACTAATAACCATCGACAGGTTATCTGACCTATGCCTGTTTTCTTTCAGAATGTGTGCTATACTTCGTTGTTTCACGTTCCTTCTGTCGACTCTATGGATGGTCACCGCGACAGGAATCCACTACGAGCTGTCTCCGATCACCTCCAATCCTGGTATTTACTATGAGAAATTGCCCTCGATCAGGATCCAGAAAGGGAGCTGGAAAGTGATAATCCACCTGGATTTGCAAACCTTTCTTAAGGAACATGGTCCCACTCGTAGTTACGATGAACAACTGAAGCAGCGCATTGCTCATTTCGACGCCAAGCATTGTTAGGCTGCTCTCAACCAAGAACTCATCGAAATCAAGCTAAAGACGCTCCAACACGTACACGATGACATCCGAAGAGTAGCGGCTCATATGGATGCCAGGGAAATGGAGATCCCCTCCCCCATAAAGGACATCCGCGCAAAGAGAATGGCTCCCCTTGGCATTGTCGGCAGTATAAGCAAAAGTCTTTTTGGTCTAATCACCACTGACGATGCTGACCTGATTAATAAAAATATCGACCAATTGTTTCAGGACCAAAAGAATCTTGTAAAACTTTCGACGGAGAAAACTCACCTCCTTTCTGCCGGCCTTGAAGAGCTTTATAATATTACGGCGTCACATCGCTCCTCAAGAAGATGGAAATAGCTCTTAATACCAACATGAATTCACTCGCCCAAGGAGCAAATGACAATCACCTCACTTGGGAATTTACCGCGTTCGCCCGTCAGATTGAAGCAAAGTTAGACCACCTGATATATTGCAACCGCCAGCTCGGCGATATTCTCAATACCATAACTGATCGGAAATTGCATCCCCGATTAATGCACCACGATATGCTCCATCGGATTGCTTTGGATATCTAGCAGATGGGAGAGGATCGAACTTTACCAATGCCATTACACCACCTCCGTGCAGAGGAAATAGCTAGAATAGCGACATTGGACGCCGCCTTTCATCAAGGAAGAATTCTAATCTATCTAGCAATACCTCTGACAGAAAGAGCGAGCTATGAGTTATACAAACTCCACCCCATAGGTATTCCCCAACAAGCTCATAATCAAAGTCTAGGGGTAGCATATGTAGCACCAACATACCCTTACCTAGCCATAAGAAGAGACCTACAGACATATTTAAAAATGGATGACGAACACCTGCGAAGCTGCATGCCAACACACTACGGGCGTGTTTGTGCCGCCAAGGGTCCGATATCTTTGGTCACCGGGCAGAAGGAGTGCGAACTTGAGCTACTCCTAAACCCACACCCGGATGCGCTAAGATCATGTGAGATAATGATTTCTACCTTGTCACCACCCCAATGGAAATATCTGGAGATGGATGGAAGTTGGTTGTACTCTTTACCTAAGGAAGAGACCATCAGAATCACATGCCCCGGAGAAAGTTATTATACCCCCACCCTCAAAGGTATGGGCATTCTACGGATGTCCAATGGCTGTTCTGCTAGAACTACGTCAGTAGAACTGTCAGGTAACGAAGATCGCACAACGAAAACTCAATACATCTACGAACCAGAGATGAGATTCAATATAACAGATATACGCCCTGAGTTGTGGCACCATATCAACATCACTAGATCCCAAGACCCAGAAGAGAATATACCTTACCCACTGGCCACGAGGAAAACAGAAAATTTGGACAACATCGTCTCTCATATGAAAGAAATAGGGGCCCACACGAGAACTACTACTTTTACCCATAATTTGGTATATGGAGGTATAGCTGCCCAAGGTATAATAGCTCTCACAGCGGCGGTAGCTTTTCTTCTAAATCGCAAGAGAAGGGGAATCAGAAATCGACTGCAGGAAAGGAATGAAGCCAATCCAATAGCTCCTCAAATCCCTCTCACCTATGTAGCTCTCCAACCCATGCCTTCTAGGGCAGTATCAACTCCAGCCTTGATGTACCCCGCCCTTCCATCCCAATTGGCTGAGATTGACTAACCCCATCTTTCCCTTTCAGCTCGGAGATGGCCTCCTTGACCTCGAATCCCTCGGACTTCAATGTGACCTTTAATAAGGACCTCGGACTTGATGGACTTATCACCTGCTTCAAGCAGGCCGGACCTATCATTATGGTACAAATAACAGCCGAAAGGCTCATCACTCAAACAGCCAAAATCATTTTCAAAAATAAACAAGATGTGGAAGTAGCCGAACAATATAAGGATCTGTGGTTGTTAGAGGACTCATTAGACATCAAACCGACCAGCGAACTCGTGTCCAACAGCACTTCACCGCGGCTAATGTCGCAAGTCCACGTTGTCAACCGGAAGCGTCATCGATCGCCGGAGCCCTCAGAATTGACGGAGAAAACTCGTCTCTTTTGTCAAATACCTTGGTCAAGGATCGAAGGAGATAAAGACCCGACCACGATTAAACAGGAACAGGAAGAATTATTTTGAATCATTTCGCCAAATTTGGTATAATGGAATACTGCAATACCATCCTCGATCGCAAGGGTCGGCTATCTCATGGATTCGTTAAATATCACCAGGAAGGCTCCGCTCAGCGAGCGCTTCAGCAAAGCGACGTGCGCTATCGTGCCATACCGGCACAAAGCCAATACGCCCGTACAGTGTACGTCATGAAGATAACGCATCCTACCTGTGGCTTAGAAATCGACCGCAGGAATTACACCTTACATGAAAGGACCTGCGAGCGCCAACGTGTTATAAAATCTGCTGGGACCTCTCAAACGGACGACCTCTTAGGACTACATTAATTAACCACATGTAAATAACTACTAACACCATCTCTTCTGCTGGACGACTTTTCCCTAATGTACATTCCATTTTCCCGCAAAAAAAAAAAAAAAAAAAAAACCTGAATATGCTTAACTACGCAGTTGCCTTAACCATGTTTAATTCTGTTATAGGAAATGGCCGCTACCTCTCTTGAGATCCTGTGTGTATCACTAACGACCATCTTTCCATTTTCGCTACCTATGGAACAGAGGAGATATCCAAAAGAGCTAGCGAGAACTTGAAGATGCTATGCCCAGAATGGCCCCAATCTCACAACCATGGCATAATCGTGCCTCGGGGCCAGGGTTGGTTGTTCCCTGCTGTAGATCCTCGGAACTGTCAATATAGTAGGCTATTCTTCATACCAGGAGGATGTTGGGTAGCCAACCAATATTTGGAAAGATCACTAGCTTCCCGAGGCCAAAACAGATTAAGATCCAGGTCGAATTTAGGTACGGATGATTCTCATTCCTCCGATTACCACCCGCCGTCCAAAAGGTATCGATTATAGAATACATGTATCCAATGATCTGGAGACAACCTCTGAACAGGCGTAATAAACAATATACGTTTATCTTGGTCGACTCCCGGAACAATCTCTAAAATCTCTACAGGAACTAGCAGTTTTCTCGCTACTCGAGCTCCTCTTTCTTGTTCTCCATGTTAGCGAAAAACCTCCCAAACGTCGGGACTTTTTGGACCTTTATCAATCACAAACTCCGGATAGAAGAAGGATTACAACAACTGAAATTGCAGGGACCTATCTTCACAAAATCTTCCATTATGAACATGCAAATAACCTATAGCGCGTCAAAATTTTCAATAATTTATATTGTATATTTATAGTACTTGCCGGGGCGGCAAGCGAAACAAGAGGGGGATATTGTTACGTTATGTATTTTTGTTCAAAAATAATCTAAATTTTATGTGTTAAAAACGAAATGTATTGAATATAACTTAATACAACTGAATGAGGAAATAGCGAAAATGCAACGACCTCTAAGAATTTCAATAGCAAGCAGTGATATTCCAGATGAACGTCCGCTGTTTCGTTACTGAAATTTCAAGTGCTGACCGCGGAGCAACGCGCTGGCTGCCGGAACGTGGCGAGTCGCGACGCCTGGAGCCACCGCGTTGCAGCGAGGGCAGCACGTCGCGGATCTATTGCGCGAGCGCCGCGTTACCGACGCTGGAAAATAGTATGAGTGCGAGAGAGAGAGAGCGACCGAAGAATGATGTAGAGGGAGAAGAGAAAACGTGGACAATACGAAGGTGTGAAAAGGAAATTAATTTATTGAGCAGAGTGGAAAAACCAATTAAGAGAGAAAGATCGGTATAACGTGTGCGACGAAGAGTGTAAAGTCTTGTATTATATTTATATAGCACGAGTTCAATTGAGATAATTATTGTACTTATTTGCGTATTCAGTAAACCCGCGTAAACGATATCGAAAGAAAGAAAGATCGAATTTTATTGTTTTATTATAATAATAATAATAATAATAAAGAATTAGATATTGAGCCAAGTCGAGACGAAAAAGAGAGATTGAAGCAAGTGTATAACTGAGGAAATAAAAAGAAATTAATACATTATTCAGGAATTTGATTTCTCCTAAATCCTTCCCTCCAATATTATTCAGGTAAGACTTTATGTTACTATTTTAATTAAACACGTATACACATACAACCAGATTATTCGGAAATATATAGATATAACTATATGTAGATAACTATACATTATTTTTGATTAAATTTTATTCATTCTTATTATCCCCGGAAGTAATAATTATCTGGGTTGGGAATCGATTAAATTCAATATTTGGGAAAAGGGTTATTTTAATCAAAAAGCCTTCATAAAGCATTCCAAATAAGGATAAATAACTGTGGAAATTTATATTGTAATTAATCCGAGCCACGAAATCTTTATCTGAAAACTAAACTCTCTAGGAAAAACGCATTACGGGATATCATTAAAGTCAAAGGTTTTTCTTTTACACGTTTCGTTCAACAATTAACATTTTATATTTTTAACGTAAGAATTATCAATTATTTATTTATTTATTTAGTATTATTAATAATCTAGTGATTGTCTTAATAAACAAATTTAAACCTTATAAAACTGTCGCTAGTAGAAATATCCTTATTGTTTTGAGGGATTAATAAATTTTAAGTATATTAAGAATTGTCACTATTTCCTTAATCTATTGTGATACAAATCGTAAACACGCTTTTAAGAGGTTTTCCTTAATGATATGAAGACTGAGTTACTCTATATAATCGTTAATTCGGATCTATTAGTGTTCTTATATCTCCAATTCTTGTATCATCTAACTTTAGGCTTCTAGAAAACCCAAGGATCGAGCCCGTTACCCTAATAGTTTATAGTCTTCCCAACTAAATCTAACATTATTTTCTACAAAGAGAAATTATTTCAGCTAGAGCATTTATTTAGAATCTTTATAGTAATTTTGACCTAATACTACTTGATACATACGCACACACATATACATATATATATATATGTACTTCCAATTATTATGATAACCACATTTTTTTGATGTCTAAACCCTTATCTATTTTCCCATATTAATATTAATGTTAGATACATGTTGTTTAGTATGAGAATTTGAACGGAGTATAATTTTCATTAGACTCTATCTTTATTTTGGTGACATTGAGGTGAGAAATAGAGGTAAGGAATGAGAGACGTCCTTGGGCGACGACCGAATTTTATTATTGTTACGGAGAGGTATTTCTAACCTCTCTCGTAACACGTTGCTAAAACGCATTTCTGCATATTTTTAATATCAACTCATCTTCACTACAATTTCTGTAAATTAAATTACAGGAAACATAACCTGATCGCTTGCCTCCGAGTGCTCCCGAAGGCTTTTGGAGTTGAGCGCTCGTGTTGCCATCACCCGACCGCGAGGCGTCTCTCACAGCTGTGCGTTAACCGTAACCATTGTTTACATGCTCTGAACGTCGGCTCGGTTAGCTCAACGTAGGGGTACCAACTTAACTACTAACCGAAATGTCATTTCCGAACGTACCCTGTGTGTATATGAATGGATATCTATATTATATGTTCGAGCGTAGCGGAGTCGCGCGATCGGCGCGAGGAAACGCCAGCCGGGCGCGGGCCACCTCTTCCCGATTTTGCCACTTCGCTCCAATTTGGCACACTTATAGCTCGTATTATATTAGATGAATAAACAAAATGCTAAAATCAACTTTTCAATCAAATAAATTATAATTAATGGTAAATATTTGTTTTTTCGTTAAAGAGTAATTTTTCTAATTTGGTTTATTTCTTTTTTTGTACATTAAAACAAATGTTAGTTATACGTTAAATAATTAACGTACTTAGAACCAAGTGAAATTCTTCATAATGTGAGAAACTATATAGAAGGCACGAAATTTCTTAAAAACTCTTACAAAAAAACGATAGTTCTAGCAAAAAGGCACTGAATTTTGGCTTAGCAATTTTTCTATGTATGTTCGGTTCAAATTCCTCCATCTTTTTCTATGGCACTGTTGGGTTTCGTTGGATCGAATCTGGGAGACATACGATAGAGAGGTGTTACGTGCGACGTTTTTCGCGTGGCTGTAGTGGCACTAGAGCCACGAGTACGTAGTTACCCACCTCCTTCAGTCGTGCTCTCCTGATCCACTCAAACGAGATTCCCCTCCCTTTCTCCTGCATGATACACAGCTTACTCAATCTAGTAATATTTTCTTTCTCTCAGTGTTTCTTCGAGTTCCATTTAGTTTAAATGTACTCGAAGCAACAATGAGACGCAAGGAAGGAAGTAAGTTTTTTACTTTTAATTTACATTATTTCTCATTCCATTTCTTTGTTCACTTGATTTTGTCTATAATTTTTCATAATCTTTTTAGCACTTTGGTCTAACCTACTATGTATATATATGCATTATTTACAATTATTTCAAGTTTTGACTTTAACGACGCCAATCGGTAGAATGTAACTTTATTTGGTACTTATCCCCTCTTTCTATTGATAAATTATAGTCTGCGTATGTCATTATATTAATTATTGATTGTAGCCCTGAAGAGGAGAGTAAGATTTCACTCTCGAAACATCGGCAATAAATTAGAAACAATTTTGCCCTAACTCGTTCGTTGAAGTCCATTATTTTGTCCACTTTATCAGACTTACAACATTCTAAATGGCGGATCCAATATGGTGGTTAAAAATTGGAAAAACCTTGTGTTTTTCTCAAAATCGGAATACAGAGGTTTCAAAGTCGCTGACCACGATTTTGCTGTCAGACCTGTGGCCTCCAAGAAGATGGTGCCTTGGGATCCTTGTCTTTAGCCTTCGGTATGAAGACCAATTTTTGACGTTTCCATTGTTCCGGGAAATGGCCTCTTTCCAGGCACGTGTTGAAAAGGTCCAGGATGAGTTGAGGCGTCTCCCGAATAGTCGCTCTTAGAACTTCGTTGGGGATCTCGTCAAGACCAGGGGCCTTTCCGGAGTCCCGTCTCTTCGCAGACAGTTTTAGTTCGCTGATCTGGAACAGTATCTCTAGTGCCACGTCGCCCGGGTAGCTCTCCCTGGGTGCTCCCTTTGAAATGAGCATGTCTACAATCTTGAGTACCGTCGGTTTATCTCTTGGTGCACCTGATCCTTGACTCGTCTGAAGCTTCCGCTTCACTAGGCGATAGGGCGTGCCCCACGGATCTCGGTCGACATCGACGCACAGAGCTTTCCAGCACTGCCTCTTACTTCGCTTGATGGCATTTCAGAGCGCCTATCTGGCGTCCTTGTACCCATTCTCGTCCCCTTCTTGTTCTGGGTGTCTTGTTTTTCGCCTTCTCTGAGCTTTCCTCCGTTGTTTTTTACAGCATGGATGCATCGCACGCACGAGCCATTTCAGTTGCGTACTGCCGCGTCGTCCCAGTCTCGTCCAGTCCTGGTTTCTCCGAAATGCTTTCTGCAAAGGCGTCCCTGTCCAATTTCTTGGTAGCCCATCCTGTGGGTTTGTACACTCCCATTTTTAAAGTATATACACCGAAAATTGGGTGTGCATACTCAATTTTTATAAGTATGCACTCAAAATTGGGTGTACATGCTCAACTGTTAAGAGTATATGCTTGAAATTGGGTGTATATGCTTAACTGTTAAGAGTATACACTCAAATTTGGGTGTGGATGCTCAAATATAAGGAGTATACACTCAAATTTGGGTGTGCTTGTTCAACGGTTAGGTTTATACACTCAAATTTTGTATGTGGATGATCAACTGTAAAGGGTAAACACTCAATTTGGTTGAAGATTTTTCACCCTTCGTGTTTGTTATTGGATAAGATGTATTTTCTCGATCAAGCAGGGGTAATATATTGCATAACAACTTTCATTTCTTAGTTTACGAGCGACGTTACATTGTCGGGTCTACCAACTTCTTCAGGCTAGTGTGTTATTAAAAACAAAAATAATTGTCAGTGTTTTCAATAATACAAAAAATTATAAAAATATACATAACATTACTTAACCCCCTTCATCGAAAAAATACATCTTATACAATAGTAAACACTCAAATTTGGGAGTTGATAATCTACAGTTAAAAGTACACACTCAAACTTAAAATTATAACGCTCAAGTCGAGTGTTATTTTTAGTGTTCCTCTATACTTTAAAGTAATACTTAAATTGATAGAGACCGCTGTAGCTCATTCGATTAGGCATCAACCTTCGAAACTTTTTTTCTGATTTTACTGATTTATAATATCTCGTTTCGACTTAGGTGTATCTTAAAAACACAAATATGTCCACCGAGACATATGTTCACAGGAAAATTCATATTTAATCTTGCGAGAAACACTCAATTGGGTACTCAATTGCAGAAGGCAAATACTTAACCTGAGTGTACACTGGTTTTCATACTCAATGGTGCACTCTTAAATTGAGCGTAATACTCAAAATGACAATGGAGAATAAACGTTCAGATAAGGGGTTATACGGAATTGAATCTAGATACTGAATCTGGCATTTACTCGTGTCCAAATTCACACCCGATTGAGAGTGAGTTTTGAGTGTTACTCTCAATGTTAGTTGAGTATTATTTGAGTGTTATTTTGCAAGTTTTTTCAGTGTATTTTTTAGTGTTTTTTCGGTAAGGTATGAGCTCATTCATAAAGCCTTTTTTCTTGTTTTTCTAAAAATTTTTAAATGTTTTAAGACACTTATATTTATTATTTTAAAATGAAGTAAATTCATAAAATGGTGAAATTGTCATAAATAGTAACAAATTAATATTTTAACAACACATATTAAGATTTGTGAACTTGTAAAGAGATACTAACCTTGGCTGAGATAAAGTTTTCTTTTTCTATCTACTTCACTCTCAGCCGATTCACTTTCGGTATCGCTTGAGCTGGAAGTATCTGATGAATCTTCTGAACTAGTTGAATCATCGCTACTGCTTGATGATGAATTGTTGGTCTCACTTGTACTCGTTTGTGTGGTGGTTGTACTCTCTTGTGAGCCTCTTCGACTTAAGGCTCGATCTACTTTGTCTGCTTTTTTCTTTTCTTCTAATTTCTCAGATTTACGCAAAGTTCCCTATAATAATAATAATAATAATAATTATAATAATAATAATAATAATAATAATAATTTCTTTTTCCGTGGAGTTGGAGAATGCATTAACGCACCATAGGGGGGACATGCGGATCCCAAATCCCAGTGTGTGAGGCTTAGTCCTTCCAGACTTTTCGCCTACGATGAGGTCGACGAGCCTGGAAGGAGAATACCCACTAAATTCCCATCTCCATATCCTGGACTTGTTTCTTCGCACCGGCAGCCTATTCGGATTACTTCAGCGCGGTGTCCCTAATTCCGCAACAGGAAATATCCTATACTTATCTAGTCTATCCAGCGTTTTACGTGTTTCAGCTACCTACGCTTAAGGTAGTTGTGTCTTTAGGGTACGGTCTACAATGAAGCAAGGCGCTCACTACAATAGTTACTACATCATAGTCTAAAAAAATCAGAGTATCACATGTGTGTATAGAAGGACGTAAGTGTACAGTATGTCTATAAATAATACGCAAACATACAGTTACTTGAAAAACGCATTTTGCTTCCTCCTAGAGGAAGCTTTGTAATAGTAAAATTTTCAACTTCATTAAAACTCTCTATAAACATCATTAGAGGTGTTAGAAGTTTGTTTCACATGATTTTAGAAAATGTCTGTATGAATGTATGTGTGTGGGTGTGTGTGTATGCATGTATACCGCTTTATCTCCGGATCTACGCGGTCGATTTTAACCATCAGGTTCTCATTTTTTTTGTTTTTTTATTCCGAATTCAGGAAGAAAATAATTTTTGATGATTTACTGATTCGTTTTTGTTTTATTTCAAATTTTTGATTTTCGAAAAATTTATTTTTGATTTTTTTTAATGATCGGATTCAAATTTTTTAATCGGATGGGTCGCATTCGAAAGAGCATAAAAAAACCTATAATTTAAAAAAAAAAAAATTATCTAGCTATCACGGTTCTCTTGTTATTAACAAAAACTTTTTTTTTTAAAAAAGCTAATAACTCCTAAACTAAACGGTCAATTTTTTGGAGAAAATTCACGATAATGCAGAATACAAATTGCTATAATCTGTGAAATTTTTAATCCATTCTGTTGGTTAGTTTTTGAGAAAAAAATTAAAAAATTTAAAAAATGTGTTCTCTATGTCGCACGTTTTATGGAGTAAACTTGGATTAATCGCTTTGTAATTTCCTATAGAGATAGATTTTGGATAGATCTCGGCTAAGTTCTTTGGGCTACATGATCGGTCCACAAATTTCTGAGATATTAGAGGTTAAAATTTTTTTAACCTTTTTTTCAAATCGAAATTTCTCGAAAACGGCTCTATGTATCTGAATCGGATGGGTGGCATTCGCAAGCGAATTTAAATACCTATATTTAAAAAAAAAATTATTTTTCTAGCTATCACGGTTCTTTTGTTATTAATAAAAACTTAAACATAGGAAAATGAAAAAAAAAAAATGAGTTTGGTATGTCTAACCATTGCGGGAGTAAAAATTGACTTATCGCTTCAAAACTCCTCGTAGAGGTGGATTTTGTATAGTTTTCGGTCGAGTTATTTGGGCAAAATGATTGGTCCATAGATTTAAGAGATATTTGAGGTTAAACTATTTTTAACTTTTTCTCAAATCGTAATTTCTCGAGAATAGCTCTATGTATTCGAAGGGAATGGGTAGCATTCGAAATAGAATTAAAATAGCTATATTTCCTAAAAAAAAATTTTCTTTTATAGGGTGTTCTGTTATTATAAAAAAAAAAACGTAAGCATTGAAAAATGAAAAAATAAAAAAAATGAGTTTTGTATGTGCAACGATTGCTGGAATAAAATAGAATTATTCGCTTCAAAATTTCTTGTAGAGGTCTATTTTTTAGATTTTTTTAGATAGAACACCAAAAGGCGTTTGTTGTTGATATCTTTAAAGCTATCAGACATAGCTAAAAAAGTATAAGAACAAAAAAGTTTCTAAATAAAAAAACAAACGTTTTGAAATAAGTTTCAGCTCCCTGCGATATTTCACTTCGGAGATATGGCCTTTCAAACAATTAAATTGTTTATAACTTTTTTTCTCCCACTTTTTCGGCCGGGAACCCTCGAAATTCGGATTCAGCAGGCCAAATTACGCCTAGAAAACTTTGGTTCAGGCGGGGACAAAATTTGGCCACGAAATGTATTGTCGGCGCCTAGACTAATAGCTCTCGGTCGAGTTCTTTGCGCAAAATGATTGGTCCATAAATTTCAGAGATATTTAAGGTTAAAAATGGTTAAAATTTTTTTCAATTTGTAATTTCCCGAAAACGGTTTGATGTATCCGCTCCAAATTTATAGACAATTTTGTATGTGATATAGATAATATGTGTGCGAACTTTCATGAAGATCGTACCATTACTTTTTGTAATATTTGATATTGAAAATTTTTGTATTTTAAAAAGTTTCTTTCTTTGTCGCTTGATAACTAGAGAAAAAAAATCGGTTTAATCATGTTGAAATTTTGTGAAAATGTAGAGTTTATATATTTATTGTATAAGTCCTTTAGGTAAAAGCATTGTCTCATAATTTGTAAATATATTTAGAGGTGAAAACTTGTGTACGTTTTTTTGATAATCATAATTTCTAAATGACGACTCCATGTATAAGCTCATAATTATATAGGTACTTTTTAAAATATTTGATATTTAACATTATAGTATTTCTGACAATGACTTTCTCGGTTGCACAATAACTAGAGTAAAATTGTTTTAATTTCTTTGAAATTTTGTAGAGATGTTGAGTTTGTATATTATTTATTATATTAGTTCTTATGGTAATAAAAGAATTCGTTTATGAATTTGAGAGATATTTTAGGCTAAAACTGTTTTAGCCATCTTTTCATATCGAAATTTTTCGAAAACGGCTTTATGTATATGTTAAACTAGAAAGTGGAAATGACGCGCGATACGCACGCGTGTTGTTTACTTGCTTTTTCTAATTTAATAAGCTATTAGGTTCACTATTTAAAAATATTGCAACGAGGTATAATGAAGGTAGGTTAATGAAATTGTCGATCACTCAAAAAACATGTATTTTTTTATGAATAACTAAAGACGGTATGATTTAAATAAAATTAAAAATATACCCCTACAGCGAGTTTTCAATCATTATGAAAGCAGATAAGATTATGAAAATAAACAATTTATTAAAATAATACAGATGTTTGTTATTTCTTAAAGAACTAATTATTTTGAAATATTTTCGAATACTTGTTTTTCAGAGAATATTTCATAAATCGACTCAAAATTTTAACCACTTATTACACTTATTAAAAACTATATTTGGTTAAAATTTCAATACATTTTCTTCATTTCTTTTTGAGAAAAATTATTTTATAAAAGTATAAAAAGAGGAATTGATAAATTAGTTTGAGGAAGCTACGTGCCAATGAATTGGCAGCGGTTTTTTGTATGTTTTCCTCTCTCGAATATGTATTAGCTCAAATATTCCATACTTATACGACATTTACAATAGCTTTTCTCGGAAACTATACGTGTCATCTCTCCGAATTTTAGTGACAAGCTTTTAACCATAATGATAAATAATAGGTTAGTTTTTTGTTATGATCTTAAGAAACGTTTTCCAACAATGAATTTGAATGCTGTTTTTTCGGTGGTTGTTCCTATGCTTCCCATGTTAAAATGCCCAACTTTGATATTGAATACCTCAAAATCGACACGTGTCATCTCTTAGAAATTTCGCACGCGCATGGGCATCAGCAAGACGAAGGTGTGCTCGGAGTTTGAAAAGGATCCTAAGAAACTCATTTTTTGACACAACTACCTTAATATGTCTGTTTTTACCCCTACCTCGCGCCCATTCTTCTAACATAGTCAACAAGGTGTTGGCTTTTTTCTCGCGAAGCACGCTCTGTACGAAATTCGCGCCTGCGTCCCAATATTCCTTCTTTCTGACCATCGCGTCGATTATAGAGTCTGGTGTTATACGCCCCACTATGCGTTCTAGTTCGATTCTTTTATCAATCCATTTGCAGCACACGAAGAAGGTGTATTCCGCGTCATTAATAGCCGCCCCACAGTAGAAGCATGCAGGACTTCGTACCTTGCCGATCTTGTGAAGATAGGCGAGGAAGAACCCGTGTGTTGTGAGAAACTGCGTTAGATAATAATTGACCTCGCCATGTTTGCGATTGATCCACGGACGTATCCGCTCAATGAGTCTGCGTGTCCACTTTCCTTTTACGGCACGGTCCAACTCGGCCTGCCACGCGTTTAGTACATTTTCTCTTGCTTCTGCCGATGCATGAATCTTCCCCAGCCGGTTTTATTATCGTAAATAAGTTTCCGCTGTCTGGCCATTAGCCTGATGGGCATGACTCCCGCGATAACTAGCACAGCCTCTTCCAACACTATTCGGTATCAGCATGCAATTCTTAGCGGGCTCAGTCATTGAACCGCCCCCGGCATTTTCCGATAAAATTCTTTGTTGAGAGCGTCCGCCCATACCTCTGCGCCAAGGAGCACGATAGAGTGAAATACCGACATGAGCAACCTTCGCTTGCTGGACCTTGGCCATCGTACATTATTAGCCATCAGCCAACTCAGTGTTGCAGTGACCCTAGCAGTTTTTTCTGAGGCCTGCCTAATGTGTTCGAAGAAGCTTAGCTCGTTATCGAGCCATACTCCTAGGTGCTTTACCGTCGATTTCGTCTCGATAACCGAGTCCGCAACCTCATTCGTACGATCGTATTTATTCTTTTACGCGTGAATAGCACTACCTCGGATTTCTGTGTGGTAAGGTGCAAGCTGTGCTCCCGGAGCCATCTTAAGATGTGTCGCATAGCTACGTCTAGCTTCCTTTGATCCTCCTCTAAGACCTTAGCTGTGATGATGAGGACGATGTCGTCAGCATATCCCACAAGATTAGTACCTTCTGAGAGCCCCTATAATCTTAGTATATCATTGTAATCTATATTCCACATGTCTGGGCCTAGCACCGAACCCTGAGCCGCCCCAGCTGTCACTTCTTTAGTCCTACGCACTTCGATTGTGTTGTAAAGCAGCACTCTGTCGCTAAGATAACTCTGCATTAAGCGGAGCAGATATCCTGGGACTCTAAACTTGTCCGTAAGTGTGTTGAGAGCATCATCCCACCGCAGCGAATAAAAGGCATTCCTAACATCCAATGTTACTACCATGCAGATCTTCCAAGAGACGTGGTTGACTTGCTGTACCATTTCTGCTGCGTTAACTATCATTTTAACAGCGTCTATTGTCGAGCGCCTGATCTAAAGCCGAACTGCCTATCAGAGAGGCGGCCTCAACCGCGGCCTGCAGTCGCGGTCTTATGAGCTTCTCAAGAACATTGCCCGCGATATCCAGCATGCATAGCGGCCTGTATGCAACGGCAGTGTTCAGGTCGCCCTTTCCCTTGCCAATGAGAACCAGCCGCTGTTCCTTCCACCCCTTGCAGAAGCTACCCTGCCTGAGGCACCCGTTGTACCTGTCTAGTAGGAGATGCGGGCAAGCCCTCGCTGCGACCTTCAATGCTTCTTCCGGGATGCCATCCGATCCGGGAGCCCTTCTGTTCTTGAGTGAAGCTATCGTGTCCTTCAACTCCTTTTCTGACAAGGAAAGGATACTTGGTGTCCGCCTCCGATTTTCATGAATCTTCACATATGAGTAGAGTGTCAAAAAATATTCGACACGTATTTTTTTTTTATCTGCGGAAAATCATATCTATGGGATGAAAACCGCCCTTAAAGTTCACCCCCAAAAACCGTTTTTTTTAATATCTCGAGATGGAATCGGAATTTTTTAATGAAACCAACACATTTGTTTCTTATAAAAAGACGAGTATTTGGACACAGTTTTAATGATAAGGGGTAGCACCCCCTATTTTTATGGGGGTAAATATAATTTTTTTCACACTGTTTTTGAAATAACAAAGTTTTGACGAGCCATATTTCGTAAAAAAATGCCATGTTGTAAAGAAAATTAGAAATTATAGTTGACCGGTTTCGAGGTTTAAAAAAACACATAGAAGGGGTGAGCTATCCCTATTTAGTTACTTAACTTTTAGTGATTAAAAAAAATTAATCACAACATTCGTTTGGATTTTTAATATTGTAATGCTTATTTTGACTTATATTTACTATTAAAAGTTAAAAAAATAAAAAATATTTTAATTTTAGTGGAGGTGGCTACCCCTATTAACATTATTATTACTAGATTATGTGCGAAAACTTTTTTTCATTTTTATTAATTTGTACAATGTGATGATTTGTCAATGTAACATATATAAATATTACAGAAAATGGTGAATTTGCAAATTTTATTCAATATACGTTTGACAATAATGATAATCTGTGAAAAAATGTTTGAACATAATAGCTTTTTACACCATGCACATCGTATGACTGCAATTCCTCCACATATGTCGCAAATTGGTTCCTCTTGAGTATGAAAACATAAATCTACTGGATTTTGATGTCTTGGAGGTTTTTTCGGTAGGTATCCACTTTTATTTATTTTATTTATTTATTTATTTCCAGAAAATATTTACATTACATTATTATATACGAAATATACATAAGTAAGTAAATCCTACTGAGGCAAATATTATTGCCTGTGTGTAGATCTGGTACACAGAAAACTTACAAACTAAAAAAATATTACAAACTACAAAATTCTTAAAAAAACTATATAATGTTATGTGCGTAGTGTTAGTTAACATCGATAAAATCCATTGTAGTACATAAATAACAGTTAAATAATTTGTTAGATATATTGGTTAAGATTTAATTATTATTTTGAAATTATATTGCATCTTTTACTATAAACATTTTTAATTTTTTCTTCATTAATTGTCTACTTAAATTCATAACTTTGAGATCCTTAGATAGCCCATTAAAGACCCTTATAGCTTCATTGTAGCTATTTTTATCACTAATTCTTTTATCACATTTAGGTAATTGAATTGTTTTGTTTCTGGTCTTGCTCGCACTGTTTATATATTTATTTCTTAATGTAGAATAATGTAAGGATATTGACTCTAACTGGAATAATTTTTTTATTTCAAGAGGTGGATTAGTTTGAGAGAATTTATTTTTATTTATGATTTTCAATATTTTGTTTTGTGTTGATTGTATTAGTTTCATATTATTATCGTACGCACCACCCCAGGCAATTACCCCATAATTGATTAGACTATGAAAGAAAGCATAATATATTATCATTAATGTTTTTGTATCCATCATATTTTTTATCTTGGCAAAGACAAAAATTAGGTATTTGGTTTTTTTAATGATATATCTTATATGCTTATCCCATTTCATATTGTAGTCGAAATACAGCCCTAAGTATTTATGACTTTCAACTCTTTTTATTAATTGCGTTCCTATTTTGATGTTTAGTGTGCCAGGTACACTATCACAGTAGTTTCCGAGAGTCATATAGACCGTTTTATCTATATTTAGCGACAGTTTATTTTGTGCAAGCCACTTGGCCACATGATTAAGGTAAGCACACATTTTTTCTTGAGCTGAGGACCACATGTTATCACTTGATATGATAACCGTGTCATCAGCATAGGACATGATTGTGTCATTTTGCATACTTCCTAGTAAGTCATTGACATAAAGTATAAAAAGTAATGGTCCTAATATAGTTCCTTGGGGAACACCCGTGGTAAATTCTTTATATTCACTTTTACAGTCTTGAATTTTTACTCTTTGCCGCCTATCTGTCAGATAGCTAGTCATCAGTTTTAAGGCACTACCCCTTACTCCATATCGTTCAAGCTTATCTAATAGAACTCTATGATTAACAGTGTCAAATGCTTTGGCTAAGTCTAGAAAAGCAACAATTATTGGTTTACTTTTATCTAAGTTTTCGTATATGATATTTGATATATAATTTAATGCGTCAGTAGTTCCCCTATTTTTAACGAAGCCGTATTGTTTTTCTGATATTATGTTATGTTTTTCAAAAAAGTGGTATAATCTATTATAAATTATTTTTTCAAAAATTTTTGCAATGTTCGATATTAAAGAGATTGGTCTGTAATTATTGATATTAGATTTTTCACCAGCCTTGTAGATAGGGACTACCTCAGCATTTTTGAGCGCGTCAGGCCAGATAGATTTCACAATACATAAATTGAAGATATATTCTAAGGGCACACATATATATTCAGAGAGAATTTTCAATGATTTAGCGTTAATATTGTCTACACCTCCAGATTTATTTTTCAATGTATTGATTATTTTGTATATCTCAGCAAAATCTGTCGGACGAAAGAAAATAGATTCAGGATTCCTATCTGGAAGTTTCAGGTTATTATTATTTATATTAGCAAATTGAGCACTCAAATTTGGTCCTATTTTACAAAAATAGGTGTTCATAGCATTTGCTATATCAGTTTTATTTTCGATTTTTTGATTGTTATCGTATATATAATTTATTGGATTATCATGCACACTATTTCTCCCTAATTTAGTTTTAATTATGTTCCATAATTCCTTAGAGTTTCCGCTATTTCGTTTTACCATTTCCTTTTCATATTTAAATTTTGCTTCTTTAATAACTTTGTTCAATATCTTAGTGTAATTTGTATAATCTTTTTTAGGGCTTCAGAAGTGGGATTGTTTTTCCATAAGATATACAGTGTCTCTTTAGTAGTACACGAGACTATAATAGCACTAGTAATCCAATTTTTTCTCGGAAGTTTATTTTTAAATTGTTTTTTGGTAGTGGACGCATCAATACAATTGTTTATCATGTCTATTAATGCGTTAACTGCAAGATTAGGATCCTGCATAGACAATATTGAGTACCAGTTTGAATTATTTGCAACATGTTTTAACTTGTTGTAATTAATTGATTTCATATTGAATTTCTTCGGCTGATTTATTTCTAATTTATCTATAGTTATAAATAATGGGTAGTGATCATTAAATGGATTCGTTATTTTAAATGAATTAATATTTATATTTTTAGTTTTTATATAGAAATTGTCGATGCAGGTACCTCTTTTATTATCAGATGAAGGCCTTGTTATTCCAGTAAAGCATGGCGTAAATTTATATTCCAAGAGATCATTTAAAAATTCTTGTGTTATAAGGTTATCTGTTGAGTCAGTCTTACTAAAATTTTCGTCTAATATATCAATGTTAAAATCCCCGATTATACAATGGTTCTTAGTATTTAATTGATCTCTTAGGAATTTTTTCAGGCTATGTACAAATTCATACTTTTTTATATTGTGTGATCTATAGATCGCTGAGATTCTTACAGTTTCGGTGCCAATTAATTTTATAACCGAGCTTAAGATACGTATGTTGTCGACCACTATAATTTCTGTGTGTTCAGATAGTTCATCCTTTATATACATCATAACTCCATCTGCTTTATTCATTTTACTCTCACTATAGTAACTTTTGTAACCTGATATGTTGTACAATGGAGTATATTGCACATTCCAAGATTCAGTACATATAATGACACTTGGTCTTACGGCTAAACATTCAATAAAAGTTTCAAGTTTTTCAAAGTTTTGTTTTACACTTCTAATATTTACACATAAAATCAAATTTTTACCTTTATCGATACTTTTATTGAGTGTTTGTACATTATCAAAAGCTTGTTCTTTTTGTGAGATAATTTCAAAATTTAGTTGTTGCTGATCCATGTTCAAATTCAGAGAGTTCAGAAGTTGCTGAGTCTGTTGGGTAATAAATTTGTGATATGGTTCTGTTTAAATTTATTGGTGAGGTTGTGGCCGATAAATTACCAGCTGATGTTGCCGGACTGATAAAAATTCTACTTTGTCTTCTTGGTGTCGTTACGTCCGGTGATTTACCGGCAGCTGTATCAGTGTTTTGTGACTGTGATTGAAACTTTACTTTACCTACATATTTTGGAATGTGCGGTCTCACTGGATAATCTGTTTCAGCAATTAACTTCTTTATCTTGTGCAACATAACCTCGCATTTTTCGGTATCATTTACCACGTGTTTAGTATTATAATTTGTTTTATATTGATGATTACTGTACATACAATTAACACAATTGTGTTCGTTTGGGGTAGTACAGTTGATTGTGTTATGTTTTCCAGCACAATGTAGGCAGATCTTCGTATTCTTACACTTTTTACCACTATGACCAAATCGACCACAGTTAAAACACGGGGTTAAATTCAAGTCATCGAATGCTCTGCAATTTTGATAACCAATATGAACTCTATATTTATTACTCACAATTTGATTATATACTTCCGCTGGTGTTTCAATTAATATAGTGTTAATTTTTGTTTTAATGTTTTCAAATATATGTAACACTTTGCATTTGCTGTTTAGGTGTTTGAAGTTCCTTTTGTTAATATCTTGCTCTATTTCTTTAATCTCCATGTCTTCAAAATTGTCGAAGCCTGTTATTTTCATCTTGGGATTTTTAATAGATTCTCTTGTTATTTTGTAGTAGGCAGAATACTTTTGTTTTAGGATATTCTCAGTTTGTATCAAACTCTCCTCATTTATAAAGCTTATTATTGCTTCATCTTTATTCTTAATTTTTATACTTTTTGCTTGTATAGATGAATTTTTATTTATATAGTGAGCTATATATGGTTTTATATCTGGCACATATATTCCTTTATTATCATTCTGTACTCTTTTCACTATTAGTTTTTGTATCTTCTTTTCTAATTTCTTATCACTTACTACCACTTCTGCAAAAGTTTTTTTGTTTTTGGTATAGTTTTCTTTGTCTAAAATTTGGTTTAGCATGAGATTATTATTGTGTACTTCTGTACTTATTTGTTTTAACAGATTTTTTTCTTCTTCAGGAAAACTTGTCAATTCTTGATTTCCTTTGATTTCCTTAGCTTTTATTAGTAGCAATTCTTCTTCAGCTTGTTTTAATTTTTGTTCTGTCTGTGCATTGGTTTTTATTAGTATTTCATTCCTTGTCATTATCAGATCATTTTGGTTTCTCAGATTTTCTAGTTCCCTCCGTAGTAGCACTACTGCTTTTATACCAGGCATATTTAAAAAAATTTTGAAATCTTGGTGAAGAAAATTGATTGTGGGTTAGAGATTGTAGTTTGATTATATTATTTCTCTCGTGTAATTTAGCATCGTAATTCATAAGAAGTGTTATGTCTGATAATTTTCTTATAAAGTTTTTCCATAATCGAAAACCATATACATCAAGAGGCTGTATCTGACCAGTTGTACCTTTTGGTATCGTATTCAATATAAGATTTGACTCTTTCGGTAAAGCTTCTTTTACAGCGTTTTCACATTGTCCACTCCATGAATCTAATAGCAGTATAGGTGAATTCCCACTGTGAATCAAAAATACATTTTGAACCCAAATTTACCGGACGCTGATGCTTATACGTATATATATTTTCTGGTTTGAATAAAGTTTGCATTACTTTAGGTCCAAATTGCCCATGAGCCTCTTTCAAAACTATAAATAACGGGGACATAAGCTGGCCCTCTGCTGATATTGTTAGTTGAATAGTGTAACTATGTGTTGTAGAAGATACCGACTGAACGATGTTTTCTACATTTTTAATCCCCTCATAACAAAGAGTGCGGCCACTATGTATCTCTAAATTGAACCCACTTTGATCAGAATTGTAAATGTTATGAGCACCATGTACTTTAATGAGATCTTTGAAATCGTTAACAAAATTTACTTTATGTTGTTCTACTTCTATTGCCTTCTGTGTAGATGACATAGTAATAAATTTTGTTATTTTACGTGAAACAATGTGATATTGTTTTTTGAATATTTGTATCCATCTATGTGAAGCTTTAAACCACGGAATATATAGTTCTGCTTTCTTTATGACAGCCCATCTTTTTATATCAATATCATGCAGAGTCATTTTTGATTCTATCGCTTCTTTAACTTTAGGAAGTACATAAGTTGTTATTCCATATAGAATAGTTTTTCTGGCACCCCCGTCGTAATTGACAATCGGAAGTAACTTTTCTATACTTCGATTGTACACTTGTCAAGGATAATGGCTTTCTTTTTCTACTTTGCCAATACTGCACTGCCTGTTTCTTATATTCAAAGTCTACATCTTCTTCATTCGGTAAACAAGCAGGAACCCCTGCATAATCTTTATTTAATTCATCCTCTTCTCCAATATCTTGTGGAAGTGTATCACTGTAGTCATCCTCAAAAAGTAAAGTATATTCTTCTGTACGTAAATTGTAATTTACACTCTCCTTTATTATATTTTCTATTACATGATATAAACTTATCTCTTGTTCGTTAGCTTGTGATTGTTGAATTTTAACATTGTTAGGATTAAAAATTATAGATAATAAAGATATTACAACCAGTGGATTAATAGCCATTTTTTAATTTTATTTGAGGCAATGACGTTCAAGCAACAGCCGTAGATTATTTATTCTATAATTATTATTTTACTTAAAATAACTTTATTTTATTTTCATGAACGTCAATTGAACTTACTTTTATTTCAGATATTTCATAATGTTATCCCCTTTATTAAAGTTGATGGCTACGTTATTTCAAGTTTTATTCGTAATCTGATTGGTCAGAAGCGTTGCCATGCTGTAGCTATGTGCATGGCAACGTAATGCTATTTGTTTATATCTTTCTTATAAGGTTATTATCCCATTTTTGAATATTGTATTCAAAGCATAGTTCATCTCCGCGAACGCAGCGCGCGTTTGATCTAGTCTTCTTTTTAAAATAAAGTTATGTTTCACTGACATAAAAATATTATAATTACTACAATATTATGTGACACACACAAATAATTTAATTTAATTTATTTGTTTATTATATAGTAGAGAGAATCGTGACAGTTTAATATAATGAATACATAAAATAATGAAATTGAATATATGTATTTACACTCAAGCGCGCGCACGCACTCACATGCTTACACACGCACGCTCATACGATTTCATTAATTTTATTTATTAATTGCATTAAATGGGCAAGATACTCATTACAATAAAATATTATACCAGTTTTATTTAAAATAGTTATTGAGGGCATGTCGAATAAGAATAAGAAACTTTACTCGCCACCACGTGTTTTAATTAAAAAATTAATTTGTAAACATTTATTTGATATAATCTCGACTTCAGGCCTTCGATTTGTGCGGAGATAATTTTCAGAAATTTTGTGGCTCATTTTTGTTATAGTATCTGTGAGATATTTGGTTTGAAAAATCTGACGACTTTTTTAGATAATTGTAATTATTTAACATACACTCAATAAAAGGCAAACGAAAAATTTATTAATATATCATATGATATTTATGTATATAATAAATATTATAAATTCTATTAACTCTAGAAAAAAAATGAAAACAAGTCGATGTTTTTTTACAAATATTCTTCTTATCATGGTTATATTAATAAATTGAACATTATTAGAATCCTGATTTTATTTTACGTTTTTATAATAATCCTACTTACATTATATCACTTCTTTTAATCAAACTTATTATTTGACTTTAGATATCATTTTAATATTTAAACTATTTTATTATTTTCAAGAAAGTTCTTATTTGTTTAAACGTTTCGCCCATATGACTAAAAATAAAATAGCAATACTTACAAGCCCTTTTTAATAATATATTGTCTGTATCCTCAATGCGTAATTAAAATTTGTTTTTTTAAGAGTATATAATAAAATGTATAATTATATCAATTTAACCAATTGTATAAAACCAATAATATGTAATCAGTTTAGTAACTAGCGTGTAGTCGATACAAAGAAACACTACTAACTGACCACAGTCGAATAGAAATATCTCTTGTTTACTCGAGAATTATCTCGTATTCAAAGTTTATTTTTAACTTACCAATATTTTTATAAATGTCGTAGCGAAAAAAATATTCGTAGAAGCGTGATGACATTGCAAATTGTAATGTAAATTTAATATAATTATAATTATATTGCATATTTCTGAAAGAATGAAACCTTCGTTGATAAAAAAAACTTAAATTTTTACGACAACAACAATACAAGTATCAAATGAAGTATTATCCTAAAATAATGTAAAAAAGATGAATTTTTAATATAATTTGTAACGGGGGCGTACATTCCTCGATAGTAGGGTAACCTAAACCAGAAGTTGCTAGTTATGCGGACCTCGAGCGCGGATCATTTTTGAATAGCGCGCCGAATTAGACTTGTGCGAAAGCGCGCACCGTGCGGCGAGAGAGCGAGGCACCTGAGGAAGAAGGCGAGCGAAGCCGACACGCGCGGCCATGTTGCAATGTTGCACCTGTTGCACGCGCGTGCTCGCTCCGCGTGTGCCAGTGTCCGCCTGTGATCCCGCCGCCACTACTGCAACCCGACGCCTCTGTGTGCCGCGCGGGAAGCATTGCGAATATCCAGAGAGAGAGAGAGAGAGAGAGAGAGAGAGAGAGAGAGAGAGAGAGAGAGAGAGAGAGAGAGAGAGAGAGAGAGAGAGAGAGAGAGAGAGAGAGAGAGAGAGAGAGAGAGAGAGAGAGAGAGAGAGAGAGAGAGAGAGAGAGATCCACGGGAGATCTTGCGTGCTGGCCAGCTTAAAGTAAGTGCGCTGTTTATGTATTGCCGTTCGCGTGCGTCCAGGGCCCGGCTCATGTACACGCTGCAGCGGCAGTGTGAGCGCGCGAACGCGAACCACCCGGCGAGGTTTAGCCTGCTGCGAGCAGCAGGTCACGCGTTTAGTCTCGGCCTACGCGATATCTATATTTTTCTGTGAGGGCACGCGCCCCTTTGCGCGTATTCTTTCGACCCCCAATAAACGTAGTTTTATTTTAGTTCGGAGTTTCGTGGATTATTTGGCGAGTAACCTTTCCCCTTCCCGAATACCGCCCTCTACCATTTTTAGCAGCTGCAGCTAGTCGACGCTCAGCCTCCTAGAGGACAACGGCAACGGGGGAAAAGTAAGTGAAAGTCGCACAGGTTGAACCTGCGCGGCAGTGTACGGGAACGCTGGCTGCTGTAGGTAAGGTTAGACAGTAGCCGGGAGTTCACGCGCCGAGGTTGGCGGCAGCGCGCACAGCCCGTGGCTTGTGCAACTGCCCTCCCTCAGGCGCGCAGGGGGATTCTACATTGGCGAGTTCCCCGGACATATAATACGCCCATAGATTACTCGAAGAACCTCTGCGAGGAATTAATACCCTCTCTTAACTTAATCCCGTTATAAATTTTACCCAGAAAAATTCTTTGTTTATAAATAATTTCATCATTAGTTTCATAAACAAAAGAAAATAATCGATAAAAATTTTCTTGCAAATTTTCAAATAATGTATTAAATTTTAGTAGTCAATTTTAGTATTTCACGTAAAATATGATTTGAAATAAGCATCTCAAAATTAAAAATCAAAAAGAATGTTCTGATCAATTTTTTTTAATCACTAAAAGATAAATAACTAATGTAGGGGTAGCTCACCCCTTCTATATGTTTTTTTCAAAACCTCGAAACAGGTCAACTATAATTTTTAATTTTCTTTACAACATGGCATTTTTTAAACAAATATGGGTCGTCAAAACTTTGTTATTTTAAAAACAGGGTGAAAAAAATTATATTTACCCACATAAAAATAGGGGGTGCAACCCCTTATCATTAAAACTGTGTCCAAATAATCGTCTTTTTATAAGAAACAAATAGGTGTTAGTTTCATTAAAAAATTCCGATTCCATCTCGAGATATTAAAAAAAACTGTTTTTGGGGGTGAACTTTAAGGATGGTTTTCACCCCCAGATGTCTTTCTCCACAGATAAAGAAAAAATACGTGTCAAATATTTTTCGATATTCTAACCAGTTGCAAAGTTTCATGAAAATCAGAGGCAGACACTAACAAAAAGGTGATTAATTAAATTAGGGGTAATTCACCCCGTCAACGTGTTTTTATTTTTAAATCTCGAAACAGGTCAACTATAATTTTCAATTTTCTTTATAGCATGGCAATTTTCAATCAAATTTAGCCCATTAAAACATTTTTAAATAAAAAATATAAGGAAATATATAATATTTACCCCTATAAAAAATAGGGGATGCAACCCCCAGCATTAAAACTGTGCCGAAAAACTCGAATTTTCATAAGAAACAAATTGATGTTGGTTTCATTAAAAAATTCCGATTCCATCTTGATATGATAAAAAAAAAGGTTTTTGGGGGTGAACTTTAAGGGCGGTTTTCACCCCTTAGATATGTTTTTCCGCAGATAAAAAAAAATACCTGTCGAATATTTTTTGACACTCTACTCATATACGAAGTTTCATGAAAATCGGAGGCGGACACCAAGTATCCTTTCCTTGTGAGATTATGGAGACCTCACCTATCTCTGATACCACGTCTGGTCCTCTAGGTCCATGGTCCGAAAAGAGCTCGGTTACGATCCTGTACATCGTCCATGCGTCTTGTGTTATATTGGGTGTTGGAGGATTCAGTTGCCGCATTGCTATTTGGTACCCTTTTCCCCAGGTATCTCCAAGAACATCCTCGATCAACAGTCTAAACTTTACCTTCTTACTCTTGTTTATCGCCCCCTGTAGTGCTTTCTTCGCGACCTGGTACTCGGCGCATCTAAGGGTAACTTCCACCCCGCGTTTTCTAGCTCTAGTTGCTTTCCTGAGGCACTGAGTGGCTGTTCGTCTTAGATTCGCAATTTCGTTCGTCCACCAATATGCAGCCTGTCTCTTTCCTGTCGTCTTTTTAGCAGCATTGATGCTTCGCATGTCCGGTATATAACGCGCATCCCCTCATCCGAAATCTCTTCCGCTGACCCGCGGTTGCGCCCTAATCTTTTCATTTCATTGTACCCACTACAGATCATCAGGCTGAATACGTCCGTATTCTGCTTAGCGGGATTGAACTTGAATTGTTTTGATGCAGGCTGTTGGTCTCGGGGACCCAATTACTGTTGTATCGAGAAAGAGATATACTGGTGGTCGCTTGCGATAAAGCCCTCTAGCTCCCTCCAGTCTTTTACTCTACAAGCTAGTCCCTCCGATGCCAGTGTGACATCGATTATCGTCTGCCTATACCCTGGTCTCCTAAAGGTCGTCGTTGTGCCTCTGCTAAGCACAGTGAGCCCAGTTTTGGCTGCCATCTCTACTATAGCCTTACCTCTCGTGTCCATCTCCTCGCCCCATTCAGCGGCTTTCGCGTTTAGGTCTCCTCCCACGAATACGTGCCCCGAGCATTCCCGAATGTCATCCTCGAGCGCGCAAATTTTCGTCCTAAACGCCTCGCGATTTTCGCTTGGGGTTAATTAGCAGCTGAAGTATGTTACAGCCCTGCTTTTAATCCAGGCTTACCCTACTCATCGTCCTTTTTTCTCAACCGGCACCTTCCCAAGGTAGCTTTAGCGCCTCCGTCTCCTGCACGGTAGCTATCGCCAAGCTTTGGCCCCTCTTATTTGCGTGGGTTAGGCGAATCATGAGCTCGTCTCCTACACTGCCTGAGCTATCGCGGAGACTCGCCGCTTCCATCCGGAATTACCGCTATCTGTGCCGTCGTGCACACACGTCGATAGGGGAACACGAACCGACACAAGGAACACCGGAACCTGACCTGTCTCTGCCATCGTGCACACAGGGCGCAGTGACAGACGAACCTTCGAATCAAGACTCAACCAGGTCTCGTGCATACACGTGTCTAGGTGAGTGCTTGTCACATTCGTAGACACCCGATCGCCGGAACCAGCAGCGTTCCTGCCGTCGTGCACACACGAGGCAGGAGCGAACTGACTCCTGGGTGAACACTCGCCTTGGCCTCGTGCACACAGGCCAAGTTTAGGCGAGTAACCGACGTGTTTCTAGACGGGGAACGAGGAAATAAGTTGTTACCGACGCACGGACTCTACGAAGACCGACTCTCACGACGATTTCCTGATCGCACCTCGTTTCTTACTTCGCGTCCGATACCGTTCATCGAAAACTGACCACCGCGAGAGGGCGTTAGTAAGTGCGTTTTCTAGCTTCTATGTTTCAGATGGTTTAAGCTACGGCGTGACATATTTGTTACCCATTTTTACTAACTTATATTTATATAGTTTATTGGTATAATTATTAATGAATAAATCTTTTTAACGTGTTTGTTAATGCCGATGCAGTAATAAGAAAGATAACAACAGCGAGACAATGTATATATAAAATGTTTGTAAAATGTTTCACGAATGTAGCACATATAGCCTCTTTGTCTTTTATACTTGTGTGTATTTATATATATATATATATATAATATTTTCTTACAAATATATAATATAGGAAGATACATATATACACAGTAACGGGCGCCAATATAAGCAACGTATAATCACGGATACGGCGCCACGAGAATCGAGTCTCGCAGTCTTGCACGTATCGAGATTCGTAGCACGCCACGCGGCGCCCGAACGAGACAGACCGAGAAGAAGACGAAGCCGCTACGCTGCTACGAAAGCGACGCCGCGGACAAGTTGTATAGCGCCGTGACGCGATTAGGACGTGCGAGAAACACCGCCGCGAATTGTACCGTTGTGTGAGTGTGTGTGTGCGCTGTGCCTCCACCGCTGCAACTACGATAGCCGCTACGCAGCCACCAAGAGAGAGCGAGAGAGAGAGAGAGAGAGAGAGGGAGAGAGAGAGATTAGGGTGAATGATCTAATCTTGTAATATTAATTATGTACAGCCAAAATTTTCACGAGAAAATGAGCAATTGAGACGTTAAAAGGCTAATAATTGTAAAAAATTTCGAGTAAAAATCAGTAATAAATACAGTAACATATATTTTATTATTTTGATGTTACTCTTTCATTATTATATTGTTTCATTTCAGATTTGAATATGAGAATTAATCCTTTAAACGTACTGAATTTATTACTAGCTTATTTTCAATCTCTACACATACCTAAAAGTGAAACGAATTATAAAGAGATTCAATTGCCAGAAAGAATTAAGAGCATTATAATAGATTCAACAAATGAGTTCAATGATATTGATATGATCGTTGAAGATACATTGGATTTTCAAGAAGAATACAAAGGTCACAACGCAAAAATAGTAGAGGATGAAGTTCAACATCGCATTCCTGACCCTTTCGAAGTACCTACAGATCACTGTACAGATGATAATGAAGACATTAATTTTGATTATAAGCAAAGAGCTGTGGAGTACTGGAGAATTGGTAAAAAAAATTTGAGTGTACAATAAAAATTTAAGAAAGTTAGATCTTTGAGTCAGTGAAAACGTTGGGCTCATACAATTAATAGAGGTGGCACATGTAGGAAAAAAAATAGCAAGAATTTGTCAGTACACTTTAGACAATTTTAAAGCAGCAGTAGACGCTGGTCTCATTGTTCATGATCGTGATATACGTCGACGGGCATTACAAGCTCAAAAGGAGCTACGCGAAGAAGATGTGAGATTCAAGGCTTCGAATAACTAGCTATCAAAATTCAAAACTACTCATAGAATAGTATTCAGGAAAATAAATATTGTAAATACAAATAAGTTTCCGCCGTTCTTTTATAAAAATTATCAATTTATTGTAAAAAAAATATACGTTACATTTTATTCAAAATATTGTCCGTCATTGGCTACTACTTTTTGCCATCTTTCTGGCACAATTCGGATGCCACGTCGAAAAAACTCTTCATCTTTTGAGGCTACACATGAATCGACCCAATTTTTGGCTTCTTCGTAAGAAGTGAAGTGCTGCTTGACCAGGGCGTGAGCCATCGACCGGAACAAGTGGTAGTTCGAAGGAGCAATGTCTGGTGAATACGGCGGGTGGGGCAAGACATCCCATTGTAAAGCTTCCAAAGTATCCTTGACGACTTTTGCAACATGTGGCCGAGCGTTGTCGTGCTGAAAAATCACTTTGTCATGTCTTTTGCCATATTGGAGGCGTTTAAGCTTCAATTCTCTGCTCAATTGCAACAGCTGCTGTTGATAACGTTCTCCAGTGATAGTTTCTTGAGGCTGGAGTAGCTCGTAATAGATTACTCCCAGCTGGTCCCACCAAATGCACAACATTAACTTTTAGCCATAAATAATCGGTTTGGCCGTTGAAGTTGGTACATGGTCAGGCTTACCCCATGATTTCCTACGCTTTGGATTGTCATAGTAGATCCACTTTTCATCCCCCGTCACTATTCGATGCAAAAAACCCTTTCGACTTTGTCTTTGGATAAGTTGTTCGCACGTGAAAAAAAGGCGCTCGACGTCTCTGGGTTTCAGTTCATGCGGAACCCAATTTCCTTGCTTTTGTACCATACCAATGGTCTTGAGACGGTGTGAAATCGCTTGTTGAGTCACTCCCAAGCTTTCTGCGAGCTGCTCTTCAGTTTGGCATGAGTCTTGGTCCAATAATGCCTCTAACTCAGCGTCTTCAAACTTGACTGGCCTTCCTTCGCGTTCTTTATCTTCCACGTCAAACTCGCCGTTTTTAAACTTTTGAAACCACTCACGACAACTTCTCTCACTTAAAGCAGCATCACCGTAAACTTCTACAAGCGACCGATGCACCTCAGCAGCAGATTTCTTTAAATGAAATAAATAAATCAAAACTTCCCGCAAATGACGCTTATTCGGTACAAAACTCGACATTTTCGAACAAAAAAAAAACTGTATACTGCCAATACAAAGTCAATAGTATTTTAAGGTTATGTTGTTGCCAGGTGTCCAAACTTTCTATGTGACATTTTACATCTGACGATTTCAAAGTAATCTTGTTGGTGGAGCCATCTCTTGAAAACGGCGGAAACTTATTTGTATACCCAATAAGTTCATAACCAAGAAAACTGTAGAAAGTAATTCAGAACTGAAGACTAAAGCAGATGCGTTTGTTGCTGACGTTAAAATGGGCTTAGGATTAATTGAAATTCATAATGTATATAATTCTGAACAGAGCGGAAAAGCAAGTACAGCATTTGGTACAGTCAGTTTCATAAACAACGCATAGTTTTACTATACTGCCACTTATATCAGCTGCAGGAGAATTACTGTCATCACTCTTTTTAGTTTTGAAGGAGGCTAGTGGTACCTTTGGACCCGTTGTTGAAGGTAATTTATTTAGACCGGATAACATTTACGTAGAAGCATCCAAATCTGGTAATTTATTTAGACCGGATAACATTTACGTAGAAGCATCCAAATCTGGTAATTTATTTAAATCGGACAACATTTACGTAGAAGCATTCAAATCTGGAAAGTTGACCACAGGTTCATAAATCCATTAACTACCATTAGCATCATTATATATTAATATGCAAACAAAATTTTAAATTCCAGATCTTTTTAAAGTATGGTTGGAAAAAGTATATTTTCCCAACGTAGGCTCCAATACAATGCTGTTACTTGACTCTTGGAGTGGTCATTGTGATAGACTTATAAAAGAGATGACACCGAATAAGAAAATTGTAAACGTTAAAAAAATACCAACTGGAACAACAGGAGAAATTCAGTCGCTTGATGCATGTGGGTTTCGTAGATGGAAAAACTTTGTCCGGCAGTTTTCAGATACTGTTATATTGATGAATTATGATTTGATTTTACATAAAAGAAATGATATTATTAAACTTCAGTCATTAATAAATATCCTGAAAGCCGACCAGCTTTAACCTAGCGACGTTGATCGGGAGAAACCGGCTGCGGAGGTAAGGCTAGGTCATATCTAGCAGCCGGTAGTTCGCAGGCCGCAGTTGGCAGCAGCGACAGCGCGCAGTGTCGCCTCTGGTAGAAAGCGGCTTAGGTTTTCTACAATAGAAGCCGGGTGCACCTATTCAACCTATTCACCTGGCCAACAGGGAATTCTACAACGGCGAGTTACGCGGGCGTATAGTATGCCCGTATATTACTCCGCGAACCCCAGAGAGAGATTCCTACCCTCTCCTAGTTGCACCCCGTTACAATACATACACCAGTAAATCCGTGAAAACGTTACGTAGAAGCCACGCATTGTAGACACTTTTAAATTTAATATTTTGTAGATTATAAATCGTAAGAATTTAATAAATAATTTAATAATATGAATGTATATAATCTGATAAAATATATTTTCAATTTTGATTTCAGATTAATAATAACGTCATTGTTTATCTAAAATATTTTAAAAAATTTGTTATGTAATGGGTGAACGAGCGTGTTTATGTGACGATTATTTGAAATCTGATGGTGGTGATCTGAAGTTATAAAAAAAAACTATACAAGCTTTTATTGCGACTAGTGTAAGAAGAAGAGATAAAAGGTATCTAAAATTAAAAACATACCAACAGTTAACTGTATATAAGAGATGCCGTATCGCTTACGTTGGAGAATCAAGCATTCCTGCAGCAGAAAGGCACGCTAATACGAAACAATGAAAGCGGCAGTGCAGGTATAATAATTAGACATAGAGAGAGAGAGGGGGACATTTATAACGCTGTTTTCACTAAATTTTAATCATTATTAATTTTTTATTTATGTAGGTGCTGGTTAATCGCATAGTGTGGTAAATTTTAATTTTAGTGCTGTATGTCTTTTTTGCAACAAGGATGCTTCGGAAAATTTCATAGATATGGAAAAAAGAACAAATCAGAAATAAGAAAATCGGTGAATTATGTTAGTGATGCTACAACTAAAGATACAATTTTAGATATGTGTAAAACTCGATTCGATAAATGGAGTGATGAAGTTTTTTCATGAATAGCCGGTGAAACCGACATAGTGGCTGCAGGAGCACGATATCACAGTGACAGCTATGCACATTTTAATCATTATCGTGCTACTAGTAATGTTGGTCCCGTTGATGAAAACATTAGTGCTGCTGTCAACTATATAATAATGTATTTATTAAAACATAGAGAAGAATGTCAATTTTCAGTATCAGAAATTCTAGAAAAATTTGACGCTGATCTTCAAATGTGGCATTAATTTATTAAACAGATATTATACAGTTGAAAAATTAAAAAATCATTTTTATCATGATATTGTAATTCACTCATGTAAGAATCACTTTGTTTTCGAGATACGGGGGGCAGAATTCTGTCGGACGTTTGGTACGAAAATCGCAGCAAAAATGATGAAGAAGAACGTGTGAGAGTCGTTACAGCTGCAGCAAAAATAATTGTGGAGGATATTCCTTCAAAATTTTACGATACGCAAAATTATAAAGCACCAAATTGTTTCCTATACGACGCTGATACCGATGTTTCAGATTCTCTACGATTATTTTTAGATACAGTCATAAAAGATAAAAAAAGCAATGCAGATTCTACAAAATGGAATAATCAAATTCTTACGATGGCACACAGTATTATATCATATGTTCGTTCTGGATCTTTTTTGTCGTCGATTCTTCTCAACGTCTCGTCCATGATGCATAAAAAACATGCATCTAAAGGTTTGAACGATGAACCATTACCTTTCGAAGCGTCCATATTGAATGATCAGCAAGAAAATATTTTTTAACAGTCGTACGTACAATTCGTGTTTGATAATGCCTACCACAATACAAATACGATTGACGGTAGCAATATTTTTCATGCTATGGATGGTATTATGTGCGCAACGTCGCGGCCGTTCGAAAGTGTTACGTCAACTAAACTCGAGAAACGACTAAACAAACTGCCGAAAGCTGATACGATAGGGAAATTTGGTTTCATTCCTCTCCAACATTTTAGCAACACTTCAAAAGCAGGATTTAAAAATATTATTGTTAAAGATGTTAACAATGAAAATCCTCTTCCCAAAGAAGTGCAGGCAACTTTCACTGAACTTGTATGACTTTACAGTCAGTCCAGAAATGCGGAAAAAACAACAGGATGGAATGCATTTATGGAACTCTGTAGCTCTACAATGGATTTTTCAATGACGAGAATTATTCCTTTGCCATTTGTTCATAATCCACCAAGTAGCTACGACACCATTTTTACAGTTTTATTAGAAGCCGACAATAAATGTAAAGCAATGGTCAAAAACATCGTAACGTTCGATCAACCTCTGTATTTAAAAGCAAGAGAAATCTTAGCATGTTGTGATAGAGAAAGTGCAGATTAGAATTTAAGCTCCGTTATTGTTCGTCTTGGAGAATTCTAACTATTAATGTCATATTTAGATTCAATCGACTTTATAATGGAAGGTAGCTGACTCAAAGAAATTTTTAATCAAATATATGCAACTGGATCTATCGATAAAATGTTGGCCGGGCACGCATACTCCAGGGCAATTAGAGGACATAAAATTATTCATGCAGCTCTAGCGACATTTTTTCTACCGTAACGTTTTCTGAAGAAGATAAAATATTTTTAGACAGTATATTGAAAGATATTGAAAACCCTGATGCAAATGTCATCGAAAAGTTCCGTAGTGATACTCTTCAAAATATTAATAAAACCGTCATGGCACAAATTGACACTTTAAAAAATAATGGACCGACAGCAAAGCTTTGGCTACAGTATTTTTCTTTAGTTACGCTTGCTAAACAGTTTATTGAAGCTGAACGAAGTGCATACTGGAATTACGTTGTGTTCAGCAAACGCTGCCATTTTCCATGCAAGTGGTCACTTTCTGTACGCGAAATCAGCTCATCTTTATCTTCAAGATATGCTTCAGCTTGAAACCATGATAGATATGTTTGAATACGAAAAGTTTATGAAGCTTGGGTACTTTGCAATCAGAAGAACTGACAAGTTTTGGTCAGGCGTTTGCTCAAATATGATGATCGAACAAGTGCTTATGAAAACAAGCGGAGGATTAACACAAGGATGAGGTGTAACTTAAAGTGTATTATCCAAATGGATATTGTCTATGGTAGTGCTAACAGATGCCACTTATGTCATGGAGCTTTTTTAATAATGCATATCCTACATCTGAGCAGCATGTCGATTCAAGGACCACGAGGATTTTAAAAGATACTGAAGATCAAAAAAAATATATTGGACTTTTTTAAAACTCAAAATCCATTTGATAAAACAGATTACATCATGTCTATCAGCACGGGTTTTAAAGGCGACGATAAAGTCAACTGTCAATGCATTTGAAGTTGGCACTTTATCATTACAAGAAATATCAGGAAAAAAGCTCGATGAAATCAAATTTCAAGGGAAAAAACTAGTTATTACTCTGCAAGCAGCGAGTTCATCGATCAAGGTCAACGATGAAATAGTAACGGTTAATCCTATGCTATTGTTTCAAAGAATTCTATTGCAGGTTGAAAACAAAGAAGATATGAAAGAATTTTTAAAATACGACTTATCGCCTTATCCACTTGCAACTTTTGATGAATGTGGCATGAAAAACGCAAAACTCATCTTCTTTTTGAAAATTTTGACGCTATACCAAAACCTTTCATCTGCACAAAATCATATGTGATAGATAGTAGATTTTTACTTCAGAGAGTATCTTGGCGTCAGCATGAAAATATTAACAATATTTTAAAAAGTTACGTTGACAACGCAAAACGCCATTATCACGAAAACTGTACAATAGTTTTCGACGGCTATCCGGAAACAAGTACCTCGTACTGTTATGTCCTGGGCCTTCGATATAAATCGGTGTGAATTCTACCGAAATAGCCCTGACGATTATTTGGATGCTATTTTGGATCTGAATCGAAATTTTTTCGGAAGATAAATATAGTCCTTAATTTTTACTGAATCCTGGGAGGAAGTTGCGCCATTATCTTCCGATCACGAATGGCAGTGCGTGGGTCGAACGTGGCGCAATGAGTTCTATGCCGAGTAGATCGTTAGTTGTACACACGTGGCTGGTCGTACGGTGACACGGATGTCACCCAGTTGATCCCCAAGAACGTGGAAGCCCTCCCGTGACGAAAGGTAGGGCAGCACACTCCTGTACTGTACACTGATGTTGTATTCAAGGCCCATTGGCCTAACCCAAAATTGACAAAGTTCGAAGTTCGGAATTCGGATGTTCTGTACATTGATATATTTGAGGCCCGGAGGTCTAACCAAAAATTGACAAAGTTCGAAGTTCGAAATTCAGAGATAATTAGAATGTGAATTTAATTATGTATAAATCCCAAAAATAAGACAAAGAGTGGAGCTGAATATTTCTTAAAAAACGGAAATTCGAATGTTCTTTACTCACATGAAAATAGAAAAAAAACGAAATGCTGAATTTATTTAGGATACCATAGGAGGAAATGACTGATGGGATTTGGAAAAATAAAAACACGAACAATTTTGATTTTAGACGAAAATAACCTAAATTTATCACACAGTTTATTAAATTCAAAAGCAAAGAAAGAATTTTGACATTAAACAATATTACCGGTTATTCGCCGCGACTTATAAGTACTAATACAAGAGACAATCGTAAGGCAGTTACAAAGCTAATTTTTTGCGACGTGATTACAGAGATGAATTTTATGGTTTCGGAGTTCGGACGCGACTGACTGGGTGCACTGCAACTCCCCACTCCTAGGACCTCTCCCCCATGGTGGTGCTTCCGTTGATTGGCTACATTTGGTCATTTGTCGCTTTCTGATTCGTAGAGAACAAACATCAGAGAGTGGACTTAGGCACGTACGCCCGAGTCCAGACGCTGATGCTACAGCTATACGATATCTTCTTATCCGCCTGTTAGTATTTCGCTTCTACTGTACGTTATACTTTTATAACTTGATTTTTTTCTCACGCCGTTATTACTACGTTATTGTTGCCTCTAAATGAATGTTGATAGCACGTACACATAGAGAAGAAAATCCTTGTACATAAAAAAAACCCATGATTTCATTTACTGTAAAGAAATATTGTTTAATATAGAGAGATTTCGTTAACTATTAAGGCATATAATTTTGGTACAAACATCATAATTTTATAATGTGAAATTTTATACTTGATCCACAATTTATACAAAATCCTTTTTTCTCTGTATCCGGCAGTTTCGAAATACAGTTTTTGCTTATTCTACGCGACTACAAAATTACAAAATTCGATTCTAATGATCACGACATAACACCCCCCACCTAAGATGGGACGTATTAGTCAACAGACGGAGCGTCCCTAAAGTTTAATCTACGTTCTATATCGCTGTAGTCCCGGGGGCGTACTGGTGGCGGTATACCACGAGATGATGTTTCTGGTCTGCTCGCGGTCAGTCTCTTTCCCGGAGCTAGTGATGGCCTGTCAGGTCATGGTTTGCAGATGCCGTAACTTACATTCGACAGGTTGGCACTGCACGATGTGAACGGCCTCTCCCGCCGCAATCGCTGTGTAGCCTCTCCTTTTCATTATCTGCAGGGCGAAGGCCTCGGGATCAGACTTGACATGGGAGAGTGCATTTTTTAAATTCTGCCGCTCTAAATTACATCTGTGGAACAAAATATCTTTATATAGATTGTCGAATTGTGTATTGACATGTTTTGACAACTACGATATCTTTGTATTGAAATAAGCTGTTGTCAGAAAATTTTGAACTTTAAGCGTAGAGGTTTTTACTAGACCATTCCTTAAGACGTTTTCCATAATAAGCAATTTTAGGTGTTCCGTTTTTATGAGTCTATATATATCCACACATATTCTCTTCTCCCATTGAGGCAAGGCCAAACTGTATGCCATTTGTGGAGTTAGCGAAGTACACCGCGGGCGAGTCTACTGAAGTGACCTTGACTCCCATTCCTTCGAATAGTACCGCGTAATTCTCAAAGCCGCAAACCATTGGCGCAGTAGGAGTCCAGTAGACGGAAGCCACCCAGTCAACCATAAGAAGAATAAACAGTGGTTGATGTAACAATGGTAAACAATTGAATATTGGAATAAGATTGACCATTTGAGGAGATAGCAACAATCTGGCATCAACTGCATTATAGCAGAGACCCAGGAAGAAGTAACCAAGACTGCTAGAGAAGGAAGAAATAGCTTTCCTGAGTGGCCACAGCTCCTTTGTAGCATGACTAGGAAAATGAAGAAGCATGAGACAGAAGCAAAAATACGTGAAAGTGTGAGTGCACTGGTCTCACCAAGATGTAGTTAGTGTAAATATACATTAATACCGAGAAGAATAAGCAAATAAATATGTAAGAAAGTGTAGCGCGTGAGCCCAAACGTTATAGAGAAGCTCAGTACAAGCTCGGGCATACGCGACACACGGATAAACACATGTACGCCTCCCCACCTTTGTACACATCGCGTCATCGGTGCGCGAGCCGGACGCTGCCGACTCGCACCTCACTTCTTCTCACGCCGCTGTAAGTCCAGCTCGGCTCGCCCAAGCGTCAAGTGTCGCACGTCGCAAGCATGAGGCTTGCATCACTTACTGTAACATGTTAACTATAATAAAGTTACTACTCTTACACTCTCAACCACGTCTAAATTTATTTAGTAATTGACAACAGTAGTAAACATGGGAAACATAACCATGAAGATGAGAGCAATACCCTGTAGATAACGCCGGCACACGAAACTCGGCATGACCTCGGAGATGATGGTGAATCCAAACTGCACCCCGTACTCCTATATTTGGCCGTATAATCCGTATTCTGTCCAATATTCTTGTAGGGCGTACCTTATTTACAAATCTATGCTCATCAGTAAGTTCCATAGCTTACGCGAGAAGCGGTTCTATAGAATTAGCCACCGACGACCATAGGCTTCTAAAAAAGGTATACCCATAGACCTAGTTCTCGGACACTTAAAAAGCAACAAATAAAAAGAACAAGAATTGCATGGGTCTACATACATATATATATATATATATATATATATATATATATATATATATATATATATATATATATACTAGTGGAGCTTCGCCCCCCTGCTCGCTCCGCTCGCCAACCCCGATGTGTTGTAATTATAATAAAAAATGTTTTAAATTGTATACTTAGGAATAATTTTATAACGAAAGATATAAATGTATAATTGTCAGAAAGATCCCATTGGAAAAATGTTTATAAAGATAAGAAATGTATAATATATAAGTTATATATATTTAACAGTTTTCCACGCATTAGAGGTACTGTAAATAGGCGCGTTGGATTTTTTTTTAAAGTGGCATCCCTCGCCAATAGCCCTACGTAACCACTTTCGATGTTTAATTTTAAATTGGTATACTTTTTATATATGACTTATTTTACTACATATTTTTCATGTATTATTTACTAAATAGTTAAAATTTACGAAAATTTTGATAATTTTTCATTTGGGAAAATATTTCTTTAACATATTCTTTAATGTTTTACTTTTTTGTATGCTTTTCATAATTAGGAAACATATATTTATTCTTCCTTTTATATGTATTTTAGCATTATATGTTAACATTATGTAGAATATGTAAAAGATGTTAATGAACTTATAACATTTTAAAAATTTTATTACTATTTTCGTAAAATTTAAAATATTATATATTTTAAAAAAGTTTAATTGTTATCATTTGAACAATACGAAAAATGTTATTAATAAAATTTTTCTTTAATATAATCCTTTAAGGTTTCATAAGTATTTTAGGAACTTGTAGATTTTTATTGTTCCTTTTTTATATGTAGTTAATTCTTAGGACATATATTAAAGAAATTAATTTTGTTGACTTCTAATAATTATTTTAACTCTTAAACTTTTTTGTACAATATTCATTAATTTTTATCAATTGAATTTAATTATTATCTATATATTTCAATTAAAGTTTTTATATAATTCATATCATACTCTTTAAGTAAGTTATTATTATACTCATTGTACTTATTGTCTTCTTTTTCATGTTTTTCCACCATTTCATTTAACCTATCAAGTTCAACGGTATCTTTTAAGTTATCTACTTCATTATATCTATTTTGTTCTGGATTCCAAATCAATGGAATTTGTCCTTGTGTGATATCATTATTATATTCATTGATTTGATTAATTAAATCATCTTCATATTCATCTTCCTCATTAATGTGATTTTGTAGTTGTTTGTTTATTTCATCCAAATATCTTGCATGCTGTATACTTTCTACTTTGACATATTTTTTCTGTGTTGGATCCCATCTTAATGGACTGGGTCTTGAATCTCCTTGATTAGCCATTTGGTATTTTACTAAGTTATTGGTAATTATATTAAATGTGTTCCAAATGAACACAATAACAGACAAGAAAATGATTTAATGATTTCCATAAAGGCTTATTAAAATGAAAACTAATTAATTTAATTCCTAGTATCATTCCTCGTAGATATTAAACATAAATATCTATATATAAATATATAATTATATATATATATACATATATATATATATAAATATTAAATAATTAAAAAAAAATATTAATAGTAATCATTTTTTTTAGGTAATCAATATAATTAATCTGTAAAAAGTTCATAATAACAGAAAGAAAGGATAATGAAATAGTGGTTATGTAGGGCTCCAGGCGAAGGATGCCACTTTAAACAAACTCCAACGCGCCTATTCACAGTACCTCTCGGGTGGCGTGGAAAACTGTTAATAGTATATAAGTTATATACTATACATTTATATACTGATAATGATTAATAGAATTATTTCTAACTATACATTTATATCTTTCTAAAAAACAATTCAAAAGAATTGCTTCTAAAAATGTTTCTAACAGGAAAATTTATATAAAGCTATTGTTAAAGAATAAAAATCCAACAGTACCTTCAAGGTGACATAGCATTTCATTTCAATCAAAATCTTTTTCTTCCCAATATTAAATTTTACATAAATTTGTTTCCTACTTTATGACATTGTTTAAGAGACATTGAGGGAGGGGCTAGGAGGGAGCTGAGGGGGGCGCAGAGGTGGGGGGTGAGGTGGGAGCGAGGAGGGGGCTGAGGTGGGGGAGAGGTGGGGCTGTGGAGGGGGTGATGGGGGACTCTAACAGAATAAGAAGTCACGAAATAACGTAAAAAATGACGGAATTTTACGTTATTTTGAGGAGGGGGCTGAGGGGGGCGCTGAGGCGGGGATGAGGAGGGGGCGAGGGGGGCTGAGGTGGGAGTGAGGTGGCGCTGAGGTGGGGGTGAGGTGGGGCTACGTGGTAACATTAATCTATATAATATAGGAAGATATATATACATATAAATATATATATATAACAAAAAATAAATATATATATATATATATATATATATATATATATATATATATATATATATATAAATATATATATAAGGGAGCGTCCAGCAGAAACGGGCCACCGAGCGCGCGCGGTGCCTTTTTTCGCGTAAAAGGCGCTCTGTTTAACTCGTTCATAATCGTACGCTGCGTCTTTGAAAAAAAAACCAAGGACCTATATCGATAGATTTTTTCCGGCTCTTTCCAATGGTGCGATTGTTTTTATTGCGGAACGCTTTTTTCCGGACGAAAACTCGAGTTGAATATTGAAAGCCATTTTTCTCAAAGTATATCAGGTTTTATTTTCAAAATAAACTACACCATTGGAAAGTACAACTCTTAAGCTTCAAAACCCTATCTTGGAGAAGTTGGAGAAATAAAGAGTTTAAAAGTAACAACATGAAAAAGACAGCGCCGAGGGTCCGCGCGAGCCCCTCGCGCCCGTGCGTACGGCACGTTTAAGTGCATGCTCTATTCAATTCGCTAATAATCGTGTACCAAGTCTCTGAAAAAAGAACTAAGGACATATATCGATAGATTTTTTCCTGCTCTTTCCAATGGTGCTATTATTTTTATTCCGAAATGCTTCCGAAAGGTAATATTGTTATGCCAGATTAAACAATCTATAAGGTTATTTTAAATTTCTGTTTCACTGCTTTCAGTGCGTTCATGGATATTTTTATGTCTAATATATTATGTTTTTCAAATTTTGTTATATAAATGAACAAAGTTCATTGTAATATTATACTAACTGCTACAACTAGATCCACAAAATTATGTCCACGCATTGGCATTGTAAGTTACAAAACATTTTATATTTACAAAAAAGAAAGGGCGAAATAGCACATCGCGTGTATTAATCCGCCCTTGAGCATAGCGTAAAAAGTTCGGGCAGCCGCTGTCTTTTTGATCTTACTATTTTTGAACTTTTCATGTTTCAACTTAAAAATATAATATTTTATAGTTTAAGACTTGTACTTTTGAAGAATATAATTCATTTCGAAGAAAAGACTGATTTTTATTGAAAAAATAGAGTTTAAACATTCAAATTGAATTTTCAACTAGAAGGAAGCATTTCGGAATAAAAATAATAGCACCATTGAAAAGAGCAGAAAAAAGTCTATCGATATAGGTCCTTGGTTTTTTTTTCAAAGACGCAACATACGATAATGAGCGAGTTAAACAGAGCGCCTTTTACGCGAAAAAAGGCACCGCGCGCGCTCGGTGGCCCGTTTCTGCTGGACGCTCCCATATATAATATATACACTTATCGGGGTTTATGTAGCCCAAGACTGTATATTAGTACCAACAGCCCAGACTTCCCTATGGCAAGTGACTAAAGAAATAATGGACCCTGGGGTTATAGACTCTAGGTCGGGCTGCATAAACCCCTATATTTAGAAATACTATGAAGCCCGGGCTGCGTAATCAAAATCGGGCTGGATATAGTGTGACCAGGTTGTGGCGATAAATCGCCACTTTTACATGCATAGTATTACGATATATATTGTTTACCTGGCCACACTGGCTGGATAAACCCCTATATATAAAAAAAACGGGCTTTATAAACCCCTTTCCAGAAATGTATGATATATATATAAGGAAGAGCGAAATACAGAAAGAAGAAGATGTATATATAGATATAGAAACCCATGTAATTCTTGTTGTTTTTATCGGTTTATTTTTAAGTATCCGTGCCCTTATATAATATATGAGCATATCCACCGAATTTTTAAATTTCGTGTTACTGAGCTAGATCTTTCATATAAATGAAACTAGTTAACGTTCAAATACATAGAACTATTAAACAAAATTTTCTTGAAATCACACTTCATTTTTATCAAGATCAACAGTGGCGATCATGACTAAAACATGTCTTGAATGGTCAGAATTAGGGGAGTCTCACGTGTACTTTACCAAGTTTTTTCCACTACATAGTCTATAAAAAAAATAGCTATCCTCCAAACAGTACCAAAATTTGTTTAGACTATCCTGACATTATATTTTTTCAGAAAAAACAACCCCCAAAGGTGTGCCTGTTTTCAAAACTGAAATAAAAAAAATTGGAACATCGTACTACAACTTATAAATTTCAAAAAAATTTTTTATTTGTACCGTTTAAAAAGAATAGCAATTTTTTTTTTGTAAATATAAAAAGCGTAAAATATTCTTCTTGGACTAACGAAAAAAATGACGCCTTGCAAATATGTGTGCCTTATTTCTAAAATAATCTACAGCATTTGAAAGAAGACTACATCGAAGCGTAACTTGTTTAAAAAAAGTGTATTATTGGGTGGCACATCCACAGAAAGCATAATATCATCCTTAGCATAGATGTGAACTATAGATTTGATCATTTATAAAGATATTATCCATATGTTAAAATGTCATTCAACTTTACAGTGCCGAAATTATAAGGTCACGCGAGAACATTTCTCTGAATTTTACAAACATATAGAAAATCGTACGTAAACAAAAAGCGCGTAAAACCTATTATAAAAAATAGCTATTATAAAAAATGAGTAACTCTTTTATTTTCATGTTCTTTTGACCTATATAGAATGAAGAAAAGTGCTTCAGAAGGTGTGCCTTAAAAAAATTTAGAAACTTTTTTTCATGCCCAAAATTGAAAATTCGGTGGATGTGCTCATATATATAAGGAAGAGCGAAATACAGAAAGAAAAAGATGTATATATAGATATAGAAACCCATTAATTCTTGTTCTTTTTATCAGTTTCTTTTAAGTATCGGAGCCCTGATAGAGATACGGGCCGTACACGCAAAATGGAACAGATAAAAAGAACAAGAAATACATGGGTTTCTATATCTATATATACGAGAAACAACGAAATACAGAAGGAACAAGAGGTATTGATATACTAATCCATGCTATTCTTGTTCTTTATATCCTGTTCCTTTTTTCGTGTACGGCCCATATAAGTCTATGGGTATACTCTACAAGAAAATCGGAGTGGGTACGGATACGAGGTAAGCGTAGGATTAAGTGGTACAGTGTGGATTCACCCTGATCTCTCTCTTTCTCTCTCTCGCTCTATACAGGTGCGCGCAGAAGCCTTTCTACAATAGGTTCAGTTCAATACCGTTCAGCTCCGTTGAATACATTGTGAATATATCTATATATGCTTATGTATATAGATATATTCACAATGTATTTCACGCAACTGAATAGCTGAACTGAATGTATACTGTAGAGAGACTCTGCAGCATCCGCAGCAGTCATCCTTGAACGCCGTGGTCGCCGTATTTATCGCCGTTGTCTGCAGAGTATACCTGTTATCTTCGTGGTTATGTTTACTACATCTAGGTGAGACCAGTACACTCACACTTTCATGTATTTTTGCTTCTGTCTCATGCTTCTTCATTTTCCTAGTTGTGCTACGAAGGAGCTGTGCTCGCTGCGGAAAACTATTTCTTCCTTCTCTGCCAGTCGTGGTTACTTCTTCTTCCTGGGTCTCTGCTATAATACACTTGATGCCAGTTTGTTGCTATCTCCTCAACTGGTCACTCGCATTCCAATATTCAATTATTTGCCATTGTTACTTCAACCACTGTTTATTCTCCTTATGGTTGACTGGGTGGCTTCCGTCATTGGAGATGGCTTGATCGACTTATCTGTATGTGTATTTACAAGGATGACGCTATTGGCGTAGAAAGTATTATATAATTCATGCTAAGTTTCCTCTTTCACTGTAAGCTATATAACAAGAACTGTTACTTTTATATATAAAAGACTTGCAAATCATAAATATTAAATAATAAATAAAAAAAAATAATCAGAAAGGCCTACACATGTCAATACTCGTTAATACATCTGAAGTTATTTTATAAATATATATGTGTAATAAGCCAAAATGCAATTAATTGTTTGATAAGAGAATAGCAGAATAGCATGCATCATTAAATGTAGCTTAGTCTTATGTACTTATGGCACACGTGGTAATATGAAAGAGCATTGGCATTTTGTATAGCTTTATAACATTTACTAATCCTACTGCATCTTTATTATACTGACAGATCTAGTAAAAATTGATTAGTATATGCTTACTGTTCGCTCCGCATCAAATTGCCATACGCACGAGGGCAGCTTCCCGCGGTTTTCATCGAAGTCATGCTGCGCCGATGCCACGAGGCTGCCGTTTCGCGTAGTCAGGCTCTCGGCGCCATCTGGGACGCGGGCATGCAGCACCAGCGCTGACGTCACCATCGAGCTTGGATACAAAAGACGCGTCTGCTCCTGCATCGCTCTCAGTCGCAGTCCAGCGTTCATGGGAGAATCTTCAGCTCTACGGTCATCCCACATATATTTATATTTGATATTGGTTCCATATTTACGCTTATCTGCCTTTGTGAATATACTCTGTTCATTTTCACCATATCTGTAAGATTTCATTTTCTTATCTTCCATAATAAAATTCTAGTATTTCAGCGTCGTGTCCGCCTTCATTTCCCGCCCAATCCAGCGTCCACTAGCGTTCGCTCCTAAGGAAATACTTACAAATAATGAATTAGGAAATTGAACAAATTGGAAATCCAATGAACTCTACTATTGTATACGCTATTTTATTCCAGCCTAACACCAGGCAATATAGTTCGTCTAATGTTCAATTTTTTCAATTTCCTTAATCATACTTCTACGAACCATTCAAAACTCACCGTACAAATTATGAAAAATTTTATAAACTAATTAAATGTTCTTATTATAACTAAGAATTTTTTCATCCAAAATACTCGACCAAGAATAAAATTTTGATATTATCCATTTACATGGTATTCGTTAAAGATAAGTATGGTATTGAAAGGACAGTAGCGATAGTGTTGTATAGATCTAAAGTCATATAAAATGTTGGTCTTATTGCATATTGTTAGATAATAACTCGTAATATTATAAATGGAATACTAGCAAAGCATGACTATAACTTGAAAAAAAAATAGAACGACTATTTACAGTCCAAGACACGCAAAAATGATATTAAATTTTTGTTGTTGTTATGTCTTGGGTAGCAGTATGAAAGAATACTGATATTTCATATAACTTTAGATCCAATACTATTGCTGATGTCACTTCAATGCCAGACTTATGTTTAACAAATAACACGTAAACCAGTACTATCAAAATTTTCTTACTTGTCCGAGTATCTTATTGAGGTGAATTTCAACTTAACATATTTTAATTAGGAATGATTGATAGAAAAATGTTTAGTTATAATAAGAAAATTTAATAAGAGTTTATAAAATTCTTCATAATTTGTACGTTGTATTTTAAATGGTTCATCGAAGTATGATTAAGGAAATTGTAAAATTAGACATTAGACGAACTATATTGTCTGGTGTTAGGCTGGAATAAACTAGCGTATTCAATAGAGTTCGTTGGATGTCCAATTTGTTCAATTTCCTAACTCATTATTTGTAAGCGTGTACTAATCAATTTTTAATAGAACTGTCAGTATAATAAAGATACAGTAGCATCAGTATCAGTTGTAAAGCTATACGAAATGCCAATGCTCTTACATATTACCACCCGTATCATAAGTATATAAGACTAAGCTACATTTAATGATGCTTGCTATTCTCTTATTTAACAATTAATTGCATTTTGGTTTATTATTCTAAGGTACATTATATCAACAAAAAAGGGATTGAATCTTAGTTGATTTGGTACAAAACAATATAAAGCATTTATAATTATTGCCAATTCACACATATTTATAAAATAAATTCACATGTTTTCGAGAATATTTACATGTTTGTGTCTTGGATTGTAACAAGTCATTCTCATTTATTTTAAATTTAGTATTTGTTATTTGCACTACTTTATACATAAAAGTACAACTTATGGTTATATAACTTACAGTGAAAGAGGAAACTCATTTAGCAGTAAATTTTAAAAAATATAATACTTATTACATGGATTTTTTCCTAATTCAAAGGAATGTGATAATAATTAAGTAGCGCTTGTTCATATCAGTTGCAAACCATATATATAACGAAACTGAAAAGGACAGTTTGGATAAGATTCTCAGTCGTCACCCATATCAACGTGCTAATGTAGTGTGTATGTGCGTGATGAGGACCTGGGGTACGCAAACCCTATTCCACAGTCATCACCGACGCCTATCAAGGCAGTTACTATTGAGTACTCGAAGGCGCGCTCGATGCTGGCCTCGTTGGTTTTTGATATCGCGGGTCGGCGTCGAGTAGCGCGAGCCCGAGACTCATTAAACATCGTCTTGTCTTTCTCTTTTCTGCCGTTTTTTGTCTTAGAAAAAATTGTAAGTACCGTACCTATATGTAAATACAATACCACTACAAATGTTTTCTCTACAAATGTTTCATGAAACTATTATTTTTATAAACAGTGTTGCATTGCTCAATAATTTATTCTAATTAATAATTAACTTATATAAATTTGTAATTAAGAACTTTAAATGTGAGAAAAACTCAAATTTTCATAGCAAAATGTAAAAACCATATTTTTTAAGAGATAATATCAACATGATTTTTAGGTGCTAATCACCTGAAAATCAGCTGACGTTCTGGCATGATGTTCAGCTGAAATCAGGTGGACTTTTTCAGTATAAACTATAATTTTTGAAAGTAATTCGGTCTTATCATTAAAAATAAATGTTATGCATATTTTTGGTGTATATTTTTTTTGTTATAAAAATTTTACGTCTAATCGTGCGATTAATCGCGTAAGTAATCATACGATTAATCGCGTCATTATTTGATCGATAACATGCCGAAATTACGTGCGCGAGTATTTACACAATTGTTCGCGCAATTAATCGCGCGATTTTTTTCAGTAGAGGGCATCTCAGAAATAGAACGGAAGGCAGATGCGTTTGTTACCGACGTTAAATCGTGTGCATCAGTAATGGAATCGAGAATATGTATAATTCTGATCAATCTGGAATCCAAATAGAAATGCTCTCTGGAAGAACACTAGCAGTTGAAGGAGAAAAGCAAGTGCAGTGTATAGTGCAGTCAATATCATCTAGCACAGACAGTTATACCATACAGCCGCTTATATCAGCTACAGGGCAACTACTGTCATCACTTTTTCTTGCTTCAAAGGAAACCAGTGGACAGTTTGGACCTATTGTAGAAGCCAGCTTATTCAGGCCAGAACATGTTCACGTAGAAGCGTCTAAATCAGGAAAGCTAACTACAAGTAAGTATATATTTTAAATTTTATTTAATATTATAGTAAATAAATTTACAAATAAAGTTATTATAATATCAGATATGTTTAAAATTTGGTTGAAAAAAATATTTTATCCAAATGTAGGTCCCAATACAATATTGTTAATTGATTCTTGGAGCGGCCACTGCGATAGAGTTATAGAGCAAACAATGCCACTAAATAAAATTATTAATGACAAAAAATTCCAACGGGAACAACGAGTAAAATCCAACCACTAGATGTATATGGATTTCGTATGTGGAAAAATTTTGTTCGTAAATTTTCAGATAACGTAATACTAATAAATCATGATTTAAATTTACATAAAAGAAATGAAATCATAAAACTACAATCGTTAGTACATAACCAATTTTCTTCACCAAGATATGTTAATCTATTTAAATATTCCTGGTTTAAGAGTGGCTATATAGATGAAAAACCAGAAATATTTGAAAATCCAGTTGATTATAGTTTTGGAGATTCCTGCAATATTCATTGCGAAGTAGAAGATTGTACAAATGTTGCCGTTATACGCTGTGGCTGGTGCAAGAAATAATATTTAAATGTTATAAACATTTTTATGAAGACTACTATTATTGTAGAAGTTTCATACAAGAAAATACAGACAATGAAACGTATTGTTCACTTCATTTTTTTATCTAATCAAAAATATGCTTCATCTATTTTTAGATGGTTTTTCTCTTTCATGATTGATAGGAATTTATGAAAATAAGAAAATTTTAGAAAATAACAACAAGAATTAAAACTTTCTTAATATTTTTAAAGTTTAGCAATTCTTGTGATATAAATATGTTTCAAAACGTAGATTTTTTTAATAAAAGCAGGGGCTGTAGCCCTACTGCTAAAACTACAATACATTAAATAGCCTCATTTTTCAATAAAAAGCAGCTTTTAATTTATCTTGCAGCAAAATATTAATTGGAAATCGAAATATATTAAAAAAAATCTCTTCCCGAGGTTGACCTTTGGGGGTAGTTATCGTTAATTTAATATTTTTCTCGATATAACATGTGTCAGTTTTCTTTTTTTTATTCGTAATTACCAGCATAAATTTCATGTATAAGAATAATTAAAAAAATATTGATATTACATTGCACATGTAAAAACAGCCTATTGATTTAATAGAAATTTTATTTAATATAGAGAAATATTTTTTTCTCATTCCATAAGATTATTTTGTAGTGCTTGTGAAAGAAATCTGTTTCAAAAAACAAATTTTTTAAAATAAGTTTTCACCCCATAAATGTGCTTATTAGCAGATAAAAAAATACGTGTTACTTATTTTTTGATGTACTACAGCATATCGAAAAATTATTGAAATCAGAGCTCTGATTGGAATGTGTTAGCAATTTCTGTATAATAAAAAATCTTTTAAGAGGTCACAATAACCCCTACCAAAATAGGAATTTCAACCCCTTAGCATTAAAGTCACGTCGACGTGAGCGTCTTTTAATAAGAAATAAACTGACGTCTGTTTAATTAAAACATTCCAATTCGTTCCCGAGATATTGAAAAAACGGTTTTTGGGGGTAAGTCACCCCTTGCAATGAATTTCTTCAAAAATTCAAAAACACGTGAATTTAGTTTTTAATTTATTTGAACAGTACAACTTTTAATCAATTTCAGAAACTTTAATAATTTCTATGCCAAAATAAACGTTAAAAAAATCAAATAAACACTTATAAAAAATAAGTCTTGCAATCCCTTAGCATAATGTTCATGCCCATATAAGCGTATTTTTATAAAGAATAAACTGGCGTTTGATTCATCAAAAAATTCCAATTTGTTCCGAAGATATAAAAAAAAAAATATTTTTGGGGGTAAGTCACTCCTTGCAATGAATTTCTTCAAAAATTCAACAACACGTGAATTTAGTTTATTATTTTACTTGATAATAGTACAACTTTTAATCAATTTCAGAAACTTTAATAATTTCTATGCCGAAATAAACGTTAAAAAAATCACATTCACCCATATAAAAAATAAGGGTTGCAACCCCTTCGCTTTCCAACTAATTGGATCGCTGAGTGGAAAGCACGAGCTCGACGAGTAAAGCGCGCGGCCGCTATACGCAGATATGAAAACGACCGGCGGAGTCGTTTTCCCGCGGAGGCGGCGGTATCCGGGAGAAGGACAGGTTGTAATGAACAACGCGACGAGTAACTAGATATCACAGTATATTTAAAATCACTAATCTCTACAAGCACAACGCACGTGCTGATTAGAACAATTATGAGTTCGTTCGAGCGCCACCTTTAATATTCAAACGCGCGAACTATACGGCGCGCGGCGGAGCTGCTAATTTAGCGCGCGGTGTTAAAGTACGGCGGGCTGACACACACCCGCACGTACACGGCACAGAAAGCTTGCACGGGGTGATTTCCGTGCGAGCCTTTACAATGAACCCGCGAGAGGAGAGTAGAAAACTTACGTTAGGAAGGAGCAGCCCGTGCACTCGACTCTCGCTCCCTGTCGCTGGCACAGCAGTTGCGCTCTCTTTCTCTCTCTCTCTCTTGCTCGCTGTATTGGGTCAGTAGGCGGGCTGGCTGCCGGCTCGTCGCTCGGAGTCTCGTGCGGCTCACGCGGCTCGGGATCGCTCTCTCTGTCTCTCTTTCGCACGTACACACTCTACTCAGCGCCTCCACTACACTCGCGATAACTATAAAAAGCTAGGACGGCGCGGACGAGGTAACTTTTGAGAGACACACTGGAGAGCAGTTCTCGGCACGATGGCAGACACGAAGATGGCTGCCGTGACTCCTATAAAGCCGTAGCAGCTTCGCGGGTACGCGACGGGCATATTACGCGTCGCGAGACCGTTCTAATCCGGTCAGGATGCTCGCGCGCTCGCGCCCCCGGTGAGCATGCCTGCTCGGCGCGGGTAATTCGAATCTCGAATTACCTAACTCGCGCACGCGTTACACGCCCTCGCCAGACGCTGCTTAGGGGACCGGGAGCAGCTCTGCCATCCATGGCCGTCGTCGTACCTGAAAATAAGGTTAATTCGGTGGAGCCTTTCGGGAAGGAATTTTGGACAAGGGAAGTATAAGAATCGGAGTCACCCATTATCTTTTTTTTTTTTATTTTTATTAAAAAAAAAAACAAAAAAAAGAAACCCTTCGGGGCTTAGTCCTCTTCAGCTGGCCCGGGAGTAAGTCCGGCGCCCCTTGTGGTGAGCTTGGTTGGGGCAGTGCTTCGACTTCTTTACCCCAAGCTCGCCACACATGAAGCACCGGGGAAGCGCCTGTGCATTTAGCGCCTCCCGGGCCGCCTGCTCCTCTTCGAGCGCCCTTTGGAGGCGCTCCTCTTCTCGTAGGAGACAACGCTGGGCCTCATCTTTAGCCCGACGCGCCGTCTCCTCCGCCTTTTCCCTGGCTCGCCTGGCCTCTTCCATGCGCTCCTGCGCACGTGCCAGACGAGCCTCCTCCTCCTTCTGCAAGGCGGCGCGGCGCAGCCTGGCGGCCCTGGCCTCTGCGCGGCCGCGAGCTCTTCTCGCCGGCCTTGGGCCATTCCGACCCATTTGCCGGCTTGCCGCTCGCCGGCCTCACCGCGGCACTGGAGAAAACCTCCAGTGCGGCCAGGGCAGCGTCCTCCGCAGCGCGTGAGGACTTGCTGAGGCGCCGCGTCTCCTCTAGAGCCTGCTCCACCGGGACCCAGGCCGCACCGACTCCATCGGTCGGTGCTCCTTTTGGGGCCTGGGTCGGAGCATCTCCTTCTTTTCCTTGTGCGGCCCGAGCCGCGCTGGCGTCAACTTCCGGCGCACAATGATGGGCTCGAGCCGCCTCCTCTTCGGGAACTCGGCCGGCACCAATCGGCTCGACTGGTGCTTCTTCTGGCCGAGCCCCGCTCTTCTCCCGCTGCTCCTTCGGAGGATGAGGTCGCCGAAGCGGGGACGGGCCAACGCCTGCGTCGGTTGGTGCCGAAGGTCCCCTTCTTGGTTCCGGCGCCTCTAACTCCTCTATGACAAGTGTGGAGGGCTCTTCCACTGGCGGTGGTGCCTGTGTCACCGCGTCTATGCCCTCCACTACTTGCTCCAGGAAGTCAATGACGGCGGGGTCAGGGTTGCACTGGATTAATCCAGCAATCACCTTCTTCGCCGTCTCTGCTATTTCTGGAGTCAGGTCCTGCATATCCTGCAACAGGTAAATTGACCCCGGAGATTGGTGAGACTGAGGATCGGAAAACAAGGACGAACACGGGTTAGTACGGACGGCACAATTTCTGGACGGCACAGTTAGCGCTTTTCGGACGCTCTGGTTCGACGGGGGCTAATTGGCCCGACATCAGCAGGTGCAGCCTTCTTCATCGAGCCCTTTGGCCTCCCTGGGCCTCGCTTGGACTCTGTTGGACCGACCGCATGCGTAGGTCGGCCGTCGCTCGCACGCTTTCCTGGTCTAACTAACAGCGCGGTCTTACGAGGTGGACCGCGCCTCTTAGCCGTCGGCCGAGGCTGTATATTCCCCTGGGTAACTCTGTTGCCCGCTGGCACGTTACGTTCGGCAGAAGAGTCCCTCGGTGGTAGCGACTGGGCTACTTCTTGACTACTTTTGTCCAAGTAGTTCTTGGGCTCTTCTGCGGAGACGTATCACTTGAGTTGCTGCGCATGGACGGGACTGATCGTTCGACCATCCTCACCTTGGATCTCATAGGTGTTTTCGCCTAGAATATTCACAATCGTGTAGGGACCCACGTACTTCGGGGCTAATTCTGCAGAAATCCCCTCAGCTGCTGAAGATAGTACCTTATTCTCTCTCCATACACGATCGCCTAGATAGAATTCTGGAGGTCGACGATGAGCGTCATAATATTTGGCTTGTCTCGCCTGCTCCGCTTGCGCGTCACCTCCGCCCGAACGTGCAATTCGAGGAGCTTGTCCATGCGCGCCACCCAATTATTTATCGCCTCTTGCTGCCCTTGCTCTTCGGCTAACCTGTCTTCCTCTGGCCTTAGTGTCTTCGGCGGGTCTGGCTGTCGGCCGTAAATGAGCATGGCAGGACTTATATTGGTAGAGCTGTGTTCTGCCGTATTATACGCGAACGCCAGCTCATTCAGATGCTCATCCCAGGACCGGTGATTCTCCTCAGCGTAAGACATGATCATGGTCTTCACCGTTCGGTTCACACGCTCGACGGGATTGGCTTGAGGGTGATATGGTGGTGTAAAGGTGTGATGCACGTTTCTCTCCTTTAAGAATGCCTCTAAGGGTGCATTCTTAAATTAAGTCCCATTATCGGAGAGAAACACCTCGGGGACTCCGAACCACAGACATACTCGTTCGTTGAGCCCTTTTATCACCGATTTGCCATCTGCCCATTTTATCGGAATTACTTCAATCGAGCGTGTGAACAGGTCCTGGAAGATGAGAATGTATTCGTGGCCGTGCTTGGTTTTAGGGAGGGGTCCCATAATGTCGCTGACCACGATTTGCCAGGGACGCTGTGTTATACGACGTCCCATGAATCCTGCTGGAGCGCTCTGTTCGACTTTGCACTGCTGGCAAATTTGGCACTGGTTCACGTATCTGGCCACATCTCGAGACATGTATGGCCAATAATACTTCCGCCTTACTCTCTCTAGAGTTTTCTCGGGGCCCAAGTGCCCAGCAGTTGGAAAGTCATGGCATTCTCTCAGTACTTCGCGTCGCTTCGTGAGGGACTGCTAACTTCCATGCATCGTCGTCGCCGAGAGATTCGTCTATCACTTCATTAGGGTTGTACTTGTACAGTCTCCCCCCCGCCAGCTTGAACGTGGGGAAGTCTCGCGGCTGCTGTTGAACCTCTTTCACGATCTTGAGGTACCAGTGGTCGTTTGTATCGCGCTCGAGCTCTAACGCGGCGACCGCTGGCTCTTCTTCTTCGAAAATCCGTGAAAGGGCATCTGGAACATTGTTCAACGAGCCCTTTCGATGTTCGACCGTGAAACTGTGGTTCTGCAGCTCCAAAGCCCAGCTAGCTAACCTGCCGGACGGGTTTTGGAGATCACGGAGCCACTTCAAGCTGCTATGGTCCATGATAACCTTGAAGTCGTAGGCCTCTATATACGGACGGAACTTTTTAATTGCCCAGAGAATTGCTAGACATTCTCGTTCCTTCACGCTATAATTCCTCTCTGCTGCGCTCAGAGTTCGACTCGCGAACTCTAGGACTCTTTCATCGCTGTCAATTATTTGGTATAGCACCGCTCCCAGACCTGTATCGCTCGCGTCAGTTTGTACCACGAACTGCGCGTTAGATACCGGTCTGTATAGAATCGGTGCAGAAGCTACTAGCGCTTTTAGCTTTTGGAAGGCCTCTGCTTGTGCCGTTGACCACTCATATTTCCGATCCTTTTTCGTTAATTCGGTCAGTGGTCCGGCAATTGTGGCGAAGTTCGATAAAAACTTTCTATACCACGAGGCCATTCCTAAGAAGCGTCTCAGCTGACGGAGGTTTTTCGGTACCGGATACTCCATAATGGGCTTTATTTTCTCGGGGTCTGGCTGAAAACCATCTCTATTTACTATGACCCCAAGATATTGGACCTCATCGCGAAAGAAAACGCTTTTCTCGCGATTTATTGTGAGGCCCGCGTTCTGTATCCTTCCCAGAACTTTTTTTAGAACCTCTTTATGCTCCTCGAATATCTCTGTGACTATTATTATATCGTCGAGATACGAGTAAGCAAAAGGTTCGAGTTCGGGGCCAATGACTTTGTCAATCAGCCTCTGGAAGGACGCTCCGGCATACGAAAGACCGTAGGGCATTCTCGTAAATTGGAAAAGCCCTTTGCCTGGCACGGTGAAGGCCGTAGTCTCTTTGGACTCCGGACTAAGTGGTATCTGGTGGTACGCACTGCTTAAATCCAACGTAGATATGTATCGCGCTTTCTGCAGTTAGCGCAAGATGCTTTCCATGTATGGTAACGGGTAAGCGTCTGGCCTTGACGCTGCGTTCACTTTTCTGAAGTCCACGCAGAAACGGAACTTCCCGTTTGACTTGCGTACCATTACCACTGGACTTGACCAGCCACTTGTCGAGGGTTCTATTATTCCCGCGACTAGCATTTCCCCCACCTGTTTGTGCATCTCTTCCTCGAGTTTCTCAGATACAGGGTAGTACTTCTGTTTAATGGGTCTTGTAGATCCGACGTCTATTGCATGTTCGATCCACGAAGTACACCCTAGTGATGCCAGGCTGCTACCGATCAGCTGAGCTACTAAAGCTTGTACCTCTTTGCGCTGTTCTTCTGTTGGGTCCGCCAACCCTATAGCTGATACGGACACGGTGTTGTTTGCGGTTATGGCGGCTACTTCTAACTTTACGCTTGCATCGTCATCCTTGAGATGCAGCGTGTTATCTGTGGGGTCTAAGACAGCGCTAAACTTCTTACTGAAGTTTACCCCCAAGTAGCACTCCGTATCTAGATCTGGCATTATTGCGACGCGCACTTCTTTGCACACGCCAGCTACGACCATGGGCAGATATACATAGCCAACCACTGCTATGCTTTGCCTGTTTGCCACCCGTGCCGTTAGGCCGCTGGCTGGGATTAACTCTTTTCCACAGGCCGTAGCGAGTTGTAGGCCTATAGAATTCATCCCAGTCCAGGAAGCTCCTGTATCGAAGAGTGCTCGTAGCCTGTAACCGGCTACACCTACTTGAAGCCACCATCGCGAGCAAGTTTCTTGGTTGACTTCATTCGGTTGAATCACGGGCACTTCTTCACTCTCCACTCCAGACGATTGGACCGAGTTACCCTCGGTCTCTGGTGAGAGAGCTGGGGGCGAGTATGTGGTCGTGTTTTTACCTGCCCCCCTGGCCGTTCCCCTGTTGGTTTCCGGCAGCATTGGGCTTGCTGCCTCCCTTTTGCTCATATCCGGGTTCTCTTCGGTACTCTTGCCTTTGTGGAGGTCCGTTATTTCTGGGACTTTGCGGCCTAGCCTGGTGGGTCGAGCTACTACCCCCACTAGGCTGGTTTGTAATTTGCCCGCCCTCCCGCCGCCTATTTTCCCAGTTACCCTTCTTCTTAGGTTTTCTGGTTGGCGGCGGGCTAGGCTTTTGCCCCTTGTTCTCGTCGGTGCCTTTCTTTGTCAAGACCGATAAGCATTCGGCCATGACCCGACGGAACATAGCCTCGAGGGTTTCTCGAGGCTCGTGCTGTTGGTGCCCCATCGCCGCCACGCTTGGATTCTGCTTTTACCGCTGATCCGTGGGCGGCTCAGTCGGCACGTAGGCAAGTTCTGGCATGTACGTGCGCTCGGGCGGTGGTGGCGAGTGATACACCTTATCTGCCGCGAGCGCTAATTCGGCTTCCCGGGCCAGGTCCAGGAGCCCTCGGTAATCCGTAATTTGATTTCGCATTACCATCTTTTGCAGTTCTGGCCGCATGATCCGGTGCAACATGTCTAACTGTTGAGCGATGCTAGGCACCGGAACCAACTTTAGGATCATGGCTTGTAGATTTACCACGTAATCACGCGTAAGTTCATTTCTGCCTTGAGTCCTCGCGTTTATTTCCGCCATGACGCGCTCCTGATGTCCCCTGCCCCCGCCATACATGTGCGTTATAGCCTCTATGAAATCTGGCCACGATCGCCATGTGTGGCGGTTACTCCGGTACCAGGTGGCTGCTACCCCAGTTAGGAGCTCTGACAACGACGAAAGCACCTCGTCGTGTGTCAGATTAGCTAGAGTTCTGCATTCCTCTATTCTTGTTAGGAAAAACTCGACGCTCTGCTCCTTTGAGGACCCTGAGAACCTGATGTGCCATTTTCGGACTATCTGGCCCACATCATGGTTCGTCTGCTGACGCAAATACGTATGCCTCTCAGACGGGTCCTGGGTCGCCCCATTCCTAGTCTGGCGCTGGGAAGAATTTCTAGTATTATTCCTCCCAGCCTCTGTTGGGGACTGGAGACTCGGGCGGCTGCTGTTAAATTCCGCATACGTGAACGTGTCTTGGAAGTTCACATGCGGTGACCCTCGTCTACGGCCCATGCTTGGGGGTTGGACTCCCTCCAATTGCGTACTTGAGGTTGGATGTCGAGCTCCTTGAAGTATTCGTACATTCTCTTTAAGCTCTTTAACCTCTTCGACGAGTGTTTTGATCACCGCCAGTAGCTGCTCCGATACTATATTATCTCCGACTGCTATCCCGGCGGTTCGCGACTCACGCTGTCGCGGCAACTCTAGGTTTTGCGACTGCGGCGAGTTTCGCGGTTGCTGCCAGAACCCGTGCTGCCTATTTCGTGCGAACAACAACTCTTCTTCGTAGTTGCGCTGGCATTGTCGTTGCCTGCGCTGCTCCTCCAGGAGCACTTGCTGCCGCTACTGTTGCTCCTGCTGTTGTTGCTGTTGCTGCCGTCGCTGCTGCTCCAACTGCTGTCGCTGTTGGAGCTGTTGCTGTTGAAGCTGTCCCTCAGCTTCGGCTGAAGATGTCCCGGTGGGTGCTGCAGAGCTCAATATCTCTGTCCCGGAACCCTCCTGGCCGTTTGCCTCTTCCGCTGGCTCCACCCCTGCATTATGTGCTTGTTGTGGAGCGTTCATCCTCCGAGACTCCGAGAGTTTCTGCATCACTATCGGGTCATGAAGGAGCGTTCTGAACGGGTGCGGAAGGTCTGAGTCAGTATTGGGATCCACAATAGTCGACCCAGACTTGTTCATCAACGTTAAGTCGATGAACGCTCTTCGGGGCTGCTCGCGTTTAGCAAACACTTGCTGCTCCGACAGCTCCGGCTCTGGCACGAAATCGGCGGCACTATAATCGCCCATAAGCCGCTTGATCGCTGTCAGCATATTCACTGACTGCAGATCTGACTGCTGTAGACCAAGGGCTTGCATGGCCTCGTTTATTTCCTCTTCGGGATGTGTATAGGCCCAATTGAGTATCGCAGATTCCGCAAATTGCGATGATCGGGCCATGGTGTCAATTGGCCGTGCGCTTCCCCACGAACTTATTTTACTAGCGCGAGTAGTATCTGTATTGATGGCAGAGAGAGTTTGCCTATTCAACCCGTGAGCTAGCGTTTTCAACGCGAACCCGGATTATTTTCTAAGAGCTATGGCGGTTGCTTTTAACCTCGATAACGCACGAGGGTTTCCCGTACGCGGCTCTAAAAGAACAAAAGCTATTTTGTAATTAATTACTATTTGTAATTAATTACGCTCAGCTACTCGCACTTGTAATTTTAAAATAAATATATGTGAAAATATTTATATATATATATATGTGTGTCAAAACGGACAATATCACCAAAAAACACAAAAAATAAATACAATTTTCACCTAAAAAAATAAAAAACAATTTTAAAGTTCGAGTGGATTTTTGCGCTCGAGTTTTTACTCGGGCGCACAGTCAACTTTTTTTCCGAGAGTGCCTGCCGACTTTCTCTCGATTTTCTACTACCAGCACGAGCAAAGAAAAAAAAATTTTATTCTTCGTCCACTAAAAAATAATTCGTATCGAAAATACGAGAGGAGAGAAAAAAAAATGTTCGAGTCGAGAAAAAAATTAATCAAAAAAAATTAATTATCGCTTAAAAAAAAAATTTTTGTCGTTAAAAATTAATTGTTATTAAAAAAATTTTAATTGTTAAAAACAATTACCCAACGTACAAAAATTTCGCGATCAAGATCTCTCCTTGTCGGCACTCTAGGTCGAGGGTTATTGGCTATCGCTTGCCTAACCTCTCGACCGCACTCTCGCAACAGCACGGCTGTGTTACGCACACGCACACACGCGCCTACGAGCTGCGGCACGAAGAGCCTTTCTTTGCAGCTTATGCTCAGCTACGCTGCTGAGCTTTTTCGCGCCAAGCTTCGCCGCGTATCACGTACGCGCCGCGGGTCCTTCTCCACCCCCAAAACGTTATGGCGCCAGTTATAACGGGATGGCTAGTGGGGGAAAATCCCAACAAGCCACAGGCCAGCGATGCCCTAGAACACGGTGCCGCGGGTGTCAGACTAAAATGACTTGCCCGGGGATTGCTCCTGGAATCCCGAAAACAAAGCGAAGATCGCACGTGAACTTCGCTTTCCAACTAATTGGATCGCTGAGTGAAAAGCGCGCGCTCGAAGAGTAAAGCGCGCGGCCGCTATACTCAGATATGAAAACGACCGGTGGAGTCGTTTTCCCGCGGAAGCGGCGGTATCCGGGAGAAGGACAGGTTGTAATGAACAACGCGACGAGTAACTAGATATCACAGTATATTTAAAATCACTAATCTCTACAAGCACAACGCACGTGCTGATTAGAACAATTATGAGTTAGTTCGCGCGCGACCGTTAATATTCAAACGCGCGAACTATACGGCGCGAGGCGAAGCTGCTAATTTCGCGCGCGGTGTTAAAGTACGGCGGGCTGACACACACCCGCACGTACACGGCACAGAAAGCTTGCACGGGGCGATTTCCGTGCGAGCCTTTACAATGAACCCGCGAGAGGAGAGTAGAAAACTTACGTTAGGAAGGAGCAGCCGGTGCACTCGACTCTCTCTCGCTCCCTGTCGCTCGCACAGCAGTTGCGCTTTCTTTCTCTCTCTCTCTTGCTCGCTGTATTGGGTCGGCAGGCGGGCTGGCTGCCGCACACTGGGGCTATATGGATTTTTTGGTTCAAAACCACCTAGAGGTCGCAATTCTCAACGGAATCTCAAAATTTTTGCTTAGGAACATTCGTTATCAAATATCGAAGAGCCCTACGAAGCCTGATTTTCCAAAAAATTAACCTATAAATCTAAGGAGTCATATAATCCTATCACATCAACCAATCAATTCAATTTTTGACCTGCAAATCCCAAAAATACGATAAACCTTTAATTTGTAAGCCCTTTACTCATGAACTCTTGACCTTTGATCCAGTAAGCCATGCACTCATAAACTCTAAACCTATAAGCCCTAACCTCATAAGTCTTAAGGGGATCTTACACCTAGTGGCTTCTGAGGCCAAAATCAGCTATAAAAAAGAGAAAAATATTATTTAAACCACATACAATGTATATCCTAAAAATATACACTATTTCTGACAGAATGGCCCAAGACTTAATCTGTAGACCTTGATTTTATGAATCAAGGTTAAGAGAGCATGTGTCAAGGACTTATAAATTGAAGTTTTATAGCATTTTTGGGAATCACAAGTGTAAATTTTGGGGTTATAGGTTATAAATTAGGTTTATAGGTTCATATTTTCAAAATTAGGCTTCGTTGCGGTCTTTTCTTTGGTATTTTGTCACAAAAGTTCCTGTTTTTGAATTTTCAAATTCGGTTGAGAATTATGACCTCTAGGTGGTTTTGAACCTTTCGGCCCCAGTGTGTGCCGGCTCGTCGCTCGCAGTCTCGTGCGGCTCACGCTGCTCGGGATCGCTCTCTCTCTCTGTCTCTCTTTCGCACGTACACACTCTACTCGGCGCCTCCAATACACTCGCGATAACTATAAAAAGCTAGGACGGCGCGGACGAGGTAACTTTTGAGAGACATACTGGAGAGAAGTTCTCGGCACGATGGCAGACACGAAGATGGCTGCCGTGACTCCTATAAAGCCGTAGCAGCTTCGCGGGTACGCGACGGGCATATTACGCGTCGCGAGACCGTTCTAATCCGGTCAAGATGCTCGCGCGCTCGCGCGCTCGCGCCCCCGGTGAGCATGCCTGCTCGGCGCGGGTAATTCGAATCTCGAATTACCTAACTGGCGCACGCGTTACAGCTGAATTATGTTATTTGAAAAAAAACTGGTGCATCACTTTGCTTGACAGTTGGTCGATGGATTGTGATGGGACAGGTTCCTAATTACTTGTAACACATCCATCTACAGCACGAAGTTCTGGAACTAAAAAGTTTGGTGTGTAAGTATTTTTTTTATGGAAAACACTTTTCTTTCTTAATTTATGAATTTTTATGAATTTTTATTGTTTTTAGAATCAACAAGGTACTTATACACTAAACTTTTTAATTCCAGAGCTTCGGACTATAGATGGATGTATTACAAGTAATTTGCGATCAGTTACATTAAAATTCGTCGACCAGCTGCCAAGCAACGTGACACTGAAAACCAAAAAATTATATTTTGAGAAATAAGCATTTAAAGAAAAATACCATAAAACTACAAAAATGATCAGCCATCGGACCCCCATTTTTTCTTCTTCCTAAAACTCAGTTTCCTGTAACTGAGATCCGTTCTCTCACATGATACGATTTAAATATAAGGTCTGGCAGCTTACATATGTTGACCTAAAAAGTTATGAGTTACAATCTATCCATGTTTTGTAAATTTGATTCATCTTCTATTGATTCACTTTTGAACACATCATACTAAGTTATATAATTATTTGTGATACTAAGATAAATGTAGAATATGCACCAAGTTATATGAAATATGAAAGCCACATTGAAACTTGAGGGGTCAACATTATCCTGGCCAAAAGTATATTAAACGTAAAATTTGATAAAATCATTTTATCCATGATCACATCATTATACGTATTATACATACACATATATCACCCTATATTACATAGGGGTAAGAATCAAAATGGATACCTACCCTTTCCACACTCCTTCACCCCCTCCACCCCCGCCACTTCTCCACTACTTACCCACCACATTTCACCGTTAAATTCTTTCAAATTCTACGTTATTTTGAAGGGTGTCCGCCCCTCTAACCCCTCCACCTCCCTCCGCACCAACCACCCCCTCCACGCAACCTACACGTACCCTCCACGCCTAATCCATCCCTCACAGATATCTTATGTAATAAGGTTTTCAGTTTTTCACATTTTCTTACTTACTCCATTTAAAGCAGTTTTCCACATCACCACAGGGGTACTGTTATGGGCGCGTTGAATTTTTGATTCTATTGAGATGCCGAATATGAAAATATTCCTGGTTTATGCTAAAAATATATATACGATGTTACTGGGTTCGCTGATTACGAATCTGAACAAAGATTTTCAGAATTCAAAATGGCGGATCGAAGCTGGAGGCCAAATATTTAAATATTACTGGATTTTGCTGGCAATTGTATATCCGAAATTTCTGGATTCATTGATTACGAATCTGAACCCGGATTTTGAACATTCAAAATGGCGGACCCAAGATGGCGGTCAAAAATTTAAATTTTACCGGATTTTGCAAAGAATTGTATACAGTGAGATTCTGGAGTCGCTTATTACGATTCGGAACTCATATTTTGCAAATTCAAAATAGCGGCCAAATATTGAAATATTACTGAATTTTGCCTTGTATATAGGGGATTTCTGGATTCGCACGATTACGAATCTGAATTCAGATTTTGAAAATTAAAGTTGGCGGACGCAAGATGGCGGCCAAACTTGAAATTTTACTGAAATATGCTAAAAATTTTACATAGTGTATTTCTGGATTCGCTGATTGGGAATCTGAACTCAGATTCTCAGAGTTCAAAATAGCGGATCGAAGATGGCGGCCAAATATTGAAATATTACTGGATTTTGCTGAAAATTGTATATAGGGGGTTTCTGGATTCGCTTATTACGAATCTGAACTCAGATTCGAAATTACAAAATGGCGATAAAATAGTTAAATAATACTGGATTTTGCTAAAAATCGTATGTGGGGGGGTTACTGGATTCGCTGATTACGAATCTAAACTCAGATTTTCAAAATTCAAACTGGCGGACCGAAGATGGCTGACACAAAATGAAAACCGCTGTCAATTCATTGGCACGTAGCTTCCTCAAACTCAATTTACTGATTCCTTTAATTAATTTTTAATTCCAATATTTAAAATTTAATAATTCAGAAAGACACAAATAACAAAACTCCAACATAATTTATTCAAATTTTTATAGATTATATAGAATCTGACCAATCACCAAAGCTCAATGACGGTCATTTTTGTACTCATGGATTGTAAATTATATCTATTAGTTATTGTCAAATTATTGTAAAAATGACCGTCATGTAAGCAATGTCGGTAATTTTTATATTTATGTATTGTAAATTATGACTATCAATGACGATAAAGTTATTGTCAAAATTACTTTAAAGTTAGAAAATTTTGTCAAACGATCATTCCACATTAATCCACAACTTTTTACGTAATTTTCATCTCGTAAGAGATAGATGAAATTATACATTTTCATATAAAATTAAAATTCAAAAAATAAATTTTTCACGAAAAAAATTGGAAAAATTTTATGGAAAATATTAACTTGTAATTTTTTCATGGCCAATTCATATTCAGTGGTAGAAATGTATCCATTGTGCACCACTACCACTTAGTATGAAATTGGTAGATGTCGGAAAACAAATTTATTTTCGTGTTAGGTTGAACATTGAACGTGTTATATTGAATGCGTTATGTGGAAAGGCTGTTATAATCTGAGGGGATGTATTTTAAAAACTTTTATAAAGACAGATTTTAGTTTTAATTTTTCAATTTTTCAAGTTTTACATTTTTGTTAATAATAAAAAACCGCGATAACTAAAACATTTTTCTTTTTAGAAAATATAAATATTTTAATTCTCTTTCAAATGCTACCCATCCCATTCAGATACACAGAGCCATCCTCAAGAAATAGATTTTAAAAATGACTAGAAAAATTTTAACCTCAAATATCTCTGAAATTTATGAACCAATCACTTTGCCAAAAGAACTCATCCGAGAAATATCAATAATATACCTCTACAATGAATTTTGAGTGAATAAGACAATTTTACTCTTGTAATAGTTGAACATATAAAACTCATTTTTATTCATTTTTCAATTTTTACATTTTTGTTAATAACAAAAGAACCGTGATAGCTAGAGAATTAATTTTTTTAGAAAATATAGGTAATTTAATTCTCTTTCGAATACCACCCACCCCATCTAGATACATAGAGCCGTTCTCAAGAAATTACGATTTAAAAAAAAATTCAAAAAAAATTTTAACCTCAAATATCTTCGAAATTTATGGATCAATCTTTTTGCCCAAAGAACGCACTCGATTGATATACAAAATCTACCCCTACAAAGAATTTCAAAGTGATTGAGCCAATTTTACTATAGTTATTGAACGACAAAAAAAATCACTTTTTTTATAAATTATTTTTTTTCTCAAAAAATAATAAATAAAAAAACCTAAAAATTTAGTAAGTTATAGTACTTAATATCCTTTATAACCAAAAAAATATTCATGTTAATATCTTTTTTTAATTTCGAAATATAACCTATTTACAAAAATTACGTTTTCATTAATAACTTATGACGAAATATAGCTACCGACTTTTTTTTTTTTTTTAATTGTAGATAATTTTATCCTACATACAGAGAATTCATGGTATATAAACAATATTTATTCTAAATATTAAAAAAATCGAAAAAAAATTTTGAAAATTAAAAAATGGCTATAAAAAAAATAATTAAATTTTACAAAAATAGAATATTGACCCCAATTGTGGAAGCAAAATCTAAAAAAATGATCACTCTCCCGTTAAAATCGGTCGAGTAGATCATGAGATATCAGCGTATACGGACACACACACACACACACACACACACACACACACACACACACACACACACACACACACGCACACACACATCCATACGGACATTTTCTAAAAATAGTGAATTTCGATTCCAAATTTGCTAAATAACATTTCTAACACATTATCTCATAAACTTTTTTTTTACTATCACAAAGCTTCCTCTATGAGGAAGCAATATACTCGATTTTGCTAAAAATTCGATATATATATATGGATATATATTATACATTTCGCGAAAGGGGTTTATAAAGCCCGTTTTTTATATATAGGTGTTTATCGAGCCCGATTTTGATTATGCAGCCCGCGCTTCATAATATTTCTAAATATAGGGGTTATGCGGCACGACCTATAACCCCAGGGTCCATTATTTCTTTAGTCACTTGCCATAGGGAACTCTGGGCTGTAGGTACTAATGTACAATATACAGTCTTGGACTACAAATATTATATATATATCAAAGGGTGCGGCAGCGCCCTGCTTGCCGAGTATAAGGAACGAAATGATAGACGAGCAAGCGGGGCGTCGGCGCACCCTTTATTCTTTGGTGTGATGTTATAACCCTACATTTTTTTGTCATATTGACCTTACCATTTTTTATATTCGGAGATACCGCGCATGAGGTACTCAATTAGAAAGCATTTTTCATTTACATTCTACCTGTAAAGTTTCTTCGTGAAAGATGCTTTCGTATTGAAGCTATCGAGCTATAAAGTTTTCGTCGCCGCGAAATCAAAATATTTTTTTCCTTCAGCCTCTAGTGAAAATTTTTCGCAGCCTGGGCGAAAAACAGCCTGGCTGTAGTTGATGTCAAATCGTATCAGAATATAGTTATATTTCAGTACTAACGGCGTACGAAGCGCGGCGCTACTGCGCTTGATTCTTGATCATGGAGAGATGGAGAGAGAGATAGATAGATAGATAGATACGATTTATTTGCCTTCGCGGCAAAATAATTAATACAGAATTTATACAGTGTATAACTTAAAATAAAATACAGTAAAATAAGATATAATAAAAATATATAAAAATAAAAGTAATACAACCTGATACAAATATATAAATTATACATAAAAATATGTTTGTCTACGAAGACCTTCAATTACGATAAAAAAAATAATAAAAAAGAACCATATGATAAAATAAAAATAAAATACATAAAAATCATTAAAAATCACGAGGACCCTTCATTAAGACAAAATAAATAAATAAAACTAGAGAAAATATCACAGCTGGTACTATACGCTAAAAGGAAAATATTACAGTTATACATTAACCATTTCATAAAATATCACAGTAAGGTATCACAGCCGCTTAGTCAAAAAATCACAGATCAAAGTTAATCCGCAGTCTAATACTAAACTAGATAAAGGTCCCCGCACTGGCAGCTCTAAGCATCCTTATAGAGAGGCTAGGCGTCGAGATCAAGCAGGTGTTGGCGCACAGCCCTCTTGAATGATGAAAGTGATGGAAGGTAGCGCAGGGAGGGGGGAGGGAGTTCCAAAAGCGGGCACCCTGAGCCAGAAACGCTCTATCACCCGTCTTATAGTTCAAGGCAGGAAAGCAAGCTCCGGCTGCACTCCCCTGCTTGTTGGCCTAGGCTTGTGCACCGTAAAAAAGGCAGCCAAGTAACTGGGCTCACGCATCCGAATTATTTTATATAGTAGCAGGGCTGCGAAGTAGAATCTGCGTGAGTCCATACGGAGCCAGCCCAGACGTCTCAAGCAGGGGGTGATATGCTCATCCCTCCTAGCCCCAGTAACGTACCTCACACATGAATTGCTCAATCTTTGCACTCTCGCTCGCTGTTCGTCAGACGCGTCCAAGTAGACCACCGTACAGTAGTCAAGGTGGGGTTGAACTAGGGACTCGACTAATCTTTTGCGGAGAATCTCGGTGGTACACGCCCTAATAAACCGCAAACTGTATAGGGCTTTATTGACTTTCTTTGTGAGTTGGTCAATGTGCGGTTTCCATGTTAATTTACTATCCAGTGTAACACCGAGACTCGCAACTTCGCTACTGAACGGGATGCGTTCTCCAGGCCGCACACCAATACCTGGCAGATCTAATGAGTTTATATGATTAACTCCTACCCTGGAGCTGAATACAATGGCTTTGGTCTTACCAGCATTGAGGTGCAGGCCCGAGTTCGCCGCCCATTCAGCCACCATTTGCGCCGCATGGGACAGCCGACCAATACCCTCCAGAATTTCGTCTTTTGTCGTGTGTAAGTAGATTTGAAGGTCATCTGCGTAAAATATATGTCTGATAGTATTACCGTCAAGTACGTCACGTAAGTCGTTAACGTAGAGACAAAAAAGCAGTGGACCCAGGACAGATCCCTGTGGAACTCCCAGATTGGTTTCTAACCAGTCAGAGTTACCTTTGCTATTTGAGGTGACTATCTGGGTACGTCCTTTCAGATATGATTGAATCCACAGGAGAGCTGCCCTGGAGAACCCCAGCCGACAGAGCTTACGCAGAAGCGCTGTTGGTGAGATGGTGTCGAAGGCTTTGCTGAAGTCGAACAGTAGCAGTAACGTCAGTTGTCTGTTGTCGATGCCTATACGTATATCGTCGGTTAGCTTGAGAAGTGCCGTCTGCGTGCTGTGGTGCTTGCGAAATCCGGCCTGGAGGGGGTCAAGTAAGTTATTGCTATTAAGATACTCCGTGATTTGGTTGTGGGCAATTTTTTCAAGCACCTTAGAAAGAAAGCAGAGTAGTGCTATAGGACGAAAGTCCGAGACTGTAGACGGCGATGCAATTTTCTTGAGTGCAATTACCTGTGCCTGCTTCCAGGAGCCCGGAAAAATTCCCTGAGCGAAGGAGGAGTTGAAAATTCTGACCAAGTAGTCACCAATGACAGGGAGAGCCTTCACGACCACCTCCCGAGGAATTCCGTCCACCCCTTTTGCCTGTGAGGAGAAGTGAGAAATTGCAAGAATTACATCACTCAGTGTAACCTGTTTAAAGGAAAAGCCCTCCTCACTTGTTAGTAAAATAGTGTCCATAGCTTCTTCTATGTTTTCAAGGGGGGACACGGAGATTCCAGCGAAGTGAGCGTTTAACTCTCCCGGCGTGAAGCCGCAAAGGTCCTCCTCTTTTCGCTTTGGAATAAGGCCGAGTTTACGCATTTCCTTCCATATATCCTTGTTAGCATCAAGAGCGTCTGAGAGATGTTTGTGAAGGAAGGAGTTACGCTCTTGAGCAAAGCGTGAGTCGACCTCATTGCTGAGCCGAAGAAACTCATCGAACACCGCCGCTCGCCCAGTGCGTTTGTAACGCCTATGGGCCGCATTACGTTTGTTGATTAGTTCCCTCAGCTCAGGACCAATCCAAGGAGCATTATTTCGACTGGGTTTCACAGTTTTTAAAGGCGCTAAATCGTTTATGACAGAGTTAAGGTTTGCGTTTAAGGAATCTAGTGCTCCCTCCAAATCGGATTCAATCGAATTCATGCCTACCCAATCGCAGCGCGCAAGCAATTCATTGAGAGATGAAGGGCATACGTTTTTATAATCTCTGTAGGAGAAAGACTTCCCTACTCGCGCTGGCACAAAATAGTTGATGGTAACATCAATGATAGCATGCTTACCGAAACTGGGCAGGTGTTCATTCGCATAGTCAAGCACCTCGTCGTTTTCGTCCGTGAGGATTAAGTCAATCCATTTGTGAGACGTGGGCGTGTGATGTGTTGGGCCATGCTGCACAATATGTAATGATAACTCTGTGGCAAGGTTTCTGATGGAATATGCATCAGCATCGGACGCCGATGACAAGTCACCATTCAGATCCCCCATGATAAACTTGTGACTATACTCACTACTCAGGTCGCGCCAAACATCGAAAAGGTCGGTGTCCTTTTGCATGGCAATGTGTGGAGGTCTATAAATGACACCGACCAAAATGGGAGGAAAGGAACCCTGCTGCACACGACAGAATAAGTACTCAGGGATTGAGGGTTTTCCCAGTCCCTGAGTCATAGATGACGCCAGTTTCGTGATGGTGAAGTCGTTTCGTGCATACAGAGCAACTCCGCCCCCATTTATATTACGATCCTGCCTAAGCACTGAGTAGCCATCGATCTGAATGAGACTGTCATCAACGTCAGGTCCAAGCCAAGATTCAGCTATGCCAAAGAGGTGGTAGGAGGGATCTTCAACCAGGTACAGACGGAGCTTATTTATACGAGGTCTGATTGAGTTAATATTAAGAAACCCAGCCTTGAGAGGACATCCACCCCCCGTCCCCTTGCAAGCAGTCGATCCCAGTCATGATGTAGGCGCCGACCCAACAACCTCTTCTGCTCCCAGCCTCGCAACAACTATGTCGTTGTTAGTGGCTGCAGCATTTGACGGGTTGCTTTTGGGCAGATGTTTTTTTTTAGCAGACTGGCACGTCGTTTGAATGACTTGTAGGTCGGATGCTGTGGCGAAGATATGCGCACGCTCGCCCCCCTTATGCCTATCCAGGAATCTACCACCCGAGTGCCACACATATTTAAAGCCCAGCCCCTGGGCGATGGACCTCAGGCTCTTAAATTCCTGGAACTTATCATCGGGCAACATCTCATTTATGAATATTTTATGGTGAGGCACACAAGCAGCTAAAACCGGGCCAAGCATTTCGGGATCGATGTTACTTGTGGTAAAGTAAGAATTGGCGAGCGAGCGCTTAGCTCGCATCACATCCCTGACCAGGCTCGGGCTGCTGAGCCTTACTATGCAGGAGGGCAATGCGCCTGCTCGCGACCCCAAGCCTCCCGCCGCCTCACCTCCATTTCTCTCAGACGGGTTCCGGACCACCAAGACACGCGTCCCAAGAATATTATCGCTGTTTAATGGGGGATAAATGGTTCCGAGTACCGCGAAGGCGATTTGGTTGGTTAATACCTCCGTATATACAAAATCCTTCTTTAAAATACCATTAAGTACCACCTCGCAGGACTCAGAACCATCAATCCCAGAACACGCGGAAGAGGCCCCAGGGCCCGGCTGAGAGGACGGGCATAATAGCACTGAATTTGTGCTGGCAGCGGAAGTAGAGCTGCCAATGTCACCTACTTCACGACTATTAAAAATTAAGCTATTTAAATTCGCTGGCTCCATGTGAGCACGCTGGAGCTTTTCGAAGCTGCTAAACGCTTTGTCTAATTTATCTTTTAGTGAAGAGTTGGCCTCGAGAAGCAGCTGGCACTTGGAATCAAGGGACTCAAGTAAGCAATTTTGGTTGCTCACCTGCTCCTCGATAACAGAGACCCGCGTGGGCAGCTCCGCATTGTTGATTTGACCCTCATCGCAGTGAGTGGTGTCGGCGCTGCACGACGCGGGGCTCCGGCTGCCAAGGAGCTTGAGTTCGTCCAACTGCCTCTCGAGCATGTCGAAACGCTGAAAAAAGAGCTCCAGCGTGCTTACAGGAATTAAAACATTTGTCACACCAACCAGGTTTACATCCCCCAGCGGCGGGGGTAGTACCTGGTTGGTGGCGGAAGATTGCGCAATACTTGAGCTCGCCACTGCCGATGAAATATCTCCCGTAACTTCGCAGATTTGTGATGCGTCTTTTGGCGCCTGAGTGTCGGTGACCCGTCCGGTACTCTCACTCAGAGCAGACTGCGCCTGTGGGCAGTTGGCCCGCTCGGCACCTCTCTCTGGCGCTCCTGGCCCCTGCGCTCCAGCTACCTGCCCGGCAGACTTAGCCACACTGGTAGCGAGTAGCGCGCACGACCCATGCGCGCTACTATTACGCGCGGAGAGCTTGGCAGCCGGCGTCGATGAGCCGAGAGGCGTATGATGGTGAGAGGCGGCAATATTAGATGTATTAGGCGTGCGTCGTTGCGACAACGATGCACGCTTGCTCACCTGCGCACTCTTCGGCTTGATGAAGGATGACGCCTCTGCTGACGTTGGTCTCTGCTCCGCAATGCGGCATAGGTCACACGGGGCACTCTTTTTCTTGCCGGAGCATTTGGCATGACACGGCTGGCCACATATCGGGCATAATCCCAGCACTCTCATCGATGACTCACCGCATACAGCACACCTCTTCTCCATGTTCCACTACAATAACACACGATCGCCTCTGTGATTGTTGACAGCTTTCCGTCTGCTGTCGGTTGGCCCGCTGAATTCAAAATTCGCCGTTGGGATGATTAGAAAGCTGCCGCAGTAGGAACCGTGCGCCGACTTGCAGTGTGGTGCAGTGCAGTGGAGAAGTGGTGGCCAGCAAATGCTGATACGTGGTGTTGGTGCTGGTGATGGAGTTAACACTCACCGATGGTGAAAGCCGGGATTTGCTCGTTGATGGTAGCTATGATTGCCAGCCTTGGAGGTTAGGGCAAGTGTCTTTAATAGAAAAGTAACTCCTGGCTCATAGGACACCGTGTAAAACATGGGCCCTTAGGCGAGGAGCTTGAGAGCCGGTGGAGCCACTTTTCTGTCAACAAAGCACTCCAAGGAGTGAAAGAATATTTCAGAAATGCACGAAAAAGTCGGGAGCAAAATTCAAAGATGTTGACACTTACCCGTCGAGAGAGAGAGAGACAGAGAGAGAGAGAGAGAGAGAGAGAGAGAGAGAGAGAGAGAGAGAGAGAGAGAGAGAGAGAGAGAGAGAGAGAGAGAGAGAGAGAGAGAGAGAGAGACTGTGTCAGTGTGTGATTACGGAGAGAAAGAGGGTTATGTTGTCTGTCAAACAAAAATATTTTATTAATGTTATTTTTGTCCAAGAACGTCGACAGAACCATTGATTTAATTGCCTTCACAAATATAACCAAGATCACCAAACAAACTGGTAATCGTTGAAAATACTGGCAAGAATCCAGTACGCAACTTTATCTTTGCATTTTCAATGTTGGGTAAGAGGATGAGTAATCAAGATGTAGTTCTGGTTTTATTTTTTTAAGTACTGTCAGATCAGATCTTAAAAATTGAGTCTATCCCAACTATACGGCTACTACAATACAAGAGTTTAGAAAAGTATAATTTTCAAGTAATTTGTCACAAAGACATTATCTCTCATGATGTAGGCTAAGCGAGAAGCTCCAAAACCTATTTCATTCATCGTAAAGGATTTTCAATGTTTTATGTTTGCAACATGACCAGTCGGATGATGGCTTTTCTTGAGACAAAGTTTATATTCTTTGTATAAATCGTTTATAGTTATGATTTGAAAAGTATCAAACATAAAAATTCTAATTTTAATTATTTTAAAAGCAAGTTATTTCACAATGCCATTTCACAATAAATTTTTATATTTTCTCACTTTTCAAATCATAACTATAAACCATTTATACAAAGAATATAAACTTTGTCTCAAGAAAAATCTTCACCCGACTGGTCATGTTGCAAACATAAAACATTGAAAATCCTTTATGATGAATGAAATAGGTTTTGGAGCTTCTCGCTTAACTTATATTATGGAAATAATGTCTTTAATAACAAATGCAAAATTTGTTAATTTTACTTTTTCTCATATCTGGTAAAGCTTTTACCATTTAACAAATGACTTACTTGAAATAATTTATTCAAGTACAACTGTCTGAACCAGAACTATAAATTAAATACAAGGGGACTGTAAGCTGAGTTTAGTAAAGGACATTGTTTCCACTCTTGAATAGTGTATATATATATATATATTTACCAAACAGTAATGCTAACAAGTTAGAGGATTATAACAATTTTTGATTTTACATCAAATAACCCTTATATAAAAGAAGAAAATATTTAGAATTATTTTATAGTAATTTGTGACAGACATTATCTCTCATAATATAAGCTAAACGAGAAGCTCTAAAATCTATTTCATTCATCGTAAAGGATTTTCAATTTTTTATGTTTGCAACATGACCAGTCGGGTGATTCTTGAGACAAAGTTTATATTCTTTGTATAAATGATTTATAGTTATGATTTGAAAAGTATCAAACATAAAAATTTTCTAATTTTAATTATTTTAAAAAACAAGTCATAACTATAAACCATTTATACAACGAATATAAACTTTGTCTCAAGAAAAGCCTTATCACCCGATTGGTCATATTGCAAACATAAAACATTGAAAATCCTTTACGATCAATGAAATAGGTATTGGAGCTTATCACTTATTACATTATGAGAGATAATGTCAAATGTGACAAATTACTTGCAATTAATTCTAACTATATATTCTCTTGATTCTTGATTACTAAACTCAATTAATTAATTAGCTTACATTATGAGAGATAATGTCAAATGTGACAAATTACTTGCAATTAATTCTAACTATATATTCTCTTGATTCTTGAGGGGGATATCTGATGTAAAATCCAAAGCTGTTAATATAACAGCTATAGATGTTAATTCTTAAAACCATATAATGTATCCGTAAGATATTTTCAATATATGGCTTTTTGTATATAACTAATTGGGTGAGGGATGTAAAATCCAAACTGTTAATAAGTATAACAGTTAGAGGAATACCTTTACTTCTTTGCATTACTGATTGAGGTAAATATATAATAATACACTATTTAAAAATAGAAACAAATAGTCCTTTATTTTAATCATATAGTTCTTTATAGTTCTTCATTTTAATCATAGGTTCGAAAAGTTGTACTGGAATGAATTATTTCCATAAGTCGTTTGTTAAAAAGTAGTCATTACAACGGATATGAAAAAAATTCAAATTATTTTATTTTACTTACAATTATGGAAGATAGCAATGTCTATTTTTATAACAAAACTTTCTACGAAAGTATAATATAAGGCAAGTATAAGGTGTTTCTGTAATATATAAAAATATGAATAAAAAACTTATACTCTATGAAAAGGAATTCTAATAATAAATAACTATTTTCTTCTGACAATTTTATCTTACCAGTTCTATACAATAAATTAATTTTTCTATAAAAAGAAGAGTATATATACTATTATTATATATAGCAAAAGGGATTTCTTGATACAATGAAAGTGTTATTCCATTTTTCTTTTACAAATACAGCAGCCTCAAACGATGCAATTATCATCATGTACCCACACGAAAATTAAATCTATGAAATATGGTATCATCATCATTTACCGTTATAAAACTTTGTAATTATTATTGAAGCTCTTAGAAACTTGTGGAATGTCCCTAAAATAACACTTTTTAAAAAAAGTAAAACTTTGGCGAGTATAAGTGTATTTGTAATCGCTCTTTCCCTCTCTCTCTCTCCCACCCCCCTCTCTCTCTCCACCTCTCTCTTTCACTCACTCTTTCTCTCATCTCTCTCTTTCTTTCCCTTTTTCCACCGAAAGAATATCATAGTTTAAAACAAATACATGAAAGAAGTGGAATCAATTATTATTTTATATAGACAAGTACATTTTTGTATCATAGAAATATGGAATTATTTTTATAACAAAAAATCGTAAGTATTACTAAAAATAAACTCATGAAACTGGTGGAATCAATTAAGTGCAGACAAGTCAATTATTATAATAAAGAGAATTTTTAAAATAAAATTTGTTTAATATATATTTACTATAAAAATTTGTATAAAAAGTAATTACGTCTAAGAAAAAATATTACAAAAATACTAATATAACAACTGTAATTGAAACACAAAAAGTTAAAATATTTTTGCGTAAACATTTTCGAAGAATAGATCATAGAAGTCACCACCCTGTAAAATAGTTTAACCATGTGCTATTATACATCATAAATTCATGTAAGTTTTTCTTACACAAGTCAATCTACCGATTATCTGCTAATATGAATTTTAATTAAACATCTTCTTAAACTGTTAATGTAATTTTTAAAATTTTGGGAAATTATCTTTTAAAGACAGAAGATACTTGCCAGACGCATCGTTTTGTAGTATTTAGGTAATCTATCAAATATTTATTTTTATATCATTATTTTTTGGAATAAGATTTATATATTATATTTTATAAAAACTTTTCAATTATATTATATCTATCTATTATATCTACCAATTTTACAAAAATTTTATATCAATCTTTATAATTTCTATAATTATAATATCATTATAAATTGATTGTAATATCTTCATTATATAAATTCATTATACAAATTGAATTATTATTAATTCTATAGTAAGATAACAATATTTTTTTTTACATTGCATATGTACATCTATGTATTACGTATACTTGTTCATAACATTATATAGCGAACAAGTTTTGTGTAAGTTTTGCTCTAGTCAAATATCGAAATATACTTATTTTCTTGAACTGTTATCACCATTTTATTATAATTATTTACATACTACGTGATCAATAACTAAATATATAGACGGTTGCGATTCCCGTCCTACGCACCTTGAACTACAAAACGATGCGTCCGGCAAGTATCTTCTGTCTTTAAAAGAAAATTTCCCAAAATTTTCAAAATTACATTAACAGTTTAAGAAGATGTTTAATTAAAATTCATGTTTGCAGATAATAGGTAGATTGACTTGCGTAAGAAAAACTTACATGAATTTATGATGTATAACAGCTCATGGTTAAACTATTTTACAGGGTGGTGACTTCTATGATCTATACTTCGAAAATGTTTATGCAAAAATTTTTTAACTTTTTGTGTTTCAATTACAGTTATTATGTTAGTATTTTTGTAAAATTTTTTTTAGACGTAATTACTTTTTATACAAATTATTATAGTAAATATATATTAAACAAATTTTATTTTAAAAATTCTCTTTATTATAATAATTGACTTACCTGCACTTAATTGATTCCACCAGTTTCATGAGTTTATTTTTAGTAGTACTTACGATTTTTTGTTATAAAAATAATTCCATATTTTTTGTTACAAAAATTTACTTGACTATATAAAATAATAATTGATTCCTTTTCTTTCATGTGTTTGTTTTAAACTATGATATTCTTTCGGGGGAGAGAGGGGGATAAAGAGAGAGATGGAGAGAATGAGGGAGAGAAAGAGAGAGGGGAGAGAGAGAGAGAGAGGAAGGGAGAGAGAGAAAGGGAGAGAGAAATTACAAATACACTTATACTCGACAAAGTTTTACTTTTTTTAAAAAGTGTTGTAACGGGCGCCGATATAAGGTAAGGGAATCACGTATACTGCGTCGCGAGATCCGAATCTCGCGCGCTTGCACGTATCGTGGTCGATAGAGCGCCACGCGGAACAAGCCAGAAGCAGATGGAGAAGAAGACGAAGCCACCGCGCCGCTACAAACGTGAGCGCGCGGCCATGTTGTTGACCGCCGTGACATGCAACAAGTCGTCGTTCGTGAGCTCCGCGCATCTAGAGAGTTTTTGGTGTGTGCGCCGGGCCTCCACGACTACAACTGTGACTACCACCGCGCCGCCATCCACCGTGAGCGGGCGAGAGGAAGAGAGAGAAAGAGACAGCGACAGTACAGGCCGGGGACAGTGAGGCACACTCCATCCCCACCCCGATAGCAGCGACAGCGAGAGAGATAGCTGCGATGGCTGGCCAACCGAGAGTAAATCGCGCTTGATAGATGCGTTTCTTTTTATTGTCGCGGAGTAACCTGTTAACGTCGCGCATCGGCGGCCGCGAGCGTGCGTCGTGGGTTAAAGTCTCGGCCTGCGCGTACTCAATTATGGATCATTGTTCGGGTTCGCGCCCTATAGCGCGATCAACTTGGTTGAATAAACCCCTTTAAATTTTATCTTAACATTCGAGTCACGAGTATATATTTAGCGCGCCTAACCTATGCATGTTTCCCGAATACCGCCCTCTACCCTTTTCAGCAGCTGCAGCTAGTCGCAGGCATTGCCTCTAGAGGAGCATCGGTAGCGGGAGTAAGTATCTCAATAGCCGCTTGAGAGGTTAGATCGAGCGGCGTTGTGCGGGAACCTGTGCCGAGGCGCTTCTGCCGGACTACAGGACATTCTACAACGGTGAGTCGCCCGGGCGTAGAACACCCGTATATTACCCATGATAGGGATTAATACCCTCTCCATAACGAAACCCGTTACAGTATATATATATATATATATATATAATTATCCCCCCATCCGTTTATGGAGCCTATCCCTGTATATTAGTACCTACAGCCCAGAGATCCCTATGGCAAGTGACTAAAGAAATAATGGACCCTGGGGTTATAGACTCTAGATCGGGCTCCATAAACGCCCGAGAAAAATATTTTATGGGACCCGGGCTCCATAAAAGAAAACGGGTTCCATAAATATGCTCATGTGTATAAAAGGGCTCCATAAATCTGTTTAAACAAATGTATATATATATATATCTTACTATACTATATAGTTGTAAACTGAATTGAGTCGCTAACCCTCCGCGTCCCTCCGCGTCCCACCACGTCCCTCCACATCCCTCCACATCCCTCCACATCCCTCCACATCCCTCCGCGTCCCACCGCATCCCTCCGCGTCCCTCTGCGTCCCTCCGCATCCCTCCGCATCCCTCCGCGTCCCTCCGCGTCCCTCCGCGTACCTCCGCGTCCCACCGCATTGTCACTCTAATGACAACTATCTGGAATGCAGAAGACACTTCTGTCGACAACTTTTGCATCGCTTCGTTGTCAGTTCTTCACCTCGACACACAAATAACAGGATGCTTTCTGAAAACAAACTATGTCCCCCTGCTGCCGTCAGCGCAAGAAGCGCGTTCGCGCATTTATTATAATGCGCGCCTTTTCTCCGCAATTAACGAGACCAATTAATTAGAGAGCAACTTTTTGAAAGGAAACTTCTTAATTATTCAAATCAAGTATAACACCAAACTCACGCGAGCGCCGCGCGGCGTATGCGCATTCATTTGACAGTTCAATTACAAGTCGAACGCTGTCCGTATTTTTTCTTCCCAAAGAAAAGTGCAGCAACTGCAAACAGAGCATGAGAAAACGGCGAGAGACGGATTGAGTGCCTTCGTTAGTTCTTTCTCTCCCCCTCTCTTCTTCTCTCTCTTTCTCTTATATACATAAAGTGTAGGAGAGGCGTTGCCGAGCTCGTTCTCGAGCATCGCGCGTCATCGTCCTTTTCTACGTTAAAAGTAAATTAACAGAAATGTAGTAAAAATAAAAATTTAGAGTATGAATCATATTTTGGTAATATGAGTTATGTTTGTAAATTTTGTTCGGCAGTATATTGGGAAGAAGAAAATAATAAATCAATTTGCTGTAGTAAGGGTAAAATAATTTTGTCTCCGCTAAGTACATATAATAAAACACTAAAGAATCTATTATTATATGATAATAATTTTCGAACTTTAACCAGATATTATAATAACTTATTTTGCTTTGCTACATTTAGTGCAAACGTAAAATACGAAAAGAAAAAAGCTATTTATAATTTAAAAATTTAAGGACAAGTTTGTCATATAACGCCAAATACTTTATTACCAAAAAAATGCAGAACCTTCGTGTTGTCAATTATATATATATATATATATATATAAATATATATATATATATATATATATACATATATATATATATATATATATATAGTCACGGGGTGGATTTTCGGGCTAAGGCACGTTTCACCTGCGTACCTTAGCGGTTCAATTCCATATCACTCGGTTCAACTCCCGGAGATGTAATAGCCAGATTATGCAACGGACGCTACAACGTCGTGCAATGTTCACCTAATCTGGTTACTTACTGTGCAACACGCAAGTCGAAGACTTGCGCTTTGTTTCTCACCAGTGACTCGAACTCTCCTACCGTTCACTGGTTCGTGTGCCGGCTGCTCAGATGAAACGATACGTTTTCTCTTACGTAACGACCGCGGAGGCGGCGGGGAACGGGGAATGACTAGGTCGCGAAATAATAACTCGAGAGGTTAAATGTTAATAATGAAAGACTACTGTTTATTAAATAAAAGAAGTTGTGGTGTGATAATGGAACAGAAATATAAAAGAAATGAATTTAGGTTTGCGTATTCCCTATCTAATCGGTGCGCCAGCACGTTACCTTTAACGTCAGCTGCCTCGGAGACTGACGTCACGCTCGCGGTAATTTACGCCGCGCACGTGAGGTATAATACGCCTCACGTGTGCGGTACTCTACGCGCGCGCTCACCGAGTAAAACGACGAAGTGTGAGAGCAGTCACGATCGCCGCACGACGCACACACGTATAAGTGTGAGAGAGAGGGCAGACGGCGGGTTACACGTGTGCGCACCTGTTGTGCGCACTCACCGGCTTTGAAAAAGCCGGTGGTTTGACCACGCGTTTGACCTTAATGAAGTGCGAGCCCGATGCCTACACTCTCTCCTCGCACTTGCTCTCACCGCACAAGAACGCCTACTCGAAGCCGATGTCCAGGTATGACGAGCCTGGACAAGCGGTTAAGCGGAGCTAATACGCGGCGCGGAAGAATGCGTCCACGCTTACCTTTTACCCAATTTAGCAACGGCTCAAGTAGTTGATCGGTCTCGGACGTGTCTGGTCTTACTTCCTGAGCAGTATAAAAATCTTGATGCTGCGGTGGAGCGGACACGAAAAGTGCTATTACTTCCTCCAGACACTAAGTAGTTTGAGTGCGGCAGGTGATACTAGCCTGTCGCACTTGAACTTTGCACTTTAACGCGCGAAAACCGCAGAAGTACTTCAATACACTATTTTTGTATATCACGAGCAAAACTCTCGTGATTCGCGCTCTGACACGGTACTTCTCTTCAAAAGAACGAACGAGTCTTCTTTTAATAACGGGCGAAACAAGGTGGAGCGAAACGAAAAGCGATTGCAGAATACAGTAACGAACTATAAGATGGCCGTCCGGCTCGCCGCGGTCTGCTAGTCATCACGTCGATGCAGCTCAGATTCTGTATCGACGCGCCGTCTCGCGTTTGTGCGCATGAGTTACTTCAACTACGGCTTATCCGCGACGTCGGTACGGCAGGCCGTGACAATATATATATATATATATATATATATATATATATATATATATATATATATATATATATATATATATATATATATATATATATATATATATATATATATATATATATATATATATATATATATATATTTATATATATATATATTTATATATATATGATAAAAATACTGCAATTGAAATGAAAATAAAGAGTCATAAAGATTTAACTCAAGAACATTTAAAATTATTGACTGAAGTTTTAAATAGTAATCCCTATGCTAAACAGTATAAATATTTACACGAAATAACTAATACAGAGAAACTTTCAAATTATAAATTATATTTTGTTCGTAAGAATAATAATGAAAAACATAATTATACTAAACCATTAACGTCGGAATGTGCAGCATTAATTATTTCCAAATCAGGAATCCCTCATACTTATGATCTAAGCGTTTATCCGAAAAATAGTTCTAATGAAAAAGAATACACATACACGGTGACCTATTTTAATCGCCGCACCCGGATTTCTCGGAACCTAAGCCAGATAGAGAAAAATGGTTCAGACAAAAGTTATAGGGGACAAAGGGGGCCACATAATGGCGCTAACATCTTTGACCTTGAACTTGACCTTTGAGGTTATTTCAAGGTCAAAGTGGTTTTTTCACATGGAAACACCTAGTTTTGACCTCGGATTCGGAAAGAGCGGGAAATTATACGTCCAAATCATATTGAGAAATTTTTTCCAAGGTCATTTCATGGTCAAATCTAGGTCAAACTCAGAAAAGACCGTTTAAAGTCGTTTTTTCCATGACCCACAGACTAAGTTGGTTCAAATTGATCGTAGGCTTAATAGAGGAACCCAAAACTTACACATCCTAGTAAACAAAACTCAAACTCGCACATCCTAACCGTATACACTTCATGCCCTCACATGCTGAACTGTTACACCCCGGTCCCACAACCATACCCCACATCCCCCAGTCCCACACATCCCTACCCCACGCATGCTAATCCCATACACCCCAAACCCACACATCCTGAACCCTGAAACATTTTTCTCAAGGGCAAAATAATTCTTTAACGGAAACTTTAAGATCGTTGAAGCTTTTGTTATAAATGTATTAAGCTTACTTTTTGCGCTACCCAGAAACAACGACATGGACGTAGTAAGGATTGTTTCCTTTGGGGTGCTTAATTAAAGTGAGTCCCCTTGCCTCTCACTGTTCGGGGTGCTTGATTAAAGTGAGTCCACTTACCTCTCACTGTTCGGAGTGCTTGATTATAGTGAGTCTCCTTGCCTCTCACTGTTCGGGGTGCTTGATTATAGTGAGTCCCTTCGCCTCTCACTAATGTAAATAAATTTTTATTTAACCTTGAAGCAAGTGTTCGAAATGACGACCATTTGCTTCAAGGCACATAGTCAAACGTCTTTGAAAATGGCGAACTGTGTTCTGCAAAGTTTGTCTCGGAATGGCAGCGCATGCTCGACGAATCCTATCCTGCGTATCTGCTCTTGTAGTGGGTTGTTGCTCAAAAACAGCATTTTTTAAATACCTACATAAATAGAAACCTGTTCATGTAAGATCGGGTGAGCAAGCAGGCCAGTTAACCGGACATCGTCGACCAATCCATCTGTTATCATAGTGCTCATTCAAAAAAGCCCTTACAATTCGAGCGAAATGTGGTGCTGCGCCGTCCCGCTGAAGCCACATTCTTCGTCGCGTTTCTAAATCAACATTTTCCATCAATCCAGGTAGTTCATTTCTTATTAGCGTCAAATAGGTATGTTGATTTACATTTGCTTCAAAAAAATAAGGGCTAATCAAATATTCATTGATAATCCCGCACCATACCATAATACTCCAACGTCTTTGATGGTTTACAGTTCTGACCCAATGAGGATTCACATCAGACCAATAATGGCAATTATGCCTATTCAGTTCCCCATCATTTTGAAATTGTGCCTCATCAGAAAAAAGAACAAAGTTAAAAAAGTCTCGATCATTTTCTATCATTTGTAAAGCTCATTGGCAAAACACAATACGCTGTTGGAAATTCTGAAACTGTAGCTCTTGAACCAAAGTAATATGATACGCGTGATGTTGAATCACCTTCATAATTCTTAAAAAAGTATTTCTTGGAATACCAATTTCCCTTTCGACTCGACGAGCGCTAATGTGTCGGTCAAGATGAATTATTGCAGGGATAGTTACAACTCGATTATCATTTTCATCATACTCATGGCGCCTACGTTGGCGAACCATGTGTCCACCACGAGCTCTTTGACTTAAACGTCTGTTAGCTCTATCGCCAGGATGTCGTCTGTCAGGATAGCGTTCAGCATAAAGTCTTGCCGCACCACGATAATTGTTTTGGCTTGCTCCTAAAACCAAAATCATATCAACGATCTCGTTGGGCGGATAGTCAGCCATTTCAGAGCCAGCTATTAATTATTATTAAATTTAAAGAGTAAAATGTTATCAAAAATATTAATAATTATAAGGCTCGCCCGTATACGGTAGTGCCTAAAATGGAAAAACGTTGGAAAATTACGGTAACTTTAATTAGCTAACTGTAATTGCTAAAAATACTTCGTTTGTCACACTTTTTTAATTTTAAATTTTAAAATAAAATAATCGTTAAAACATTAAAGGTATTTAATTCAATAAAGCATTATTTCTTATTTCAATTGCAAATAAAACAAACACTTCCTTTTATTTTTTGGTTTTATGTAAATAATGCGAATTAGTAGCGTTCGCATTTCAGAAATACTAATTTTGATAATGTAATCATTAAAAACACATCTACGAAGAAAATAGGTTCCGTCAATGGTTCTTTTAAATTTATTTTTCAGGTTCTAGCAGGATAGTGGAGCACCACATTTCACGCTCATAATAACAGCATTTTTTAATAAACACTTTAGTATTAGATGGATTGGTTGAGGAGGTCCGGTGAAATGGCTTGCTTCTTCATCCCATACTTCACCATCAGACTTTTGTTTATGGGGGTATTTGAAAAGTGCTAGTTTTGAGCAACAACCCACTACAAGAGCAGATATGCAGGATAGGATTTGTCCAGCATGCGCGGCCATTCCGAGACAAACTTTGCAGAACACAGTTCGCCATTTTCAAAGGCGTTTGACTATGTGCTTTGAAGCAAATGGTCGTAATTCCGAACACTTGCTTCGAGGTTAAATAAAAATTTATTTACATTAGTGAGAAGCGAGGGAACTCAGTATAATCAAGCACCCCGAACAGTGAGAGGCAAGGGGACTCACTATAATCAAGCACTCCGAACAGTGAGAGGCAAGGGGACTCACTTTAATCAAGCACCCCGAACAGTGAGAGGCAAGGGGACTCACTTTAATTAAGCACCCCAAAGGAAACAATCCTTACTACGTCCACGTCGTTGTTTCTGGGTAGCGCAAAAAGTAAGATTAATACATTTATAACAGAAGCTTCAACGATCTTAAAGTTTCCGATAAAACATCATTTTGCCCTTGAGAAAAATTTTTCAGGGTTCAGGATGTGTGGGTTTGGGGTGTATGGGATTAGCATGCGTGGGGTAGGGATGTGTGGGACTGGAGGGTGTGGGATATGGTTGTGGGACCGGGGTGTAACAGTTCAGCATGTGAGGGCATGAAGTGTATGGGGTTAGGATGTGCGAGTTTGAGTTTTCTTTACTAGGATGCGTAAGTTTTGGGTGTGTGGGTTCCTCTATTAAGCCTACGATCAATTTGAACCAGCTTAGCATGTGGTTCATGGAAAAAAACGATTTAAAACGGACTTTTCTGAGTTTGACCTAGATTTGACCTTGAAATGACCTTGTAAAAAATTTCTCAATATGATTTTGAACATAAAATGTCCCACTCTTTCTGAATCCGGGGTCAAAACTAGGTGTTTCCATAGGAAAAAATCACTTTGACCTTGAAATAACCTCAAAGGTCAAGTTCAAGGTCAAAGATGTTAGCGCCATTATGTGGCCTCCTTTGTCCCCTATAACTTTTGTCTGAACCATTTTTCTCTATCTGGCTTAGGTTCCGAGAAATCCAGGTGCGGCGATTAAAATGGGTCACCGTGTATTTAAGTAAATTATCACATCATGTTGACCCAATGGTATTTCCATTATTCTTTCCTTCAGGAGATTTAGGCTGTAGTATTGGTTATACTAAAAAATCATATGATTTAAAAGAAAGCCTTCTAACAATATTACAGCACTATTCTTATAGATTAGCTTACAGACCAAATTCAGAAAATTTCAATCCACTTTTATTTGGAGGGAGACTAACCCAACAATTCTTTTTACATGCCTATATTATGATAGAAAACAATAGAATAAATTATTTTAGGCAGAAACAAAAAAAAAAAAAAATACGAACTGAATGTTATCAAGGTTTGAGGGATCATGTTATAAATAGTGCATTAAATATATCAGAAAATTTTGAAAAAAAAAAGAAAGAATAGGAAATATTTTTGTACTACCAGCAACTTATATAGGTAGTCCTAGATATATGCAACAACATTATCAAGATGCAATGGCAATAGTAAGAAATATTGGTCGACCTGATTTATTTATAACTATGACGTGTAATCCTAAGTGGAAAGAATTAAAAAATGTATTAACGACATTTCCTATCGGAACTACTCCCAATGATATACCAAATATTACAGTTAGATTATTTTATACAAAATTTAAGTGTTTACTTAATGATATAGAAAACCATCAAATTTTTGGAAATGCTTTAGCTTATGTGTATACTATTGAATGTCAGAAAAGAGGATTACCGCATGCACATCTTGTGGTAACATTAGATCATAAAAATAAATGAATGACTTCAGAAGCTATTAATAAACACATTTCTGCTGAGATACCTTCTAATAATGATAAAAAATTACAAAAATTAGTTATAAAACATATGTTACATGGACCACATGGTGAAAATTCTCCGTGTTACGATAAATGTAAAGACGTTTGTAAAAAAAATTTTCCTAATCCTTTTCAATCGTCAACAACATTTATAAAAAATGGTTATCCTCAATATAAATTCTTCTGATAATTTCACATATCGACTTAAAAGAAGTAAAAACATTATTCCAGTAGATAATTCAATGGTAGTTCCTTACAATAAATTTTTATTAGAAAAATATAAATGTCATATTAATGTTGAATATTGTGCTTCAATTCAAAGCATCAAATACATTTTTGATTATATACATAAAGGTAGTGATAGAGCTTTTTGTACATTAAGAAAGATGATGACTGAAAAATTACTGAATATATTGATGGCCGGTACTTGAGTCCAATGGAAGAAGCATGGCGGTTACAAAAATTTCCCTTATGTGGAAGGAGTCATACTGTTATCCGTTTAGCAGTCCATACAGAAAATCAACAAAAAATTGTTTTTGAAGAAAATTATGAAATAGATGCTCTTGATAATTGGAAAACAACTTTAACAGCGTGGTTTGACTTGAATAAAAATGATAAATTTGCAAATAATATAAAATACGTTAATATACCGCATTATTGTATATTTAACGCAAAAAAAGTTTGGGTGAAACGTGAACGTAAACAAAAACATGCTATTGGACGTTTAAATATAGTATCTCCAAAAGATTCTGAAAGATTCGCTTTAAAATTAATATTAAGTCGTATAAAAGGCGCTACTTCCTTTAAAGATTTACGTACATATAAAAATGTAACGTATAATACTCATAAAGAAGCTACGACTGCAATGGATTAATAGAAAACGATTTACAAATTTTAAAAATTTTTGAAGAAGCATGTCATATCATGTTACCTTGTCAATTACGTAAATTTTTTACTTCGTTTCTACTAACAGAAAATATTTAAGCCAATATTATTTGGGAAAGTTTAAAAAATACTTTAGTGAAGATTTTCATGAAAATAAAGATGACTTAAAAGATGATCATATAAATAAATTATTATTGTTGGAAGATTTATCTTGTACAGATTTTGGATTACCTGAACCTGATCCCATCATAAGTGATATAAAATACGATAGTAAAATAATTTCAATTAGTAAGGAAATATTCGAGGATATGTTTACAAAATTAAATGAATATCAAAAATTTATTTTCAAACAACTTATAAAAAATATAAATAAAATAAATTTTATAGACGGTCCTGGAGGTTCGGGTAAAACATTTTTATATAAATTTAAATTTATTATTTTCTATCAAAAGGAAAAAATATTATATCATTGGCTTGGACTGGTATAGCGTCTATTCTATTACCCAAAGGAATGACTACTCATAGAACCTTTAGATTACCATTAGATTTAAATAGTATTAAAAATTCTTTTTTAAAATTAGAATCAGATAAAAAGAAATTAAGAGAAACAGAAGTCATAATCTGGGATGAAGCATCTATGATACCCAGAAAAGCTTTAGAAATTATTGACAGAACTTTAAGAGATTTATGTACAAACGATTTACCTTTTGGGGGAAAATTAATAATTTTAGGAGGTGATTTTCGACAAATACTCCCAGTAATGAAAAATGGATTTAGAAGTGCTATAATTGAAGACACTATTAAATATTCTAAACTTTGGCATTTATTTAAAATTTTCAAATTAAAACACAATATTCGTTCTCAGAATAATAAATTCTCAAAATTATTATTACAAATTGGAGACGGTAATATAAATCCTTTTATAATACCTAATAATTGGAGAACTAACGATGCTTACAAATTTATAAAAATATTAATAAAATAAATGATTATGATCGTGTTATTTTAGCACCTCATAATGAAGACATTAAATTTTTGAATAAAAAAATTTTAATGTTATTAAATGGTGATAAGAAGACTTATTATAGTACAGATTATGCGACTCATAAAGGTGTTGATCAAAGTGATGACAACATTCATCTACTTTTTCCAATAGAAACGCTAAACAATATTTATGAAGGTTTGCCACCTCATAAATTAGATTTAAAATTTAATGCTATTGTTATGTTAATTAGAAATTTGAGTATACACGAAGGTTTGTGTAACTTCACTAGACTTAAAATAATGAAAATAATGAAAATTCATAATGAAAATAAGATTAAAATTAAAATATTATTATTATTAAAATTAAATATATTATAATATACTAAATTATTATCCTTTTTTTGTTTTTTTTTTTTTTTTTAGTTCCCCGATGCTGTGGACCCCATTCCCAATGGAAAGACCCGTCCTCTCGTGCAATCCCTGTTAGAAAACAAGGCACTGAGTTTCGAGGCTCTCGACCTGCGCCGCACGGGTAGAAAGAGCATGTATATCAGCGTGAGGGACCAGTGCCCAATTGCTTTCCCGCCGGGTGACGTACGGTCGCGGTTGCAGGTTTGTATAGGTTGCCGCCTATGTTTTTTTCTCAGCTCCAAATTATATGTTTTAACGAAGTACCAATTGGCGTCCCCCTTTTTTTTTTGTTTCAGGGAGCGCCGACGGGTCACGAATCGGTGGTGGATCTCGCCGCGGAGGAGCATTTTATTACATCGTCCTTCAGGGCGATCGCGGCCCGGTAGGTTACATCCCTGTATGCCGTGAATTTCGGCACCGGCTGTCGTGCTCTTCCGTCCGCGCTGAGGAAGGTGCCCCTGCACATTGATACGGAGAGGTATCTTTCGTTCAGCAAGAGCGTTGGGATCAATGTGCCCACATATTACCTGTTAGGTACGCTCTCCTTTTCCGAAGTGCACCTTGAGGATGGCTACCTGGATTCTTGCAATATTGCACACTGGGGTGAACCCGGGGCTGAAAAGCTTTGGTTGTTCATCCATCCCGACTATGCAGAAGATTTGGCCATCGCTCTGTCCAAGGCAGTCGAGAGGATGCGGTGAAAGGGGAAGGATGTTTCCTTATGGTTGGAAGGTTGCGCCTACCCCCACCATCACAAGAATATAGTGGTCACCCCGGAATTTCTTCTGAAGCACAGCATCACGTACCAGGTAGTGTATCAGCGCCCTGGTACCCTTGTATATGTGCTGGGTGGTGTGCCACACCAGGTGATAAAAACTGGCATCCTTCTTGCCGAGGCCGTTAACGTGGGAGGTCCTCGATGGAACGCCAATTTCAGTCAGCCCATATGTCGCTGCCCAAACACCGCCATCGTTCGTATTCATCGTAATTTGGCTTCGATAGAGGATGTCCGTTCGAGGCCCACTCTCTCTCACGCGTGCCCGGTCGCTGGCTGTCAGGAAGTACCACCGACGGCTGCTCACGAACGGTTACATGCCCGCCAACATGGGCCAGGATTGGGGCCGCCCCAATTCTCTTGTCGCCTGTGTTCTCGGGTATACCTTCGGAAGGGTTGCCTTAGGAATCACCTGGTGGCGGATCATCAATTAGTCTTGCCGATAGGGCCCCGAAAGACTTGGCCTTCCTGCGGGGGGAGTATGCTAGCAAGAATTTTACTCATCCCGTGAGGACATGTAAGGGCGGACCTATTGTAGCGTAGCTGTTCGGTCTTATTGTATATATATAATTATTATTATTATTATTATTATTGTGTATATAAAAATATATATGTATATAATATATACAGCATATTGGAGAAATATAAATAATCCTATTTCCTTTACTTTTCTCCAACACGTGCTATGCGTGCGTGTTGTTCACTTGCTTTTGTTTTTTATTGAGGGTAATTTACAGCAAGATCAAGTTTTAACCACTTATTATACTCATTGAAGAATATTATACACAAGTTATTTGGAAAAAAAAATTTAATTAGTGAGCATTTTGTTGATGATAATATAATAATAGGGTAAACACAACCGTTGTCGGCGACTTGTTTAATATGTTACAGATATTATTACTTAACATCATAATTTTTTTTATTGAAAGGTATTTAAATTATGTACATTTTCTTTTTTTTTTTTTTAATATTTAAATTATCTTCAGTCTGTCATTTATTATTAACGAAAATGTGCTCAAAATAATTTAATAAATTTTTCAAATAATAATTGATTTATCGATTTCAAGTTTTAACCACTCATTATACTCATTGAAGAATATATTTGGTTGAAATTTCAAAAGATTATCTTTATTTGTTTTTTCTATTTTTTTTAAAGAAACAATGTTCTATAAAAACGTAGGAGTTTTGTTATCCCGCGATAACAATATTAAGAAAATCAACCAATAGTCCTAAAATTTAGGAGAGATATATTTTTTTTTATATCTTCAAACTGAATTCGTTGCCGAATAAAATCGAACTATTACGACGTAAGATATTTGAGGTTTAAAATAAAACTAATTGATCATGTGATAATATTTTGAAAAAATTGATTTATAAAAATATCGGGTTGTCGCACGAGAAAAAGAGTAACAAGAATGAATTTTTGAAAAATATATATTAATTTATTACGAATATTCATAAAGAAAATTGGGTATGATACAATTAATTATTGTTACAAAAAATTAAAAAAATGTTTTTTTTTTCGCGCGTGGCTGTCGACGGTGCGGATTTGCTTGGTCGACGATTGCCTCGAGCCAAGATGATTCGGACGCTACCCGTTTTCTCTTCGCGTGGGGGTACTTGCTGACTGCAGCCCGATTTTCTGCCTATAAAGGTAGCACGGAGCGGCCTCGGAGTCATTAGTAATCATGGAGATCTCTAGAAGTTTTGCTGGATTTCCTATCCTCGTTACTGCCCGACCGTTGGCGAGATGGGCGAATGTACAGGTTAGCACTTATTTTTTTCTGCAATTTGTTTTTTTTTTACCCTTCATTTTGGTTTTGCTCGTTCTTAATTCTATTCCATGTTTCCTTATTCGCGATTCCATTCTATGTTCTAGCGTCGAGCTCAAGCACTGGGTCCTCGCGGTCTTGGTGCACGGGACGGCTACTGGGGTCCGCCACAATCCAGATTTAACTTAATATGCGGCCTTCCGCAGTTTAGTTTACGCTAATATGATACGTGCTTCGCTTAGTCTCTGATTATGACTCATTTGTCACGAGCCAGACCTGCTCGATTGTCATCTTCAAAATCTGCCGTGTGCACCTGTCTACTATTTTCTAAGGATTTGGTACTAGTTTAAGCAAATCATTCCAACGATTATTATTATATTATTGATAAATGGATTTCCTTTTCTTCTTTTGACTATCCCCGTGCATATTATGAATGCCTTGCGCATTCCCCCGGCGCGGGCCTATGATTTCCTTGTACAACAATCAATCGATTTAGTTACTTATACACAGGAATTCTCTCATGAGATAGCTGGTTGATAAAAGAAATTCACTATGTTATGTCGTTTATACTGGCCAAGAATTCTTTATATAACGAGTAGACGTGCGGTTCGCTGCATACCCGTGTTCTATCGTATATGCGTTAGCGTGCTCCACCATGGCCCTGACCGCGACGCGGGAGAGATGCCGCAAGCAAGCTAGCGTTTCCCCCTCCACGTCATACGACCGTTGGGCTCAAAGCTGCTCAGCGCTGAGATACGACTTGCGTCGTTGCATTTTCTTTTTTTTCTTTTGTTTTCTTCCTTTTTTTCAGCTCCGCGATTCACATCTGAGGCTCCCTTTCGCCGAGTTCCCGCCGCGACTCCACTCCGTAAGCGTACTTCCTCCCTCTACGAGTACTCGAGTCGCTAGTTCGATACAATACAAGGGAGCTGACCTTCGAAAGGTCAGAGAGATGGCACGTGCGGGAACCGATGATCGGGTCATCGCTCTATGTCTGCGGGAAGGTAGGGTGCTTGCGCCCGCTTCGTTATATGTTGTATATGTAGATTTTAGCGAATTCAGCCCGACTACTCATTTTTAAGGCGTGACTCATACGTCTGTTTATATTTACGATTAAAAGGTGAACTGCTTTACTCGCTTGCTACCATAGAATTTGATGAGTTTACTTTACTTTCTTTCCTTGCTTTTGTAATCGGAAATCATATTTTCGTGCCGTGACCCAAAATTTAGTCTCTCAACTCCGCGCGTGTATCCTCGTTAGAACCATTTGCTTGTGAGTGTGTGTGTGTGTGTGTGGTGATGTTATTACTGCAACAACCATATTGGTTATTACGCAAACGTATCCTACTTTTTCCAATGCGCTTTTCTTTCTAACTAATTTCGATGTTGACAATTATTATGTTATTTATAGCGACACTCACTGCCGGAACTTAAGACATTTCTTGTTACTTATTCAAAGAACTGCATGTTCAGCGTATCTTGGCGCGTGTGGTATGCTTCTTTTTTTTGTCGACTCGGGCACGCGAATCCCTCGTTTTTTTTTTTTTTTTTTTTTTTTTTTTGACGTCGACTTTTACACTCGCGGCGTCTGAGGGGCCGCGGAAAAAAAATCGTTCTTGTTCCAGGGACGTACATAATGTGTGCGTCTGCCGTACTGAATTTCCGCGCTCGATCATCGCTCCCGAAGCTTTATCTACTCGCTTATCGAAAGCTCGCGATCCTCTATCCCTTTGGATAGCTCGTAACTTCTTTTTAGGAGATTGAGGTCCACCGTTCGCGTTTGTTCCCCCTTTTGTATTTTGGCGTTATGTGTGTTGTAATTCATTTCGATGATTTCGCACGGTCCTACGTACTCCCGGTCCATTTTGCCGTGTTTGGGTTTTTTCATGAGATATACCATTTCCCCTTCGCGGAAGTGTTGGGTGTTTTGTTTCTCGTCGTAGTAAAATTTGGATTTATATTTCGCTTGGGCCAAGTTCATGGCCGCCAATGTTCTCAGCTGTGCTAGCGATTGTGTAGCGTCGGCTAGATATTCGCTATAAGTTAGTAGTTCCTCTCCTGGAGGGGGTTCGGACCCGGTCTCCAAATACTACCTCGTGCAGGCTGTAACCTAATCCTTCATGTACCGTGGCATTATACGAGTGTTGCGCTAGTGGCAATAACTCGCCCCAGTTCTCGCATGCGTTCAGGTACATTTTCAAATACTCGTTGAGTGTGTGGTGCATTCTCTCGATTCCTCCATTTGACTGCGGGTGGTAAGCTGTAGTGCAGAATTTATTTATCTTAAAGGCTTTCGCAAATTCGTTCATCATCTTGTTCACAAAGTGGGTTCCTTGGTCGGATATAATAACTGCTGGGGCCCCGAAGTAGCTGATTAGTTTATCCGTCAGCACGTGAGGCACTTCTTCCGCCGTAGCTTGCTTGGTTGGCGCCAGTATACAATACTTACTGAAATTGTCTTGCATTGTCAAAATGTATTGGTTATCTAGTTTAGTCACTTCCTTCGGGCCCACAAAGTCTATTGAAATTTTGCTGAACGGTTTTGAGGGTGTGTCACTTATTATCATCGGAAGTCGCGTCTTTACCCGGACGAGTTCGTCGGTTTGGCAGTCCGGGCAGGCCCGTACAAACTGTCGCACATCCGATTGCATATTCCTCCAGTAATACTCGCGGGCCAGTCTATCATAGATTTTAGTTATCCCCTTATGACCGCCTATCGCCGATTCGTAATATTCCTTAATGATCCGGTAACGCTCCTCCACTTTTGGTACTGGGAGGTTATTTTTAAAGAAGACTATCGTGATATCAATCCCCTTGAAAGTTTGTTTACATTGCTCGATAAGAAAACTCCAATCGGCCAAAGTTAGTACGGCTAAGTCCCTAATAATGCCTATGGACCTTATCTCATTGCCTTATATCGGGTCGCATGCCTTTACTATCTATGTGTGTTTTGGCAAACACTCCCAATATTCGACCTCTGCTTGTCTCTGTAGTGTGTATTTCTCCTATGGCATCGTGACTCTCTTAGGTCGTGTTCCGAGATGTATCGCCGCTCTAGAAGGGCCTGTAGTACCTCTGTTTCGAAATATATCTCCGTTGGTATTAAGTAAACTAAATTTTCCTTATATGCAAAAGGTTGCTCATCCAGTAGTTGTACGTGTGTAAATGTCCCCTCGCTGGCCCTGTCTATTAGCTATGGAGGCAGCATGTGTGATGGTCTTGCACTAGGTATCGAGTCATTAATCCCGTGCAGTGCGCGGGAGTCGGGAGTGAGTCTATATGGGCCTCGTCCATGGCTCCGTCGGGCGTTATATTGCGTTCAAGCTGATCGGGTGTGTTTTCCGTCGTAGGGAGATATGGAGTGTAGTGGACCCCTGTTAGGTTTATGTGTGCGAATTCGGGGCTTTCGTTTGCCTTATAGTGGAGGAACCTCACGCGCTCGTTTACGTGAAAATGTACGCATACGTTCTGTTGGTATTCCTGTGAGAATATGTAAATGCAGTCTCCATCAGCATACTCGTTGATGTCGGATAGAATACGATAGGCCTCCAGGGGGTTTCCACAGGATGCCAGAGCTGAGCTCTCTAATAAACTTGCTCGTATTTCTCCCGGGGATGTATCTAATCGCAGTGCGAGAACTCAGGATGACCTTACCTTGGGCGAGGGGTAGGTCCGGCTGTGCGCATTGCGTCTCTTCCGTGTATACGTAAAGCCCCTGTATTGAAGTCGACGGGGGGCCTTCGTTGCTGACTTCCATAAGGTTAGTAACCCCTTGGCTCGAGTTTCCTTCCTTTTCGCGGTGGTTTGACGGTGGATTGCCGTCCCAAGAGTCGCTCGATAGTTCCTCCTCGTTGGTAGCCTTTGCAGGACTTGGCCCGCCTGATCCAGTTCGCTGATCCAGTGACGGATTATTTTCCTTGGGAGGAGGAGTCTCCGGCTTGCTACCAGTAAAAAGCGAGGTTTCCGATTTTTCGACCGGGTTCATGGTTCCGGGGGTGTTAACCCTTTGGTCAATGCCCTCGGCCCGTGTGCCGGGATTCGTTTTATTCGATTCCGAGGCCGCGCCGTCATCGTTTATCCTTTTCATGCTGATATCTCCATCGTTTATCGGGGTGACATGATAGTACTCCTGGCGTGAACCGTACTCTACGTGCGTCGGAGTCACCTCGAGATCCTCGGTGTAGTATGGCATTTCCGTAGCAGGCGCCATGTCCTCTTCGCTTTCTGGTTGAATCTCCCGTCTTTCGCCCGCGGGACTAGCGTCTTTTATTGGCGAGATCGCTGCTGAACTTTCGTCCCACCTCAGGCGTGAATCCTGAGCTGTCGGTTCCTTATGGGGCGTACAGTAGCCTTGGGATCGGGCGTGCGCCTCCGGATGAGCGGGTGTTTCCGATACGTCTATACGGAACCCTGATCACCCCTTTTTCTCTCTTTCCTCCATTTCCACCATGAACTTTATTTACTCTTGCCCCTCTTTTAGCGGAATTGTCTAGCAACTGACGCCGCCTGTCTTTTACAGACTCACTCGCGGGGCCTATATTTTGCGAATTCAACGTGTCTTCGAGAAGGAGTTCATTCCCCTCGTTGCTTTTTGGGCGGTCTTGGGTCCGGATTGTCCTATATCCAACTCCTGCCTTCCGGTCAGACCAGCTTTTGGCGTGCCGGGATATTTCGCCTCTGAGCGCGGAATGTTTGAGATTTTACTATTACTTAATGACCGTGGCCCCAATCCTATTGACGTGGGGTTGGGTTCCGCTTCGATGGATTCCCTCAATATCTCGTCTATCCGTTCCCACTCCGATTTGGGCAGGTGATATCTGTAGTTCGATATCTTCGTCAGATTGACATTAGTCAATATGCTTTCGATTTCTATGTTGTTGTGATATGACAGTGTGTACACCTGTTTATTGTCGTCTGATTCTGTAAGCCAGTGCACGCGCACCTGGCCTCTTGATTTGAGTATGTCGCGGTTTAACCGGCAGAGCCAAAAGCCGTCGTCAATATTACGTACAGCGAGAAATTCTCCTTTTCGTATATGATCGGGGATTCAGTTTCCTTTTGATTTTCCCTTTCCTTTTGGCTTAATGCTTCAGGATTTATTCTTGGAAGCAGAACAATTGGCATGTCTTGCTGATCACTTGATTCACCTGGTAATGAGATCCCATTAAGATTTGTTTCACTCGCTGGTGTGCTATTAGTAGTTTCGCCGAACGGGGGTCATTGGCCGTATATAAGTAGTTGTGCCCGCGTAGTGGCTGGAACTGGCCTGGTGGCTGAGGCTAATGGCGTACTAGCTGTGTGGATCCCATCTCGCACGTTACGCTCCTTCCTTAAGGTGATGTGATACCCTGATTTCAATATTTTTTAAATCAACATTCAAACGTTTATTTGGAAAAAGACGACTGTCAGGCGCTCCGGACACGTAAACACTATATTCAGAAAATTTTTTGAGCGATTCTATTAGTATTTTCGTTAGCTGTGCTCGTTTTAAAAATAAATCTATTGCAGATTCCTACTTACCGACAGTACGGTTTTTATTTAATTAAATAAACTCTGATCATTTTTTTGGAAAAACACGTCTGTCAGGCGCTCCGTATATGTAAATACTATACTCAGAATTTTTTGTGGATGATTTTATTGGTATTTTCATGAGATGTACTCTTTTTAAAATTATGTCGGTATATAACATCACCTTAAGTATGCTAGCTCCTTATCTTTCTCCGCCTGCGCTATTACTGAATTTCTATCTGGTTCTGTACTTTGAAGGATCTTCCCACATACGGGAAGCCTGCGGCCTGTCCTTCCTTCAGTTCCCGTAGATCACCGGAGCTTTCTCCGCTACCCGACATTTGGGCGCCCTTTTCGCCGCGATCTCTTTTGGTATGCCTTGTGGTAGATCTTGTTGCGTACAATATCCTCGCCGAGGGATCGTATTCGTTGTAGTTATCTTCTTTCTCTTGTCTGTCCGCTAATTCGTAGAGTTTTACCCGGGGTTGATCCGGATTTTCTTCCCCCTCCTGTAAGATTGGGTTCCTAGATAGCGCATTTGCGTTGCAGTTTCGCGGCCCCGGTCTGTAAATAACTTCGAAGTCGTAGCCGCACAGCTCCGCCTTCAGCCGGTTGAACCGTAAGTCCGCCTTCTTGGTGTTATGAAAATGCTTCAGCGGCTCGTGGTCTGTAATAACCGTGAATTTTCGACCGTATGAGAAGGGCCTAAATTGTTCTTTCGCAAAAACAATAGCAAGGAGCTCTCAATCGTATGTCGAATAACGTAGTTCTGGTCCCCTTATGCAACGAGAGGCATACTGGCAGGCATGGTCTTTTCCTATTTCACCTTGTTCTAGTATGGCTCCTAGGGCAAAGTCGCTTGCGTCTGTTGTTATGATGAATTCCTTTGATAGATCGGGCGCCATCAAGACGGGCTTGCTGCAGAGCGCATCTTTTATTTTTTCGAACGCCTGTTGCTCGGTTTTCCCCCATACAAACGGCTGCTTGCCCATATGATCGCGTTCTCTTAACAGATTTGATAGGGGCCAGGCTATTTTTGCGAATCCTTCAACGAATCGGCGGTAATATCCTGCTAACCCTAGGAACTGTTTGATTTTCTTTTTGCTTGTAGGGACGGGAAAATTGCGTACTGCTTCGATCTTCTTCGGATCTGGTCGTATTTTCCCGTTGCCGGCAATATGACCCAGAAAGCTAGCTTCCCGTTGCAAGAATTGGCATTTACTTGGCTCTATAGTGAGGTTGGCGTCGTCTAGTCTTTTCATAAGTCGTCTAAATTTCTTTCCGTGCTCCTCTAAGTCCGTCGCGAAGACTATTATATCGTCTAGATAGACGTATAATTCTACCCCCTGCAGTCCACTCAATACGAGGTCCATTAGGCCCTGAAAGGTAGCGGGCGCGTTGCGCAGGCCCATGCCCATTCGCTTGTACTCATAGTGCCCGTACGGCCCGGCGAAAGCAGTCTTGTGCGCGTCTTCCGGATCCATTGGAATTTGGTAAAATCCTGTTTTCAAGTCAATCGCCGTAATATATTGGGCCGTTGCTACGGATTCTATAATATCTGTTGTAAGTGGAAGCGGATAACTATTGCCTACGGTTATCTCGTTTAATTGGCGAAAATCTGTCACCATTCGCCATCTTTTTTCTCCATTTTTACCACTTTTCTTGGGGACTACCCACATCATCGATGAGTAGGGGCTATCAGAGGGTCTAATCGCCCCTTCCTCTAAACATTTGGATATTTGCCGCTGCATCTCCTCCTTTATACCAGGCGGGTGGCGAGGCCTCTTAGCTCGTACTGGCTCGACTGTTGTAGTCACTATTTTATGCGTCACTAAATGCGTCGCTTTTAATTTTTCTCCTGGTAATCCAAAAATATGTGGCTGTTCCCTTATTAATTCTTTAATATGCGCTATTTCCTCTTCATTTAGGTCCTTTAGAGTGTCGGGGTCTAGTGCCTTGAATACCTGTGTTGCTCGGTCCTCTTCATCGTCCGAGAGTAAGCGAAGGACATTCGCGTGTTCCTGTTCACTGAAATCATTTATGTTTGGTCCGCTGAATACTTCGTCCTTTTCGCGCATCACTTCGCAGGGTTTTAACGTGACTGTCGGAGCTTTAATTCGTACGGGCTCTTCGCTGATATTGTAGCAGAGTGCGTGTACTTTACCATCTCTATATTCGGCTATGAAATTCCCAAATAATACCTTGGGCCCTAATTTTTGTAGGGGGACTAGCCTACTTTCTCTTCTTTATTTTGGACTCTCGCGTAAATTACCTGCCTTGTATTTGGCGGTATTATAAATTCCTCTTCCCTCTCAAAGGGTATAAGTAATTGTCCTGCCTCTATGCATTTGTTAGCGGCATTGACTTTGATGCCGTGTTTAGGTAACATATCCCACCCCAACAGTCCGTCTGTATCTATCGGAAAATCATTGGGGACTACGTGCCCTTCGCAGGGGAGTCCGCTTAATTCTACATTTACGTTTCCTAGAGTCACGCATTTACCAGGCGTGATGCCATTTTTAGTAACTAACTTTTCTGTATTTATAGCTCCTTTTATAACGCACACTTGCTTAATTAGTGACACATCTGCTCCTGTATCAACATAAAATCGACCCCTATTTCTTCTGAGATGTGGGCTTCTCACGTTAACTATGGGGGGTCGGCGTCCTGCCTGGGCGAATCTTATAGCGTATTCGGGTCTACTTGCGCTTGCCTCCTCTTTTACTTGCTCGGTCCCGCAGGATTCTGGCGCCGAGCATCCTGGAAGTTTAAATAACCGGTCGCGTTCTTCTTGTTCGGCTCCTCGTTGTTGACGTTGTTTCCCGCGCCATTTCGTCCGTTATCATAACGTCGATCGTTGTTCCGATCATGGTATCTTCGATCTTCGTTGCGATCCTGATATCCGTCTCTCGGATAACAATTTGGGCGGTCATATCTGTTAGTTTCATTGTAATTGGGATGATAACGCTCATCGCGATTTCCGTGGCCTCCCTGATTTCGATAGCTATTGGGTCGGTATTCTGGTATCCAATTTATTCGCGAATCACGGTTATTTCTCGGATCCCTGTTGGGATAGCGGTTAGGTCGGCCCTCGTAATTCCTTGGGCCTTGTCTGTTTATGTCGCGCGGTCCGGCCCGAGGGTTAGCGTTTGAGGGTTGCGCGGGATACCCTGCTGTCGGGTATGTCAACGAGGGAGCCGGACCCATTGGGTACGGAGTATATACGACATGTGGTGGCTGTGGTCGAGATGGTGCCCCCAGCTTGTCCTGGTTCTCTAGGGTAACTTCCCCGTTCTTCAGGGCTTTTTGTAGGGCGTAGCAATCGCCATATTGATGTCCCTTCTTTTGTCCTTATACCGGCAGCTACCCTCGGGATGCTCAACCATGCCGCAGACGCCGCAGCGATCCTTAGCGGGGGCCCTCCTGATCGTGGCCTCCAGCGGATTGTTGTTTTTTAGTTTAGCGTATTGTTCCATCAGTTCGGTTAGAATACCTTCTGCGGAGATGGGGCCCGACTGCGTCCCCCCGCGTCGTGCCCCGGTTCTCTGTTCCACTCTTACGACTTCTGTTATCGCCTCTATCAGGGTTTTGGGATTCGCGGCTCTTACTTGGTGTTGCAGATCCCCTTCAAGTCCGTACAGAAACTGATCGAGAGCTTCCGAGTCACTCCTGTTTTTGTAAGTTAGTTTCTCGAAATCTCGTAGGGATCTATCAGCATCGTAGGTATTCAGTAGTCGATTCAGCAAGATTTCTACGCGCTGTCCATAACTTTCGACGCTTTCTCCTTTCTCTTGTTTGATAACGTTAAGTTCGGCGAGTAATCTGTCGGCGCCTCCGGCGTGCGTGTACCTCATTGTAATATCTTACAGTATTTTTTCGACCGATGTAAAACGGTTCATACGGCACATATAACCATCCGCAGCTCGTCCGCGAAACTTTGAGGCTAATGCACTCATCAGCCAGCATTCTACTGATGGGCTAAATTCGTTCAGTACGTTGCGCACTACGCGGCAAAAGAAAGCCACCGAGTCGGGATTCTCGTCTAACGGGGGAATCGTATTCATAACCTGTTCTAACGAAAATATCCACGCAGCGTCCCTCGGCCGGGTGACGCGCGAGTGTGGCGGTGGGAGGTCGATGGATTCGGGCAGTAGCTCGGCGAGGGGCTGACGCATCGGTATATAGCCTGCCCCGGAGCCTGGAAGCTCTGTTTTTAGTTGTGACTCTATATTTGTTAATCCGCTAGCCCTTTTGGCGTGCGCGAGGAAATGATTGTAACCCGACAGTCTTCTCGCCTTAAATTCTGGTATTTGGCCAGGCGTTATCCACTTCGGTATGTAGTCATTGGGTGCTTCTGTGGCTGTGTTCGGAACACAGAGTAAGTCGCGATCCACGTTCGCGGCGTTGGGCGCTGCCGGGAGTCCCCCATTATTAAGTTCACTTTTCCCGGGCGACGCCCTCCCGGTGGAGTACGTCGCCTGCAATAGTTCTCTTGACGGGCTCGGGGATTTCGGTTGCGTTTTTGGTAATTTTTGTAATCTGACCGCGAGTTCTTCTCTATAGTTGGTAATAATTTGTAACCTCGTCGATCCCCAGATCTCCGGCCCCCACAGATAAAACGTGATCGAGCTTCCGACTCGCGATTTCCAAAGCCTCGGGAGAGGATAGAGCTATTGCCATGCCGGCACAGGCGAGAGCACCATTAATGTCGGCCTCCAGCTGATCCGTCGTTCAAAACCCGGGTGTTCGAGGGCGTGCCCCTAAGCATCGCGTGGCTTCTACGTCTGGATCTAATCCCGCAGCTTCATTCTGCCAAGTGGAGTCAAGGCTATATTCCTCGTTATTTCTCATGTTTCGACGCGACAAGAGTTTCTTAAATATTATAGATTTGCGAAGGTGCCCCGAAATTCAAAATTACTTACTATTCGCGGCCTGTAATTTTACGTTCCTTTAGTCCGCTCCTTATCGGCCACGCGATTCCCCAGGAGAGACAGGACAAGATTAAGTTGGTATTAAAATTCCACTCACCCTTGTATGAAGATCGCAATAAGGATGATGGAGACGGATGACATCCTTCCTTTCCGTTAGGCGTTGAGTGGTACGTACTCGGCGCGATTTCGCGATTTTACTCAAATATATTTCTAACGAACACCCCACACCTAGCACCAGAAAAATGTTACGTGTGAGCCTATCTCGGTTCACGCACGTACGAAGGGTTCTGAGGTGTACGTGTCATTCCAAGCCGAGACTCGAAACGATGCAATGAAATACAACGAGAGTTAAAGTATACGTGCGTAATTTATTAAAAGACTTATACGCGCGAGAGAGATAACCTAACGCGTGTTCGCGATGCGACCGATCGACGTGTGTCAACTCGAACTCTTCGCCTGTTGTCTCCGTCTGCGTCTCTGATCCTTTCTCTCTTCTTCGAGCTGACTTTCGTTCTCTGTCTTTCTGTCTCCCCTGTGGATGCGCTTCCTTCCGCTTTTATGGCTTCGCCCTCGGGTTCGTGAGTGGGGGACCATTGCTCATCGGCCGTTCGTTTCTTCCCCCTAATTTGATGTCGAGATCTCGTGCCGGTGATTCAGTGCCTCGCGGATTCGCTGTTCTGCTGACTCGCATTAGTTGATGTGATGCGCCTTCGAGATTCGACGTCCTCTATCAACGCTCGGCATATTGCTGACCCGGAGTATGTACTGGGCTACATGTCTTCGTTCTTCGAGCTTCTGCATGAATCGTTAGCACGTGGTTTCCAAGTTCATGGCCGCACGCGCTCTCTTTCTGGAAACTACCACTCGTAACAAGATCTAAATCAATAGCTAAATGAAATCGGTATACGAAATTTATTTAAGTTTCAATTTATACATAATATAATATAAATAAAATACAACAAAAGATTTTTAAATCAAAATTGATAGCGTAAATGTACTCTTATATATTAAAAAAAATCACTACCTTGAAAATAAATAGGTTCAAAGTCTTCAAGGTCTTATTTTTCAAAGTTGGGGGGTTGACGAGCGGAGCGAGTAGGGGGCGCAGCCCCCCTAGTATATATATATATATATATATATATATAAACTTGTATAACGTTAGTTCCTAGGACCCCATGTTACTGTATACCTATACGTGACTAAAGAAATAATGTCTTTTATGGGGGCCGATGTCCTCAAAACTGACGTTAAACATATGTAGATTCAGGGACTGTCCCCAAAACTAACAAATGTCCCCGAAACCAACGTTAAACATCTGGAATGTTCTGGAAACTAACATAAAACATATATATATATATATATATATATATATATATATATATATATATATATATATATATATATATATATATTGAAGTGAAATATTTTCGAATTGAAACATGGAAAAGAAAAATAATTTTTAAAAAATTAATAAGGTAGAAAATTTTCTGTAAATATAAAATTAAAATTGGAAACGATATTTTGGAAGCGCATGCTAAAATGGAAATTTTGGAAATGTTGGACAAAATTTAGAAAATTAAGAAAAAACGAAAAAAAACCTTTTTTCCTTACCATTCGAGGTGGTATATCAATTTACAAATTTATAAAGCGGCCATTGTGTGGACTCCGTGTGTCAAACAGTTTTTCTTTTCACAATAAGTTTTTTGTAAGACGCGGATGATAACTCACAGAGAAACTGTCAAGTATTAATAATGCATAACTTTAATAATAATATCTGTGATAATGGTGATAATACTAATAACAATAGGTATGACTGTTGAAAATATACATATTATATTGTGTGATGTTGAGGTTCCGTGCGAAGGGAACCTCAGAGCGAGTTCAAGTTCCATTACAATACAGACAGCGCGCGACACGTATGCACACATGTAAGTCTCCCCTCCCTAGTGTGTCTGTGAGTCAGAAGGTATGTCTAGCGGCAGCGGCCGACTCGCGCTCCTTCTCTTGGCTCTCAGCTCTCGTCCGAAGCAGCACGCGATGCCCAAGCGCATGGCGCTTTATTGTATATCATTAAGTTTTTCTATCTATCAATAAATAATCTTTTTACCAACAACCACGACTCTCTCTCTTTATTTTAACATGGTAGCAGAGCGTGGTTTGTGTCACTAATTTTTTTCTCTACCATTACCTTCGGGGAAGGTAGAGAAGAGCCGCGTGGCACGCAAGGAAGTTTGCAGTGAAAAATTAAGTGAAACCAAGTGAGAAATAAAAAAAAATATTGGTGAGGAAATATGGACGAATATATCAAGAATATAACACAGTGAAAAGTTTTGAAAAATTATATGAAAGTAAAGCGATGTGGGCAGATTAGACTTCGAGGTTATGGGAACACGTGGCAGCGGTTCTGAAGAGAAACTTAAGGAACAATACTTAAAAGAAGAAATACTGGATGAAAACGAAGAACCAATTGAAGAAAAGAATAATTTAAAACGATTTGTAACTATAGTGAAGAAGATAATTATCTTGAATAAGACAAGAAAAGTGATAGAAAAACTCAAACAAGAAGAGATACGGATCGACATGGCGGACGATTTTAAGATGACGCTACAATATTTCGACGAGAAAGACTACAGCACATGGAAGAAAAGAATTACAGTATTTTTGAAAATGAAGAAATGTGAAGAAGTAATACAGAGAGTGAGAGTAGAAAATGAAAATGAAGCCACGTGGAACGAGAAAGATTTAAAAACGATGAACTCCATATATAGTGCCTTGTCGAACAAGCAAATGGAGTTAGTGAATGATGAAAATACCAGTTTTGAAATAATTAAGAAATTGGACAAGTTGTATTTGCGTGAGTCAACCGCATTACAAATTTGTGTTCGAAATAAATTAAACAGATTAAGATTAAGAGACTACACAGAAGTGAGTGAATTCTATAATGAATTCGAAAAGTTAATCACAGAACTAAAAAATGCCGGCGCTACAATAGATAAAAAGGAGAAGTTAAATTATATATTGAGAACACTGCCAAGCTCATTATGCCATATTGGCGATTTAGTTAATGTGCTACCAGAACAAGAAAGAACCGTAGATTATGTAATTGAAAAAATTAAAATGTACGAGGACCGTGAAAAGGAAGAAAATCTGAATTCAAGAAGTAAAAATGGAAATTCAAATGTGTTTAAAGTAGAAAAAGGAAAGGACGCTACATGTTACCGATGCGGAAGGCCCGGTCATTTCCAATACGAATGTACGAGCAACGGGAGGAATTCCTGGAGAGGCTCGCGAGGAGGAGGACAGCAGCAAGCGCGAGGAGGCGCGCGTTCTCAACAACAAAACGAGACGGCGGCTACCACAGCAGAGGCAACGGCGGCTACCACAGCAGAGGCAGAGTTCAGCGAGGCAGAGGCGGTCAACAGAGGCAAGATCGGTCTGAACCCAGCGTCTTCATAACAACAGCAGAGGTTAGCGAAAACAACAGCGTTGAGGTAAATAATTGCGAAAATAAGTTAGAGTGGATACTAGATAGCAGATGTTCCGATCACATAGTAAACGACGATAAATATTATGTAAAGTTAAAGAAATTAGAAAATCCGGTAAACGTAAAAGTTGGAGACGGTCGTACATTAAAAGCGACGGGTATAGGCGATATTAAAACAAAATTTGTAACATATTATAATGAAAAGGAAATTATATTAACAAATGTATTTTTCATAAGAGAAATGGATAGAAATTTAATAAGTTTTGGCAAAATCGCGGAAAAGGCGAAAATTGTTTCAGTCGGTAATACCTCTAAGATATACAGTGATGGAAAATTAATAGGAAATGCGAATAAGGTAAATAACTTGTACAAGATAAATACGGTGTTTGGAAATAGTCAAGGTTATGTGACTGAAAGCGTAAATAATGTAATGACTTTAAAGGAAAAATATCATAGAATGCTTGGTCATGTAAATTTTAGTTATTTGAATATCTTAAGTAAAAATAATTTAGTTGAAGGTTTGCCAAATTATTTAGAAAATGAATATTTAAAATGTGGTACTTGCGTACAAAATAAAATGACTAATACTAGATTTGAAAATGATAGGCATAGAGCCAAAGATGTAGGAGAAATTATTCACGCGGATGTAAATGGACCGCATAGTACAATTGGATATAGGGGAGAAAAATATTTTTTAGTTTTAGTAGATGATTATAGTAAAGTTGCAAAAGCTTATACGATGAAAGAGAAAAATGAAGTTTATATTGCATCGTGAGTTATGTAAATTTAATTGAAAATTTAACAGGAAAAAGGTTAAAAGATCAAGGTGTGATAACGGTAGAGAATTCCTAAATAAAAATATTTACAATTTTGCTAAAGAAAAGGGGTTTTATATTGAACCGTGCCCCCCGTATGTTCACGAATTGAGCGGAACTGCTGAGCGGTACAATAGGTCGATAATGGAAACGGCGAGATGTTTATTAGCAGACGCGAAAATTCATAATAGATATTGGCCAGAAGTAGTTCAAGCAGCAGCATATTTAAAAAATAGAACCTTAGCAAATACTTTAGAGAAAAAGACTCCGTATGAAATTATGATGGGCGAAAAACCTAATATTAAAAATCTTAAACTATATGGCAGTAGAGTTTTTGTTAGAGTCCCAGAAATTAAATGGAAAAGTAAATGGGATAGGAAAGCAGATTTAGGAGTATTAGTTGGATATGACAGTGTAGGTTATAGAGTCTTAATAAATAATAGAGTAATTGTAGCTAAACATGTAGACATAATTGAAGAAAATGTAAAGTTAGTTGGATTTGGTGATAATGATGAAATAAATGAAAACAATAATGAAATAATACTTTCCTCTACTTCGACCCTCGAGGAGAGTAGAGGAAGGGAAAATGATTTAGAAAATCAAAATAAAAATGAAGAAAATGAAAATAATGAAATTAACGAAAATGAAAACATTGAAAATAATGAATATGAATATAACGTACCTAGTTCTAGTAAAGATAATTTAATAGTATCGAGAAAATCAACAAGAAAGAGAAGCCCTATAAATCGATACGGAAATCCGGTAACAAATTGCATTTACGTAAATTATGTAAGCATTGACAACCCCGAAAGTTATAATGAAGCGATAAATAGTAAGGAGAGCGAAAAATGGCAAGAAGCTATGAATAATGAGATTGATTGTTTAAATAAGAATGAAACATGGAAATTAGTTAATAAACCGAAAGATAAAAGGGCGTTAGACTTAAAGTGGGTTTATACAAAAAAGGCAAATAATAAGTTTAAAGCTAGAATTGTAGTAAGAGGGTTTCAACAAAAGGAAATAATTGATGATATTTATTCACCTGTTACGAGAACCCAAACATTAAAAATCTTATTAAATTACTGTGTGCAAAATGAGTTTAAAATTGATCAAATGGATGTCGAGTCAGCATTCCTTAATGGAAAAGTAAAATTCGAAGTTTATGTTAAGCAACCTCAAGGTTATGATGATAATTCAGGAAGAGTATGCAAATTAGATAAAGCCTTGTACGGACTCCGTGAAAGTCCACGTGCATGGTATGAGTGCCTAGATAAATATTTGATTGAATTAGGTTTTGAAAAAAGTAAAATCGATTATTGTTTATATTTCATAAAAATTGAAAATGAGAAGATTTATCTAATAATTTTTGTTGATGATTTATTAATTTGTGGTAAAAATCAAAAACTGATAGAATATATTAAAAGGAAATTATCTGTGAAATTTAGAATGAAAGATATGGGCCAAATAAAAACTTATTTAGGAATAAATATCAATTATGGTTATAATAATAATATTATGACTTTAGATCAAAGGGATTATATTGAGTCTTTAGCGAGAAAATATGATATTGAAAATGCGAAATTGTATGCTACTCCGATGGAACAAAATTTAAAATGTGAACCTGCTTTATCAGCATCAAATGATATAAAATATAGAAATTTAATTGGAGCACTCTTGTCCATAAGCTCTAGTACTAGACCAGATATTTGTTATTCTGTAAATTACCTAAGTAGATTTCAAAATTGTTATGATCAGAGTCATTATAAATATGCACTAAGAATATTAAAATATTTGTATTATACAAAAGAATTAAAATTAATATACGAGAAAAATCTAAATGCTGACATTTTAGAGTGTTATGTTGATGCTGATTGGGCAGGAGATGTAGTTGATAGAAAATCTACGACTGGTTATGTAATTAAACATATGTATTTACATATTTGATTCTTAATTTCTATTTCAAATTCTTTTAGCAATGTTTTAATTAATTTTACTTCACTCACGCATATAGATAACGCAACATACTCAGCTTCGGTAGACGACTTTGTTATTTTTGTTTTATATTTTGTTTTTTTGATTTCCAATATACTATTTTCATTCATTTTAATTACATAACCAGTCGTAGATTTTCTATCAACTACATCTCCAGCCCAATCAGCATCAACATAACACTCTAAAATATCAGCATTTAGATTTAGATGAAGATAATGCAGGTGCGATTAGTATAAGTAAATGTGGAAATTTAACAAAAAATTCTAAGTACATTGAAACACATTATCACTTTGTAAATGAAAATTATTTAGAAGGTACTATTGATGTTATAAAAATTAATTCAGATGAAAATCCTGCAGATATCTTCACTAAGTCATTAGGACGGATAAAATTCGAAAAGATTAGAGCAAACTTAAAATTAGAATATTAGACAAAATAATTATTATACTACAGAAAAACGATAACCAAAGATTGTTAATTGTGAAATTTAAGCGCACAATATAAATGTAAGGAGGCGTGTTGAAAATATACATATTATATTGTGTGATGTTGAGGTTCCGTGCGAAGGGAACCTCAGAGCGAGTTCAAGGTCCATTACAATACAGACAGCGCGCGACACGTATGCACACATGTAAGTCTCCCCTCCCTAGTGTGTCTGTGAGTCAGAAGGTATGTCTAGCGGCAGCGGCCGACTCGCGCTCCTTCTCTTGGCTCTCAGCTCTCGTCCGAAGCGGCACGCGGTGCCCAAGCGCATGGCGCTTTATTATACATCATTAAGTTTTTCTATCTATCAATAAATAATCTTTTTACCAACAACCACGACTCTCTCTTTATTTTAACAATGACAAATGGTTTATAAACCTAACGGAAAATCACATTCCACAACATATACAAGACATTGTTAGGCTAGGACAGAATTTTAATTTTACATGCAATCCGAGTCAGAGCACGTATTTTCAAATTCTTAAAAATTTGGACTGTTATATTACGGACGCGTCTGATGAATCTAATAAATTACGTGGTGAGTTAGTTAACTGTGTAAATTCTTTTGCAAAAAAGAAATTACATTTGTCACATACAGATGCAGTTATTATGAGTAAAATTTCAGCAACTGACAAATTTGTCAAAGATAACAAAAATATATTATTTACTAAAGCTGACAAGGGAAATTTTACGATCGCAATTGACAGGGAAAATTAGAATAAAAAAGTCCTAGAAGTTCTCTCGGATGACAAATATTATAAGCAACTTTCCAAAAGTCCACTTAACATTCTCAAAAAGTCAGTAGATTTATTAATAAAAAAGTGGATTAATCGTAGCGTTTGTGACCTTGATACCAGCTTTGACATTTTGAAAACAAACAATAACAATACAGATCTAGCGCGTGCATATGGCTTAATAAAGATCCATAAAAAAGATTTGCCAATCAGAATTATTGTTTCGACGGTTAACTCGCCAACGTATAAACTTGATAAAGCCATTTCTACGTTTTTTACAAAGTATTTGCCGAAACCTAAATCTTCACTTAAAAATAGTTACGAACTATTAGATTCTGTCCCAAAAATTAACGTACCAGATAATTGTAGATTAGTTTCTTTTGATGTTGTTTCATTATTTACTAACATAAATATTGATTTAGTGCTAACGGGGATCAGACGTAAATGAAAATATTTAAAGTACAGAATTAACTTACGTCTACAAGAGTTTCTTGATGGTATTATTTTTCTTATGTCTTCTACATATTTCGAATTTGACGGCAAGTACTTCAAACAAACTCATGGGGCTCCTATGGGTGGTTGCTCTAGTCCGTGGTTTGACGAGTTAGCTCTCGAATGTTTAGAACTTCATTGTCTTAAGGTCCTTAAAAATAGTGTTGTTTTCTATAAACGTTATGTTGATGAAAAATAACTTAGCACCAGGTTCAGTGATAATTCACACTGATTTTTCAGAAAATTTTGCTTTTGTGGCACAAGATGCAGCTCAAGCATTTCACTATAATAATACATTCAGTGGTATGTTACTAGAAGAATCATGGAGGCAACACTTGCGACAAGAGCTTTGTACTTCTATCTGATTGCACGGCATACGTGCGTCGTACGTTTTCGTACGTCCTCTCAATTTTTGGACAGAGGGGGGGGGGGTAAAAGTGACGTGAAACGTCCCACATATATTAGCAACTTATTGTATTAATACTAATAAACAGGAAAATAATTCAATACCTAGAAGTACTATCTGTCAAAAAACTACCCGGAATTTTGAAATAAAACACACAATATTCAATTATTTATCAATATTTATTTTATCGCCTTCAAAGTAGGCCCCATTTGATGCAACACACATGTGCCAACGATTTTTCCAATCATCAAAACATTTTTTATAAGCGTTTGCTGGGATGGCCTTCAGTTCCCTCAACGAATTTTGTTTTATGGCTTCGATCGCTTCAAAACGTTTTCCACGGAGAGGTAATTTTAGTTTCGGGAACAGAAAAAAGTCACATGGGGCCAAATCTGGTGAATACGGTGGTTGCTCGATTGTATTTATTGACTTTTTGGTCTTAAATTCGGTTACAACTGCGGCTCTATGCGGTAGTGCATTATCGTCGTGCCAAATCCATGAATTGTTCTTCCACAATTCTGGCCGTTTTTGACGGATTTTTTCACGCAAACGTTTCAAAACGCTCAAATAATATTGTTTATTGACCGTCTGTCCCTCTGGTAGGAATTCATGATGCACCAAACCATGAATATCAAAGAAAATAGTCGGAATGACTTTCACTTTTGATCAACTTTGACGTGGTTTTTTCGGTTTTGGCTCGTCTTTTGTTTGCCATTGAGATGCCTGTTGACTTGTTTGCATGTCAAACTCGTAGACCTAAGTCTCATCTCCAGTTATAATGCGTTCCATGAATGTAGGATCGGAATTAGCACGATTCAGCATGTCCAAAGAGATCTGTCTGCGGTACTCTTTTTGAAGAAAATTCAGCTCTTTTGGAACAAGTAGAGGGGCGACGCGTTTTATACCCAAAACATCCACCAAAATCGCACGAACTGACTCGTGGGAGATGTTTAGCTCTTGTGCTATCTCTCTTAAGCCTGAATGGCGATTTTTCAATACGATTTGTTTCACTTTTTTAATGTTCTCCTCAGTGGATGCTGTCGATGGCCGTCCTTACCGAGGCAAATCTTCACACACTTCTCGACCTTCCTTGAATGCTTTGTACCAATCGTAAATTTGTGTTTTTGATAAAACTGATTCCCCATAAGTCTTTTCCAACATTTTCAAAGATTCTGCGAACGAAATTTCGTTGGTAACACAAAATTTGAGGCAAACTCTTTGTTCAATATTTGTATTCATTATGAAAATCGTGACTCACTACTGAGCTTAACTGACTATAACAGCTGGCGTTATAGTCAGTTAAGTTCGATTTCTCGCACGCTGCGTTAAACGATGCGTGCAAAAATCTCACTTCTCGCACGTCGTGTCAAAAAATACGGTTCGACACTTGTGTGACAAGTTGATTTTCTCCTCGTGTGACCTTTTCACCCTCGCTTCGCTCGGGTGCAAACAGTCACACGAGGGGAAAATCAAATCCTCGCACTAGTATCGAAATGTACTATTTTGACAAACGGCGACACACATAAGAGAAAAATTTTTTTTTAAATGAATAACTATTAATTTCGGAATAAAATATAATATCGGGGAGTTTCGTCCTTGTCGTACTTGGTGGACTCGTCAGGAAGATCCAAGTAGACATATCTTCGACTCCAAAATAATGAAATTACTGTGAATTCTTATAGTGTGTAAGTTGTAATTTTATATGTGGATTTGAAAAATTGATTGCCATCTAGTGTTAAAAGGTAGGAACTAAGATTATACAAGTAAAGGCATTTTAGTGTCCGAATGCCATTTGATTCTAAATATGTTGTAAGCGCTCGGGGTGCTATCTTAATAGTTTTGAATTTTTAATCGGACTTCAACGAGCCAATCTCTTATGCGTTAGTCGAATGTCTATTCTCAAATCGAGAAAGGTAGCTTTTGTTTAAGCTTCCTCCTCTCTCGATAAGAATTTTTTGACAAACGGCGACACACATAAGAGAAAATTGTTTTTTAAATGAATAACTATTAATTTCGGAATAAAATATAATATCGGGGAGTTTCGTCCTTGTCGTACTTGGTGGACTCGTCAGGAAGACCCAAGTAGACATATCTTCGACTCCAAAATAATGAAATTACTGTGAATTCTTATAGTGTGTAAGTTGTAATTTTATATGCAAATATAAAATTACAACTTACACACTATAAGAATTCACAGTAATATATTTCCACATATAAAATTACAACTTACACACTATAAGAATTCACAGTAATTTCATTATTTTGGAGTCGAAGATATGTCTACTTGGGTCTTCATGACGAGTCCACCAAGTACGACAAGGACGAAACTCCCCGATATTATATTTTATTCCGAAATTAATAGTTATTCATTTAAAAAAAATTTTTCTCTTATGTGTGTCGCCGTTTGTTAAAAAATTCTTATCGAGAGAGGAGGAAACTTAAACAAAAGCTACCATTCTCGATTTGAGAATAGACATTCGACTAACGCATAAGAGATTGTCTCGTTGAAGTCCGATTAAAAATTCAAAACTATTAAAATCCATCAATGTTTGAATATTTGGCATCTATCTTCGATCCGACATTTTGAATCCTGAAAATCTGAGTTCAGATTCATAACCAGCGAATATAGAAACCTCCTATATACAATTTTTAGCGAAAGCCAGTATAATTTAAATATTTTGCCACACTTTTGAATTTTTAAAATCTTAGTTCAGATCCGTCATAATCGAATTCAGAAATCCCGTATATACAATTTTCAGCAAAATCTAGTAATATTTCAATTTTTGGCAGCCATCTTGGGTCCTCTATTTTGAATTTTCAAAATATGAGTTACGATTCCTAATTGGCGAATCCGGAAACCCACTGTAGACAATTTTTAGCAAAAACGAGTAAAATTTCAATTTTTGTTAATCATCTTGGGTTTACCAGACTGAATTTTCAAAACATATGTTCAGATTCGTAATCAGCGAAACCAGAAATCCCTTTTATACAATTTTCAGGAAATCCGGTAGTATTTGAATATTTCGCCTCCATCTTCGATCAGCCATTTTGAATTCTGAAAATCTGAGTTGTGATTCGTAATCAGCGAATCCAGATACCCGTTATATACAATTTTCAGCAAAATCCAGTAATAAGTCAATTTTTGGCATCCATCTTGGGTCCTCTATTTTCAATTTTCAAAATCTGAGTTACGATTCCTAATTGGCGAAACCGGAAACCCACTGGATACAATTTTTAGCAAAATCAAGTAAAATTTCAATTTTTGTTAATCATCTTGGGTACACCAGTCTGAATTTTCACAATATATGTTCAGATTCATAATCAGCGAAACCAAAAATTCCGTATATACAATTTTCAGCAAAATCCAATAATATTTCAATATTTGACCACCATTTTCGAATCCGCCATTTTGAATTGTCAAAATCTGAGTTCAGATTCGTAATCAGCGAATCCAGAAATCCCTTTTATACAATTTTCAGCAAATTCCAGTAGTTTTTGAATATTTTGCCTCCATCTTCGATCAGCCATTTTGAATTCTGAAAATCTGAGTTGTGATTCGTAATCAGCGAATCCACATACCCCTTATATACAATTTTCAGCAAATTCCAGTAGTTTTTGAATATTTCGCCTCCATCTTCGATCAGCCATTTTGATTTCTAAAAATCTGATTTGGGATTCGCAATCAGCGAATCCAGATACCCCTTATATATAATTTACAGCAAAATCCAGTAGTTTTAGAATATTTCGCCTCCATCTTCGATCAGTCATTTTGAATTCTGAAAATCTGAGTTGGAATTCGTAATCTGCGAATCCACATATTCCTTATACACAATTTTCAGCAAAATGGAGTAAAATTTCAATTTTTGTTAGCGATCTTGTGTCCACCAGTCAGAATTATCACAATATATGTTCAGATTCCTAATCAGCGAAATCAAAAATCCCGTATTAAGGTAGTACAAATTTCAGCAAAATCTAATAATATTTCAATATTTGACCACCATCTTTGGATCCGCCATTTTGAATGTTCTTAATCTGAGTTCAGATTTGTAATAAGCGACTCCAAAAACTCCTTATATACAATTTTCAACAAAATACAGTAATATTTCAATATGCGGAAGACATTTTCGTTCCGCTATTTTGAATTTTCTAAATCTGAGTTCAGATTCTTAATCAGCGAATCTCGAAACCCCCTATATACAATTTTCAGCAACATATTTATAAGAGATTTGTTGTAGTAGAGAAGGTGGAGAGGTATGTGGAGGGGTATGTGGAGGGGTAGGTAGAGGGGGCGCACAGTGTTCTATTTTGAAAAAAAATGGACAAAATGAAATATCTCGCGAACGGATATCGGTAGCCGGATGAATGCAACTGCATTTTAAAGTTGAAGTAATGTACAATAAAGAAAAAATAGTCCAGTACTGATCATTTGACCCTGTGACCTTGGAAATGAAAAATGAAAGTCGAATAAATAACGTATTTTCGGTTTTTTCATTGTAGACTTCCTGGCTATCAATTTTTTCGATCAAAAAAATATGTACTCCTGTAGTGTTTGATGCAAGGAATCCGAATTTGATGTCAGAATTGTCCTATCGCACACCAATTTGTTTTTAATTGTGAAAACTCCATAAAAAATACGAAAAATTCACCTTGAAAAAATGGAGCATTATTGAGTAATTTCGACTTCAAATTAGGATTCAGCGAATCAAAATACATGGGTACATAAATACAAGTACACAAATTTGCTTTAAAAACAAATTGGTGTGCGATAGGACAATTATGACATCAAATTCGGATTCCTTGCATCAAACACTACAGGAGTACATATTTTTTTGATCGAAAAAATTGATAGCCACAAAGTCTACAATGAAAAAGCCGAAAATTCGTTATTTATTCGACTTTCATTTTTCATTTCTAAGGTCACAGGGTCAAATGATCAGTACTGGACTATTTTTCCTTTATTGAACATTACTTCAACTTTAAAATGCAGTTGGATTCATCCGGCTATCGATATCCGTTCGCGAGATATTTCATTTTGTCCATTTTTTTTCAAAATAGAACACTGTGGGGCGTGGAGGGGGGTGGAGGGGAGTGGAGGGGGTGAAGGGGGTGGATGGGAAGACGCCCTTCAAAATAACGTAAAATTTGAAAGAATTTAACGGTAATAAGTGGAGGGGTGATGGAGGGGTAGAGGGGTGGGGAGGGGGTGGAGGGGGTAGGTACCCATTTTTGCCCTTACAACTATATAATATCGGAATATATATATATAAATTTATATATATATATATAAATGTATCAGGTATTAAGTTTATATAAATATTTTATCACGTGTTACAACGAATACTTTTATTAATTGTTAATTAATGCGCCATACCAAAACTAAACTTATATTGTCAACACACCACATTAAATTTCAAAATTATAGTATCTAGGAAATTTTTTTTTTTTATATATAAGTTAGTAAGTAAGTAACGCTATTTGATCAGACCTACACACAGACACTATTATGCGTCTCTGTAGGATGTCAGTTGGTCAGATATATATCTGTATATTTGATGTAACGACAATTATTCTCGTAATAAATAAAAAAATATATATATGAGGCAGTCTTTGCCAACTCGATAACCCCCCCCCCCCCGCCCTAAATTTGACGCAACGTAGAGAGTTCAATGAAGTCTCGTTTTGAAGCTATACTTATGTAGTTTTTTTTTAACGTGGTGTTTTTCGAAAATTCAAGATGGTGGCTCTAATATGGCCTTCCAAAGAACAAATCTTCGGGAAATCGGAAAAGAAACATTCATAAAACTTTTTCTGATGACCAAATGTTCGGTTTTAGGGCTTGATCCTTTGTTTTTGAGTGCGCTGATTATGAATCTTGCATCATAATTTCGAAATTAGAAATGGCGGATCCATTATGACGACCAATGACTCCTCAAATGCTTATTATGGCTTTAAAGAAGAGTACAATTGACTTACAAGTACGATTATGAGGGTTTATGACAGTGCTGATTACGAATCTGATACTGGAATTTTGGAAAACAATAAAGCTAATCCAATATGGTGGCTATGGATGTACATCACCTGTCTGGCGACTTGATAAATGGTATTACCGGTGTTGAAGTACGATTATAGGGCGTTTTGACATCACTGATCACTGATTCAAGGTTAGGATCTAAGAATACAAAATGGCTACAAACGCTTTTTTTGCCTTTTTTTTATAAACTTTTTGATCCATTTATATGACCGAAATATTCAAAAAGCTATAACTAAAGAAAGAGACCCCATTTTTATCGAAAATTGTTCATTTTAGACATGAAATAGCTTAGGTCTTGGAAAAAGAGCCATTCACAAAAACTCCGAGACGTATCTCATTATTTGTCATAAAGAAGTACCTTCTACAGTTTTAGCTAACTCCAGGACACACACCTTTGATCATCTCGTTGTTAATTGCATGATATTTGATTAGTATTTTCTTAATTCATCCGGATCATGCTGTAAAGTATTACATAGTTTGTAAGTGCGGTGCTAATTTTCTCGCGAGTGTGAGACCACTAAATTGCGATTACCATTAATCAATCCAAAACTTGTCACAAACGTTGTGATAAAATGCTCTCCCAAACTATAAAATATATGAAAGCGGAACCTTCTATATTATTATTGAATTATAATGTGTACGATTTCAAGTGAATATTAGCAATCAGTAACGTTAAACAATCCTGAAATCGTAGTTTAGAGTCGATTTTCAGTTTCTATCAGACCATAATACAGGCAATGGCGTTATGTGTTCGCCATATTGGATCAGCCATTTTGTATTCTTAGATTCTAACCTTGAATCAGTGATCAGCGATATCGAAACGCCCTATAATCCTAATACCCTTTCTCACGTCGCGAGACAGGTTTGTAGATGCATAGCCACCATATTGGGTCAGCTTTATTGTTTTTCGAAATTCCAGTATCAGATTCGTAATCAGCGAAGTCATAAACCCTCATAATCGTACTTGTAAGTCGGTTGTACCCTTCTTTAAAGCCATAATAAGCATTTAGGGAGTCATTGGTCCCCATAATAGATTCGCCATTCCTAATTTCGAAATTATGATAAAAAATTTCTATAAATGTTTCTTTTCCGATTTTCCGAAAATTTGTTCTTTGGAAGTACAATATTGGAGCCAACATCTTGAATTCTAGAAAAAGGTCACGTTCAAAAAAAAAAAAAAAAAAAAAAAAAGTATAGCTTGAGAACTCTGTACGTTATGCCAAATTTTGGGCAGGGGGGTGATCGAGTTGCCAAAGAACGCTTCATATATATATATATATATATATATATATATATATATATATATATATATTTATATAAGTACATCAAATGCAGCTTTTGAGGATCTATGTCAGCACGGATTCGATACTTTGAGGATTTTTCGGACTTTTGAAGACATCCTCAAAATTCCTTCGGTATGAAACGGTACTTTTGAGGATTTATATTAATACCTTCAACGCAGAGAGGGAGTTATTTCTTTAGTCAAGCATATACGAACTCTGGAGAAAAAAACTAGATCCTAAATATATATATATATATATATATATATATATATATATATATATATATATATATATATATATATATATATATATATATATATATATATATATATATATATATATATATATATGTATATATATATATATATATATATATTTTTTAAGTTGTTAATCTCAGCTAATGGTAGAGTATTGTAAATTATTTTATGAAGCTAATGGTCATATCTACCAGTGAAAGGTGATTTTTTAAAAAATCACCTTTCACTGGTAGATATGGCCATTAGCTTCATAAAATAATTTAATATATATATATATATAAATATCATTGGACGGTATTTTGAGGATTTCATAAAGAATTTGTACAATAGTGGTGACACAAATATAAACATTGTTATAAAGAACCAATAAACAAGCGCGTGACTAAAGAAATAATGACCCTAAGGTTATTAACTAACACCACGACGCCTGCGGCGCCCGCTTTTACGGAAAAATATCACGGAATTTCCGAAATCGATGTATTAACACACTATTGTGGAAACCGCTGAAAAATCCTCAAAATGCCTCTCGAGTGCTTTGGACTTTTGAGGAGACTCCTCAAAATGCCTACAAAATCCTCAAAATTCGGTATATATGACTTATATAATCCTCAAAATGCGTCCCAGATGTCAATATATATATATATATATATATATATATATATATATATATATATATATATATATATATATATATATATATATATATATATATTATGGGTTATTATATGTTTGAATGCAAACATTAGTGAAAATTTACCATTCATCATAAAATGTAGCTACAATTTCAAACCTCCAACTGCTGTAGCTGCTGACACAAAGCCCAATGGAATGAACGGCTTGGCACAGCCTCTTTTTATGATAAAAGAAGCTTCTTAGTCTAGGTGTTGTGAAAATTAGGGTTCCGGACTTCTTCGTCTCTCCTTGTGTGTAAGATCGCGTACTCAAAAACTAGATTTGATAAAAAATTTTTAACGTCGCCAACCGGATGCAATTTTAGTGCAATCGAAAATTCAAAAACTACGTGTCGAATCATTTTTACAGAAGAACACCAGTACATTGATTCCATAATGATCGGTGAGGTAGATATACTCTGGCCGATTTGAAATGGATTCGGCCTTATATGTATATATAGGTTGAAAGAGAAGTATTAATATAGTAAGTTACTGTCCAATTTTTGACTATCTGATGGTCACCAGGACTGCGAATAATTGGTTAAAATTTTAATTAATTGTTCAGTTTAATTAAGAATTAAAATTTCAATCGTTAATTAAATGCACGTTTAATTAAAATTTAAAATTTCGATCATTAATTAAACCCATGTTTAATTAAGAATTAAAATTTTAATTGTTAATTAATCCAATTAATTAACGCGGGTTCAATTAACGATTGAAATGTTAATTCTTAATTGTACGCCGGTTTAATTAACGATTGAAATTTTAATTCTGAATTGAACGCGGGATTAACTAACGATTGAAATTTTAATTCTTATAATTGAATGCGGGTATAACTAACGACTAAAATTTTCATTCTTAATGGCGGGTTTGATAATTAATTAAAAATGTAATCCATAATTAATGCGGGTTCAACTCGTAATGAAAAATTTAACCTACATAATTAAACTTCTACCTTACTTATACCTAACTAATTTAGTTGAATATTTTAAATCCCAATATTTTTTTGGGTTGAATACGATGTCCTCCTGCAGTATATCGCCGATGGAGATTTATACTGGGTTCACTACATAGAGTCGTGATTTCAGATTAATTACGATATCATCGTGCTCTAGGCGGCCAATGTAGGTGTATGCTGGGTCCCCTCCACAGGTATCGAGTGTAGATGTATTTTGGGGTTGAATGCGACACCCTCGTGCACTAGGTGCCCGATGAAGGTGTATACACGGTTCTACCCATAGGTTCTTGAGTGTAGATGTATTTTGGTGTTGAATGCGATATTCTCGTGCACTAGGTGGCCGATGAAGGTGTATACTAGGTTTCCTACATATAGGTTTCCGAGTGTAGATGTATTTTGAGATTGATTCATCATTTTAAAGATAGTAAGTTCTTTTAGATAATCATCTGAAATTTTTCAAAATTTTTTATCGAACCTACTTTTTTTAGATTTGGAATATCATATAATTAAAAAATTCAATAAAAAGAAATTTGAATTTTTTAAAATTTGTACGTATAAGACCACCTTAGGACACTACAAAGCAAATGGATCGTTAACCTTTTAAATACTACACTATCACGATATGTAATAGCAGTATTCATACTTGGAGATAAATTCAATTTTAATGAAAGCTTTGACAACAAATTAGTGCTATAGATATGATAAAGAATTTTTAAAAATATTGACAGAACCACCTAGAATCAGAACATACCTCACAGATAGTTGATTTTTAATCAAATATTATTTATACTTAATGATTTTAATGCTAATATTATAATATGGTTTCATGATGCATTATTTTTTATATTATCAAAATTTAAATATTATGAAGCAAATAAAATAAATTATACAATGATAAATAATTACCATTTGTGAATTATCATTCGGCGTCCATTTTTCTTCTAATTTGTAAGAGGGGCTTTCTTCAAAATGTAATCGGTCTGATTCATATCTTAATATCAGATCTTTTCTTTCCGCCTCATTTTTAAGAGAAATATTAGCATGTTTTTCGAGGGTTTTAACTATTTTATTGGATGATAATGAATCATACTGACAATTTTCAAATTGATTATTGAGCGATACTTGATCACAAACTTTATTTATTAAATCATCAATTAAAGCGACGACGTCTTGCATTAGTTGCAAGTGAGAAACATTACTTAGCTTCATTCGTTTTGTATCACTTACATCTATACGTTCAATATTATATCTTTTCCGAGTATCATTCTCATAAATAATATTTTTATTATCTGCTCGTAGGTTCAGAATACTAGGAGAAATTTGACTATTTTTAAGTGTGCTCGAATGTTCATTTGGTTGAATTTTAATTTCATTATGTCCTTGACTCTTTGAAATTTCTCTATAAATGCAATTACTAGACATAAACGGGCTTTGCTTACAGTTTGATAAACTTTCCTCAAATACTAGAGCTAATGACTTATTAAGAGATTTTCCTTCATGCTTTTCCAAAAATTTTAATATACTTGCATGAATCCTGTAGAAAACTTCTAAAGCTTCTATAGCGAGATATTGAGGACATTTATGTCTGATCCTCTTCGGATATTCAGCTTTATTTACATAAAGTAACTCGCTTGCCTGAAAAGAGAATTATGAAAAAAGATTTATGATATTGATTGTCACTTAAAAATATCAATTATTTATGAAAAAATTGAGGGTCATATGGTAAACAAATAAAATTATTACTAAAGGAAGAACACCAAAATTACCATTTTCTTCAACTCCTGTGCAAAATCTTCATGCTTATATACATTATTTATTTTCTTATTTATTAAATAATTTGCTATTTAGCCTGTACAAATGAGTTTCACGCTAACATAAAATAGTTTGTTAATCTAATAGTAACCAAGGTGATGGTTCAATATGGTTTCTAGAGAAAATAATGCTCCTATTATACAATGTATTGTAAATTATTGGAAGTAACCATTGCTAATAACGCTCACTTCTGTCATGTATACAATTTTTTGATTCCCATCTGAACTAAACAGGTCCCTTTTTAGCTGAAAAGTGGGACCAAAGTTATACTGGTTTCCTTCTTTTACTCTTCTCCCGCAAAAGGCGGAAAAAAGTGAATATGTGAGAAGAAAGGGTATTCAAAATGAAATAGGCCAACTATCTTCCGCGTTTACCTCGTATCATTTCATTGGCCCCACTTTTTAAGCCAAAACAGTGGCCTTAGTTGTGATAGGAATAAAGTGTAATAACTCGGGAAAAAAGTCGATGATTCCCTCGGATCACTGCCTTCGCTTTACTTCGCTGGTTGGGGTAATTAACCCACCTAAAAATCTATACAGGATCTGCGTGCTATTAACCCTTTGAGGGGCACATTTTTCTACACGATGCACCAGCTTCTGTGCCGCTAAAATGGCACATTATCTAATTGGCCACCTAGTGGTCAACAGAATAACTACGCCTTCAATTATGACATAATATCTTAAAGTTATGTAGTTAAATAAAGATTTTGATGAAAACAGTCATAACAAACAATAATAACAATTTAATTAATTCATAATAAATAATCATGAAAAAATATTCATTTTTCGAAATTTCCAATTTTTTTTGGAAAAACTAGCGTACGAAAAATTCTGAAAAAAATATGTAGGGGGTAAGTGTGGGTACTACTGCGGACGTGGGTATTATTGTGTATGTATTACTGCTGTAGAATCTTATGGAAAATCGCAGTAATACCAGCAACGTACTTTTTGGGATTCTGCGCAAGCGCCAACGCTCTCCCTATGCTTTAACATGGCACCGTAATCCCAACGCAGTAGTTGCAGCAGCTTCGCAGTAACATCAGCAGAGAGATGTTGTTTCAAAGACATTTTATACATTTATTTCTCAATTTTTGTTCTAAAATTGTACTTTAATCGATGGATATGATACCTAAATTCCGTTATTAAAAAGAATCAGCATAATTTTTTTGCATGGAGACGAAATATATTCGTTTGAAACTAACCTGAAAAAAATACCGCCGTAATACCCCCACTTACCCTATTATGAAACTATGTACGAAGAATACGTAACAAAATTTTCAGAGCTTCAGCTATTGAGGTTACAGAAAAACCGATTTCTTCCTGAGAAAATCGAGCTTTTTCACATCAATTGTTTATAACAAATATATAAATAAATAAATTATTGCAATCGTGCATGAATTTTTGATAACTTAGGTATCCAGGAGTCTAAACAACATTTATTTGCATATAGAAACTGCAAAAATATATTAGAGATATGAAAAAAACTGAGACGAAATAGGTGGGACGTATACGTCCCACTGCCCCTCAAAGGGTTAATATGGAGCTATTTATGCACAATGTACGTGCATTGATTTTGTGAGATTTTTAGGATTTATAGTCTGTGATAGAAATAGAACATATAGTCTTCTTACAATGAACTATAAATTTAATAGATATCGGACAAGCGAGCATTGTCAAAGTATGGCTCTAAGAGTACTCGTCAGCATAATCGAAACGCTACCGAGTTATAGGATAAATTTATATTAATTTAAGCTATTTGAAGCTAGTAAGAGTTGCAAATAAGATTTTGCAACCTGCAATAACTTTTTTTATGTTCAATGTATTCAATTAAACATTGTCTCCACATTTGATCTCTGTTCTTGTGTATCGCTTATTCGAGTCTAACACATAGAATGGATAGATAGGCTCTAAAGTAACGTTTGATAAGCATTTTGTGTAAAAAGGAAGCTTATGAAAAGAAGTGTAATATGTAAACAAAGCCTGGGGGTAGAGCGAAACTTTGAGATCTTTTTAAGCTACCTTTAAACTAACTTTAAAATTTTTTATGTTAACCCTTTAAAGACAAATGCACTGTGAAGATATACCCCCATGTTCGGGATCATAATAATCATAGGAAAAGTATTGAAAAGTATCTCGTAATGACATATCTTTATGTTTTCGAGGTCGCTCTTTCGAATGGTGCAGTCAGAATTTTCGAGAAAGATTATTTAACTATTATTTTTTAACAAAAACCATAAAAAAATGCAGATTTTTCAAAAAAAATTTTTTTAATTACGATTTAAATAGTGTTATCGGTATTTTCATAACTGCAGAGACATGACAATCGTGCACCCGAGAATTGTACTTAAAGAATCACCAATGAGAATACTTTGATTTGACCTTTTCCAATGTCAAAACGACCCAAAATGGCTAAATTTATAGGGTAAAATTTCACTTCTCAGACTCGTTTTAGGATACCATCTTGAAATGTATAATTTTGGAAAATCAGTGATGATACAAAGGTTTTCGGGATCGCTGATCACGAGCAATTTCCTAAGGCTGAGGGTGACGAATAATCGATTTGTCTTTAAAAAGCGCTATATTGTGTCCGCCATCTTGAATTTCATAAATTTGACATCGGAATAGTGATCAGCGACCTCGAAAACCCTTATATCACCGCTGATTTTCCAACATAACCAGAAAGTCGTGGTTTGTTCTAAATGGGTGCCATATTGCATCCGCCTTTTGAATTTCGTGATTCTGACATCGGGATCGTGATCAACGATCCCGAAAACCCTTATATCACCACTGATTTTCCAAAATAAACGAAAAATCGTGGTATTCATTCTGAATGGACGCCATATTGGGTCCGTCATCTTGAATTTCGTGATTCTGCCATCAGGATCGTGATCAGCGACCCCAAAAACCTGTATCGCCACTGATTTTCCAAAATTATACATTTCAATATGGTATTCTGAAACGAGTCTGAGAAGTGAAATTTGACCCATTATGTTGAGTGGCACCCTCCATGTTTAATAATTTAAATGTTATGAGGATTCTCGTGAGGGCCAATTCCCAGAAACAACTTTGAAAACAATCTTGAATATTAGATTGCAACGTTTCGTCAGGAAGTTCCCTAACCTCTTCAGGCTTTATTAAAAATATACAGAGTTAGAATACATACATAAATAAAAATAAAAAACTAGTCAAATAAATTAAACACAATCTATGCAAAAACATTTACCTATAAATAGCTAAGTCGATACTGGTAAGATATACCAGTAGAGTCGAGATAGTACAGAAACATAATGCACGCTTCGCTGGGGTTTATATATTATCACGCTTCTTTACCTTTTTAAATGTAACGTTCTTAACAGCTTTTTGTATATATCATTCAAATTTTGTGTATCTTCTATTCTATTGATCGTGTTATGATTTAAATTAATATGTAACATTTCGGAAATAATTCGTTTCGTGTAATTGTTTTCCCTGTCTAAAATTTGAATGTTTTTCCAATCAACGATGTGTTTCATAGTTCTTTGGTGTGTTGCTATCACTGATTTGTTATCCTTATCTCTTTCATGTGCTTTAATTCTAGTTCTTAACATTCGCTTAGTTTCACCAATATAAGTCGATGTAAAAGACATACAATTTATCTTAAAGACTACGCCACATGTTTCTGATTTTTCTATTTTGTCCTTTCCTAATTTAATTATATTGTTCAATTTTTTGTTGATCAAAGGTACTGTGCGGATGTTATATTTGTTTAAAATATAGTGGACGGCTCTCATTATTAGTCTTTTTACCGTGATATTTGAGTTTTCGAAGTCTATTTCGTAAGTGTATGTTTATAATTTCGGAAGGATAATCGTTACATAAGAGAAGTCCTGTAATTTTGTGTATATTCGCGTCATGAAAACAAGTATCGGATAAAAGAATTGCTCTATCCACCAGGTTCGCAACGATGTTTATTTTCTGTTGTATGGTGTGGTTAGAATTATAATTTAACAATCTCAATGATGCTGTTGTTTTTTGATACGAACTAGTCAAAATTTGATTGTTTTTTCTCGTAAGACTTAGATCTAAAAAATTTATACTATTGTCTATTTCAGATTCGAATGTAAATTTAAGATGAATATTATATTTGTTAAACACTTGTAGAACTGTATTAACTTGATCGCTTTTTATACATAAAATTGTGTCGTCTACATATCTAAAGTAAAAGAGGGGAATACAATCGTGTGTAATTTTTAATTCGCGTAAGAAGTCTATTTCTAAATCTTCCATAACCATGTCAGCGAATAATGGTGAGATAGAAGAACCCATAGGTGTGCCAAATATTTGTTTATAAGTTCTATTGTTGAAAGTGAAATATGTGTTGTCAAATAAAAAACAGACTATATTCCGAATCTCATGAAAAAGAATTTTGCATTTATTGTGAATATGTGTGTAACGTCTGTCTATGCTTTCTAATACTAAATCGCAGGGTATATTTGTAAACAGAGAGCAAACGTCCAGAGATAGATGTACATATGTACTGGGTATTATAATTTTACTGATTTTATCTTTCATCTCGAAACTATTATTAATATGAGAAAGCGGTTTCGGAATACAATTTTTTAATTCGTTGTAAATGATCTTAGATAAATAATGTGTTGGGCTACCAATAGTTGAAATGATAGGTCATAGTGGAATACCTTCTCTATGGATTTTTGGAAGACCATATGCTTTAGGTAGTAGAGTGTTGGTTTGTGTGAGTTGGTTGTTATGATATTTTATTTGTAAAAAATCGTTATTGTTTGAATGAACACTCGAAACTTGAAACCTTCTTTCATTTAACGGAAAAAACTAGTTTCCGCATTTACTTAAATTTAACAATTAAATTACAAAAGAAATTACATGCACTCATTAGTATTAATAGAACCGTTAACAAAAGTTCGTTTGTAAAACAGAACTGGGTAAAAAACCTAACCAATACACCATTACCCGAATCTGTTCTTAATATTGTATGACTAGGTCCAAAATATAACGTAAAATCAGAAATATCAAAAACAGATATATTAGGGTCGTTCCTGTACTTTTTTTAAAAAGTGTGCGCGGGGGGGTCGTCGATTTGTCGACGATTTTTTTTTATGAAAGTACATATAAAAAAAATAGCTTGTGCAAAATTTCAGCCCCTTATCTCATTCCTAATTCCTGCTGGAATTTTTTTAAACCCTGATTTTGACCTGTTTTTAGCCAGTTTTCAAAAAATTCTAAAAGGCTGAAATTTTAACAAAATGAGGTCGGTGAAGTCTCATTCTTTTTGTCTTTCTTCAAATTTTAAGAAAAAAAATACACTGATATGAAATGATGATTTAGGTTTTATTGGCGATCTGTGATATGGCCATTGCATTTCATCATTTTTAGATCATCTTTAAACCTCTATATCTCGTAACTGGTTCCACATTTTTGAGCTCACTAGGTCTCATTTTTTTTTGTCTCAATGAGACCTTTAATTTCTTTTTTTGAGGACCTAAATTGATTGAATAGACTTCAAGATACAGCCTTTTGAAGTTGACGTTTTCATCAAAAATCGCGAAAATCAACCGTGTTCATGGTCACAGTGTCAACTGAATTTTAATTAAAAATCGTTAATAAAAGTATTTTTCATTAGAATATGATGTTATTTAAATATACTCTTTTCCTATCATGGGAAAAAGTCAAAAAATAATTTTTTGTCGAGCATTCTAATATCTAATTTTTCGATACCTAAAATAATCAAAAATGGCTCTCTACTGACATGAATTCTACCATCTTATAATTATTTTTGACACGTATACGTAACATAGATACAAAGGTGGTTCCTAGACCTTTAAAATCCGTAGTCGCTGATTTTTCTAGGACCACTAGAGCCAAGGTTATAGCCATTTTTATTAAAAAATATTTTTCAAGTGGTAAAATTAGAGCTTGTGAAATATAGGAAAAGTTTTATTTACAAGATCAGCCATAAGTTTGGCATAATTGTCCTAAAAAAAGTGCTGAGGCTGCATATTTTGAAGATCTTAGGCCGTGTCTACACTATGCGAGAAGCACGTGCGATCAGCCCAAGCGATGCGAGCAAGCCATGCGCGCATGCGACGCGAGCAAGCGATAGTAATGGCTCTAGGTTGATTAAATTACCTATGCAGACTTTATAGATAATTAAAGTTGAAAATAAGAATTTAAGTAAAATTTTTTTTGTAATATTCATTTTATTTTAACTATTTTATAATCATTATCAAACGAAGTAAGTTTTGCTTTTAATGTTGAATCATCAATGGGTATAACGCAGTGATATTTTCTTGTATTCTGTATAGTTCGGGTCAATTTAAAACGGCATTCTAGTACTTTGCGCCTTTTCTCAATTGTTTCTTGACTCACCCAAATAGATCTAAAAACCAAATTCTCTATATTTTTATAACACATAATGATTTATTATTCAAATACATAATCAAATAATATAGTCAAAAAATCTAAATTATATTATTTTTACCTTATTCCATCAATATTTTCACTAACGTAATCATACATGTCTTTTGGATTTAAAATTGGTTTTTCTGATGTTCTTTGTAAGGATACCCTGCGTACTGTTCGTTTAACCACTGCTCCACATCCATCACACGGACTTTTCCCATGGCTAGTAGAAAAAAAGTTGTGCGACTTAACTTTTAAGCCAAAATCCTCCTCATGATGGCAGATATTAATGAAATTGTTCCTACAGTAAATAAATACTATCTTGAAGGTAAAAATTATAAAAAATAAAATAAATCTGTTTAATATTGTGTACATAATAATACAAATTATTTGAACTTAGATCATAGAAGTTGTTGCTTTTTTTAAATTTGATATACAGAAAAAATAAAGAACTGTTTTAGTAATTTTATCTTTAAAGCTGTTTTCTACATAATGTAAAATTTTAACTCGGGTGTAACCTGCAGGTCCAGGATCTTTATGGATTTTGATGTTCTGGGTCTCAAAATAGTTTTTCACACAAATTAAATATACTTTCAGAATATTACTTTGACATATTCTTAATAATTAAAATTAAATTTTTTCAGGTCCTTTAATGAACAAAAATCTAAAGGTGTCTATTTTGTTCATATAATACGTATTAATATACTACAATAAAAGTACTCTTACTTGTTTTTGTATTGGGTAGGTGCTCCATCTGACATATAATGTACATTCTCAATAAACGGAAAATCTCGTTTTAGAAGTGCAATGAGTTGCCCTTGAAAAGTGTTAACTGCACAAGCATCATGTTTTAAACAATCACTAATAACACATACAGATAAGGTTTGTAATTTGTCGTTATTGTCTTCTTTATAATGCACTACAAACGGGTGTACAGTTGTTTGTGTATTATTAAAATAAAATGCTTGGATCGAGTCTTGACAAACAAATAAGAAATTTTCAGCAAAATCTTGAAGTATAATACATGTATCTCGAGTAATAATTGTTTTGCAATGTTTTAAATAACATTTTTGCATTTCAGTCACATAATGATGCTTTGTTAACTCCCATAAGTCATTGGCTAAATTTATAATAAAATTTCTTGTAGGTTCTTTTACCATAATAAGACTGACTCTATTATTAGATTGTGATTCAGCATTATTTACCCAATTATGATATTCAATCTCTGAAACATCTTCGCATGAGCTTGATTCCAATATTTTCAGAATTTCTGCTTTACCAGGACAGTTTTCACAAAGATGTAGCATACAATCGCTCCAATCTGTTGAACACACACAATCATTTAAAATTACTCGGTAGGCTAAATTTTTGTTGATGGCAGACAATTTTAATTTGACATTTTGGTGTATAGGACATACACAAATTGTATGTGTACCAGGTGCTCCAGCACTAATACATTCTTTTGGCCTTAAAGAAGCAAATATACTGAAACCTGGTTTGCGCTGATCTTTAAAATGCTGTTCATATTCTTCTTCCACCCAACTGTTGTATAGATCCTTCAAATCATACATCAACAGTCTTTTTTGTAACTTCTCTGTGATATTAGTAATAGGATTTTTAACACTGATACAATCTTTAATGCCGCTACATATTCTACTATTGTTTTCATCTCTATAATACTGAGTTACAGATTCTCTAACTTCATTAGAATGAATGCTGTACACTTTACGCTTAATAGTTCCTAAGACACCTGGAAAAATATATTTTGAAATTAATTTCAAATAGTGTATACTTAATCACAAAATAAAATCATAATAACAATATTATTTTTTTTAATTTAAAGATTATCAAGACGATAAAATTTAGCTCAATGTTTATTCTATTTTAATTACTATGACTTGTTATATTGGAAGAAAAGAAATAGTTTAGAATTAATTTATTTTTTTTTATTTTTATTTTTTTTTTTTATTAATTTTAATAGTTCTTTTAAAATCCAATAATTACTTTATTAGTTTTTATCTAATAATGAATAACGAAGGGTACCCCATGTTAAGATAGGCAAAATGCCACTATTAATGAAAGCGAAAAATGACAGTGATTTCATAGAAGTATACTAAAAAAAGAATTTTCTACGATTTTTCCGGGGACCTATCTCCCCTCCTTATACCAGTAAGGCCTAAAAATCGAATTTTTTGGAAATTATTTTTTTCTCCCGTTCCTCAATGTTAAAAAATAAAAAAAAAATATGAGATTACAGCTTGTAAACAGAGAGAACATTGAGATTTCTCAAATATAGATTCTTTCTAATTAAATCGGATTTCATTTAAATGTTTAAATTACAATTCATGTATTATTTTACTTAATCCGTAAACAATACTTAAGCAATACGTAAGCAATACGTAAGTAATACATAAATAATAATACTTAAGTAATAATACATGAGTAATATAAATAAATAATTATGAGGATTTTAAATTAAATATTTTATAGGGATCATTATAGTTGCTTGAAAAAACCTTTATCATTATAGTTGCTTGAACAAAAATTACATAGATTTTAATAAATGAAACTAAAATTTTCTATTAATAATTCTCAAGTGTAATATAATATATGTAACCTAATGTATAAAGGATTATCGATTCTATATGTTTACACTATGTCTATAATCAAGATATTAAGAATTTATTACAACCCATTTTTTAACTTACCTACAGTAATTTTAAGTTCTTTTGCTTTATTAAACATATAACGTGAACATTGGAAATAATGTTTTGCTTGTTCAAATTTCAAATGATTTGGAAGTAATGTCAATAACGATATTTTTTTACCAAAATTAGTTTCTTCATTATAACACTTAATTACGTTTCCAATCATTCCGTGAAATGACATACTATCCTCTTGTAGCTGTTTAAGATTGCATTGAGTTGGCAAATTAAGATTCAATGTTTTATTAACTGTTGTACAAAATTTCGTATTTATTGATTCTAAAACACTGTATGTTTTATTTTCCAAACGATAATCACTAAGTTTCTCTCGTTTAAGAGGAGGTTCATCAAATCCATCGAGCATTTTATTTAAACGTTGAAATCCTTGGCTCAATAATATATCTTCTGAACTTTCTGATGTACACACTTGGCTACTTGAAGAAACTTGACTACTTGAAGAAAGCTGCTCACTATTATTTACGTTTAAACCATCATTCCCAGTGTTTTCATCTTTTTCTGCATTTTTTGTTATTATTGATGTAATTTTGAACTCACAGTTTTTACAGTACTTATTACCTGGATCTAAATTTATATTTTATCACATTTATCAGCACTAATTATTACTAAATTATTCTCAATGGATTTTGAATGATTATTAAAATAATTGCAACACTTCCTTTGTCTACTTGTATATCGAGTATCATATTTATGAAGATGATGGTCGCAAATAAATTTATTTTCTACATTAATATCAAAATTTTTAATCCTAAATGATAAATACAGCTTTAATTCATTACTAAGATTACTAATAAGATTAAGAGATTTATTTCTTGTGTAATGCTCTAAATGACATTTATCATCCTCACACAATTCACCAATATAGCACATCATTTTCTTTCAATTCCTGAGAAGATAACACTTACAAAACACAATTGTACAATTTATAAAACTCAACCGAACCAATACTGATATACTTGGTAATAGTTCGCTCAACTACCTTCACAATTCTACTTAGAAATATTCATTTCATTTTTTATTGTAACTTGTACTCATTGTTTAAGGACATTCCGTGCCGTGTGTCGTGTAACGGATGACGGGTTCACGGGTGTCTCGCACAGAAAAATGGATGTCTGTCATCTATTAACTTACGTCAACACAGGCTAAATGAAACTATCTATGTATGTTTCATTTAACCTGAGCTTATACGTATAACGCACGTGAAACTATAGAAAACCTGCATTTAAGACCATGTCTATACTAGGTATGCGAGAAGCGCAACCGGTGCGCACATGCGACAAGCCGTACGTTTTGCACAAAGTAATTGAAATACTTAAAATGATAAATAATATCGTTGTATACGATTGAACGTAAACGTGAGTTTATATTATTAGGGTTTGTCAGCGAGAAGAAATAAACGGGAAAATTAGACTTCAAGAGTCTATGCAACCAACTCTACTCGAAAGTGAAAGTTGATTGCAGAAAAAGGTATGAACGCTTATGCGTACGAGTAAACAGGCAAAAAGGCATTGTATAGGTAAAACGGAAAGTGGTAAGGTAAAAGGAATGTGCATAAAGCACGTAGCGACTAGGCGCCGCAGGACTCTATTTAAGCCCGCTGGGTGATGTTTTTCATAGTGGGAGCGCATCGGACGCTTGCCATCTAGCGGGCACTTTGGATACTTCAATCCCGAACAATCGTAGTAGATCAGTTAGTAGATCTATATTTAGCGATAAATAATATCGTCAATAATATCGTAGTGAAATGATACTATTTATCATTTTAAGTATTTTAAATATTTTGTCCAACACGCATTGCTTGCTCGCATCGCTTAGGCTGATCGCATGTGCTTCTCGCATAGTATAGACACGGTAAGATCTTCAAAATATGCAGCCTCAGCACTTTTTTTAGGACAATTATGCCAAACTTATGGTTGATCTTGTAAATAAAACTTTTCCTATATTTCACAAGCTCTAATTTTACCACTTGAAAAATATTTTTTTATAAAAACGGCTATAACTTTGGCCCAAGTGGTCCTAGAAAAATCAGCGACTACGGATTATAAAGGTCTAGGAACGACCTTTGTATCTATGTTACGTATACGTGTGAAAAATAATTATAAGATGGTAGAATTCATGTCAGTAGAGAGCCATTTTTGATTATTTTAGGTATCGAAAAATTAGATATTATAATTGATTGATTTTTTCCTATGATAGGAAAAGAGTACAGTTAGATAACATCATATTCTAATGAAAAATACTTTTGTTAATGATTTTTAATTAAAATTCGGTTGACACTGTGACCATGAACACGGTTGATTTTCGCGATTTTTAATAAAAACGTCAACTTCAAAAGGCTGTATCTTGAATTCTATTCAATCAATTTAGGTCCTCAAAAAAAGAAATTAAAGGTCTCGTTGAAACAAAAAAAATGGGACCTAGTGAGCTCAAAAATGTGGAACCAGTTACGAGATATAGAGGTTTGAAGATGATCTAAAAATGATGAAATGCAATGACCATATCACAGATCGCCAATAAAACCTAAATCATCATTTCATATCAGTGTATTTTTTTTCTTAAAATTTGAAGACAGACAAAAAAATGAGACCTCACCGACCTCATTTTGTTAAAATTTCAGCCTTTTAGAATTTTTTGAAAACTGGCTAAAAACAGGTCAAAATCAGGGTTTAAAAAAATTCCAGCAGGAATTAGGAATGAGATAAGGGGCTGAAATTTTGCACAAGCTATTTTTTTTTATATGTACTTTCGTAAAAAAAATCGTCGACAAAATCGACGACCCCCCCGCGCACACTTTTTAAAAGAAGTACAGGAACGACCCATTAACAACAATCAAAAATGTTGAAAGCAGCCCAAAAACTTAGAGTTGCATAACGATATTAAGAATGAAATCCGAGCGAATTTAACCACTGTTATGTTACATAATCAAAAAAAGTGGTACATATAGCACACCAGGAAAAACTTTTCTCTACAGATTTAGAGAGAACGATAAGTTTTCTAAAACATAATTCTAATATATTTTTCACACACGCGGACAAGGGTAATTTAACCGTATGTCTGAATGTGTTGGATTACCAGAGTAAAATGATAGACTTATTGAAAGATAATAATACATACGAACTAATAAAGAAAAATCCATTGCCAAAGTTACAATCAAATGTTCACAAAAGATTAGCACATTTAAACAATAACGATTTCTTACAAATAAAATATCATAACAACCAACTCACACAAACCAACACTCTACTACCTAGAGCATATGGTCTTCCAAAAATCCATAAAGAAGGTATTCCACTAAGACCTATCATTTCAACTATTGGTAGCCCAACACATTATTTATCTAAGATCATTTACAACGAATTAAAAAATTGTATTCCGAAACCGCTTTCTCATATTAATAATAGTTTCGAGATGAAAGATAAAATCAGTAAAATTATAATACCCAGTACATATGTACTTCTACCTCTGGACGTTTGCTCTCTGTTTACAAATATATCGTGCGATTTAGTATTAGAAAGCATAGACAGACGTTACACACATATTCACAATAAATGCAAAATTCCTTTTCATGAGATTCGGAATATAGTCTGTTTTTTATTTGACAACACATATTTCACTTTCAACAATAGAACTTATAAACAAATATTTGGCACACCTATGGGTTCTCCTAACTCACCATTATTCGCTGACATGATTATGGAAGATTTAGAAATAGACTGCTTATGCGAATTAAAAATTACACACGATTGCATTCCGCTTTTTTACTTTAGATATGTAGACGACACAATTTTATGTCTAAAAAGCGATCAAGTTGATACAGTTCTACAAGTTTTTAACAAGTATAATATTCATCTTAAATTTACATTCGAATCTGAAATAGACGATAGTATAAATTTTTTAGATCTAAGTCTTACGAGAAAAAACAATCAAATTTTGACTAATTGGTATCAAAAAACAACAGCATCATCGAGATTGTTAAATTATAATTCTAACCATACCATACAACAAAAAATAAACATCGTTGCGAACCTGGTGGATAGAGCAATTCTTTTATCCGATACTTGTTTTCATGACGCGAATATACAATTACACGTTACGAATTATTTCCGAAATGTTACATATTAATTTAAATCATAACACGATCAATAGAATAGAAGATACACAAAATTTAAATAATATATACAAAAAGCTGTTAAGAACCTTACATTTAAAAAGGTAAACAAGCGTGATAATATATAAACCCCAGCGAAGCGTGCATTATGTTTCGGTACTATCTCGACTCTACTGGTATATCTTACCAGTATCGGTTTAGCTATTTATAGGTAAATGTTTTTGCATAGATTGTGTTTAATTTATTTGACTAGTTTTTTATTTTTATTTATGTATGGGTTCTAACTCTGTATATTTTTAATAAAGCCTGAAGAGGTCAGGGAACTTCCTGACGAAACGTTGCAATCTAATATTCAAGATTGTTTCCAAAATTGTTTCTGGGAATTGGCCCTGACGAGGATCCTCATAACATTTAAATGAAATTTGACCCAATAAGATTAGCCATTTTGGGTCATTTTGACATTGGAAAAGGTCAAATCAAAATATTCTCATTGGTGATCCTTTAAGTACAATTCTCCGGTACACGTTTGTCATGACTCTGCTGTTATGAAAATGCCGATGACACTATTTAAATCATAATTAAAATTTTTTTTTTCCAAAAAATCTGCATTTTTTATGGTTTTTGATAAAAAACAATAGTTAAACAATCTTTTTCGAAAATTCTGAATGCACTTCGAAAGAACGACCTCGAAAACATAAAGATATGTCATTACGGGTTGATTTTCAATACTTTTCCTATGATTATTATGATCTTGAACATGGGGGTATCTTCACAGTGCATTTGAGCGTTAAAGGGTTAAGTTTGTTGCATGTAGAAATTGGTGACTTAGCAAAATTCTAAAAAACGCCTACTTTTGAAAGACTGAAATTTTTGTTCAAATTAACGAATTTTGACGTTCAAATAAAAAAACTATAGCTTTTGATCAACCAAAAATAATGCAATCTGAAAAATTAGAATCCGTTCATAATTCATGAAATGGTGGGCATTCAAACACTACCTCAAAAACCGAGAATGTAGCGATCAGATTCAGCCTTGTAGAAAAGGCCTATGAAATTCTGGCGAAATCAAGTAATTTTTTTCTGAAAGTTGGCGAAATAAAAAAACAAAATCTTTTTTGGTAATTGAAATTTATCAAAATTGAAACCCGGGAGAATGTTTTGAATATAGCCATTTTTTGGCTATTTTTCGACATTCGAAAAATTCTGATGAGTACTGTAGAGCACTTAACAAGCTAAAAATTGATTTGGAGCCATATTTTGATATGTACTTTCATACAATAAAATGAGCGGCAAAATTGACTGACCTACCACGCAGCGTTTTTAAAAAGATAGATGGAATTATCCATATTTATTTGGAAGAGATAATCTATTATCAAAATGTTATTGTAGTAATTTTACTATTTTTACTTAAACAAATCATAGAAAAAGCAGTTTTTTTGTAAAATTATGATATTTTAAACAAAAAGTATTGCTTATAGTATTTAAAAGTAGTGTCTGCTTTATTAGATCAATTAACAAAAATTGATGCGCTTACACGGTTAAAAATTTTGTGTAAAATATGAATCCTGTGCAATTTAAATTTTGTGTAAAATATCTTGTGTAAACTTTTACACAATATTTGTGTAAAATGTACACAAGCGTGTGCAAAATTTTCAATTTACACAAATTTTGAGTAATATATTCAATTTATCCAAACTTTGTGTGATATGTTCAGTTTACACAAACTTTGTGTAAAATTTCAAATTGCGGAATTTGAAAGAAATGTACATAAGTCAAAATTTGTATTCAGCAGTCATTACAGAGCAATTCAATTTGTCTAATAATGAAATTATATATATATATATATATATATATATATATATATATATATATATATATATATACACACAGGATGTCCCATTTTAAAACCACCAGGCAAATATCTCGAAAACTAAGGGAGATGGAAAAAAACTTTTAATACAAAAGTTGTAGGGTTCAGAGGGGCCCAACTGATCGTGACCTTGGTTATGACCTTGAGATCAATCATCAAGGTCATTTGAAGGTCAAATCGATTTTTTCAAATGGGAACCCCCACTTTTGACCTCGTAAATGGAAAGAGCAGAAAATTTTACGTTCAGATATGTCCTTGAGTCAAGGTCATGGTCATGGTCATGTTTAAAATCAAAATCAATCAACGCATCAAAACATTCCCATAATTAGGCATACGAGACAAATTGTTAAATACGAAAGTTGTAGGGTTCAGAGGGGCCTAACTGATCGTGACCTTGGTTATGACCTCGAGGTCAATGATCAAGGTCATTTGAAGGTCAAATCGATTTTTTCAAATGGGAACTCCCATTTTTGACCTCGTAAATGGAAAGAGCGGAAAATTTTACGTTCAGATATGTCCTTGAGTCAAGGCCATGGTCATGGTCATGGTCATGTTTAAAATCAAAATCAATCAACGCATCCGAACATTCCCATAATTACGCATACGAGTGTTAAATACAGAAGTCGTAGGGTTTGGAGCGGCCCAACTGATCGTGACCTTGGTTATGACCTTGAGGTCAATGATCAAGGTCATTTGAAGGTCAAATCGATTTTTTCAAATGGGAACCCCTATTTTTGACCTCGTAAATGGAAAGAGCGGAAAATTTTACTATTTTTACTATTATCAATATTTACCAGGGTTAACCACTTATATCAAATAATAACAAAAGTTAATAAGTGTTGACCACCTGTATCCAATAGTGACCGGTAGTATTCAGCATTGATCGGTAATAGTCAATAATTATTACTGTTTACATCAAATTGTTTTCAAATTGAGCACACTTATATTGGCTCAGAAAATTAAACTTTTTCGTTTTAAAATATTGTATAGTATAATAACATATTATTTCTTTTGTGGTGTGTTTTGATAAATAATTGCATTTACAACTAAAAAAGAATGCCTGACTATTCTGCTAATGAAATAGTTGACATTCTTCTTATTTTAGGAGAATGTCGACGAAACTATCGAGATGCAAGCAGATTGTATCGTGCTCGGTTCCCTCAACGACAACATCCTGATCATACGGTAATGCGTGACATTGAACTGCGCGGTCGACGAGGAAACTTCGTTCGAAGAAGGAGGACACTGAATGAACACGATTATGAAAATAATCCTCGCTTTCTTGCTGTTCTAGCCATGGTACATTTAAATGTTCATGTCAGTTTAACAATGGGTATTCCAAGATCTACGGCCAGTAGATATTTACGATATGCGCGTTACTATCCTTACCACATTACTCTAAATCAAGCTTTAACTGTGGAAGATTATCGACGGAGAATAACATTTTGCCAATGGGTAACACAACAAATTACTGATGATGAAAATTTCTTTAACAATGTTCTTTTTAGCGACGAGGCTACATTTCAGAGTACTGGTATGTTGAATCGACATAATTGCCACTACTGGTCTCCTGTTAATCCTCATTGGATGCGAGAAGTTGATCATCAGCATCGCTGGAATGTAACGGTATGGTGTGGTATTATTAACGGATGTCTGATTGGACCTTATTTTTTTGAAGGTCACGTAACTCAACACTTATTTACAGTTGCTGAGAGACGAGCTACCACTCTTTCTAGAAAACGTTGATCTCCATACAAGGGCCAGAATGTGGCTACAACAAGATGGTGCTCCTCCACATTATGCCAGAATTGTCAGAGATTTTCTTAATGAAAGGTGTAACGGTCGGTGGATCTGACATCTCCAGATTTTTATTTATGGGGCTTCCTAAAAAATACAGTCTACCGCAACAGGCCAACTACAAGAGATGACATGATTCAAAGGATTACACAAATCTGCTTAAGTATTCCACGTCAAGTATTATTAAATACTGTTAGAAACTTTAAAAGAAGAATAGAATGTTGTCAACAAGTAAATGGTGCAACTTTTGAGCATCTTCTTCAGTAAATGATGACCGAAACACTTGGATCCTATGACTAAATACACATGAACGTGGAATTTTCCAATGAATTTTTAGCTGGCCTGATCATCCCCGACCTTGCCTTAACTGGCCGGGTCATCTCCGACCTTGCCTTAACTGACCGGGTCATCTCCGACCTTGCCTTAACTGGCCGGGTCATCTCCGACCTTGCCTTAACTGGCCGAGTCATCTCCGATCTTGCCTTAACTGGCCGGGTAATCTCCGACCTTGCCTTAGGTGACTGGGTCATCTCCGACTTTGCTCTTAACTGCACGAAAACTGACCATAACTTTGACCATGACCTTGACCCAAGGTGATATCAGAATTTTTCGGTTTTTCTATTTACGAGGTCAAAAGTGAGGGTTGCCGTTAAACAAAATTGATTTAACCTTCAAACGACATCATCCTTGACCTCAAGTTCATGGTCAAGGTCACGATCAGTTGGGCCCCTCCAAACACTACACTTCTGTATTTAACACTCGTATGCGTAATTATGGAAATGTTTGGATGCATTGATTGATTTTGATTTTAAACATGACCATGACCATGACCTTGACTCAAGGACATATCTGAACGTAAAATTTTCCGCTCTTTCCATTTCCGAGGTCAAAAGTGGGGGTTCCCATTTGAAAAAATCGATTTGACCTTCAAATGAACTTGATCATTGATCTCAAGGTCATAACCAAGGTCACGATCAGTTGGGCCCCTCTGAACCCTACAACTTTTGTATTAAAATTTTTTTTCCATCTCTCTTAGTTTTCGAGATATTTGCCTGGTGGTGTTAAAATGGGACACCCGGTATATATATAGGAAACAATGTATTATTCCGCAATGGTTCGTTAAAATTAAATAAATTTATTTGAATAACATTTGAAAAAAATTTATTAGTATTTGGAAAGGTATTGGATTTTTTTCGTGGCAAGACTGTGTTACAAATTAAATTAAAATAATTAATATTTATGGCAGTCAGATTGCCCTTGTTTATAATCACCCCCGCAGAATCTGAAATAAAAACTTAATTAAAATCTGGAAAAAACTTTGTTAGCAAAGGACGATCTGACTGCCCACCACCACCACATTGTCCGACGTTTCGAGCCTGCTCCGGCTCCTCCTCAGGGACTGAAATAAAACCCGCGATACACCTCCTTATATACCATGCACCCATACCCCCTTCTTTTCTCTTACCCCACCACCCTCCACATTCCCCTCTCCAACTTGCCATTCTCACTTAAATTAATAAAGAATGATAAATGTTATCTAATTTACTTGACTCTATCATTAAATTTACATTATTCCGATTTCTTAGAATGTGAATACATTCAAGGCTTTCCCTCTTATATTTATTCTTAATCCCCTGTTCCAAAATATCCACACTCCCAAAATCGAAAGAATGCAAACTATTTAAACAATGTTCTTTCAAACCCGATGTACAACTTGAGCTGCGTAAACTATATTGATGTTCATATATTCTCTTTTTCAAATATCTACCCGTTTGACCAATATAACAACCATTACAATCCCTACAATTCATTTTATAAACAACTCCCGATTTCAAACATTTATCATCCTTGTCTTTACAATTACTAAATAACCTTTCTAAATTATTATCATTTCTAAAGAAAACTTGAATATTATGTTTACTAAAAACCCTTCTAATCCTTTCCGACAAACCTCTAACATATGGTAAACTAAAATATGCATTCTTTCCATTTCTATTCCTTGTTTGATTATCTACCCGCTGCTTCAATCCACCATTATAAATTTCCCACACTCTCTCATCAATCATTTTATCAATAAATTTTACGGGATAACTATTTTTAATAAATGTTTCTCTAACTAAATTTAAATTCTTTTTCCTAAAATCTTTATGTCACAATTTAATCGCTCTGTCAATGACATCTTTGATCGCACCTGTCTTGTTTCCGAATTGGTGGTGAGAATCAAAATTTAAAAATCTACCTGACCATGTAGGTTTTCTATACCAATCTAATTTCACTCTATTATTATTACCTCTAATGACTCTAATATCTAAAAAACTCAATTGATAATCTTTCTCAACTTCTTTTGTGAATTTAATTCTATCATGGATAGAATTAAACACATCCACCATTTCATCCACAAAACATTCTGGTACAACTGCAAAAATGTCATCAACATATCTTTTAAAAATAATTGGCTGAAAAACCAACTTAGACAAAGCAATACTTTCCAATTTTTCCATTACTAAATTGGCTATAACAGGTGACAAAGGTGATCCCATTGGACAACCATATCTTTGTTCATATAGACTATTATCAAAAGAAAAAATTGTGTTTTTAAAAACCAAATTAAGTGCCTTTATAAATTCATCTTTTGTTAAACTAGTATGTACTTTAATTTCAGACCATTTATCTTGTATAATATCATTCAACAACTCTAAAGGTATATTTGTAAACAAAGATACTACATCCAATGAAACCATCCTATGATCATTCGGAATAATAATATCTTTCATTATACCATAAAAACTCCAACTATCTTTAATATATGAATTTGTTTTACCCACTATCTTGAACAATATATTAGACAAAAATCTAGCAAGTCTATACGTCGGAAAATTTATCGATGATATTATTATTCTATATGTCAACTGTTCTTTGTGAATCTTAGGAAGCCCATAACATTTAGCTACAGTGCCATTTTCACATTTTAAATATTTAAACATACTATCTTTAATATAATATAATTTAATATAATATCATGTCAAAGGGTGCTAAATTTGGAATATCATATTCAAGTAAATCTCTTCCGATCAAGAATATCATCGCTGAGGTAGAAAGTAGTATGAGTAGTTTTAATCTGGAGTTTAAAAAAGAATGTAGGAGTTCTTTAGTTAAAGTTGTTGATAATTTTAAAAGAGAACATAGATTTGATAATTATTTGAACAGTAATTTATTCCATGAATTAAAAATAACGAAGAAATTCTTGAGAGAGAATCCGAATATGATCTTCCAAAAAGCAGATAAAGGAAATGTAACTGTAGTTTCAGATAAAAGGGATTATATTAATAAAATTCAACTTATGTTGGAGGATGATACCACTTATGTGAAAATTAGGAATCCACATATCAATAGACTACAAGATAAATTGAAAGAATTATTGATGCATTGGAAAACAAAAGCTTATATTAAAGATAGTATGTTTAAATATTTAAAATGTGAAAATGGCACTGTAGCTAAATGTTATGGGCTTCCTAAGATTCACAAAGAACAGTTGACATATAGAATAATAATATCATCGATAAATTTTCCGACGTATAGACTTGCTAGATTTTTGTCTAATATATTGTTCAAGATAGTGGGTAAAACAAATTCATATATTAAAGATAGTTGGAGTTTTTATGGTATAATGAAAGATATTATTATTCCGAATGATCATAGGATGGTTTCATTGGATGTAGTATCTTTGTTTACAAATATACCTTTAGAGTTGTTGAATGATATTATACAAGATAAATGGTCTGAAATTAAAGTACATACTAGTTTAACAAAAGATGAATTTATAAAGGCACTTAATTTGGTTTTTAAAAACACAATTTTTTCTTTTGATAATAGTCTATATGAACAAAGATATGGTTGTCCAATGGGATCACCTTTGTCACCTGTTATAGCCAATTTAGTAATGGAAAAATTGGAAAGTATTGCTTTGTCTAAGTTGGTTTTTCAGCCAATTATTTTTAAAAGATATGTTGATGACATTTTTGCAGTTGTACCAGAATGTTTTGTGGATGAAATGGTGGATGTGTTTAATTCTATCCATGATAGAATTAAATTCACAAAAGAAGTTGAGAAAGATTATCAATTGAGTTTTTTAGATATTAGAGTCATTAGAGGTAATAATAATAGAGTGAAATTAGATTGGTATAGAAAACCTACATGGTCAGGTAGATTTTTAAATTTTGATTCTCACCACCAATTCGGAAACAAGACAGGTGCGATCAAAGGTGTCATTGACAGAGCGATTAAATTGTCACATAAAGATTTTAGGAAAAAGAATTTAAATTTAGTTAGAGAAACATTTATTAAAAATAGTTATCCCGTAAAATTTATTGATAAAATGATTGATGAGAGAGTGTGGGAAATTTATAATGGTGGATTGAAGCAGCGGGTAGATAATCAAACAAGGAATAGAAATGGAAAGAATGCATATTTTAGTTTACCATATGTTAGAGGTTTGTCGGAAATGATTAGAAGGGTTTTTAGTAAACATAATATTCAAGTTTTCTTTAGAAATGATAATAATTTAGAAAGGTTATTTAGTAATTGTAAAGACAAGGATGATAAATGTTTGAAATCGGGAGTTGTTTATAAAATTAATTGTAGGGATTGTAATGGTTGTTATATTGGTCAAACGGGTAGATATTTGAAAAAGAGAATATATGAACATCAATATAGTTTACGCAGCTCAAGTTGTACATCGGGTTTGAAAGAACATTGTTTAAATAGTTTGCATTCTTTCGATTTTGGGAGTGTGGATATTTTGGAACAGAGGATTAAGAATAAATATAAGAGGGAAAGCCTTGAAAGTATTCACATTCTAAGAAATCGGAATAATGTAAATTTAATGATAGAGTCAAGTAAATTAGATAACATTTATCATTCTTTATTAATTTAAGTGAGAATGGCAAGTTGGAGAGGGAATGTGGAGGGTGGTGGGGTAAGAGAAAAGAAGGGGGTATGGGTGCATGGTATATAAGGAGGTGTATCGCGGGTTTTATTTCAGTCCCTGAGGAGGAGCCGGAGCAGGCTCGAAACGTCGGACAATGTGGTGGTGGTGGGCAGTCAGATCGTCCTTTGCTAACAAAGTTTTTTCCAGATTTTAATTAAGTTTTTATTTCAGATTCTGCGGGGGTGATTATAAACAAGGGCAATCTGACTGCCATAAATATTAATTATTTTAATTTAATTTGTAACACTGTAAGACCGATGGAAAAATTCTTATCAGTTGATATTAAATTGCAGTCGACATAAGTAATATTTTTAATGGCAAGACTGTGTGTATGCTGAGGTTGAAAAATGGTCTAGAATTAAAATTAAAAAAAAAACTGCAGCGTACAATGTTTGCACAGAAAGCGATATTATTATAATTAAAGTAAAGATTATATAGTTACAAAACATTTCTTGCTACCGTGATATTTGCGTAAGTTCAGAGAAGTTTAATAAAAGTTTTTAAATACGACTAAATCGTACAGTACATTTTTTCCCTGATATATATTAAGATGGTTCTATGAGCAGATATAGTACTTAAATATAAAATATTCTACAATAAATTGTTTTTATACTGCAAAGTGGGAACCCATATAGTATCACAGACCGATACTTTAAGTTAGGGAAAGAATTTTTTTAACTAAATTTCAGTACTAACAAAGTAAATATCGTTAGTGTAAAAAAATGATGCAACAGATCGCTTTAATCTTTTTCACTTTTGCTTCAATTTCGATTTTTAAAGGCTCATTTTCATCTTTGTTGGATTTCTTTACGAGGTATTGTGGATCAAATTAAAAAATTTTTAAAACCTTAAAAGTTACAGGAATTGCTTATGGCAAGTTTGGGTCGAATTCATATCAGATTCGTACAAAACTTGATAAACAATTGCCTGTAACATTTAAGGTTTTAAAAATTTTTTAATTTGATCCACAATACCTTGTAATGAAATCTAAAAAAGATGAAAATGAGCCTTTAAAAATCGAAATTTAAGCAAAACTGAAAAAGATTAAAGCAATTTGTTGTATCATTTTTTTACATTGACGATATATACTTTGTTAGTTAGATTACGCGGCGTCGCGAATAAATTATCTAAAATTAATGACACTAATGACTTACATCGAAGATGAGCGTCTACAGCATACCGGACGGTCCGATTAGCACCGCCTCTCACTCAGTATCGCCAGAAAAGGGACCAAAATCGGCGGACACGGACATTAATCGAGAGCTTACGTCACGAACCCTGTCGATCTCCCTGTCCTCTCCCATAAATTTTTGTGTAAAACGACAGTTTACACAGGTTTGTATAAAGCCGCGATTTTACACAAATTTTTGTGTAAAACAGCGATTTTACACAAATTTTTATATAAAACAGCGGTTTTACACAAATTTTTGTATAAAACCGTAAATTCTGGTGTCGAATTTTTACACAATGTTTGTGTACATCATTTACACAAATTTTTGTGTAAAATAGGAACATTCATATTTTACACAAACTTTGTATAACATAGGCACATAATTTTTAACCGTGTACCTCTTTTGGAATATTAAAACAATTAATTTAGATAAACCAAGCATTAAACTTTTAATACCGTTGGCTGATTCCATTCAAATTCAGGCAGACTGTCACAGATCGAATTTTTTTTTCGCCTAAAACCTATAAGGCTGTATTCTAAATCATATATAAGGAGACACGTGTCTCGGGATTTCGCTTAAGAATTTTTTTTTTTACTCTACAGCCAAATCAATATTAGACGAAGAATAGACATTACAAAATTTAAAAAGTACCACAATTTTCAATTGCTGTAACTTTCTCAATTGTTAATCTTTTGAGGTGCTTCTTTTACAAAATGTGAGGAATTTCATCTAGTTTTTATTTTGAAAAGTCTCTATTGATGATTAAGATTCATCTTACAGAATTATTAATTAAAAACTGAAAAATGATGATTTAAAAAAATGTAAATATCTTAGAAATTATAATTTTTTTCTTTGAAAATTTAATATGGTTTTATGCATTAAAAACTTACCTTTCCAGTAGGTGAAAATATGCTATTTTTTTATTTTTTTTAAGTGAATTTTCAAAGTTTTAATCGATTCTTTCGACTTGTAAGCTTTCAACTCGTGCCGTTTTTCAAAAATTATACCATTTCTCTATCTATATTACTATCCTATTTACTAATATATTAATAAAATAAAGAAGATACTTTAAAATAAGTCGACAGAAGGGTTTCTTGATCAATTATACGTGAATTTATAGCGATTTAAAGTTTAAGAAAGCATCGACCTTGAGTGTTGATGATTGCGACAAAATCTAATTGTTGAGTAATTCTGAATATGATCCATATACAGTGAGAGTTCCTTGATCTTGCACCTATATGTTTAACGTGCAGTTATTGCTGCATCAATCCAAAAACCAAAAGCACAATATGATTGTAAGAAAAGTAAGAAGAATGTAATTGCATCTCTCCATCTACGATGAATCCGTTGACCATTATGACCGCCATAATATAAGACTGAGATTACTTCCAATCGGTGCAAGTGTGATGAGTAATGCAAATTGAATGTGTCACCTTCGATGAGTCTTGTACCTTCGGTTGAGATGTTCTCGCAGAATTCCTGTGAGGCACCTAGCTGAGTAAACTTCTAAGGCAGCGATGAACTTATATGTCCAGACAGTGATCCAAATATAGTGTGCAGAGTGTTATCCATTTGAAGTTGTCCGTTTGAACGTTGATAGTTTCCAAATCCTTGGTGAGAGTCGCAACCTTAAGTCTGGCCACCTTAGATCCACGAAAAGAGTTAAATAATGAGTAACGTTCACTAGCTCTAATACACACCACAACATGTTTAATCCGGCTCGAAGGATCAAAATGTTTGAGAATGCCATAATATAATGAGGACATGCTGTGGGTGTTTACAAAATAAATTGAGAGACAAACACTTGAGTAAAGTTAACCACAATATATTGAAAAAAGTCCAAAAATTATAATCACTATTACATAATTACAATAACTGATTTACATAATATGTTGTAAGCGCTCGTGGTGCTATCTTAATAGTTTTGAATTTTTAATCGGACTTCAACGAGCCAATCTCTTATGCTTAGTCGAATGTCTATTCTCAAATCCAGAAAGGTAGCTTTTGTTTAAGCTTCCTCCTCTCTCGATAAGAATTTTTTTGACAAACGGATTTGAGAATAGACATTCGACTAACGCATAAGAGATTCGCTCGTTGAAGTCCGATTAAAAATTCAAAACTATTAAGATAGCACCACGAGCGCTTACAACATATTTAGAATTAAATGGCATTCGGACACTAGAATGCCTTTCCTTGTATAATCTTAGTTCCAACCTTTTAACACTAGATGACAAAAAATTTTTCAAATCCACATATAAAATTACAACTTACACACTATAAGAATTCACAGTAATTTCATTATTTTGGAGTCGAAGATATGTCTACTTGGGTCTTCCTGACGAGTCCACCAAGTACGACAAGGACGAAACTCCCCGATATTATATTTTATTCCGAAATTAATAGTTATTCATTTTAATAAAAAAAAATTTTTCTCTTATGTGTGTCGCCGTTAGTCAAAAAAATTCTTATCGAGAAAGGAGGAAGCTTAAACAAAAGCTACCTTTCTCGATTTGAGAATAGACATTCGACTAACACATAAGAGATTGGCTCGTTGAAGTCCGATTAAAAATTCTGATTTACATAATATTCGATGGAACAGTTGTTTTAAAAGATTGATATAAAGGATGTGTGTAAATGTTACAAATTATGTTTGAGTATATGAGTGTTACAATAAATAGTTGAGAGTAAGAGTGTTTATGGTTGAGTTTTCCTGTGTGAGTGTAGATGAGTTTGGTTATGGATACCGTTGAGGCTTATCGTGAATGCACTGCTTACTCGAATTTACCCAACCAAATATCAGTGATTTGTTGTGATGTGAGAGTTGCCGAAAATTACATGTGCAGAGTACATTTACGTGTATTACTACTGCTTACATGTATACAAAATGGTTGTGCTTGTGTGAAATGTTACCTTGGCTTCGCAACGATTATATTAATCCGGAAGGTGTGAGAAAGCCGATTCCGATGCACAGCCGATGATACAGATTGAGTTGCGCCACATGAGAGAAGCCAGTTGAGAAAAGCCAGTGACGTTTCTTCGCTGAGAATAGCCCTCAAAATGCAGTAGAAGTTGCGTGAGATGTTGCTTCGTGGTGCGCTGGAAACAGCGAGCGCTGGTAAGAAAAGGCTGTATCAGTACCCACGCAGCCTAGTGGCTAGTTAGATGCAGAGAGCCGGTGAGAACATGCCGTATGAGAAGCCCTCGTAGATGCTGTATGAGAGACCACCACAGCTTCGTTGTCAGCTAGATGCAGAGAGCCGGTGAGAACATGCCGCATGAGAAGCACTGCCGTATGCGAATCACTACCACACGAGGAGATGGGATGCGATAAGATATCAGATACTGCCGTATGTTAATTTGCCGTGTGAGACGGTGCCATATATAGATGTCCATGTAGAGAGAGTGAGAGTGAACGAACTTGAGTCTATCGCATGAGACTTGTCGAAGGTGTGAGTGTCTCCACGTGGCAGATCATTACATGGAGAGAGTTTGACTGATAAGGAAGGTACCACAACCCGAACACTCGGATTTCAATAATTTTTGGATATGTTGCAATACTTTAAAAAGTAAGTGACACGTATTATTTTTATCTGCTAATTTGTCGATTCCTCCCCTAGGGGCTGCAGGACCTTAACGAGTGTCGCGTAGTTGGATTTAGGTGCGCGACCTACTGGGGAGCCTTAGACCCTGTAGGGCTCGGGTTCTGAAAGGTCTTGTCCTGTATAAATGAGGCGACCCCGATAGGGATCAGTCCAGGCGATTGTAAGGCGGTATCGAGAGATACCAGTGCAAGCGGATGTGGGGGCAGCCCCCCGGGACAAGACAACCCCGGCCGAATCCGAGGGAGGACAGCAGCCCCTCTCAGTCAACCAAGAAGCAGACCTCCAGTCGTCGCTGTGGTGGTTCAGTCTGGCTGGGTACATCAAGTCACCAACGGGCATCGGGGCGGCGATCCCGTTTCACACGAATGTACACTCTCCATACACACCTCAGACACACGTACACACTCATACACACACACATACACACGCACACCACGAGTTACCTACCTCTGCGACCGGTTGTGTGGCGAGGGCACTGAAGGGCGCTATTTTCGGGGCGAGGGCGATACAGCCTAAAACTGGGGATGACACTCCCAGGCGGCCGGATAGTACAGGGGCCCGGAGCGATCTAGCCAATCTGCTCTGACTGCCCTATCAGCCGGTGTAAAATCCCCCCTTGTATAGCAGTGCTGGATTGCATCCAGATAGGGCCATGCTGCATGAGGGGGGTGCTCTGTCCGAGGCCACGGCCTCGGCCTGGATGGCGTCCCTAGGACGCTTTCTCGCTCCCCTCATACTCGGCCGTGGATGGAGGGCTAAGCCGACCACCTACACATACAGACCCAATTCCGCCGACCCACATACCCAAATGAATGAAAAGAATAGAAAGAAAAAACAAAAATGTAAATGTGTCAACCTGTAAGTTTGGGCTCCCTAGCCCTCAACAAGGGTAGGAGGCACCGGAATATGCATCGATCTCTTGGGCGTCTGGCCGATCGCCAGCTATATATATAGCTTGGGCAACCAGGTGTGAGCGAAAGAGAGCAGCACTAGGCTAGCAATACCGAGGGAGCGACAGGTGGTGGACACGTCACAGCATCTCGGCTCCTGACGTTTAAGGAGGGTAAGAGGGGCGCGCGGGGTGGGGCGGACTTAGGGGCAGCAAATGTGGCTAACTCCATTATCCCTTTCACCCAAATTAACTTGCAACACTGCAGGAGCGCTACAGCGATATTCGCTAAGCGTTTGGCGGAAGTGCACACAGGCATAGCACTGATCCAGGAACCCTGGGTCAGCAAGGGAAGGGTACTGGGTCTTGGAACTTGTGGTAAACTTGTTCCTGGAGCCGGGGACCCACCCAGAGCCTGTGTGGTTCTCAAAGGCGTGACCGGTGAGGCCTGGCCCACGCACTGCGATAAAGACCTTGCAACGGCAGTAGTCTGGGTTAGGAGGAGTACCGGGGAAACGGTGGAGCTGGTCGTGAAGTCGGCGTATTTTCCCTACGATGTTAGGGAGGAGCCACCTCCGGCCCTGGTGAGGGAGTTAATAGATGACTGCGAGCGGCAAGGCAGACATCTCATTTTGGGATGCGATGCTAACTCGCACCATATGGTGTGGGGCAACTCCGACTGCAATGGTAGGGGAGAAGCTCTTCTAGAGTTCATCTCAGGAAAGAACCTGGACATACTTATTAGGGGGCGGGAATCCACATTCAGGAATAGGATCCGAGAGGAAGTGATTGACATAACAATTGCCTCCATAGGCGTGTGGGCGTGGATCAACGACTGGAGAGTCTCAGGTGAAGTATCCATGTCGGACCACAGCCTCATTTGCTTCGAAGTTGGTGGAATGGTACGGCAGGGGACACAATGGAGAAATCCGAAGAGAACTCGCTGGGCGGAGAACAAAGTGAAATTAGCGGTCGGGCTAGAGAACTTCCCGAAGGAGCTCGACTCGGTTCAGGATGTCGAAAGAGCGACGGTGCACTTGGAGGAAAAGATAAATCAAGCTTTCGAGAGCAGCTGCGACCGGAAGGCAAAGGAATTGACCGGAGGGGCACCCTGGTGGAATGACTTGCTCAGTAAGCATCGGAAGAAGGTCAGGAGTCTCCTCAACAGATCGAGGAGAACCAGAAATGAGGAGACTCTCCAGGCCTTTAGGTCGGTTCAGAGAGAGTACAAGAAAGCCATTGAATAGGCAAAAAAGGAAGGGTGCAGGAAGTACTGTGAGGAGATGAGCAGTATCTCGGATACTGCGAGGCTCGGCAGACTTCTGACCTGAACAGCGAAAAGGACGGAGTTGATTAAGCTCCCATCTAGACAATGGGCAGCGGAGAGGCACTGGACCACCTGCTGACCACACAGTTTCCGGGTATGGCCCTAGAGCTACCGGAGGATGGGATCAGCGAGGTGGAGAGTGCACAATTCGAGACGGATGCGGAACAGGTAGTCCAGGCGGACAGGATCAGGTGGGCGGTGAACACGTTCGAACCATTCAAGACACCTGGGGAGGACGGGATTTTCCCGGCCCTTCTTCAGCGTGGATTGGATGAGCTTCTGGAGCCTCTCACCGTCATCTTCAAGGCGAGTATTAAGAGGAGTCACACTCCCGCTTCGTGGAGGGTGGCACGGGTGGTGTTCCTGCGCAAACCGGGAAGGCATACACACGAGGTGGCAAAGGATTATCGACCTATCAGTCTTACATCCTTTGTCTTGAAGACACTGCAGAGGCTGGTAGACCGCTTCATCAGAGATGGACCACTGGCGGAACGACCGCTACATACCACGCAGCACGCGTATCAGGTGGATAAGTTGGTGGACTCTGCTTTGCGCGGAGCAACGGAGCGCATAAGCAGAGGAATTAGGAATAGGGGAATGGTTCTGGCAGCTTTCTTGGACGTGGAGTGAGCTTTTAACATAACCACTGAATGCATTTGCAAGGGTGCAAGGGCGCATGGTGTATCCAGTGGCATCGAGAGATGGATACGAGCACTGCTTCGATGGCGAAGAGTCGTTGCAGGATGGGAGACCAGAGAGGCGGAAGGATACGCGAGTAAGGGATGTCCGCAAGGAGGGGTCCTTTCTCCGACCTTCTTGGCTCTGATCCTGGACGAACTCTTACGAAGGTTAAATGAGGCGGGTTTTTATACTCAAGCCTATGCAGATGATCTGCTGTTGTTGGCCACAGCAGATGACGAAACGGTATTGGTGAAGCTTATGCGGCAGGCTCTGTCAATAGTGGAGGATTGGTGCCGGAAGGTTGGACTCGCTGTTAACCCTGCAAAAACGGTGCTAGTCAACTTCACGAGTAGGTATAAAGTAAAGTCGCTAGGAGAAATTCGGTTGTTTGGGGAGAGCTTGTCGATCTCAAAACAGGTGAAGTATTTGGAAGTCACTTTTGACTCGAAACTAAATTGGGCGGAGCACCTGAGGACAGTTAGAAGGACGTTCATAGCCTCCTACTGGGAGTGCAGGAGGGTCTTTAGCTTCACGTGGGGCCTTAGGCCGCATATGATCCTGTGGCTCTTTACCACTGTGCTGCGTCGCAGGTTGCTTCATGGGGTTATAGATTGGGCAACTAGGTGTCAGCGAAAGGGAGGCACTAGAATACTGGACTCGATCCAGATCCTGATGCTTAGAGGCATCTTGGAATTCCGCCTTTGAGACTGGTGGTCAAGGCGGAGGCCTGCTTGGAATTCCGCCTTTGAGACTGGTGGTCAGGGCGGAGGTCTGCAGAGCAGAAACGCGAGTCCTAAGTGACTTGAGAAGATGGAAACATTGGGATAGGGAGCTGGTGGATGTCGTGGGAAAGGATCTGATAACTTTTGGAAGGGATAGGACACCTAAAAAGTTTGCCTTTGGTAGGAACTTTGAGGTGACCATTCCTGTAAGGACAGATTGTGTAGAGGATGCCCGCAACCAGGAGAACCTGGTCTGGTACACGGACAGATCTAAGGGCGAGGTAGGTACTGGAGCGGCAGCATGGCTAAAGAGAAGCACGATTGAGCTTGTCCTTTGGATGGACTCGCATGTCACCGTTTTCCAGGCAGATGTAAGAGCAATAAGGGAATGCGCAGAAACCATGACCTGGGACGGGTGAGAGGGGAAGCGGATCACCATCTGCTCGGATAGCCAATCGGCACTTCGGGCGGTGGGGGCTGCGAAGTTTCTCTCGGAAGAGGCGTGGGGCTGCAGGGTAGCATTATATAGGCTATCCTCCGTGAACAGGGTCACTCTGTATCGGGTACCAGGGCACGCAGGAGTAATCGGCAACGAAAACGCCGATCGATTGGCAAAAAGGGGCGCGACTCGATGCCGGGCGCGTTACCGCAGGGTACCAATGGCAGAGAGTGTGTTGAAAGGGGCGCTTGACAGCTGGACAACTGCGAAGGCGGCAGAGGAATGGCAGCGCTTGACGAACTGCAGACACGCGAGGCAACTCTTGGTGGAAGGAGATCCTAAGTCTCTCCAGGAGAAGCATAAAAGCAGCGGTAAAATTGTTGTCAGGCCACTGTGAGGTTGGACACCACCTATATAGGTTAGGTCTCGTGAATACGGATCGGTGCAGGAGATGTGGGGAAGAGGAGGAGACGTCAGCTCACCTTCTGTGTCGCTGTCCAGTGACGGTAGCAATCAGACGGAGGATTTGGGAACTCTTCTTCCTGGAACCACACGATCTTAGGGAACTTGATCTATCATCGATATGCAAAGCGATCGTACTGATCAAGGCAAAGGTGGGTAAAGCACAATGGGCCCCGGCCAGAGTGCTAGGAAGGCAAGTCCCCGAAAGGGGCCGCTGACCGTCCCCGCTACTACTATGACTATGACTATATAATTCGTCGATTTAAGGGGTGAAAATCACCCTTAAAGTATACCCTTAAAGTAAAGCCTCGGAGGGCAACCTTCGCGGTTGCGCTCCTCCCATACACAGTGCTTTATATTACTGGCTAATCTACGCTCAATAAACTTCACCATTTTATTTTACTTAGCGCGTTGTTATTTACGCTATTCCCCCTCACGTTCTTGTAGTAATAAATATATTTGTATCGGCTAGTCGGGTGATAAAGAGTCACAAATTAATTAGGAAGGTACTGGAGGAAAAACTGGCGCAATTCGGCTTAAAACTCAAGCAGCCGAGTCCGCCAAAACCTGGCGGCGCCTCTGAACGTAAGGGCGCTTATCGCAAACCCAGCCGAGATAGCCCTCCCAATGAGTGGAGGGGCTCTCCTCCCAGGAAGGGCGACGGAACTGCACCATCGCCCAGGCTGGCAAGTGCCAAGAATAAGGACAACCAGCCTGGCTCCAAAACGTATGCACGTTGCTGGGGGTGTAGCTGGCCAGGCTATACCAAAGGCGATTGCCCCGAGTGTTCGGGAAACGACAAGCGGAACGACTAGATAAGGCCCCTGTCGTTCCCTCACCTAACCGAGAGGCCACCGCGAACAGCGACGCCCCGCTAGCGTCGACTGAATTAACCCCAGTGAAGTCGGAGGGGAGCACAAACGCCTCCCCCTCACAGGAATATACCCGGTGGTACCTGCCTGTGGGAATAGGTGGATCTCGCGTGCGCGCTCTGTGCGACTCAGGCGCGTCACGCACGGCCCTTGGCCGCATCGGCCTTCAAATCGCCTCCGAGTGCGGCAAAAACATCACGCCCCACAAAGGGCGAGGGGCACGACTTGCCGATGGCAAGAGTGTTCCCATTCTCGGTCACGTCGAGTTACCCTTTGACGTCGCCGGCGTTCGTCGCTACATCGATACCATCATTGTAGACGAACTCGACGCAGATTGTCTCCTTGGCGCAGACTTCATGCGAAAATTTAACGCTGTTCAGCGGCCTCGGGAGGCAACTCTTAGTGTAGAGGGCGGAAAGGAGCGAGATTCGCTCCAATTATCCACGTTGGATGAGGACGGAGCCGGGGCGATCCACCTCGACTCCATTGGCCTTGCTGACGTGGATGAAGCCCAGAAAGAGCTAATTCAAGCTCTACTGGTGCGACTAATCCCCACGAGCAATGCGCCTTTGGGATGCACTAAGTGGGCCGAGCATAATATCGAGATTATCAGCTCTCGACCGATTAAACAAAAATACTACCCTGTCTCCAGAGAGTTGGAGGAGGAGATGCATGAGCACGAACTCCAAATGCTCGAAGCGGGGATTGTAGTAAAATCCAACAACGAGTGGTCGAGCCCAGTCGTGATGCACCGAAAATCGAATGGGAAATATCGCTTCTGTATTGACTTTCGGAAGTTAAACGCTCTCACTAAAGCGTGCGCGTACCCGCTACCTCAGATGGATGCAATACTGCGCAAGTTGCAGAAGGCGAAATATATCTCGACCCTCGACTTGAGCAGTGCTTATCATCAAATTCCTATGCGAAAGGAAGCGCAAGAACTCACTGCTTTTACGGTGCCTGGCATGGGCCTCTTCGAGTTCACGCGGATGCCATATGGCGTAGTAGGGGGCCCAGCCACATTTCAACAATTATCTGACAAGATAATCGGGCTCGAAATGGAGCCACACGCCTTCTCGTATCTCGACGATATTATCATCGTCTCAGATACGTTTGAAGAGCATATGAAGTGGCTCGAGCACGTTCTGACGCGCATTAAAGACGCTGGCCTCACAATTAATCGTGAGAAAAGCGAATTTTGCCGCAGCGAGGTTAAGTTCCTCGGCGTGCTCATTAATCGAGATGGCTTTAAACCGGATCCGGATAAGATCGCGCCAATCATGGAATACCCGGCGCCAAAGAATCTCAAACAATTGAGGAGATCCCAAGGCATGGCTTCGTGGTATCGAAAATTTTTGCCTGACTTTGCGATGATCGCGTATTTACTCACTCATCTAACAAAAGGCGGTGTCGCTTTTGCTTGGATCGAAGAGGCGCAATCAGCATTCGAGCAAATCAAAGCTCTTATAGCGTCCGCGCCTATCTTACATAGACCGTCCTTCGACCATCCGTTTGTCATCCAGACAGATGCGATCGACTCTGGTCTAGGCGCGGTTCTAACGTAAACCGTCGACGGCGTCGAAAGGGTCTTGTGCTTCGCAAGTCGCACAATGACACCAGCCGAACGGAATTATTCCGTCACAGAATGCGAATGTCTCGCTGTGTTGTGGGCCATTCGCAAGTTCCGACCATATGTGGAAGGTTACCATTTCACGGTCATAACCGATCACAGCAGTCTTAAATGGCTATGCAACTTGCATAATCCAACAGGGCGACTGGCGCGGTGGGCGCCCGAATTACAAGCATATGACTTCGAAATCGTCCACCGTAAAGGCTCTCTTAATTGTGTACCAGACGCGCTGTCCCGCATGTACGAAGGCCAGACCGATGTCGAGCTAGCGGCGATAGAGATCGCTGAAGAGACCACAGACACCTGGTACAAGAGCATGCCCGCCTCTGTCGCGGCCAACCCGACCGATCATCCGTATTGGAAGACCGTTCATGGGCGTCTTTATAGTTATCGTACTAATCCGAAGATAGAGGATTTGATGGAGGACGAAGACGCCTGGAAGTTGGTTTTGCCGGCGGAAAAACGCAAGGGCGCTCTGCTAGAAAATCATGCAGAGCCAACCGCGGGATATTTGGGCCGCGCGAAAACGCTAGCGCGCTTGTCGCTTTACTATTACTGGCCGTCCATGCGCAAGGAAACTGTTGACTTTGTGCACAGTTGCTCGGTTTGCCAACAGTGCAAGGTGCAACAAACGGCACCAGCCGGCCTTATGAGTAATAAGGCCGCGCCGTGCGCCCCTGGTAAATAGTGGCTGGCGATATAATGGGGCCTTTGCCTAGGTCGCCGCGGGGCTATGAATATTTACTCGTATTCATGGACCACTTTTCTCGCTGTATTGAATGCGCCCCCATTCATAAAGCGAATGCGCAAACAATTCCAAAGGAACTTAGCGAGTGCGTCTTCCTGCGATTCGGCCTCCCCGAAGTCTTCCACTCAGATAATGGGACCGAATTCAAGAACAGAGCGCTAGACATATTTCTGGAAGAGCGCGGGGTGGCACACACTACAATTCCACCGTATCATGCGCAAGCAAATCCGGTAGAGCGAGTGAACCGCACGATGAAGACGATGATTACGTCCTATCTCGAAAACAATCACCGTGACTGGGACTTATACGTCTCGGAGTTGACGTACGCCTATAACACGGCCGTCCAAGAGTCAACCGGGTGGAGCCCCGCTTTCCTAAATTTAGGCAGGCAGCCGGCTCCCCCAATTTTTCTCCGGCGCCGCGAAGAGCGAGCCACAGAAGAGCAGGTCGAGTCGGCAGACATCGAAAACTGGCGTACTCGCATGCTCGCCTTACCAGACGTGCAGCAAATAGCCGCTGACAACGCCTCAAAAGCGCAAGAGCGACAGGCACGCTACTATAATGCGTCACGCCGTGAAGTGTACTATAACCTGGGCGACAAAGTCTGGAAGCGAAACCGCGTGCTTTCGTCCGCCTTACAGGGCATACCCGCGAAACTAGCTCCGAAATTCGCCGGCCCATACACGGTAGCCGCCCAGCTAGGGCCAAACGTGTATGAGGTTATTGACCAGGATGGAAAATCCGCCGGTAAAGTCCACGTGGGAGATCTTAAACTCTTCCACGAGAGGGCGGCTAGCGAGGGAATCTCGGCAGATGAACAAGCCGAAGCGGGCCCCCCGGAAATTAGCGAAGAGCGCCATGCCCCTCCCACTAGTCATAGCGCGAACACCGAAGTTCCAGAGGCTGAGGCTCACTCGCGCAAGCGGCGTAGACCGCGGAGAGTTCGCCTGGTGGCGAAGCAAGCCGCGCAAATTCTCGGCAGACAAGCAAACACTGGTCGCAAACGGCGCTGATGAGCGACCCGCGCGATCGAGCACCAGTGACGCAGCAACGCCTCTACCCAGATCACACGGGCAACCCGTAGGTTCGAAAAACACAGCCGCGACTACTCGCAGGACAGAGCACTCGCCTCGGCGCACGAGAGCGATGACTCGCCGGGCATGTAACTGAATCACCCCAACAGGGCCGCGCATCCTGCTATATTGGCCAGGAAGGCCGAAGACGCGAACCGGCGCTAAGATACTGCCAAGAAGCGCGGAAATTTTTTTTTTGTTTGTATACAAATGTTTTATATGGGAGTGTACGCCATATACCGGACGCGATCTACGCGCAATAAATAATACTCTTTGGTAACTGCCGAGTTTTTTATGGGTAGTTAGTTCCCTATTCCTTATAACTTTCGCTTCATCTCCCTTATATCGCTGGATGCTTTTACTTCTACTTTCATGTCCCCTACTGTTCCTATACTTTGCATGACGACAAGGAGAGAGAGTAGGGTCGAACTGGCATGCCGGTCAGCAGCCAGCGTCTGGGGGAGGGGCGTGTGACGGATAATTTCTCATCCGTCGGACAACTCTCTCCCGTCGCCCATATATTATACATGTATAACTCCGTTACAGGTGCTGAGAGCGCGAGGGAAGCCCTTGCTACAGCGAGTGTGAGAGAGAGAGAGAGAGAGAGAGAGAGACAGAGAGAGAGAGAGAGAGAGAGAGAGAGAGAGAGAGAGAGAGAGAGAGAGAGAGAGAGAGAGAGAGAGAGAGAGAAGGGGCACTGTCGCGAGCGCGTAGAAAGCGATTAGTATTGTTCTGGCCTTGAGAGCGCGAGCCCGATTTTTTTGAGCAACCGAACCCCTCGGGACGACAATTGAATTGTTGTCCGTATCGCCGTGCGATTTCGCCAAGCCCTACAAAGAGCATTCGCGCGTAGCCGCTTCGTAGGGTTGTGTCGTGCACCTGACCTCTTGCGGCGCGTTCTCTCCGACCACGAAGACGAAGCGATCTGCGCTAGGGCGAACGAGCGGCCAAGGAGCAAAGCGAGACGGCGAGCGAGCCATCCCAAGCACCGGTGACTTCATCATTGTAAGTGCCTCCTCGAAGGCTTCTCTCTCTCTCTCTCTCTCTCTCTCGCACCCACCAAAAGCGTCGGCGGGCAACCTTCGCGGTCGCGCTCCTCCCATACACAGTGCTTTAGATTACTGGCTAATCTACGCTCAATAAACTTCACCATTTTATTTTACTTAGCGCGTTGTTATTTACGCTATTCCCCCTCACGTTCTTATAGTAATAAATATATTTGTATTGGCTAGTCGGGTGATAAAGAGTCCGTTACAGTATTAAATAAAATTTCAGTTAAATCAGTAGGCTGTTTTTACATATGCAATATAATATAAATATTTTTGAATTATTCTTATACATGAAATTTATGCTGGTAATTATGAATTAAAAAAAGTAAACTAGCACATGTTATATCGAGAAAAATATTAAATGAACGATAACTACCCCAAATGTCAACCTCGGGAAGAGATTTTTTTTAATATATCTTGATTTCTAATTAATATTTTGCTGCGAGATAAATTGAAAGCTGTTTTTTTATTGAAAAATGAGGCTATTTAATGTAGTTTTAGCAGTAGGACTGCAACCTCTAACTTTATTTAAAAAATCTACGTTTTGTAACATATTTATATCACAAGAATTGCTATAGTTTAAAAATATAAAGAAAGTTTTAATTCCTGTTGTTATTTTGTAATATTTTCTTGTTTTCATAAATTCTTATCGATCATGAAAGTAGAAAATCATCTAAAAAAAGATGAAAGCATATTTTTGGTTAGATAAAAAAATCAATACGTTTCATTGTCTGTATTTTCTTGTATGAAATTTCTACAAATAATGGTAATCTTCATGGAAGTGTTTAAAACATAAAGATTTCTTACACCAACCACAGCGTCAACGGCAACATTTGTACACCCTTCTACTTTGCAATGAATATTGCAGGAATCTCCAAAACTATAATCAACTGGATTTTCAAATATTTATGGTTTTTCATCTATATAGTCACTCTTAAACCAGGAATATTTAAATAGATTAACATATCTTGGTGAAGAAAATTGATTATGTACTAACGATTGTAGTTTTATGATTTCATTTCCTTTATGTAAATTAAAATCATGATTCATTAGTATTACGTTATCTGAAAATTTACGAACAAAATTTTCCCACATATGAAATCCATACACATCTAGTGGTTGGATTTTACTCGTTGTTCCCGTTGGAATTTTTTTGACATTAACAATTTTATTTGGTGGCATTGTTTCCTCTATAACTCTATCGCTGTGGCCTCTCGAAGAATCAATTAACAATATTGTATTGGGACCTACATTTGGATAAAATATTTTTTTCAACCAAATTTTGAACAGATCTGAAGTTATAATAACTTTATTTGCAAATTTATTTACTATAATATGAAATAAAATTAAAAACATATACTTACTTGTAGTTAACTTTCCAGATTTAGACGCTTCTACGTGAACATTTTCTGGCCTGAATAAGCTGGCTTCTACGGTAGGTCAAAACTTACCACTGGTTTCCTTTAAAACAAGAAAAGTGGTGACAGTAGTTGTCCTGTAGCTGATATAAGCGGCTGTATGGCATAACTGTGTGTAATAGATGATATTGACTGCACTACACACTGCACTTGCTTTTCTCCTTCAACTGCTAGTGTTCTTCTAGAGTGAATTTCTATTTGAAATTCAGATTAATCAGAATTATACATATTCTCAATTCCAATTGCTGATGCACACGATTTAAAGTCGGTAACAAACGCATCTGCCTTCCGTTCTAGTTCTGAAATACTTTCTATTGTTTTTCTGGTAATAAACTTATTCAGTTTTCTAGATACTATTCTATGAGCAACCTTGAACTTTGCTAGCCAGTGTTTCGAAGCTTTAAATCAAATTCCTTCTAAACATATTTACTGCCCAGCTTGCAAAGCCCATCGCCGTATATCGTGGTCATGAATAATAAAACCAGCACCTAATGGAGCATTAAAATTATCCAATGTATATTGACAAATTCGTGCGATTCTTTCTCTGTAGGTACCACCTTTATTAATTGTATGAGCCCAGCGATGCAGCTGACTGATGAATTTAACTTTTCTAAATCTATTCTGTACTGTTTTAAGATTTAAGTTTGTCTTTTTTTGCCACTGCCCCAAAATTTTACGACTCTTTGCTTATATTCAAAACTCAATTCTTCATCATCTATTATACACTGATCTGTGGGTGCTTCTGGAATATCAGGAATGTGATGTCTTACTTCATCCTCGATTATTTTTGCATCATGATCTTTGTACTCTTCTTAAAAATCCAATGATTCCCCATCAATAATTTGAATATCATTAAAATCACTTGAAGAATCTATTAAAATAGACTTGATTCTCTCTGCTAATTATATTTCTTTATAATTTATAGTACTCTCTGGTATTTTTAATGTTTGGAAATATGCTAATAATAAGTTTATAACATTCAGCGGATTGATTTCCATTTTTTAAATCTAAAATAAAAAATAATGAATTAATATGGATTACGATTTCATATTGAATAATTAAAAAATAATAAATAAGTGATCACAATAAATGTAAAACATTTTATTATGCAGTGGTTTCTAAAAATATCAGTTAATATGGTTCTTTTTGCAATATTTTAAAAATAGAAATTTAGAATTTTATTTTAAATATTTACTTTCAATTTATAATTTGTTCCTATATAATACATCATAAATGAATTTAATAGTTGCTTGAATATACTAGATATAATTTGTTAAACATCGTGAGTAGGTATATCCTCGCCATCATAACAAACTAGATACATATATAAAACGTGTGTTTACGGATGTGCAAGTTATTTAAATTTGGATTTTATTCATAATCTGTCAATGGCGTTGGATTCTTCGTGTTAAAATACGTATAGATTTCAAAAATGGCGTGAATAAGTTGAAAATTAATGTTTAAAAAATTCCCAATATTTATAACCTAAATCTGTAAATTTCGCAGTGTTCGCGCGATTTTCAAACTCTATGCATATAAGATGACGACAAATACAACTGAAATATTGCATTAACAAAAAAAGTAGAAATTCATGAATGATTTGTAACAGTAAAATTGTCTTAACTACAAACATGATAACGATGTAGCAGCTGGGGCCTTATATTTTCAGCCGAAAGAAATGACTTATTTACCAATTTTAAAATTTTTACATTTGAGTTTTTTAATTTGTTAATCTGTTAATCAAAAATTGAATTTGCATGTCAAAAACCGTATAGATTTCGAAAATCGTGTAGTAAATACGTTGAAGATCGTTGAAAATTAATGTTTAAAATATGTCAACTCTTAATAAATTAATCTTTAATTTTCAAGTTATTTGCACGATTTTCAGACTCTTCACATATTAAAATTAATAAGATTTAATGAAATTGAGAATTTTAAAATATTGATAAATAAATTTATGTGAGTAAAGATTAAACTCAAATGATATTAGCTGAAAAACAGTTGATAAAATACTTACGTAGTTAGAAAGAAAATACAAAATAGTCCAATTTTTCATGTACACCTTCTTCAACTTACGCATTTGTTATTATTATTAGTTGCTGCTTCCAATGAGATATAAAGTTGATTCGCACCAATATAATAAAATTCCTTATAACTTTTTTGTAAAGAACTTATTCGGACAGAATCGTTAACTTTACGTTATTAAAGTAGCTTAGGACGTATGTCTTCCTATCGATACATATTATCAGGTGACAAGCAAAATACAAAATACTAATAAATATACAATGTAAATAACTAGTAAAATATAAATATTTAAAAGTATTTATTTCTCGCGCAATTTACAATAATAAGGAAAGAGATGTTTTGCGGTCTGATGCTTAATGCTTTCTGCTCACTCGCATATTCGGTGGGTCTTTTCCGTAAGCTTACTCATTCATTAGCTTTTAGCTTTATTTTGTATTTACGTATTATTTTTAGACGGGCACCCGTTTTGCATAACAGGGAAACAATGTATAAATTTATTTAGAATTTGCTTCTTTACTGTTTGATTAAAACGATATAAACGTATAAGTCAGCGCTTATTGTTAAGGAGGATATGGCACGATGAATAACTATTCGCATACCCAGAAATTTTCTTTGTGACTAGAGGAACATATTACGAATATATTTAACATGTGTAGCTATTATATATACTTTCTCATAATTATGTAACCAAGCAGTACTAAAATATACAGACGAAGACCGTGACGATAATAATAATTTGCGTCTTATGCATGTAGTTGTCAAATCTTTATCTCGTGCCATCTCACTTTTCTCGAAATGCAATATAATCTATGATACTCAAAAATAACGAATTAAATAATATATAATAAATTATATATTATGTGTTTTAAGTAATTTGCTTAGATAGTTCCGAAGGTAGGAATGATTATTCATAAGGATAAGAAATATATTTTATAAAAACGTCAAACACATAACTCTCCTCGCAGCTCGCCATAGACGTGTAAGAAAAGTTCAACCCCAAATGTAAACCTTTAAAAACGGCTACGTTTTATTTAAACTACTCACAAATTATCCATATTTTTATACGAAAAATCCGATTCTTTCCATTACAAAACATTGATAGAATATTAGAATACAAAATGTACTAAAAAGTCCGTTACCAGGTCTGAATTTTAAGGGTTATTTTCACCAATTTGATATTTTTCCCATAAAGATTTAATATTTTTTATTTTTAATCTCTTACTATAAACACAATTAATACCAATTTTTAAGATATAAATATGGTTTCAATAAAAAACAGCTTTCAATTGATCTCGCAGCAAAATATTAATTAGAAATCGAGATATATTAAAAAAAATCTCTTCCTCTCGATATAACATGTATCAGTTTACTTTTTTTAATTCATAATTACCAGCATGAATTTCATGTATAAGTATAATTCAAAAAATATTTATATTACATTGCACATGTAAAACAGCCTAATGATTTAACGGAAATTTTATTTAATACACAGAAATATCTTTTTCTCATTCCATAAGATTATTTTGTAGTTCTTGTGAAAGAAATGTGTTTAAAAAAATATTTTTTACAATAATTTTTCACCCCATAAATGTGCTTATTAGCAGATAAAAAAATCTGTGTTACTTATTTTTTAATGTACTACAGCACATCCGAAAATTATTGAAATCGGAAATCTTTTTTGTCCTTCAGGCCGCAAAATGAATTTTTGCGGCCCGTATAGAGGTTGCGAAATACTAAATGTAAGGCTTAGGCCGCAAAATACATTTAGTATTTTGCGCCCTCTATACGGGCCGCGAAAACTCATTTTGCGGCCATCGAACAAAAAAAAAACACTCGCCGCGAATGATACATTATGCGTCCTTGGTGCATAATGTACTATTTATGAAGTCACAATAACCCCTACCAAAATTGGAATTGCAACCCCTTAGAATTAAAGTCACGTCGACGTGAGCGCTTTTAATAAGAAATAAACTGACGTTTGTTTCATTAAAACATTCGAATTCGTTCCCGAGGTACTGAAAAAACGGTTTTTGGGGGCAAGTCACCCCTTGCAATGAATTTCTTCAAAAATTCAAAAACACGTGAATTTAGTTTTTAATTTACTTGATAACAGTACAACTTTTAATCAAGTTCAAAAAATTTAATAATTTCTATGCCAAAATAAACGTTAAAAAATAACATTCACCCTTATAAAAAATGAGGGTTGCAACCCCTTAGCATAAAATTCACGTCCATATAAGCGTCTTTTTATAACAAATAAACTGGTGTTTGATTTATCAAAAAATTCCAATTTGTTCCGGAGATATAAAGAAAAAACTGTTTTTGGGGGTAAGTCACCCCTTGCAATGAATTTCTTGAAAAATTCAATAACACATGAATTTAGTTTATTAATTTACTTGACAATAGTATAACTTTTAATCATTTTCAGAAACTTTAATAATTTCTATGCCAAAATAAACGTTAAAAAAATCACATTCACCCTTATAAAAAATAATGGTTGCAACCCCTTAGCATAAAATTCACGTCCATATAAGCGTCTTTTTATAACAAATAATCTGGCGTTTGATTCATCAAAAAATTCCAAATCGTTCCGGTGATATACAAAAAAAACTGTTTTTGGGGGTAAACTTTAAGGGTGCTTTTCATTCCTTAAATCGACGAATTAACAGATAACAAAAATACGTGTCACTTACTTTTTAAAGTACTACAACATATCCAAAAATTATTGAAATCCGAGAGTTCGGGTTGCGGTACCTTCCTTGTGAGAGAGTTTGACTGAGAGTGTGCTTTTGAGTGAGAACATCCGTCTTGTTCCTCGCTGAACTTGTCACCGAGGCGAGGGTCAAATCAGCGTCTCTCCCATTTACAGGTAGAAAAGTGAGAGAGACAGCATGAGTTCGTGTGCACCGCTATAGTTAGTACGTCTCAGCTGTTCCGCAGCGACGGTGCGCTGCGCTGCCTCGCCGCGGCGATGCAGTGAGTATAGCAAATTCACGCCGCGGTGAAGCACAGTGAGTATAGCCAATTCACACATGACCGCGGGGAGCTTGAATGTTACGTAATTGCCAAACATGGACCTTGGCCTGTAATAAATCTCTTAAGGGAGTACCTTCGGTACGTAGCTGCCAGTTAAAAGAACAGTTCGATATGCCATTGACTCACACAGTAATAGTCGTAAGTTTGGCAATATAGTACCATATTATATGCCTCATGTGATTCTAACCTATTAATTCAAGAGCACGTATGTTATTCGAAAAGGAGGCTCTGAATGATAATTTTGACAGCAGATGAATCTGGGATAAATTTCTGCATAACTCAGAATTTTCTAAGAATTTTTTTTTTACACTGTTTTTATATACTATAGAAGGTGCATTTATTCATAAGATTTTCAAAATTACTCTATTACGTCAGGTTTTTGAGATATACTAACCTAAAAGCGCAAAAAACGCGTTTTTTGCTATTTCTGAGGTGATAGAACAGGACAAGATAAAGATAAATAAAAACTAGCCAACCTCTGCTGTAAAAACTTTGTCTTTACATCGTAGGAACGACCGCACTTCTCAGGAGTTCGTTTGCATATCGAATCATTTCGAAAAATGTACTATTTTATTCTAATTTCACGATAAATAAAGAAAAGAAACTGCTTGCCAATGCATTGGCTGGTGGTCTCAAACTAATGTACGAGATTAATTTCTGGTTTTAATTTTTTAACGCAATAATTAATTGTATCACACCTTAGTTTGCTTATGCACATTCGCAATAGTGTACATCAAAATATACACTAATTTCAAACGGTTTGATGACCGACACAATCTTCTTATGTAAAAGAATCGACGCCTGTAAACAGCGCACCTAACCAGAATCTACCACTGAAAGCTACCTGTAATTTTGAGTTTTTATACATAATTCAGAAATTACTACACATAGGTCGTAAATATATTCATGCCACATTAGTTGATTATAACATTAACTTCAAAATCCTTAAAATTATTAAATAATCTGCATTTCAAATCATTATTAGGAAATTATAATTCGATAAAAACAATATAAAAGAAAATTAATCTTCCAACATGTTTGAAATTTATACATGACTATTTCTGCCAAACGAATTCATTCGATTAATGTAGAAAAATTAATTATACTACAATTTGGAGAGACGTTCGTAGTAATATATTTGTTTAAATAATGGACCTCAACGAACGAGATATTAGGCAAAATACTTTATTTGTGCCGACGTTACGAAAGAATTTTAGGATCTCCTCCCCAGGGCATATAAAGTTAAATTCTACCGTTTGTCATCGTCAAGGTCGAAATTTGAAACATATAATGAATAAAGATATTTTTGCGGGATCGGTTGGACCAATGTAATCCCTCCTTCAAAGTGAAATGCAAGGAGGGATCACATTGGTGCAACCGATCCCGCAAAAATGTTCGTTATATGTTTCAAATTTCGACCTTAACGATGCCAAACGGTAGAATTTAACTTTATATGCCCTAAGGACGAGAGTAAAATTCACTCTGGAAACGTCAGCACAAATAAAGTATTTTGCCTAATAACTCGTTCGTTGAGGTCCATTATTTAAACAAATTAATTATACTAATTTCAAAATCCATATAAACAAGCATGTTGATTTAAAAAATAAAAAATCGACATAAAACAAACTAAACTTAAAGTATTATAATATTACTCGAAGAGCCGCGGTGGTTCATGGGTAAGAGCCCGGTGTTCGGACCGGTGAACTCGGGTTCGAGTCCCGCGGCCGGGCATCTCTGACTTTTTTTACTGATGAAAAAATTGACCATATTTGCCTCGGTAAGACCGCAGCTCGCAGCCGGCTTATCCGAACGGAAAATAAATAGGGCTTGCCTTTCATGTTTGTAAGGGCAAAAGCACATTCTCTATAAGGGCCCTTAGCAAGGCGCATAATGGCGCTCCCATTCGGCCCCGATCGTAATGATAGGGCCTTAGTGAAGCCGGATAATCGCCGTATAAGGGCTACCACATGTGGCCCTGACTATGGCCTGACGTTCATCCCCGCCCTGCGGAAGCCTTAATATCGCATGCACGTGGTTTCATTTTTGAAGTTAAAATAAATTTTCACTGTCTTGTTACTTTGTCGTTATTATGCGGGTAACTTGTCCAAAACAACTTAATGATGTTTTTTTTAATCATTTTAGAGCACTTTAGAGCATCGCGCGTGATTAGTTATTTAATGCAAGAAATTATGGAGAAATAACAAGTCCGGATAAACTGCCCGGGCCGCGTAGGCGCGTCATTACTCGTCTTACTTCGGGCCTTACGGGATGCCGAGTGCCATGTCAGGACCTTGTGATTTTTCTAGGGCATCGGACAAGACCCTTATGTTAGCCCGCCAATTCCCGTTCGGGTAATGGACTTTCTGGGAGCATAATGGCGAGTGAACCAAGTAATAAATAGGCTCTTTGTAACACTAGCAAAATTAAAACACGCTTCGCGTGTACTATTTTGTTTTTGCGATTATGAACACCATTTTTCACTATGATTTTGTTTTAATTAGTTTAAATAATAATATAATTAGATACATGTTTCAAACAAAAAATCAAATGTTTTTATTATATTTTAATTATTAAGTAGTTCTATAAACACTTGAGTTTGAAAACTCAAATCTAGCACATTTTCAATTTAAAAAATTCAAATATTTGCGCTTTTTTCAAATAACCAATCATACCGAATCTTTAAATGAGCCTCTACATTCGTCTATCATTTTTTAGGGAGGAAAAACTTGGTATATACTCAAATTTGACTCCTCTGTCCGCTGTTCATGGTGTGGATTTTTTCTCGTGGCATAGAGGTTTTCCCACATCACAGGAAGCGTGCGTAAGCGCGAATCCTGTGCGATTGCAGGAATAGTGCGGGATATAAAGGGAAGGGTGTTAGGGATCAAACGCACCCACGCCAAGGCGGTAGGGGCGTCCCGTAAAGACCCTGAAATAATGGTATACGGGTAGGAATGACAGAATAAAAAAAAAATACATTACAATATTACTTTTGATACCGAAAAGAAATAAAAAGCCGCTGTCATTACATTGTCACTTAACTTCCTAAAACTAATGTATTTATTCCTTTTCTTAATTTTTTATGACAATAATTACTTGTATCACACCAACTTTCCTCTATCAATATTTGCAATGACACTAATATATATTTGTTGAAAGTACACGTATGAAATCTAAATATACTATTTTTCTCAAATGCTCATATATAATTGCCGCGGCGACAATCAGTCTCGGCTGAGTAACCAGCATGCGCGCGCCAGCACTTTGATTAGCTCGCAAGCCATGCAACTCAAGAGAGAAAGAGAGAGAGCGACACGACAGTGGAAGAAGCCGCCGGCCAGCCACGCAATCTAGCAGCCTGCCTGCTACCTCTCCCCGCGACCATCTTCGCCGTCGTCAACGTCGTCGTCAGCCAGGCAGCCGGTCATACAACCCGACCGGCGAGGCCGCTCCCACATCTGCGGCGAGTTGCGAGCGACAGAGCGAGTGTTGCCGAGGAGAGGCACCCGAGGCGGCCACCGTCCAGCGCAGCTTTTTCTATGGCAAGGCGAATACGGTGTATATCTGGCCCCGCTGTGGCTAGCGTGAGCCAGTATAGGGAATTAGGCTCGTATCGCCGATGAGCGCCAAGTATTCGGCAGCGCACAGCGATCGCCTGCATAGAGAGCGGAGTCTTCGGACTCCGATGACGAGGCTGCGCATCGACGTGCGCATCGTGTCGTGAATTGCCATTTCCGATTGTCAGATAGTATCTTGTGCCTCTTAAATGAATCAAAGGAAATCCTAATATTATGATTCGTGAGTATTGTATTTTGCGTGCGCCCTTTTCCTACATTTCCCACAGCACAGGAATCGGCCTCCCACCGACCCCGCAGCAGTCGGAGCGTCAGTCTCCGGATCCTGCAATACAAATTAGTTGCAGCGCTGCGTTTGGGAACAGGTAGGAGCGTAACGTTACACACTTTCTAAAATTTGAAGATGATAGGATAATTTTTGCAATTGCTATCGTGCAATAACAAAAACGCTATATTTATCTAAATACTATTTTTTTCTCAAAAACAAATGAAGATAATCTCTTGAAATTTTAACCTAATATTGTCCTCAATAAGTGTAATAAATGGTTAAAATTTTCAGTCCATATTTTTTGAGAAATTAATTAAAGAATTATAAACACATTTTTCTTAATAACAAATGCCAGCCTAAAGATAATTTGAAATTAAAAAAAGAGAATGTAGGTAATTTAAAGATCATTCAAAAAAAGTTTATTACGTAAAGTAATATTGGCTGTAACACATAAAAAAACCGATGCCAATTCATTTTAAATATAAAATATGTTTATTCATTATACTTTTTTTTCAGTGATTGAATAATTCATTAATATTTCAAAAATTGCATATTTTTTCTTTTACTGAAATTATTTATTATTTGACACTTATTTTATTTACAAAAAAAGTAATATTTTAAAATATAAAATTAAAAAATTGCTTATACCCTGAGATTAACTTACTCACATTTTCAAAATCATATATAACATCATTTTTTACATTATAAATATATTATTGTATTATTCAATAATTGTGTACATATTATAAAAATTGAAATTAAACTTCTAATTTTGATTTTTTTAATGGTCCGTTATAATTTTCATCATATGAAGAAAGAATAAGAAGAGGATATACTCTTCATTTATTTTTAATAAAATATCGTTGATTGTTGAGTTCATCATTTCTTATACCATCATAATAAAAAAAAAATAAAATAAAATATTATGTAAACACAAATATCAGTGGCAGCAAATAAAAACATTTACATAACTTTGTAAAGGCAAGATGATTGTATATATAATTATATGCCCGTCAACCATAAACGTTTAAATTTTAAAATATTTTTCTCAAAATTGAGTAAGGGTAATTCTTACTATATTCACTTCTTAAATCGTGATTATTCGAAAAATTAGTTCAAACAAGTCTAATCTTTAAAATTTGTATCCCAAAATTCGGTGAGGGTAATTCTTACTATATTCACTTCTTAAATCGCGATTATTCGAAAAATTAGTTCAAACTCAAATATAATTTAAGGTAGTTTAACAGGAAATTGATTTTCTTTGAATTTTCTTAAAAATTAGTGTACACCCGAGAGAAGTTGATTCTTTTCGAACGTGCCTACTCAATTTTAAAATTCTGGCATCTCATTGGACGATTCCAATTTAGGGTTAATGTTTACAATAGTATACAACGATAAATGAGGAGTTTCCACCATACAAAATATGCTTATAGCACAATTTTTCCGATATTGTGATTTTTATCACGGCATTTTCCGGTCAACTACCTTAAATTTAATTATCCCTTGCTATCAGTTTTACCAGAGTAAAATTTTAAATTTACTCACATTATCAAAGATGAAAATTTAGAACAATTTTACTCAAGTTATTTGCACCCGGGGGAAGATCATCCTTTCCGAACGTGCCTAGTCAATTTTAAAATCCGGCAATCTCATTAGACGATACCAATTTACTTTTCCAATGATTTAATAACTATATCTTTTAAAAAATCCATTAATAAATTATTTTACAAAACTTCTACAATTCTTTACAAACTTTTACAAGCAACGAGAAATTCTTTTCCAAAACCTTTACAATCACTTTACAAAAACTTTTACAAACGATAAGAATTTTTTCGTAAACCATAAGAATTATTTTCCGAAACCTATACAATATCCTAAAAAATTATTTACGTTTTATTTTATGAAAAGGAATTCTACGAATAAATAATAAATGTTTGCGTTCTAAAGTCGAAATAAATTTCTTTCACGCGGATACTGAAAGTCAAACCCAAAAAAGTTGTGAAATCAATTAAAGTGTAGTTTTATACTTAACAGACATTATTTACAATGTAGTTTTACTCTTAAAAAGTTGTGAAATCTCTTTAAAAAATTATTTTACAAAAGTAAAAACTTATAGGCAAGAATAAGTTTGGTTACTATTCTGCATAGTTTGTACTTAACAAACATTATTTACTAAACTCTCCCACCCTCTCTTCCCCCTCTCTCTCTCCCTCTGTACCAAAAACTTTAATGAGAGCTTAAATATTTTTTCAAAACAATCAACAAGTTCTTTAAAAAACTAATTTTTTAAATATATTCTATCCACACCATTTGTCTATAGTCCTTTTATTTATTCTGATCTCATATATTCAATAACCACTCTCTACAAATGGTAAGAATTTTTTTCATGACTGTACAAATAACTTTTATTTATTCGAATCTCATCTATTCAATAAGCACTCTGCAAATGGTAATCATTTTTTTCATGACTGTACCAATAATAATATTGTTAATATAAAACTTTCTACGAAAGTATAAAATAAGGCAAGTATTGACGTTTTTTCTGTATAATCTATAAAATAATAATATTTATGTTTTTTTAAAAGAAATCAAATAAATACCAGTGAAAAAGTCTTTTACTTCTTTGAGTCATTGTATGTTGAACAAATTATATGTAAGTAAGTACATTCAAATTGTTCATTGCAATTCAAACAAATGAAAGTTGTGAAATCAATTATCGATAGTCAAGTAATGCAAACAACTCTCGGAAACAACTGTATGTCTATTCTCAGAAATGTACTAAAATTTGTTCATCTTTCTATAGAAATTAAACACAAGAAAGTACTGAAATCAATTTATTGTAGTCAAGTACCCATAAGTTAACTTGACTAAATAATACAACTTTTCGTACTTAAAAATATTCAGTCAGCGGGCATAAAGTACTACTTAATGCCTAACAGGCGTAATAGCTCCCATACTCCTACCAAACTTTATGGAACCTACGCACTTTACGCCCGTGTGGGCGAAAATTATTTTAATAACTACTATGCCTTCTTTTTATTTCTAAAATTCATAAGAATTTTATCAGATATTTACGAAAAGTCAAAGCCTATATAAAAAAATTACATAGTTACCACCACATCGCCATTTTTCATTGATCTTTCTCAATTTTGAAATTTCTATAATATTACGCATCTTGGGAGGACAATAGAAGTCTATAGAGCTGCTCTAGCAGGGGTGATCCTCCAATCTCCCATACATACTTGGCGGGCCCGACGGTTTGCAGTTTAAGGTCTAGACATGGTCATTTTCATATAAATATTCATATGTTTAAAGATCAGATAAAATGTATAAATGGGTTGCTTCTACATATTAAATAGGGCTCAGTATTGAATTTATTACTCTGTTTTTGAATAGAAAGTGCAAACCCGCATGAAAATATCATATGAGATCTCATATGAGAATATTGGACATCAAATCTCATATGAGATCCCATAATATGTAAAATTGCAGATGACATCACACATATGATATCTCATATGAGATCTCATATGATATTTACACGACGGAAAAGAATAAAAAATAGGTGGCTTACAAAATCGTTAATAAAACCTAAAGCACTTTTGAGTAGACAATAAATTTATATGCATTTTTTATCCCATTCCCGTTTAAAAAAAACGGACACAAGAAAAAATATTTTCGGTAATGAAAGTAAATCATGAGATTCTGCACATGTAGGGATATTATATTTAAACGGTATCAATTAAAAATTAGAGCCAATGTAATTATTTATAATGGGCTTATAGGTATAAACATTGTTAATGAATTTATGTAAAAATTTAGTATTCTACATTTACAAAGCCCACCAGTAAACTGGAAACCGTCGGGCCCGCCAAGTATGTATGGGAGATTGGAGGACCACCCCTGCTAGAGCAGCTCTATAGACTTCTATTGTCCTCCCAAGATGCGTAATATTATAGAAATTTCAAAATTGAGAAAGATCAATGAAAAATGGAGATGTGGTGGTAACTATGTAATTTTTTTATATAGGCTTTGACTTTTCGTAAATATCTGATAAAATTCTTATGAATTTTAGAAATAAAAAGAAGGCATAGTAGTTATTAAAATAATTTTCGCCCACACGGGCGTAAAGTGCGTAGGTTCTATAAAGTTTGGTAGGAGTATGGGAGCTATTACGCCTGTTAGGCGTTAAGTAGTACTTTATGCCCGCTGACTGAATATTTTTAAGTAGTTACGAAAAGTTGTATTATTCAGTCAAGTTAACCTATGGGTACTTGACTACAATAAATTGATTTCAGTACTTTCTTGTGTTTAATTTGTATAGAAGGATGAACAAATTTTAGTACATTTCTGAGAATAGACATACCGTTGTTTCCGAGAGTTGTTTGCATTACTTGACTATCGATAATTGATTTCATAACTTTTATTTGTTTGATTTGCAATGAACAATTTGAATGTACTTACTTACATATAATTTGTTCAACATACAATGACTCAAAGAAGTAAAAGCCTTTTTCACTGGTATTTATTTGAATTCTTTTAAAAGAACATAAATATTATTATTTTATAGATTATACAGAAAAAACGTCTATACTTGCCTTATTTTATACTTTCGTAGAAAGATTTATATTAACAATATTATTAGTGGTACAGTCATGAAAAAAATTATTACCATTTGCAGAGTGCTTATTGAATAGATGAGATTCGAATAAATAAAAGTTATTTGTACAGTCATGAAAAAAATTCTTACCATTTGTAGAGAGTGGTTATTGAATATATGAGATCAGAATAAATAAAAGGACTATAGACAAATGGTGTGGATAGAATATATTTAAAAATTAGTTTTTTAAAGAACGTGTTGATTGTTTTGAAAAAATTTTTAAGCTCTCATTAAAGTTTTTGGTACAGAGGGAGAGAGAGAGGGGGAAGAGAGGGTGGGAGAGTTTAGTAAATAATGTTCGTTAAGTACAAACTATGTAGAATAGTAACCAAACTTATTCTTGCCTATAAGTTTTTAGTTTTGTAAAATAATTTTTTAAAGAGATTTCGCAACTTTTTAAGAGTAAAACTACATTGTAAATAATGTCTGTTAAGTATAAAACTACACTTTAATTGATTTCACAACTTTTTTGGGTTTGACTTTCAGTATCCGCGTGAAAGAAATTTATTTCGACTTTAGAACGCAAACATTTATTATTTATTCGTAGAATTCCTTTTCATAAAATAAAACGTAAATAATTTTTTAGGATATTGTATAGGTTTCGGAAAATAATTCTTATGGTTTACGAAAAAATTTTTATCGTTTGTAAAAGTTTTTGTAAAGTGATTGTAAAGGTTTTGGAAAAGAATTTCTCGTTCCTTGCAAACGTTTGTAAAGAATTGTAGAAGTTTTGTAAAATAATTTATTAATGGATTTTTTAAAAGATATAGAAATGGACCATTTTTTGAGATATTTTGTAGAGAAAATATAATAATGAATAATTTACAGATAGAAAATACTTTAAAAAATAGTTTTTAAAAGTGTTTATTATAATTGTCTTAAAAAACATTTAAGCTTTCAGTCAAGTTCTTTGTAGAGAGTTGGACAGTTGTTGAGAGCAAGATTGTTTGGATAAAAAAATTAAACTTTTATTAGTATTTCGACAGAGAATTTCAAGTTGTTAAAAACGATAACAATAATATATTTTTTCTTTGTAGCTATCGCAACGAATAAAAGAAAAAAGTACAAGTTCTCAGAATTATAATTCAAATCTATATCACCTGATTCTCTTGCTTTTATAAAACTTGAAGCTCAAGGTTGGCTGAGAAGTTGAGTTCTCATGTCAACTGCCATTTTCATAGCAGCAGGCGGTACAAAGTTTTTTAAAAACTATTCTTTCGCATCTATTTCTCTGAAATCACCTAATCCTCTAGCCTTTACAAAATGCGAAGCTCAAAGTTTGCCAAGTTAACTACCCTTACGTAACAGAACCTGATACTAAGTTTTTTTACAAAACACTCTTATGCATCCATTTGCTTTTGTTTCTTTGACAAATTATTATTACATTATTAAATTTGTGCTAAAATTTACCTTTAGACTTTTATTGCACATTCTAAAGCTGGAACTCATTTCATTATTTTGATATCCACATATTTCTTTTTCATAATATTTTATCAAAGACTTGCAAGGTTACTAGATCTAATAATTATACTTTTGCATCACAATCAGCTCGCAAATTAAAATGTTGGTTGCAGATTCAACTAGGGGGGCTGCACCTCCCAGCGTGCCTTCGGCACGCCATCCCCCCGCCGCCACACACACCTGCTCCACGCTTTGCTCGTCGCCCGCCCACTCCCTATGTAAAAACTTCGTTTTTACATAATAGGCACGACCGCAATACTCGGAGAACCTTGTATTTTTATAAAAGCGGAAATTGGAACACTTCCGATATTTATAATAAAAAAAATTAAATATATAATAATAATAAAAAACTAGCTGCTCACGGACTCACGGGTGTTCCTAACTACACTGAAAAAAATAGTCTATGAAAAATTATTAAATTATCTAGGAAAATTTACTATGTTGTATGGAAACAAGGTGACAGACTTGAATTGTTTTAAATTTTACAATGTTTTCTATCAAATTTTACAATACTGGAAAGTAAAGTGGAAATCCATCAAGAAAAAAAATCTGCACTGATCGGGAATCGAACCCTAGCCCCCTGGGCCAGAAGCCGCGCTCTTACTCGCTGCGCCAACGTGTTCTTACGGGTATGGTGTTTCGACTCGTCTATATTTGGTACAGCTTGAGGTTATGTTGACTCGCCGACTACAGCCATTAACAGACGACAACTCAATTTTTACTATGTTGGCTTGTAAAAATTCTTATACCTTCTTGTAAAAATTGTTATACCTTCTGTCAATTATTAAAATGTCAGAAATTTACGATGTAGTATAGTAAAATTTGTGACAAATTTTGGCAAAAATTATACAAAATATTTACTAAAAATTACTTTATATCATATTAATCTTTCACTCTCAAATTTTTTACTATGTTACCTTAGTAAATATTATAGCCATTTCTATTAGTTTTTCATCAATGTTATATTAATAATTACTAAAAGTATACTAAATAGGCTCAGAATACAAGTCTGTCACCCCATTACTAGCGAACATAGTAATTTTTCAACAAACATTTTTCTCCGTGTACATATACCTATACAATATCAATTACAAAAAAATACTTGCGCACATAAGCATATATATACACTAATGCCGCGAAAAGGAGAAAAACAGAAGGAGAATTCTCAATACTGATGCATTCGGCAACGGCAATCTGGCTTAGCCCTGCGACCTGCGTGCATGAATACTTACACTGCAGCAGTCGTAACGGCTACGCTAGGTACCTCGGCTCACGGTCGTACACACTTTCCGGACCTATGTATACTACCGTCCTTCGGCTAGGCTGCGTTCGCACACCATGAACAGCGGAAAAACACATGTGACTCGTGCGACCACGAGGTATAAGATATATCTATATATATGATCGCGCGCGCTTTCTGCTACTGCTGAGTAGTGCGGCATGCCGTCAGCCGTGGCGCACATGTGTCCATGGTGTGTGTTGTCAACAATCGAATCGTCTGGCTCCCGCCGTCTCCAGCGATGACTGTGGCTGCTATGTAGTATGCCGCCCTGGTGAATCGTGTTCGCCCTTTCATCGTGTTCGTCGATTGTCGATGATTCGTCGGAGATGGGAAGGCAGTGTGTCAGCGGCGAGAGCAGATTTAGTAAGCATTTTCTCGTTCCTAACCTCTCTGATGGGTGAGTTGATGGTACTTTCGCTTGTTGCAGGTATCTGTGGCAGCGCGAGTAGTGTAAACGACGGGCACTGCTGCAGACTGTTTCTTGAGTGTGTAAATGTTGTCTGAGTCAACTATTTATTAATTATATGTGGTTTTTAGGTGCTCAACTTTCCTTGTTTGGCTCTTACACTAGTGACTATGTGTACAGTTAAGCTGCTGCTTGTGTCTTCAGCGTCTTCAGTGAAACAACGGTTTAAGGTCTCCACCAGTTTTTCCCCACTAGTTGTTACAGGAAGCTGGTACAGTGAGTGAACAACAGCCATTGCTGCAGACTTTTCGTTCGTATGGTATGTTTTTTCGAGTCATCTATTTATTAGTCATATGCGGTTTTTAGGTGCTCAACTCTCCTCGCTTGTCCCCCAGAATAGGGACTGATCTGCTGTACATACGCTTTGCTGATTTCTAGGCTGAGGCAGTCCCTGACATTGAAACACAATTGACGGTCTCTGTCAGTACTTTCCTCCTAGGTGCTGTGGTTACTGACACAGTGGATCGTTGTTAGATGATTCTCAGCAGACTGGCATCCATGGAGTAGTGCCAGCCTAGACCGTCCAGCCCTATTTTCTTGCAACTTCTGCAGCTCTAAGTGATCTTCGAGTGTTAGTGCTTTAAAGTGTGAGGGGATAGGTAATAGGAACTGGGAAATATTATATAAGTGCTGTGTGTGTTGTTAAATGCGATAAGGGTAGGTAGTTGTCCCTGGTAATATTAGCTCGTCTATTTCATTTCTAAGTTTAGTCAGGGTGTAAGAACTCGCTTCAGGGTGTCTGTTGTATTAAAATACATCATTATGTATTTCGCAGACTTCTACCCAGTGAGACTTGCCTATGTAATAGTTTTCTACATGCTGTAAGACTGAGTCAGCTGGAACATTGCATTCTCTATGCATTGAAATTTACCATATTACAACATTTATAGCTCATACATTACACAAAAGTTTTTTTTTTATATGGGAGCGACCAGCAGAAACGGGCCACCGAGCGCGCGCGGTGCCTTTTTTCGCGTAAAAGGCGCTCTGTTTAACTCGTTCATAATCGTATGCTGCGTCTTTGAAAAAAAAGCCAAGGATCTATATCGATAGATTTTTCCTGCTCTTTCCAACGGTGCCATTGTTTTTATTGCGAAACGCTTTCTTCCGGACGAAAACTCGAGTTGAATATTGAAAGCCATTTTTCTCAAAGTATATCATGTTTTTTTTTTTCAAAATAAACTACACCATTGGAAAGTACAACTCTTAAGCTTCAAAACCCTATCTTGGAGAAGTTGGAGAAATAAAGGGTTTAAAAGTAACAACATGAAAAATACAGCGCCGAGGGTCCGCGCGAGCCCCTCGCGCCCGTGTGTACGGCACGTTTAAGTGCACGCTCTATTCAATTCGCTAATAATCGTGTACCAAGTCTCTGAAAAAAGAACTAAGGACGTATATCGATAGATTTTTCCCTGCTCTTTCCAATGGTGCTATTATTTTTATTCCGAAATGCCTCTGTTCGGGATTAGTACCCGAAGTGCCCGCTAGATGGCAAGCACCAAGCGCGCTACCTTCAATGAAAAACACCACCCCGCGAGCTTAAATAGAGGCCTGCGTCGCCCACTAGCCAGGTGCTTTATGCATATGCCTTATTACTTTGCCCCTTTGTCTTATTGCCTTAATAAAAATAAGTTTTAAAGAATATAATTCATTTTGAAGAAAAGACTGATATTTTATTGAAAAAATAGAGTTTAAACATTCAAATGGAATTTTCAACTAGAAAGAAGCATTTCGGAATAAAAATAATAGCATCATTGGAAAGAGCAGGAAAAAATCTATCGATATATGTCCTTAGTTCTTTTTTCAGAGACTTGGTACACGATTATTAGTGAATTGAATAGAGCGTGCACTTAAACGTCCCGTACGCACGGGCGCGAGGGGCTCGCGCGGACCCTCGGCGCTGTCTTTTTCATGTTGTTACTTTTAAACCCTTTATTTCTCCAACTTCTCCAAGATAGGCTTTTGAAGCTTCAGAGTTGTACTTTCCAATGGTGTAGTTTATTTTGAAAAAAAAACATGATATACTTTGAGAAAAATGGCTTTCAATATTCAACTCGAGTTTTCATCCGGAAGAACGCGTTTCGCAATAAAAACAATGGCGCAATTGGAAAGAGCAGAAAAAAATCTATCGATATAGGTCCTTGGTTTTTTTTTCAAAGACGCAGCATACGATTATGAGCGAGTTAAACAGAGCGCCTTTTACGTGAAAAAAGGCACCGCGCGCGCTCGGTGGCCGTTTCTGCTGGACGCTCCAATATAAGATATTCCTTTAACATGTACTTGTATAATATTACACAATTTTGATTCTTTTAGTTCAATCGCTTAGGTCCTGGGAACATAGTAGGTTAAGCTGGGTAATCTTATATCAAATCATTTAAATTTGTTATTAAAAATCTTTTTGTAGAAAACAGGGAAATAGATATTTTGTTTCTTTAATTATTCTTCCAATGTGTTTATCCCATTGAATATTGTAATCAAATGTAATTTTGTATCATATTATTATGTTTTTGTAATTATATTATCTTTGGAATGTTATGTCGATTTTTTCCATCTTATTTAGAGCTATTGTATCGAATACTTCCGTGTAAATCTAGTTCTGTGAAATAATAAGCGAAAATTCACTATACGTGTATTGGGCATCAAAAATCATGTTTATACGTTTAAATGATCCAGTAATTATTGTACATAAAAATGTTAATTGGGAATAAGTTTTGTTTAAACTATATCTACATGCTTTGTATTTAACAGTTTTATTGAAAGTCAAATTCTTGTATGATAAGCGAAAATCGAGTATTTCAGGTGTATTTAGGCATTAAAAATCGTTTTTATAGGTCTAAGCGGTCAGGAATCCATTTTATATGAAAATGTTAAATGGGAAAACTTTTGATTCAATATTATGTAGAACTTTTGTATTGAACGTGTTTGTGTAAAATCAAATCCTGTCAAGTTTTAGCCGAAAATCGTCCATTTTATGTATGTTTTGACGATTAAAATCGTTTTTATAAGTCTAACTCGACAGGAGTTGATTTTACACGAAAATGTTAAGTAGAAAAAAGTTTTGTTTAAATATTATCTACAACTTTTACATTTAACATTTTTGTGAAAAATCAAATGCTGACAAGTTACAGCCGAAAATCGTTCATTTTATGTGTATTTTGGCGTTTAAAATCGTTTTTATAAGTCTAGCTCGTCAGGAGTTGATTTTACAAAAAAATGTTAAATAGGAAAAAGTTTTGTTTTAATATTATCTACAACTTTTGCATTTAACATTTTTATGTAAAATCAAATCCTGAGAAGTTATAGCCGAAAATCATTCATTTTTGACCATTTTCGGCCGTTTTCGCAGTTATCTTGGCAAATATTGTTCGTAGAATAAAGTGTTCAACATAAAAAAGCTGTATTTTAATTAGTTTTAGCAGATAGGCCTGTACATATTAGCTTAAAATTAATTTTTCTAGACATTAGGCTTAAAAATCGATTTTTTGAGATATTTCTTTGTGCTCGCATTTGAAAAATTTTTCATCGATCTATCTCAATATAGAACCAGGACTTAGGTATAATTAGAGGAGTACTTTCCCGCAATCCCGATGAAATCGGTCGAAAATTCATTGAGATAATCGAGAAACTTGAGTACATACGGACGTACAGACATACATCTCAGAAAACGCTTAAAAAGCACTCGCTCTGAGTGGAACATGGTTTTTACACATTAATTTTTCAGTATTTGAATTCTTACAATTTTCGCTCTGGTGAAATTATAAGGCTCTCCCGAGTAGCGGTCGTGCCTAAAAAGTAGCCATTACAGTAATTTATATTATGGTTTCATATGTACTGTATATTCACAGAACAAATGGCTGCTCTGAATCATTTGGTGCCCCTCACCATAAGTCAATCATTAATTACATTATTTTCAACACTTGCATTCGTTGAAGTTTTCACTAGAAACCACTTGAATTAATAATCTATCAGAGACATCTTGCAAAATTAAAAATAAAAGTTTATGAACTAAGAATCATTGGGAGAAAAAAGCTTTCTCGATATTCTTTTATAGTAGAAAGTGTAAAACAGCTTAATTTAATAACTCATGATTGCCGCACACATCTTGTAAAATTAAAAACAATCAGTTTATGAACTATAATTACTGATAATAAAAGCTTTCTTAACATTCTTGTATACTTTTTCAAATAATTATCTGAATCTTGTGTAGAAAAATATTTACTGAGAAATCCTCTGAAACATTTTGACGTCTCCCTCCAATGAGAAAATTATAAAATTAGATTAACTGAGCACTTTTATTCGTTGAAATTTTCACAACAATAACACATCATTTTGGCTTTTTTCTGTATTTTAATGTTCGTTTGGCATAATCTTTTAATTGGTGTTTAAGTAAATATGTACAAGAGCACAGCACTAATATCGACTCAGTTTCTTGAAGTATAGACAAAAAATGCTTTTTTTTAACCAAGCCTCTAACGTCTGACCAATATTTTAAATTCTGATTTTAAGTAGAGGTTCTAAATTTGTTATAAACACTTCATTTAACACATCATACTGCTACTTATTTTATTTATTAAACAAAACATTTTATTATATCTGATCTGAAAACTTGCACTGACTTCACTATTATTATATTTCTAAGTTATTTTCTTGTACAGGATGCTTGTACATTTCCATTTCTTCAGGCCGGTGTTTATAGTATATGCAAAAATTACTAAGAACTCCTCTGAAACATTTTGACGTCTTCCACCGTAAGAAATTTCTCATATAATCTAAAAAAAAATAATAAATCAACACAAAGTGTCAATGTTCATTTTTATAACCAACATTTTGTATTTTAAAAATAGATATTTAGTCATTTAATACGTATCTGATTATTTTTATTGTTGATATACACAAGAAATTTTGAAGTTATCTGAATCTTGTGTAGAAAAATATTTACTGAGAAATCCTCTGAAACATTTGGGCGTCTCCCACCGTGAGAAAATTATAAAATTAGATTAACTGAGCACTTTTATACGTTGAAATTTTCACAACAATAACACATCATTTTTGCTTTTCTCTGTATTTTAATGTTTATTTGGCATAATTTTTTAATTCGTGGTTAAGTAAATATGTACAAGAGCACAGCACTAATATCGACTCAGTTTCTTGAAGAATAACGTCTCACATTATTTTAAATTCTGATTTTAAGTAGAGGTTTTAAATTTGTTATAAACACTTCATTTAACACATCATACCGCTACTTTATTTCATTTATTATACAAAACATTTTATTAATCTGATCTGAAAACTTGCACTGATTTCACTATATTTATATTATAGATATGTCTTGAAAAATATTGTGTCGTAAATAATAATATATTTGCCCCATAGTAATATTGGTTTGGTTTTTCTATCTTGAGTAGTACGTGTCTGTTCTTGTATTAAAATAACTTTTTCTTGTTCATTAATAATAACTCCAAGGGTCATGAGAGCACTCGTTCATTTTTGTTAATTCAAAATTAGATTTTTCAGAAAGTACATTAGAACTCCTCAACATTATTGGCTATAATTATATATATATATCTTCAAAATGACTCGAAAAAAATCTTCTGGTATAATATCTGTAAAAATAAAAAATCTCACAAAGTATCAAGTTTAAAAAAATGAGTTTAGCCATTTAACATTTAGCTAGTAAGTACTTATCTAATGAAAGTTATTTTCCCCATTGATTGATAGACGAATAGATCATTTTTTCTCATCATCACCAGTTGACAACTTGAGATCTTTCAAATAGATAACTAATTAACTAACTCACGATATGATAACATTTGTAAAATGTATATCTATAAAATAATAGATAGATAAAAATTCTTCTTCTTAGATTGCTCAGAATAAGTTCTTAACCTAAACAATCTAGCAACTTCTTGAGATCTTTGAAATGTGTTATTAACTAACTCACGATATGATAACATTTGTATATAAAAAAATACTGACATGTTGTATGTAAGGTTAGATCGATCAGATACGGGTGTGTATATATATATAGATATCCAAGCGTAAGATAGACGACAACCGGAAGTGTCGTAAGAGCTGCAAACCGGACGCCGGAATAAGGAGAAGAAAAGTATAAAAGGAAATCGCACATAAAAAAATTCAGCTCTCTATATCTTCTGAACGAGATAATCTTTTTAAATAAAATGTTTTGATTTGCGCAGAGCAATGAAATGGCTTTCGATTAAGAGGGATATGTTATATAGTAAAAACTAACGCAATATACGTAAAAGCGCATTGAATTTTTCGTACACCCATTTCAATGTATATTTAGCACGGGTCGCTCCTTTACGCTTCTTCTATACTTGCCTTCGGAGCGCTCCCGCGCTCCTTGATAACTTAATAATTGTGAATTTCATATTTTTTTTCTTAATATTTAAATTTTTTGTTATTTCACACTTATTCTATTTGTTTAATACACAAATAATTATATTTAATATTCATGATTTTGACACGTTTAACCGATAAAACAGGATTAATGATAAAGGATGAGTATTACACCATCTCCATAAAAAACAAAAGCAAAAATAAAATATTATGTAAACATAAATATCAGTGGCAGTCAATAAAAACATATACATAAACTTCTAGAGGCAAAATGAGTGTATATAAAATTATATACCCATGAACCATAACCGTTTCAACTTTAAAATTTTTATCCCAAAATTGAGAGAGGGTAATTCTTACTATATTCACTTCAAATCGCGATTATTCGAAAAATTAATTCAAAATCAAACCTTTCCGCAGAGCTCGCTGCAAATTAACCTGAAAAAAAAGCAAGTAAACAACACGCGCGCGTATCGCGAGTCATTTCGATTTTCTAATAACATATACATAAAATCGTTCTCGAAAAATTACGATTTGAAAAGAGGGCTAAAACAGTTTTAACAGTTTTAACCTCAAATATCTCTGAAATGTAGAAACTAATTCTTTTACTCTAACCCTAACAATTCATGTCATAAATAATATACCACCTCTACAGTTCCATCAAATCTACATCTCCATTAAATTTCAAAGTAATTAAATTTTACTCTAGTTATTGTGTAACATCGAAAGTCATTTCCAGAAATACCAAAATTTTAAATATCAAATATCTCAAAAACTTATAATCTGGATCAAAATTTTACATAAATATTGTCCATATCGCATACAAAATAGTTTATAAATTTGGAGCTGATTCATCAAACCCTCCTGGAGAAATTACGATTTGAAAAAAAGGTTAAACAAATTTTAACCTCAAATATCTCTGAAATTTATTGACCAATCACTCAGCCCAAAGGACTTAGCCGAGAGCTATCCAAAATCTGCCTCTACAAGGAATTTCAAAGCGATTAAGTCAATTTTTAAAAAATAAACGTGCTTCATACAAAATGCACTTTTTTCATTTTTCAATTTTTTTCTCAAAAACTAGTCGACAGAATGGATTCAAATTTTTACAGATTATAGTTATTTACATTCTGCATTATCATAATTTTTTTTTTAAATTGACCGTTTATTTTTGGAGGTATAAGGTTTAAAAAAAAAACACGTTATTGTTAATAACAAAAGAACCGCAATAGCTAATATAATTTTTGGAAAATGTAGTTTTTTATGCTCTTTCGAATGCTATCTGTTCGATTCAAATATGTTAATTTTATCATTAAAAAAACACAAAAATGAATTTTGCAAAAATCGAAAATTCGAAATAAAACAAAAACGCATCGGCAAATAAAAAAGAGAATTTCCTTCCCCCATTCACACAAAAAAGAAATGAGACCTGTTCGGTTAAAATCGACGATATAGATCCTGAAATAAAACGGTATACGTAACACACACATACACACACATCCATACAAGCATTTTCGAAAATCATGTGATTCGAACTTCCATCATCTCTATTTGTGTTTCTAGAGCGATTTAACGAAACTTAAAATTTTACTATTACAAAGCTTCCTCTAGGAGGAATAAAAAATTACATAGTTACCAAAACATCTCTATTTTTGATTATTCTTTCTCAATTTTGAAATTTCTATAATATTACGCATCTTAGGAGGACAAGAAAAGTCTAGAGCTGCTCTAGCAGGGGTGGTCCTCCAATCTTCCATACATACTTGGCGGGCCCGATGGTTTGCAGTTTACCGGTGGGCTTTGTAAATGTAGAATTCTAAATTTTTGCATAAAATCCCCTGGTAGAAATGCTAACCAACGGTGCTTCATACAAAATGAACTTTTTTCATTTTTCAATTTTTTTCTCTAAAACTAGTCGACAGAATGGATTCAAATTTTTACAGATTATAACTATTTACATTCTGCATTATCATATTTTTTTTTTTAAATTGACCGTTTATTTTTGGAGTTATATCTTCCTATATTATATAGAGGAATGTTACCACGTAGCCCCCACTCGCCCCCACCTCAGCGCCCCCTCGGCCCCTCCGCACCCCCCTCAGCACCCCCCTCAGCACCCCCCTCAAAATAACGTAAAATTCAGTCAGTTTTTACGTTATTTCGTGACGTATTATTCTGGCAAACTCGCCCCTCACCCTCTCCTCAGAGCCCCATCAGCACCCCTCGGCACCCCCTCATCCCCTCCTCAGCGCTCCCCTCAGCCCCTCCTAGCGCCTCCCTCAATGTTCCCGAAACAATGAAATAAAATAGGACATTCTCATAGTTTTTAAACAAAATTTGTAATATTAAAAATGTAAATACTATGTAAAATTTAATATTGGCAAGCAAAAAAATTATAGTTGAAACGAAAAAACAGTTTTTTCCACGCCATGTCTGCATCCTGGAGGTACTGTTAATGGAAGCGTTGGATTTTTATTTAAAGTGGATCTTCGACAATAGCCCTATATAAACACTTTTCCTGTTAGAAAAATTTTTAGAAGGATATAAATGTACAGTTAAAAGCAATTCCTTTAGAAAAACTTTTAGAAGGATACAAATGTATAGTCACAAGCAATTCCTTTGGAAAAACTTTTAGAAGGATACAATCGTATAGTCAGAAGCAATTCCTTTAGAAAAACTTTTAGAAGAATACAATGTATAATCGGAAGCAATTCCTTTGGAAAAACTTTTAGAAGGATACAAATGTACAGTCAGAAGCAATTCGTTGGAAAAATTTTTAGAAGAATCTAAAGGTATAATCAGAATGTATTGAGGAGTAGGGAAGTTGTATATTACAATATATAATTGTAATATAAAAATACATTTTAATAATTCAAATAATTTTCATTTGGAAACAATTCAAGTGATTTTAAATTAACTTTATTATTTACTGGCAATTATGATTCAGGTCATTACGATATTATGTAAAATTTAATATTGGGAAGCTACAAAATTTAGTTGAAACGAAAAAACAGTTTTTTCTACGCCACGTCACCCTAGTACTATTGTTAATAGGCGCGTGGGATTTATATTTCAAGTGGTATCATCCTTCACCAGTAGCTCTACAACCACTTTCTAAAAACTTTGGAAAAACTTTTAGAAGAATAAAAATAGGATACCGTGATCAAAAAGGTGATTCCTCTAGGGCCAGGCTTTTGTTAATAGTCAAAGAACCTTCCAACTTTGAAATAATATGTATTTGAGCAAAATCTAAGCTTTTTTTGAACTTTCAACCACCATATTGGATCAGCCATTTTGAATTTCGGATGTCTGTTAGCAAAATCGTGATCAGCAACTTCGAAACCTCTGTATTTAAATTTTGAGAAAAACCTAAGCTTTTTTCGAACTTTTAACCGACATATTAGATTCGCCATTTTGAATTTCGAAAGCACAATAGCAAAATCTTGATCAGTAACCTTGAAAATCCCTGTATACCAATTTTCAACAAAATCTGAGCTCTTTTTAGATCTTCTAACGGTCATATTGGATGCACCATTTTTAATTTGAATAGTCTTATAGCAAGATTGTAATTAGCGACCTCGAAATATAAATCTTGATCAACGACCTCGAAAACCTCTGTATACAAACTATAACCAAAGTCTAAGCTTCCTTTGAACTTTTAACCGTCAAATTGGATCCGGCATTTTGAATGTCGAAAGCCTTATAGCAAAATCGTAATGAGCGTCTTCGAAACCTCTGTATTCCAATTTTGAGAAAAATCTAAGCTTCCTTCGAACTTTTGACAGCCCTTTTGAATTTCGGAAGTCTGTTAGCAACATCATGATCAGCGATTTCGAAACCTGTGTATTCCAATTTTGAGAAAAAGCTAAGCTTTTCTCGAACTATTAACCGTCATATTGGATCCGCCATTTTGAACTTCGAAATTCCAATAGCAAAATCTTGATCAGCGACCTCACAAATCTCTGATATAAAATTTTGATATATTATTTTATTTCATTAAAAAAAAACTTTGTATTTATGGCTTGGAAAGGAATAGCTTCTATTTTATTACCAAAGGGTATGACCAGTCATCGTTCATTTAGATTACCTTTAGATTTAAGTAATATTGAAAGTGTATTTGTAAAATTAGATTCTGATAAAAAATAGTTGAGTCCATTTAAGTCCAATGGAAGCTGCATGGTAACAATTTCCGTTGTATGGTAGAAGTCATACAGTTATAAGATTATCTATTCGTACAGAAAATTAACAGAAGATTATTTTTGATAAAAAAATATATTAAATGAATTAAATAAATAGGAAACTACATTAACAGCATGGTTTAAATTAAATAAAATGATGATTTTACGAAAAAAAAGAAATATGTAAACATACCACAATACTATATTTATTCTAATGAAAAAAGTAGTTTTTTGTTACTTATGGTAACAATTATTAAAATAATAAATTATCTATGACTTTATGAAACAGTAATTTTTATCAAAAGTATATAATTTAAAACATTTTTTATTCTATTAATTTTTTCAACACGTCGGGGGTTGGCGAGCGGAGCGAGCAGGGGGCGAAGCCCCACTAGTGTATATATATTGTAACTGGGTTAATTTACGAGAGGGTATTAATCCCTCTCTACGGTGCGCGAAGGTAATATACGGGCGTCTACTACGCCCGGAGCAGCTCGCCGTTGTAGAAGGACCCGTAGGCCGGCAGGAGCGCGTCGGCACAGGTTTCGAACAAGCGCGCCCGGCTTCTATTGTAGAAAGCTTAGGCCGCTTTCTACTAGAGCCGGCACTCCGCTCTGCCGCAACTGCTAACTTCGGCGCACGAATCACCGGCGGCTAGCTATGAACTAGTCTTACCTACCTTCGCCGGTGTTCCCAGACAACGCCGCTCAGGGTAACCTGAGCGACTTTAACTTACAATTCCCCGTTGACGATGCTCCTCTAGGAAGTGATGCCTCCGACCTACCTACTTTTCAGCTGCTGAAAAGGTAGAGGGCGGTATTCGGGGAGACAGGGAACGGTTACTCGCAAAATAATGAATTCGTTACTACAAGAAGTTACATAAAAGAAAAGGTTTATTAAACGAAGGAAATGAGTCGCGCTAGGGGCGCGAAGCACGAAAAAACTATTACAAACTATCGCGCGCAGGCCGAGACTTTACGCGGAGCCGACTGGTCGCACAGCCGGCATGACCGCGTCGAAAGATGCCACGGAATGGCCGCCGCACGCACGTACGCGAGGCTGCTTGCCTCAATGCAAGCAGCGTCGGGTAGCCGCGAAACACAATCCACTCGTGGAGCCGCTCGCACGCAAGATCTACGTGGCGTATATAAAATGAAGCGCAACTTACTTTTGGAGCTGGCCAGCTCGCGCACGCAGGACCTCTTCTCTCTCTCTCTCTCTCTCTCGCTGTCGGGCGATGCGCCGGGCCTTGCGGAGTCTCGTACGGCGCTGGCGGGGTCTCCCTCGTTTTCTCTCTTTCTTTCTTCTTCAACAGCTTGGCGGGGAGCGAGAATGTAGCCGGCGTTGCGTCGGTGGCGTTCCGGTGGCGCAGTGAAAGGCGCGGGTGGCACGAGGCACTAAGAACTCGCAGCACTGACGGAGCGCGGGGAGTACACGTGCTCACCTGTTGAGCGTCAGGACGAAGATGGCCGCGGCGTCGCTTCTCAAGCGCGGCGTTCTTCTCCCGAGATCCGCGTGGCGCGCTATCAGTCGCGATACGTGCAAGCGCGCGAGATTCAAATCTGGCGACGTTGTATGCGCGACTATTTCCCCTTAATGCATATGGCCGTTACAATATATATATATATATATATATATATATATATATATATATATATATATATATATATTTGCATCCTTTGAGGATTCTATTCAGCAACATATCGATACTTTGAGGATTTTTCGGCACTTTGATGATTATCCTCAAAGTGCCACAGGTACGAAATGGTACTTTTGAGGATCTATATTAGTACCTCCTATCTAGAGAGGGAATTATTTCTTTAGTCAAGCGTGCAAGACTCTGGCGAAAGAAACTCTAGATCCTCAAAGTTACGGGTATGAATAATATATATATAGACGTTTCAAGAAAGTGTCAGTCGCAGCCCCCCTTCACCCTCCCTCGCTCCCCCTTCGCGCCCACTTACTCACCCCTCGCGCGCCCTCGCCCCCTCCTCAGCCCCTCACCCCACCCCCATCAGCGCCCCATCAAAATAACGGAAAAATGTGATTATTTACATGTGTTTTGAGAATAGGAGCCCCCCCCCTCGCCCCCCTTTCCGCCCTCACACTCCCCCCTCGCACCACGTCGCCCCCTCCTCGGCTCCCTCCTCAGCTCCCCCCATAGCTCTGCCCGTCAAAATAATGTGATTATTTAAATACTTTTCGTCTAATATTTCAAGTAGTATCCTTCGACGGTTTCAATCTATTTTCGAAAAAATTAGAACCATTTTCTAAAAAATTTGGAAATATTTTTAGAAGAATATAAATATAAAACTTTTCAAACGATATAAATAAAATGCCGTGATTAAAAGGAGTCTAGGGTAGCGTAGATAGCAAGATTGTGATTAGCGATCTCGAAAGCCCATGTATCAAAATTTTAAGCAAATCTAAGCTTCCTTCGAACTTTTGACAGCAAAAAGGTGATTCCTCTAGGGCAAGGCTTTTGTTAATAGTCACAGAACCTTCTAACTTTAAAACAATGTGGAATTGTCGATACAAAAGTACTGTACTATCGTCAAAGAGGTGATTGCTCCAAGGCAAGGATCTTGTTAACTGTCAAATAACCTTACAAATATATAATGTGGATATCTCAGGCGTATAATTTTTGAACAATTCGTTGAAAAAACTTTCAAAAGGATTGAACAATAGTCAGAAGCAATTCCTTTCGAAAAACTTTTAAAAGAATATAAATAGGATATCGTGATCGAAAAGGTGATTCCTCCATGACAGGGCCCTTAATAACAGACGAAGAATATTTTAACTTCGACAAAGAAAACATAAATTACGAGTTACAATTAAAAAAAGATACGGTAATCAAAAAGGTGGTTTCTCTAGGAGAACCGTCCAACTTTAACAAAAGACACGTAAATGTACTCCAAAGAAATAGACATTATGAAAGGAAAAAAATTGTATGTTATAGAACTTCAAAAGGATTATTGAATACATTCAAGCTATAGAAAAATCATGTACAATCATTTCTAAAACTACAGGATAAACATACGGTCGAGCCCAAGAAAGTGGTTCCTCCAGTGCAAGGTTAACAGTTAAAGTATCTTCAAACTTTGACAAAGGAAACGTAATATTTTACATAGAAGGATATAAATTTATAGTCAGAAGCAATTACTTTCGAAAAACTTTTAAAAGGATGTAATAGAATACCGTGATTAAAAAGGTGGATCCCCAAGGCAAGGCTTATGTTAACATTTAATATAATTACCAATGACTTACTAAAATACTAAATGGCCAATCAAGGAGATTCAAGACCCAATCCATTAAGATGGGATTCTACACAAAAAATATATGTCGACGTGAAAAGTATACAGCATGCAAGACAATTGAAATAAAGAAACAACTACATGATCATATTAATGAAGAAGATGAATGTGATTTAATTAATCAAATCAATGAATGCAATATTGATATAATACAAGGACAAATACCATTGATTTGGAATCTAGAACAAAATAAATATCATGAATAGAAAATTTAAAAGATGCCTTTGAACTTGACAGGTTAAACGAAATCGTGGAAAACTATGAAAAAGAAGAAAATAAGTATAATGAATATTATAATATCTTGCTTAAAGAGTAGGATATGAACTGTTTTTTGTTGCTTATGGTAACAATTATTAAAATAATAAAATATCTATGACTTTATCAAACAGTAATTTTTATCAAAAGTATATAATTTAAAAGATATTTATTATATTAATTTTTTCAACACATCGGAGGTTGGCGAGCGGAGCGAGCAGGGGGCGAAGCCCCACTAATATATATATATATATATATATATATATATATATATTATAACGGTGTACTTACGATTGATTCTATGTACAGCGACATTAAAGTTCTCTCCAACAATTTTTATATTTCCATTAATATATAATTAGGCATGCAAGCATATATATATATATGTATGAGATTTAATTTATCAGTAAGCGCAAGGGAGCTGGAGAATGTCAAGGGTCTTTAAAAGATCACTCACAGCAATTATCACAAACACTTTAAGATTTATTATAAAGAAAAGTAATTAAAAATACGGAATATCTAATATATGTAGTTGCAATTATAATTTAGTGTTGAGCGCGAGCTGGGTCGTTCCTAGCGAACTAACTAATATCCTACGTTTCGACAAATATACAACGCGATGCAATGACTGAACGGTTTCGGTAGAGTGGGACGCAAATTCAAGCGCGAACACACGAGCGAACATTTCGACACGATAACAATACGGTTTCGGCGCGTTTTTGACGTGCAATACAACAATCTTTTACCAGCTCCAGACGACGGCTAGAGTCGGAGCGCACGACGCGAGAGAGAGCAGTGAAAACGAGGTGGACGCTGCCTAACGACTTACCAGCTCGGAGTTGGGACGAGTGCGAGGCTGCAGGCCAGACGACGGAGTTGCGGTAGCTGAGTCGACGGGTGGCAGGTTTCGGCAGGCGGCGGCTATCGGCAGACCACGGCTTTCAGCAGGCGACAGCTTCCAGCAGGCGACGGCTTTCGACAGACGACAGACGATGCTTTCTTAAAGCGGCGTTGCGGGAGCAGAACAACTATAGCGCGTGCTGCGATCTACAAAGGAGAGGCCGAGCAGCGCAAGCCGATGGACGAACGAGCCCCTCAAAGTCCCCGAGAGCGAGCGCCACCACTCGTTCTTGTTCGGGCACTAGACTCTTCCTCTCTCTCTTTCACTCTCCCATGACACAAGTGGCGACAGCGCGCAGCCGGTTGTTTATGTGCGCGCATGCTCCGGTGTTCTGCACGACGACGACGACAACGTGATCTCCCGACGAAGGTGCTTGTGCATCAATGAAGGAGAGACAGGTGAAGCCCTCACAGGGTGTGCGGGGCCTCCAACAGCTGTGCTCTCTACCTTTGCAAGCACATGATCCATCATCGGAGGAGGTTAGGTTCTTCTGCTCCACCTGATCAAGAGTATAAGTGCATCCAGGTAGGATCAGTAATTTACTCTACTAATTTTGTGTTCTTCTACATATCTTTAGTCTTGTTTTGTTGCAGGTCACAAGTAGACGAATAGCGAGGGATGACATGCAGAAACTTTCTCCAGAGGTGCAGCAGTTCACCCATAAATCTTTTTCTCCAGTGCAGCTCCGCCTTTTTCTTGAATGACAGCGTCCATTTACATTATTCCATTACATACAAGGTAAATTATGTTCCTCCTTATTCTCTATTATGCACTTACTCCATTATCTTTGTTTATTTGCAGGTGTAGGCAGCAGAGTCACAGCAGCAGAGTCGATAACGAGGCCAGTGGCGCTCCAGCGCCACATATTCTTAGCATCTAACGTGTTTCCACTACTAAGTCATTCTCATACTGCTTATTCCGTTTCGATATTACCCATCTTCTTCTCCAATTAACGATATTTTCCTCCTACAGGTTCACATCAGAGCTGCCACCTTCACATGCCAAGGCGACTCAATAGGAAAATGAGCCCAGCTCACTCGCATCGCAGAGCATTATTTAGTATAAGGGATGGCAGGAGCTACGTCATCTTCAGCAGGAGCGGGGCATGATTGCAGCACGAGGAGCTCACAATGCTCCTCCACAAGAGGACACACAGTCTTCGCTTCTGGTGTAGTTTACTGGTAACAGTGTACATTAGGGGGTTGTAAGGGTTACTTGAGCCCTCTTCTGCCAAGCATTCTTTTTCTCAAACTAGGTTTTTCTGTTCTGGATGCTTAGCCAGAAAAAAACCCTTACAGCCGTAGCTGGAGTTTTTCTATTTTTCCTCACTTAATTGTAATGCTCAAAAAGTGAGCGTTACAAACTCCCCCTCCCAAGACCGAAGAGCGTCCCGCGGTTCGCGAAAAAAAAACTCCTAACACCAAATTCACAATATCTACGAAGTTCGTGACTACTATACTTAACAACGTCGATTGGTACAGAAACGCTTCCTATTCTAACGCTAGACTCTCTTACAATCACACAAGGTTCGCTCGCATTTGCACTCCATTCGCACATAGTTTTTTATCGATTGGACCGCAGCTGATCATTGACTTGACAATAATTTAATAGAAGACGTTATATAGCGTTCGACTCAATAATGCAAAAATAATAAAGTATTTTAACGCGAAGCAAAACAAAAGAAAGATAAAGGTATTTTGCAGATGACAAAGACTACTCTACAAACTGAATAATGATTTTTGTTGTCGATAATCAAACGAAGTGTTCTACTGGAGGCAAAAAAAAATAATTTCCATACAAAAAAGGTATTCTGCCAAATGAACAATTGTTTGTTGTCCTCGATAAGTAACAAAAGTGTTATAATACGCAAAAGAAATGATTCACAAACAAAAAAAAAGTATTTTGTAAAACGAACAATAGTTTTTGTTTAGTTTACGCAAGCGACGTATTCTACAACGACAAAGAACATTTTTGTTTCCTGAGTGAACAATGGTTTTTTGTTCTTATTAGCGCGATAATATCAGTTTGATCTGGTAAGTGGCCGTAACAAGTTTGTGTTAAAACGGGGAGATAGCCTTTCGAATCAACATGCTGAAGCTACGGTTATGCACATATTTCGTATTCATGCGTAGCCATGTGGCGTACCTCAATCTGTTCTTACTCAACTCTATTGCCATCTCACCAATACGCTCTTCATTAGCAACCCCCATACTTACTATCCTGACAAATGGCAGTAAGTAAGCCCCCCATTACTACGGTGGCAACCCGTTGTACGAGAGATTATGCACAATTTGGGACATTTCTACCTATTGCAAAGTTGTCTCGACACTACCACAAAAGTTTAGGTAAGGGTGTTTTGATAAACATAGGGTGGGTTGTTAAGCGTAATTTGATCATGAAAATTTTGTGCTTATCATCGTATCTACCTAACCCGCTCAGCACCAACGACAATTGTGCAGAGCTTTCTATTCTTGGCGATAGCATGACTAACATACTTACGATTACTGCGATCTAATATCATTAACCCTATCCTTATCATCAATGACTATTTTAAGTTAAGGACTTTTTGGGGTAATGGTGTTTGAAGGAAGTTATTTCCTGTTTTACAACTATGTATTATTGGACAAACCCTTAGCACTGACGATCGCGCTAGGGATGTCATCTTAGAAGTGGGCCGACACATTCCAGAGACACGTTTCAGGCGTGATCTCCAAAACTTTTTCCGAACCCTTAGCATCGACGACAAATGTGCTCAGAGCATGTAATCGGGACTAGTGATTTGATGCCTCCTCTAATTTGAGAAGTCTCTCTACTGTTATCTCAACTCATCGACTACAATATGAGGAGAAAAGGGCGGGGTCGCTTTTTGGACATTCGATGACAAAATTCATAGATCAACTGATAAGAATTTTTCCATCGGTCTTACAGTCTTGCAAATTAAATTAAAATAATTCATATTTATGGCAGTCAGATTGCCCTTGTTTATAATCACCCCCGCAGAATCTGAAATAAAAACTTAATTAAAACCTGGAAAAAACTTTGTTAGCAAAGGATGATCTGACTGCCCCCCACCACCAAATTGCTCACCGTTTCGAGCCCGCGGCTCCTCCTCAGGGACTGAAATGAAACCCGCGATACACCTCCTCATATACCCTCATGCCCCCTTCTTTTCTCTTACCCCCACGACCATCCACTTTCCACTCTCCAACGTTGCATTCTCACTTAAATTAAGAAAGAATGATAAATGCTGTCTAATTTACTTGACTCTATCATTAAATTTACATTATTCCGATTTCTTAGAATGTGAATATTTTCAAGGCTTTCCCTCTTATATTTATTCTTAATCCCCTGTTCCAAAATATCCACACTCCCAAAATCGAAAGAATGCAAACTAAATAGTAAACAATGTTATTTCAAACCCGATGTACAACTTGAGCTGCGTTAACTATATTGATGTTCATATATTCTCTTTTTCAAATATCTACCCGTTTGACCAATATAACAACCATTACCATCCCTACGAATTAATTTTATAAACTACTCCCGATTTTAAACATTTATCATCCTTGTCTTTACAATTACTAAATAACCTTTCTAAATTATTATCGTTTCTAAAGAAAACTTGAGTATTATGTTTACTAAAAACCCTTCTAATCCTTTCCGACAAACCTCTTACATATGGTAAACTAAAATATGCGATCTTTCCATTTCTATTCCTTGTTTGATTATCTACCCGCTGCTTCAATCAACCATTATAAATTTCCCACACTCTCTCATCAATCATTTTATCAATAAATTTTACCGGATAACTATTCTTAATAAATATTTCTCTAAATAAATTAAAATTCTTTTTCCTAAAATCTTTATGTGACAATTTAATCGCTCTGTCAATGACACCCTTGATCGCACCTGTCTTGTTTCCGAATTGGTGGTGAGAATCAAAATTTAAAAATCTACCTGACCATGTAGGTTTTCTATACCAAACTAATTTCACTCTATTATTATTAACTGTAATGACTCTAATATCTAAAAAACTCAATTGATTATCTTTCTCAACTTCTTTTGTGAATTTAATTCTATCATGAATAGAATTAAACACATTCACCATTTCATCAACAAAACATTCAGGTACAACTGCAAAAATGTCATCAACATATCTTTTAAAAATTATTGGCTGAAAAACCAACTTAGACAAAGCAACACTTTCCAATTTTTCCATTACTAAATTCGCTATAACAGGCGACAAAGGTAATCCCATTGGACAACCATATCTTAGCTCATATAAATTATTATCAAAAGAAAAAATTGTGTTTTTAAAAACCAAATTAAGTGCCTTTATAAATTCATCTTTTGTTAAACTAGTATGTACTTTAACTTCAGACCATTTATCTTGTATAATATCATTCAACAACTCTAAAGGTATGATGAGAGAGTGTGGGAAATTTATAACGGTGGAATAGCAATGGAAAGAACGCATATTTTAGTTACCATATGTTAGAGGTTTGTCGGAAAGGATTAGAAGGGTTTTTAGTAAACAAAATATTCAAGTTTTCTTTAGAAAAGATAATAATTTAGAAAGGTTATTTAGTAATTGTAAAATTAATTGTAGGGATTGTAATGGTTGTTATATTGGTCAAACGGGTAGATATTTGAAAAAGAGAATATATGAACATCAATATAGTTTACGCAGCTCAAGTTGTACATCGGGTTTGAAAAAACATTGTTTAAATAGTTTGCATTCTTTCGATTTTGGGAGTGTGGATATTTTGGAACAGGGGATTAAGAATAAATATAAGAGGGAAAGCCTTGAAAGTATTCACATTCTAAGAAATCGGAATAATGTAAATTTAATGATAGAATCAAGTAAATTAGACAGCATTTATCATTCTTTATTAATTTAAGTGAGAATGGAAAGTTGGAGAGGGGAAAGTGGATGGTCGTGGGGGTAAGAAAAAAGAAGGGGGTATATAAGGAGATGTATCGCGGGTTTCATTTCAGTCCCTGAACGTGAACTGAAAGAGACCTTTGCCTGGTATTGCAAACGCTGTAAACTCTTTACTCGATTGCTCGAAAGGGATTCGATTATAAGCTTGTTTTAAATCGATTTTCGACCGATATTTCGTGTTTTCTAAATTGGCCGGTAGGCTATCTATATGGGATAGGGGGTATGCATCTTTCTTTGTGACTTTGTTAAGTGGACGATAGTTAATACAAAGCCGAGTGGTGCCATCTACTTTAGGTACGATGACGGCACAACTACTCCACGAACTTTGTGAGGGCTCGATTATACCCTCTGCCAACAATACATCTACTCCTGCATGAGCAGCTACTCACAGCGTTGGCGACACATGTCTAGCTCTCTGTTTTATTGGTGGATGATCCTGTACGTCAATTTTATGGGGCGTAATCCGTGCAGCCTCTATTTTTCCACTGTGAGTGTCGAGATGTGGGTCTAGTCCGACACATAAGAAGATTCTTTTCCCCTGAGAAAGCTCAGCAACACTGTCGATGGTTGCTATTGCTACGCCTGTAGTAGGGTCCTGATTTTTGGGATAGCAGGGGTGAACGATACCTTTTGGAGTGTACCAAGTTCGGTCTGCGAAATTGATTCGCATTTGCAGGCACACCATAAGGTCCATTCCTATTATAATGTCATAGTTAAGAGAATTCGACACCCTAATGCGAGTGGTGACTTTATCTTCGCCTATCGTGAATGTTAATCCTACCTCGCCTAATATTTTCTCCGTTTGGCCATTTGCCAGGACCATGTACGTTGAACAGGGTGTTATTCTAGATTTGACTAACTCAGCTGGCTTTGGACCTAAGAACGAGGCTATGGCTCCACTATCGAGTAATGCTGGGAAGACGCGACCATGAATATCGACACTAACATAGAGGCGATTGTCAACATGTCCTACTGCTGCCGTTTGATACGGTGGCGTTGATGTAAAACATGTTTTGGCTGAATTTTTCTCCGATTTACTCGGAGATCCTACTGAGGCTAACGCGCTACTATTTGACGATGACGAATTTTGTTTCTTATCCCCTTCTGCCGTCCCCTTGGTTGCGTTGCTGCAGTTTAAACACGTTGGGACAACAACTCCTGGGTGTCCACACCTGTAGTATAGTGTCCCTTGCCTTTCTTTGCAGCATCTCGCCCAGTGTCATTGCTTCTGGCATACCCAGCATTTGTCCTCTGCTGTTATTTTTCCGTGGAGTTTGACTGGTCGATGGACTATTGTTCGACGGCGCTGGTTGGCGTGTTTTCGTCGGCACATTCTTACTTCCTTGCGCCTTGGTGATTGGCTGGTCTGTCTTCGCTCTTGGGGTTGTGCTATTTTAGGGCGTGACATTGCCCCGTTGTCGTTTCAATACAGGGTAGTCCTTAGAAATTTCGTTCACAGCGGCCACATTTTGATCAACTTCGACTTCAGTTGTATTTATGACCGCTGCTCTCGTACGCTTTGTCACTTTGTATGCAAAATTCGGAAAGAGCGACAATTCGGGAGGTGGTGGGGGACGATAAGTTTTTTCTTTTTCTCGCCTCACCTCCTCTCTTTGTCCCAAGATCCGCAATTCTTCAAACGTTTTGAACTGGTACCTAAATATAAAACGATAAAGCAAAGCGTGCAAGTTTCGATATGCCCTCTCGAGCTATGCCTCCAAGGTCATTTTCGACACTACTTTATCTAACAACAATCTCAAATTAGAAATAAAAGATGAAATTGGTTCGTCTGGCCCTTGAGTCCTCGATCGAATTTCTTCTTCCAGACGAGCTTGGAAATCAGGGACACCGTATTGCAAACGAAGAGCTGAAAAAAAGTCGGTTGTGGATCTCCAGTTTTTACTCAATGGCCTAGCCAAAGAACGGGCTGCACCAGACAAAATCGACGGAATCAATTTCAAAATTTCACAATCTGTGACACTCAACGAGTACTGGCACTCTTTAATTCTTTCTATGAATTCCTCGACGTCTTCTTTATACTCAAAATGGAAGAACGTGTTGGCCATATGCTGGCCCGTATTCCATCGGAGGATAGTGTCCGTGAAGTTGATACATAGGTGGGTAGGGCCAAGTATAACCACTACTAGGGGGATAAAAACCCATGCTACCATCAAATCCCTGGTGGGGGCCCTGCCCTGCGAGTGACGATCTCGCATTTTCTCCCAGAGGCTGTTGAGGGTTATGTCTCCTCGAACCTTCCATATCTGACGGATTTTGCTGATTTATAACCGCCTGAGGATTTTCTATTCTACTCGACGGAAATTGACTTGCTACTGATTGGGTATTAGATTCCCCGATTGACCAGGGAACCAATCCAGGAAGCTGAAGATTAGCTTCTCTGCCTAAATTCGTTTCTATCCAAGAGGGATACGACAACTGACTAGTTTCGATACGAGAGATTCTATTATATGCAGCCGAAGTTTCGATATGCATTGGAGGGTGACTTTCAAAATGCACTTTTGCGGTAGTGGTTTGTGAAGTTCGTGGCGGCACTACGGAGAATGTTTCCGTTGTGTTAGGTAAATGGCGGAATTGGGGATGTTAGTGTTGAGAATGGTAGCGTGAGTAGTGTTTCAAACCACCCGGAAGGTTGGCTTGGGTTTCGAGAATTTGGTTATTATTGGAAAAGGGGTATAGTGTGGATTGTGAATTCGGTTGACTGTTCAAATACTGATTAATCGAGTTTCTACTATCGAGGACTTTTGATCTAGCCCCATACGGATGCGGTGTGGCACCAGTGCTCATCACTGTCATCAACTGGATGGGATTGGAGGATAATCCAGTATAAATCGATTCATACATCCTAGGTGGATTTTCGGCATAAATGGTCGATACCATGCCAGATGCTACGCTACTATTTGCAACCGTTGTCATGGTCGAGGCGACGGAGGCCATCTGGGCGGATTGATCCAATATTTCTTTCACTGTTGAGTTGGATGCTGGATCTCCTCCCCTCCGTGACCTTTCCAAGTCCGGTCTCAGTAGTCACATCCATAAAAGTTTCATCACGCTCTAGTCCCGGTACTAGAGATCCCCTCGATGTATCATTATTCTCTAGGATATCCCAGGAAGCTGCTCTAGCTCCAAAAGTTCGACGCAAGTCAAATCTTACTAAACGATCGATTAGTTCCGGCATACTTCCTTCTCAACTTAACCGACTACTCTTCACCGCCTGGAACATTTTCTCTCGACTATAAGATTGGAAAACCGATTCTAACCGATCCCTTTCGGCAACTACCTGCGGCTGATTATCTCTCTCGACATTCGAAGCCATCGCGACTACAATAAATAACTACTTAATTTTATTCCTAACGAAGACGAATAAAATAAGAAAATAATAACGAGTCTTATTATTTAGGGGTGAAACGGATTTCACCCTACGCTTACGTAAGCGCAAATTCTTAGGGAGCCGTTTGGCTTATTTTCTCGGGATGCCAAGGCGCTCGTAAATTCGAGAAATGAGAAAAAAAACAAAATAAATGCTGACCAATGAAAAGCAGAAAAGCAGAAAGAAGGATACAAAAAAAAGAAAAGATCTTAATCAAGAGCTGCTGTATTCTGTTACCGAAGAGCAACAAGCGCAAAAAAAAAACAATGCAGTTGAAATAAAATCAACTCAAAGGCAAAAAAAAATCAGACTAGAAAAGAAAAAGATTAAGAAATCCAAAAAAAAAAAATAATTTTCTAGTGTGCTGAAACAAATCAGTTTAACAACAAAGCAATATCTTTGTTGTTACTGATCGTTTGCCTCATCCAGAACAACCAAATATAAGAGTATATTCTCGGATTCTCAAGTCTTAACAGTGGTTCCGGTACAAATCGAACGTAAGTTTACTAGATCGTCTCGATCAAACGATAAATCTTTAAAATAAGTTCTTGGGAGAAGAGAAAATACTTTTATAACATTGATAACTAATATAGAATAAATCCGAGCTTCTTGCTTTGCAGTAAGAAGTTAGGGGGATCATTGTAGCATGAATCGCCCAAACTTCGGAGGATAAGTAAGTACGGCTCGTCGAGTTATTAACAGCAAATTATATAACAAATATATAGCTGCATAGCAAGTGACAAGATAAATTTACATAGTGAAATCAAAATATATTACACGAAAAATACAAATAAGAAAATTGAAAAAAATCAATAATAAAACGATTTGAAGGAAAAATAATCAAATAATATTGCAATATATAAACAAGAACATTATAATAACAAAGTATACTTACACAATTCAGAGTAATTATAAAATAAATCAAAAATACATTACCTGAAAAATAAGAATTAGCTTAATAGCGAACCACAAATCAAGAGATTATATAATAACATACAAAATTTTTCTTTAAATAAATAGTCATTGCATAAACAAATATTGTATCTTAAATAATAAAAGATAAAACATTGAAATACTAGGAAACGGAAACCTAAGCAATCGAGATATAGAAGTATCAAATAAATAAATAAACTATATTGTTAAGTGAACAATTGCAAAAAAAATTTACACAAAAAAATAGTTGAACTTATGATATAAACATATTTAACCAAAAATATTAAGTATATTATAAGGAAAGGAGTAATATGTCATGTCAAATCAGAAAGGTGTAGGAAATAAGGAAAACGAAGGGATTTTAACCAGACAGACGACCCAAAGAAATCCAGAACTTAAAAAGCAAATAGACGAGAAAAATAAAGAAGCTAATATTTTTGGAAGGAAACCGAGAGTACCAAGATCACCTCCGAGCATAAACTTGTCTAAAAATGTATCACATACTTACGTTACCGTACCAACTGACTCAAAAACAGGGGAAAATACGGAAAAAGCTTCAATTCCAACGACTTCAAAAGCAGATCTTAACGTATCAGAAAAACTAGATTCACAAATTACAGCTAACTTAGAGCAAAACGAGAACACTACAGACTCCACACAAGACTTAATAGACGGAAACAAATCTACAAAAAATATAAATAATATTATAATTCCGGAATTAAAACAGGATATTACATCACCAACTAATTTTCATACACCGAATACACCAAGTCAGAGTCCTGCATTTTTTGACGAATCAATACATTTCGAAAACAGCAGAGAAAACGACTATATGGACATAGACTGATTACTCAATGAACAAAGTTTGATTTTAGCTAGAGATAACAACTTGAATAATAACGAACAGGGAGAAATTCCAATAATTCAAAACTTAATTGAGCTTGAAACGGAAAGGTCAAACCAAACATTAAAATTACCCCTTAGAGAAGTTGCACAATTAGTACCGGACTTTGACGGAAAAAATATTCCACTTGATGAATATATAGAAAAACTAAAACAAGCGAAAAGAATAATATCGAATAATGATGAGCAGAACATAGTTCAGGTTCTCAAAAGAAAAACTTAGCAAATGTAGAGATCGCAAGTATTAAGACGTTTATTCATACCATACGTAAAATATATCCATCGACGGATAATATACATTCATTATACGGAAAACTAACAGAACAAATTCAAAAATTAGATGAAGATGTATTAGACACACAAATAATGGAATTGAAAGAATTAGAACCAAATGTAACAGCAGAAATATTAGCAGCATTTAAAACAGGATTAGAAAACGAAATACTCAGCAGTTTTAAAAAAGGATTAAAGTAACAAATTCGAATAGAACTCGGAGAACAGCAAAACATGGATAACGCAGTACAAAAAGCTATTGAAATTGAATCAAGCTTAAAAAAACAAAATATATTAAGGAATGATACTACAAGCATATTGTTTAATTTCGAAGCCCCAAATCCAAATAAAAGTAAATCAGTTTTTTGCCAATTATGTAGGGAAATAAATCACGAAGCATTATTTTGCATGAAAGCTTCATATGTCTACTGTAAAAGTAAAGAGCATGTATTGGGTCCTTGAATAAGTTCTCGCTGTTTTCTAACAGATGGCGTTACCAGGACTAACAAGGAAGGTACCCCAAGTGTAAGTCGCCGATTTGGACGATATTGCAATATGTTGTAGTACATTAAAAAATAAGAGACACGTATTTTTTTTTACGTGCTGATAGACACTTTAAGGGGGTGAAATCTACCCCTAAAGTTCACCCTCAAAAACAGTTTTTTTCAAATATTTCAAAAACGAATAAAGCTAGCTTAATGAAACCGACGCCAAAAGTTGTAGAATAAAAAAGCCTTCCAAATAGCATTACTTTCAATTTTAAGGGTAGCAACCCCTATTTTTTTTCAAGAAAACTAAGCTTTTTTCATCAATTTTCAGCTATAAAAATTATAATAAATTATATATCGCCTTAAAACTGATTCCATTTAAATGAAAATTAAAAAAATAAAGTTGACCTGTCCCGTGGTTTTAACCAAAATTATTTTTTAGGGGATAACTACCTTAATAAAACTAACGCTAAAAATCTTAAAATTAAAAAGGCCACAAATCTGTATCACTTTCAATTTTAAGGGTAGGAACCCCTATTTTTCTCTTTTTAAGGAAATTAAGAGACTTTATTGATTTCAATGGTGAAACTTATCGATTTTTATCGACTTCTACTAACTTTTTCTAGCAGGGAGGGTAAATGTGTTTATTATTTTTTTCTGAAAAAATTGCGTAAATAATCAAAATTTAGTGAGATTAATTTTTTTTCAAAAAAATAATAAAAATTAAAGTTACGTGTTGCAGAAAAATACAAAATGAAATGATAACTAATGTAAATATGGTTTTTGTTTTAACAACACAAGTTTTATTATTACTATTACTACAAAAAATTTAAAGTATTCTCAAAAAAGTAATTGTTTGTCGAATAGCTCGAGGCATTATGGATTGTAAGTTGTACAATAATGATATTCTTCAAAAAAGTGTTTTAAGCATAAAGATTTTTACACCACGAACATCTAACAATTGCAACATTATTACAACCATTGATCTCACAATGCGTTGCACAGGAATCTCCGAAACTGAAACTTACGGGGTCATCGAAATCTCCTGGTCGATTCACTTTTATATTGGATTCGTTTTTATACCACGAATATTTAAATAGATTTTCATATCGTGGAGATGAAAATTGGTTATGAACCAAAGACTGTAATTTAATTATATTATTTCTCAGATGTAAATTTAAGTCTTCGTCTATGAGCAAAACATGGTCTGAAAAGTCTTTAACATAGTTATTCCATGTGCGGAATCCATATACATCTAACGGCTGTATGTTTCCAGTCGTTCCTGTAGGTATCATTTTGAGATGTAATGTTTTATCGTGTGGCGTAACTTCCTGTACAATCGTTGGACAATGACCACTCCACGAATCAATTAGCAGCATGCTTCTAGGTTCAACTTGAGGAAAATATACCTCTTTTAACCACGCCTTAAAGAGTTCTACAAATTTTGATTTTATTTAAATGTGTCTTCCGAAATAATTAACGTTTTATTTTTAGAAATTAATAGAACGTGATTTTACCTGAATTAAGTTTTCCAGATGTCGAGGATGTAACATATACGTTTGTAGGCACAAACAAATTTTGTCAGACAATTGGTCCAAATTCTCCGCTTCGTTCCGTTAACACTAAAAATAATGGTGATAGTAACTTTCCTGTGGCTGAAATTGTCGGCTGTACAGTATAGCTATGAGTTGTTAATGTGACCGACTGTACAAGGCACTGTAATTTCTTTTCTCCTTCAAAAGCAAGAGATCGACCAGAATGCATTTCCAACTGAAAACCAGACTGGTCTGAATTATATGTATTGTCAGCGCCTATTTGATTAATCAATTGTTTGACTTCTGTTACGAATTCTACTTCTTTTTTATGCAAATCATTTCTATTTTCTATACTTTTTTTTGTGATAAATTTATTAATTTTTCGAGAAACAATTCTATGGGTGTTTTTAAATTTTGAAAGCCAATGTTTTGAAGCTTTAAATCTTAGTCCTCATTTCCGATTAATTTTCGTGCTTGCAGAGCCCATCTTCTTAAATCGTTGTCATGAATTATTAATCCAGCTTTAGTAGCAGCTTTAAAATTTTCTAGTGTGAAATCGCAAATTCTTGCAATTTTTTCTCGGTAAGTTCCACCTTGATTGATTTGGTGAGCCCAGCGATGTAACTGTGTTTCAGAACTGACTTTCCTGAATCTATTTTGAACTGTTTTAAACGATAAATTCTTTTTTGTTTTTCCACTTCTCCAATATTCTACAGCCCTTTTTTTGTATTCAAAACTCAATGGTTCTTCATGTCCCGTACATTGATCCGTAGGTAATTCAGGATAGTAAGGAAGTGTATGTAAATCAACATCTTCCACAATACGTGCATCTGTTTCTTTATATTCTTCTTGAAAATCCAACGATTATTCCATTATAACATCTATGCTATTAGACGATTCCATTAAATCTAACAGTATCATTTGGAAATGGTCTTTTATTTCTATTTCTTTAATATTATTAGGCCTATCTTCAATATCAAGTGTTTGGAAATAGGCAAGCAGCAAATTAATAACATTCAGAGGATTAATTTTCATTTTGAGTGCTAAAATAATCAAACATTTATAAGAATAATTGCATACAGAAATAGTATCTTTACAACACACATATATAGAATGCTGAAAATAAAAACATTTTTTTAATTTGTATGCGTCACCCCTCTAAACGTTACATTACTATGTTGCGAGAACATAGCTATTTCTCAATGAGGAAGCTTTGTACGTTGTACGTTGTACGCTTTTACTGATGTACGCCATCATACGACCAATGTCTTTTTACCGGGAAATATTTGTTTAAATATTAAAAAAAACCCATATTTTCACAAGATAATAATGTTGCATTTAAAAAGGCGACACATACAAATAAAACAAATATTTATACTTTGGGCCATCCTGTTAAGAATCTATTAAGAATATCGTATCTGTATATTTCTTTACTAAAGCGCTTGATTAAAATGAAAAGAAGGTAATCTCGAGTTTTTTTTTAAATTTGTAAACAGTAATCAATAAAATGTATTGCACAATGCCTGTTAATTTAGATTTATTAAAATTAAGATTTAGTTATTTAAAATTATTATTTGTATGTAAAATTTATTATTTGTAAAACATCTAATAGTAAAGGAACCGTATACAATTTTGGCTAAAAATTGAATCAGGAGTCTATAATTTTGTTAATAACAGAAAGTAAACAATACAGTATACACAATAAAGTATATTTTGATACATTTTTTAATTTTTGTAAAAATATTAAAAATACTTTATGCACTTATAAATCAGGATTTTTTAAATCTTTAAAATTAAAGAAAAATCAATTTAAACTATTTGTGCTCTATAACGTCAAATGTATCTCCAAAAAATGTAACAATGTACGAAATTGCATACTTTTTAATATGTTCATTAAAAATAACGCAAAATATAATTTTGAAAAGCTGTTATAATTTTATTAAAGCCTATAGACAGATACGAAACTCTTACAATTAATGCATTAGATCTGATATATAAATAGACATTTACCTGTAGTTTTGTAGTGCTGCTGACATTAAAAAAAAATGAATTGATGCAATATTACAGCCACAATATTGTAGAAATAACCACTTTCACAAAACAACACTGCACGACTGGAACTCTACCGATTTATAAATACAATGTTTGCCAGCAATATATAAAACTACGAGTTAAATCACCAATCTATAAATATCCGCCTCATAATAACATAAAAATAACATATTATTTTCTCATTCACAATCAGCGATTACCCTTATTTACTGCATAAAAATCACTTCCATCCACGTACACACACGCACACACACATTAATTTTTTTTAATGCTTTATTTATCACGTATCAAAAAGGTACAATTGCCTTTGACGAAGTATTTATAATAATACATAAAATATAATAAAGGAAAGTAAGAACATAATGAACTTCCGCGGATGATTTGCACCCCTTTAAAATGTATTATTCACAGATAAAAAATATAAATATTTTTCGTTTTTTGGTTCACTACAACATATAAAAGTTTAAATAAACATGTTAGTTTTCTTGTGGAATTCAAGTCAAAATTAGTTTTTCGAAAAAGCTTTACAATAATCCGTTTAAACAAGTAGTTTAACCAAACTAATTTTGTAAAATTAATGATAAATTAGTATTTCGTATTGCCCGAAAGCGCTAAAATTACATAGCGTTTGTCTGTGTTATTGGTCAAAATTTTATGGTCAATCTTTTCAATGGAATTGTTTTTAAAGAGATATATTTATTGTAATTTTTATAGCTGAAAAATGATGAAAAAAGCTTAGTTGTCTTGAAAAAAAATAGGAGTTGCTACCCTTAAAATTGAAAATAATGCTGTTTTGAAGCCTTTCTTATTTTAAAATTTTTAGCGTGGGGTTTTATTAAGATGTCTTTATTTATTTCTGAAATAATGAACAAAATATAAATAAGGGGTAGTTACCCCTTAAAAAATAATTTTGGCCAAAATCACGAGACAGGCCAACTTTATTTTTTAATTTTCTTTTGAATGAAATCTGTTTTGAGGCGATATATAATTTATTGTAATTTTTATAGCTGAAAATTGATGAGAAAAGCTTAGTTTTCTTGAAAAAAAAATAGGGGTTGCTACCCTTAAAATTGAAAGTAATGCTGTTATGAAGGCTTTTTTATTCTACAACTTTTGGCGTCGGTTTCATTAAACTAGCTTTATTCGTTTTTGAAATATTTGAAAAAAACTGTTTTTGAGGGTGAAATTTAGGGGTAGATTTCACCCCCTTAAAGTTTCTATCACCACGTAAAAAAAATACGTCTCTCTTATTTTTTAATGTACTACAACATATTGCTATATCGTCCAAATCGGCGACTTACACTTGGGGTACCTTCCTTGTAAGTGTGTGGAGATTCTAGCCCTACGTCTTCTCCCGTTCGAGGAATAGGAAGGGGAGAAGGTTTATTGCAATGTGAGGAGTACAGCGGACCAACGTCCGCATGCTCGTAGACTCGAGCAACGACTGCCGCTCGCAGGCGGCTTGTCGCCGCACGCAACATAGCCGGTTCCCCCACTCTCGCAGAGAGAGCGAGAGGGAAGATCGCAGTCCCTACACACTCCCCCCAAGTGCCAACGAAGTACATAAATATAAATAAATGAAAATTATAAATTTTGTTGTGCTCGGTAGCACTTACAATCTATACTAGAGCTATCACAGCGAAGTTATGCTTTAGCCGCAGGGGCAAAAGATACTTTCTTTCTAGCGTAAGTTTTTAATACTGGTTGATCTACAGTGGTGGGCTGATTGCCTTTTAAATCACCACCGGAAGGCACGTCGCACAGTGGGAAAAAATGGACAAAATGCTTGTGACAACAAGAATATGAATTAATTAATTTATATGAATCGTAAAACTATTTGAAAAGATATCTGCATAACCTATATTTGTAGAATAATAAGGAAAATATTTTACAAAAAAATAATAAATATGTATTAGTAAATGCATAATTTCCATTTAAATTTTGCTGCAGAAATGTATTTATGTGTATTCTAATGATAATAACGATGACGATAAGTATTACAATTAATGCAATAATAAAATTATAAGGTTTTTTTGAGCTTTGCGGTCGTGCCTATTATGTAAAAACGAAGTTTTTACATAGGGAGGGGGCGGGCGACGAGCGAAGCGAGGACAGGTGTGTGTGGGGGCGGGGGTGTTGGCGTGCCGAAGGCACGCAGGGGGCGCAGCCCCCCTAGTTCTTATTCGAAGGTGCTAAGAAACAACAATATTTTTATAAGAAAAGACAATGTATAATAGTAATTTGAAGTACAAAAAGTAAAAAGTGGTTACATGTTATAAAATTACTTTCACACTTACACAATAACCATTTATAAAAAATTTCAAGTTATTTCTCGTATTTTAAATGACTTTGTCCAGTAATACCGCACGCAATCAGCATTTGTGCGTGCCGATAGAGCGTAAACATAACGTTTGTTAGGTTATACGTCGCTCAAAAGTGATTGTACACTGAAAAAACTTTGGCACTCCAGCTGACGATAAGTACATACGCTATGCCGAAAGTAGGGTCGAATGTTGTACCGCGGTTCGGCACATCTGCTGTCCCATAAAAGCATCGCGCGCCCCGTACTGGCACATCTCCTCTCCCGTTAGGGACAAACGCTGTGCCAAAAGTGGGTGGTCTGACACACGCAGCGAAGGGGGCGCTGACAAACTGTGATGGAAACAGACGCCGCACAGTGGGAAAAAATGGACAAAATTCTTGTGACAACTCAATTCTCAACGAAACTTCACCAAAATTGGTATACGTATTCAGAGGATACTACAGAACAACCTCTCACTGCGAAAATCATGTTTTTGTATTCACAAAAATTTTGAGGTTAGGTACGGACCTTATAACGACATTTATACAGGCAATGTAGACTAAAGACATAAATTACTTGATAAATGATAAACATAAATACATAAATCTTAGACCCAACAAAGCCAAGCCCACAAAACCCGTAAACCCTAAACCCATAAACCCTAAACCCATAAACCCTAAATCCATAAACCTTAACCCTAAACCCATAAACCCTAAACCCATAAATCCTAAACCCATAAATCCTAAACCCATAAACCCTAAACCCATAAACCCCAAACCCATAAACCCTAAACCCATAAACCCTAAACCCATAAACCCTAAACCCATAAACCCTAAACCCATAAACCCATAAACCCTACACCGTTAAACCCATAAACCCTAAACCCATAAATCCTAAACCCATAAACCCTAAACCCATGAACCCTAAACCCATGAACCCTAAACCCATAAGCCCTAAACCCATAAACCCTAAACCCATAAACCCTAAACCCATAAACCCTAAACCCATAAACCCTAAATCCATAAACCCTAAACCCATAAACCCTAAACCCATACACCCTAAACCCATAAACCCTAAACCCATAAACCCTAAACCCATAAACCCTAAACCCATAAACTCTAAACCCATAAACCCTAAACCCATAAACCCTAAACCCATAAACCCTAAACCCATAAACCCTAAACCCATAAACCCTAAACCCATAAACCATAAACCCTACACCCATAAACCCATAAACCCTAAACCCATAAACCCTAAACCCATAAACCCTAAACCCATGAACCCTAAACCCATAAACCCTAAACACTTAAACCCTGAACCCATAAACCCTAAACCCATAAACCCTAAACCCATAAACCCTAAATCCATAAACCCTAAACCCATAAACCCTAAACCCATACACCCTAAACCCATAAACCCTAAACCCATAAACCCTAAACCCATAAACCCTAAACCCATAAACTCTAAACCCATAAACCCTAAACCCATAAACCCTAAACCCATAAACCCATAAACCCTAAACCCATAAACCCTAAACCCATAAACCCTAAACCCATAAACCCTAAACCTATGAACCCAGAACCCACAAACTTTTACGTATCTAAAGTACATAAAATAGATGATAGAGTTAGAATTTTTCCGTTAAAAATATATTATCGCCGCTATTTATTTTTGGGCAATATTATCGTAATTTTCGCAGTGACACATTATTCTCTAGAAGATTAAGAGTATTTAAAAATAAAAATTATCAAGATTCGTCAAGAACTGAGCTGTCACAAGAATTTTGTCCATTTTTTCCCACTGTGCGTCGGGAAGATTATCGGAGATCATGTACGGAGGTTTGAGAAGCTCAATGGACACACTGTGTGACGCCCCGTTGACTTCTATGTCGAAAACGCGATCGGAGAGACGCTTCAACACTTTATATGAACCAGAATAGGGCCTTTCTAATGACTTTTTGGTCATATTGTTCATGAACACATGATTATAGGTATATAAATCCTTAAAACAAAAAGCACGCTTTTTATAATTGTGTGCGACAGGGACTGGACGGACTTCACGCATATATTCGCGGAATTCTTCTATAAAAAAGTTTGGATCCGAAGTGAAGTCTTCAGGGAGGAAAAACTCACCTGCAAGACGCAAAGTAGTTCCAAACACAACCTCCGCAGGAGACGCATTCCTGTCCTGACGAAGGTGACTACGTAATCCTAATAATACTGTACTTAGCCTACGAGTCCAGTACTTATCCACGTGACACATAATCGCCGCTTTAAAGGTACGGTGCCAGCACTCTATTGGGCCATTCGCCGCAGGGTGAAACTGTTGTTTTATCTACTCGTAATGATTTTGCAAGTTCAGCTAGTGTCTGACATGAGTCTTCATTTAGTAATTCCTCCAATTCTTCGTCTTCAAACTTTTTTGGTGCACCAGCACGTTCTTTCTCTCCAAGATCAAAATCGTTATTTTTGAAGCGTCGAAACCAGTCTCTGCATGTCGTTTCCGACAGAGCATGGTCACCGTAAGTTTCAACAAGAATCCTATGCGCTTCAGCGGCAGATTTTTTTTTAATAAAATAGTGCAAGAAAATTCCCAGCAAATACTCTGTACTTGGCACAAAACTTGACATTTTTAGTAGTAAGAATAAAAAACGTTGTTTACACTATGGCGAACTAACATAAACATAAGTTCAAGCTTACCGACAGTACCTTCTTATAGATGCGTTAGCATCTGAAATTACATACACTTGTAGGGACTGCGATCTTCCCTCTCGCTCTCTCTGCGAGAGTGCGGGAAGCGGCCGTGTTGCGTGCGGCGAGAAGCCGCCTACGAGTGGCAGTCGTTGCTCGAGTCTACGAGCGTGCGAACGTTGGTCCGCTGTACTCCTCACACTTCAATAAACCTCGTTAAGTTGACTCCCGACTCTTCATTTCTCTCTCCTTTTCCCCTTCCTATTCCTCGAACGGGAGAAGACGTGGAGCCAGAATCTCCACATTGGTGACCCCGACGAAAGTCGCCGAGGAGGTTTGACAGGCGTGGGCCTGTCGCGGCGTTTTTTCGTCGCCATCGCCTCTTCTTTACCCTATACGTGTACTCTCGAGTCGCCTAGGGGTAACTCTTCATCAGCGGGTAGCTGTGTTGACACTCGTCATTGTGTGTTGGCCGTGCGGGCACTTCGCTGCCGAGGAGGTCTTTGTCGTAGTTTCTGTATGTGTGCTGGCACGCCGGCGCATTAAAAAAATCTCGAACTTTGGTAACTATCCGTATGCGTGCTGGCACGCCGGCGCATACCGGAATTTTCGATCTTCGTCGAATTACGTCGTGTGCGTGCTGGCACGGCGGCGCACACACGTAAATTTTGAACCTGCTTAACTACAAGGACAGCTCTGCAATCACTACGTCTCGTCGAGTTCTCTCCGAGGTATTGCAGCTAATAACGCCGCAGGTCTTCAGGTGCGTACTTGCGTGAAGCCACCGTCACCCGGCGCCTTCAAACGAACCTGTCAAGCAACGTGAGGATTCTCAGCCTACTTCGGCGCCTTTTTAACGCACCCATCGAGCACCAGGAGGTTAACTGCTGCAGCCGTGTCACGTCATCAAGTCTTCTCCGAGGCGGCCAATCTGCAAGGACTTCATCATTTGCGCACAGGTACGCGTAAGATAAAAGCGTGCGGGCAACGCATTTGTGCATTTCGCGGCATAATCTAAGTACTGCGCAATTTCCGGGAAGTGTTTACCTTCTCCCGACAATTCAAGAACTGTCGTCGTTCAGCGCGTGTTTACCAGCGAGATTTTGAATTCCGCGTTCTCGCGGGCAATGGTCACGCATTCTAAGAATTTATCGGCCATTTTGAATTTCGTTTACCTTCGCGTTTTCGAATTCGCTTTCGCGCAAGGTGACTCGAAAACTTTTTAGTGTTTTTCGTGACACACGTATTTCATTTTGATAATTTCAAGAAACTCACGTGTTGTCTAATCACATTCTTTAAATTTCTTCAAAATTTTTTTTTAAGTGGGAAAGTGACCTCTTAGTTTTTCTTGTGGTTCACATAGTTCTAAATTTTAGCTTAGGCTTAGGTTTAAAAACCATTGTTTGTGCCTGCGAGCACTGCCTATGGGGCTTGTGATACGCAAACGGCGTAAGGCATTTAGATGTGTTATTCTTACCTTCTACCTGCACTTTCGAGTCGCTTAGAGGTGAACTTTCCGTATTAGGTAGGTAGCTCGCGTACATTCTTTCTCGTCAATATGGCAAACGATGAAGCAATACAGGTTCTGCAGCAACAGGTGCAACAGCACCTGAAGCGCCAGCACGACCCAGCAGCCAACCAAGCTGCGCGAGCGGTCAATGCGGTATATCGGCAACCTAAAATCGCTTCCTTTTCTCGCAACAACCCGGCGGTATGGTTCGCGCAGGCAGAGATCACCCTCAGGAACGCAGGCATTACGTCGGGCGCGACCAAAGCTGATTTCATTTCCGAAAAACTAGATATGGAAGCGTTTGAAGCTATCAAAGAAATCGTCACCGCCGACCCTCGTCCCGCGGGCATTTTAGAACAAGTTAAAAATCGTCTGATCGATACGTTCGGTGCCTCCGCCGAGACGCGTCTGCGTCAGCTCATCGAAGGTCAGGTCTCTACAATCGGTAAGCAGTCGCTCATTTTGAGCCGCCTCCGAGCCTCAATACAGGTGCGGGTGATGATATTATACGCTCTGTCTTCTTAGATCAGTTACCCTCCTATTATAAAGCCACCCTGGCAATCTCTGAGGTAACAGACCTTCATAAGCTCGCGCAGATGGCTGATAAGATTGTTGAAGCCATGGACTCCAATCACATGCAGATTTCTGATGTTCTCGACCCTCGGATCAATGCTGTTTCTTCTAATCAGTCAAACGCCGCCATTCTCGAAACTCTCCTTAAGTGCTTCGGTCGCCTTGAACGAAAGGTGGACGCATTGCCCAAGAAATCAATTGTTGGCCAAGACACACCCAACGATGCACCACGCCCTCAATCTAGAGGCAGATCCAGACTCGCTCGCTCTACTAGTCGTGAACCTTCTCGCTGATGCCTCGCTCATCGGAAATACCCTAACAACCCTTTATCATGTAGGGAGTGGTGCTTCAAATATGCTGAATGGCAGGTGAAAAATCCTCAACAAAGAAACTAACTCAACCTTCTGTTGAGGAGACGTCTTCAGAAGGCCCTGTTTTATCCAAACGTCTTCACGTGGTCGATGGTATTTCGGGCAAGTCGTTCCTTATCGATACTGGTGCGGACATTTCGCTCATCCCAACAAATCCTAAAGCATGCGGCAAGCCCAGCTCCTTCAGGCTATTCGCAGCGAACAATTCATTGGTTAATACCTATGGTGAGTCAATGTTTACACTTAATTTGGGTCTCAAGCGCCCCATTCGCTGGAGCTTTCGCATCGCAGATGTACCGTATCCCATTATTGGTGCTGATCTTCTATCGCATTACGGCCTTCTTGTCGACCTAAAAAGGAATCGCCTGGTTGATCCGCTCATCAATATTTACTCTCTCGCGGTTGCAATGGAAGTTTCGTTGGACTCTATTTTCGCGGTTGTTCCCGGCTCAGAGTGCGCAAAGATTCTAGCTGATTTTCTGGAGATCACGGGCGTCTCGAAACCCAGTCCCAAAAAACAGCGATGTTTTCCACCATATTTTAACCTCTGGCCTTCCAGTCTCGGAGCATCCTCGTAGACTTGCTCCAGACAAACTAAAAGCGGCGAAAGCCGAATCCGTGCCCTGGTCAAGCAGCACTTCACTTCTTACGAAGAAGCCAAAAATTGGGTCGATTCATGGGTAGCCTCAAAAGATGAAGAGTTTTTTCGACGTGGCATCCGAATGCTGCCAGAAAGATGGCAAAAAGTAGTAGCCAATGACGGACAATATTTTGAATAAAAAGTAACGTATATTTTTTTTACAATAAATTGATAATTTTTATAAAAAAACGGCGGAAACTTATTTGTATTTACAATACATATTATTTCTAAACTTGGTTAATCAATGTTTTTATTTTATGTAAAACAGCAAAACAAAAATTATTACAAAGGACCCCGCACACAATGTATGGGAAAAAATCATTCGGTCAAATTGAACGAAACTTTGAAAAAAGATAGATCTTGAGGTCCTGAAGAAATCTATGTTTTTCTAAAGTTTCTTTCAATTTGACCGGATAATTTTTTCAATACATTATGTGCGGGGTCCTTGCCGATAACAAAAGAATTAAATTATCGAAATGCTATGAAGAATTAAGATATATATTTTTATACGAATTCTTTGAAATTTGAACGCTAGGAATATAGGCATTCAACGTTAGATACAAAGTAAAACAGTAGGTTAAGTGTAGACTAGTGTTAGGATGAAAAATAATTAATTTATTTTATAGAAATATATAGACGATACGAATTTTATTTAAAATTATTAAATTTTTATTATTATTTTTATTATTTGAATCTTAATTATTGTTTTTATTATGAATCTTTTGTAACGAAAAAATGACTGATTGATCATTCGATTACACTTGTTGAATCTCTACGATATTCAACAATCTAAGGGGGGAGGTGTTACGTCCGTCCGGTGACGTATTATTCAAGACAAAACTAAGAATTGCGTAAGTGATTTTCTCGAATGTAGAAACTGTGTATACTCGCATTTTGTACACATGACACCGCGATGAAGCGGGTAATCGAAAAGTATACGTGCAGCAGATTATGTGAATTCAGCAGTTTCAAATGCCGCAATCGAACTACTTACGGCTTGCACTCATTTAGCTTGTTTAAAAGATGATCTCGGTTCATCGTCGAAATCATCGCAAGGCGCGAAAAGACCGACTCTCTACTCACACCCTTACTGCTTCTATTCCCAACCCAACGCTCGCGCCAACATCGACAATTGAGTGTGGAAGCGCCTCATGCGCTCAACATGCGTGGAGAGAGACAGACACCGCTCCTGCGAGAATCATCTACTTTGCGCACTCGTATCGTAATGTACTATTTCTAAACTATTTGGCACAGTGAGACATGATATTTGTAGAAACGACGCAATATGCAATTAAGAACAAAAAGCATTGCCCCCTTATAACGTGAATAATAATTAATAAATCAATCCTAAATTTGAAATGCTTTTTACATAGAAGGACGCCTTTTTGCCTAATACTATGCACTTTTTTCAACTCACTCATATTCATATACTGTGTCTCTTGGAAAAAACAAAGAACATATATCGATAGATTTTCCCCCTCTTTCCAGTGGTACTATTGTTTATTCTCTGAAATGCTTTTTTACGGTTAAAAGCTTGAGTTGAGGGTTCGAACCGATTTTTGTTAAGGAATGCCATATTTTTTTAAATCAATTTTTTCATTCGTAAGAACGTCTTCAGCTTCGAAACCAAAAATTTCAAGTTGGAGAAATAAAGGATTCATAAGTAATAAAATTTAAAAGATGGCGGCGAGTCACCGTTCGTGGTTTGTGCGCTACGCCGGAGCGCGCTGTTGCTGACATATTTCACTATTTCGTTGTTTCGTACTTAATAAATATCATATAATAAATTTTTCAAACCTAATTTTTAATTAGAAGTCAATACTTTATGTTCCATCATTTGCAATTTTTTTTAATATACTAATTTCTTGAATCTGAATTTAATTGAATAGGTCTTGTCTCAAATTTAGATTTTTCACTTTTTGGATAGGTGAGTATAATTCTAAAGTTTCCAATCCTGAGAATTGTTATAGTTCAAACCTCTTAACGTGTGCTAGCAGTTTAATAGTGTTACATCCGGTGACGTATCATTCAAGACAAAACTAAGAATTGGGTCAGTGATTTTCTCGAATGTAGAAACTGTGTATATTCGCATTTGGTACACATGACATCGCGGTGAAGCGGGTAATCGAAAAGTATACGTGCAGCAGTTTTTGTGAATTCAGCAGTTCCAAACGCCGCAATCGAACTACATACGGCTTGCGCTCATTTAACTTGTTTAAAAGGTGATCTCGATTCATCGTCGAAATCATCTTTAACCCAAATTAACTATATAATAAATACGACGATGTACGCCACACACGTCAGCAATCGTGCAAGTGACGCGAGCTCCGTACCACTCCGATCGACAATAGGAGTAGCTACTATTTTTGTACAGGTCAATACAAGCCCATAACAGTAAAGCAATTATATCAATTTAATACATTATCGATGTTATATATTGTTTAACAAAGTGAATAAGTTGTAAATCGCATTATCTTATTTATAAAACTTATATTAGCCAATAAATAGTGCATCTAACTAATCACCTGTTTATTATTTACGAGAGCCTACACCCAGAGTAAAGGTAATATAAATCATATATTATTCAAATATAAAAATATAATCAATTCAATAAATATAAGAATATATTCTCGAATTCTCAAGTCTTAACAATAGAAAAGATAGAGTTGCAGGAACTCGTTTGGTTGATTTTAACCTTTGTTTTAGTTTTAATTCATCGTTTCTAATTCATCATTTGAAGACATCTTTTTTCTCTTTTATATAAACTTAAAACTCATTCTACTATTTTCAAACAGTAAACTTCATGATACTCTTTTAGAAAAATCGTTCCGAACTTACAAACTCAAGTTTTTCACCTTAAAGAACCATTTCGGTGAATAAACAATAGCATTACTGGAAAGAGGGGGAAAAATGTATCGATATATGTTTATTCTTTTTTTTCCGAGAGACTGACCATATAATTATGAGCGAGTTGAACAAAGCGCATTTTACGCGAAAAAGGGTCGGCTTGTGCCCGCTGGCTAGTTCCTGGCGGACGCTCAGATATGCGCTATATGAGTGTACCAATCGGCACGGAGTGCGGGAGTCGAGAGAAGACGACTCGGCTAGTGCAGTTCGCGAGTGATCTGCGCCTGAATACGCGTTATCAGTATACCGTTCGGCGCCGAGTAGGGGAATTGGGAGAAAGACGGGCTCGATCAGCGTAGCCCGCGAGAGCTGGTTGCACCCGAATATACAAACAGCAAGCAGCCGGAGGGGAAGGGAAGCGTAGCCAACCGCCGCGCGGCTGCGGCATCGGTGGCAATGTTGTCATATGAGCGCGCGCATGCAGACTGTCCCTCTGATGCTATGAGCCAATTTTCAGTTTCTAGCGATTCTAGCTACCCCAGCCGCCGGAAATATTTTCGCTTCTCTCTCCCCATTTGTACCTGCTGATGCAATTGGATAAAGTAACCATCGTTTATTATATAGTTTGATTCGTAGAATATAAATTTTAAGGTTATAATTTAAAAAAATTGAAAGAACCTTTATTTAAATGCAGTTCCTTAAACCAAAACGCAATTTAAACAAATAAAAACAATCTATGGTGATCAGAATAATTTTTTGTTGAAAGTCTGAAGACGAACTCATTATCAGCGGCTTTGAATCCCAGGACGCCCACTACGTACTCCATGGCGGGAGCGAATGAACTCCTCGACTCGATACGCCGCTTATATACCCTCACTGGCCATCCCCCACCACCGAGCGCTCCGCCCCCAGCAGCGCCTCATCGCCATGGAGCTCGCTGATTGGCTGACGCAATTTCAAACTTGCATAGAATTCTTGGAAAAACGTTTTCAACAAGTTGAGACCTGCACGGAGCTCTCTGATTGGCTGACGCAATTTCAAACCTCCATAGAATTCTTGGAAAAATGGCATGGAGCTCTCTGATTGGTTTAGCGCATGCGCCGCGATCCCTATAAAAGGCGAGACGCCGGCCGAGGAGCTCATTCCAGTTCAGTGTGCGCAAGCAACAAGAACTAGTACAAGATGTACAGCTGCATTGAAAGTATTTTTATCGCTGTGTTATTAGTCCAGGATACGAAGTCTCCGGAGAGAATACTCCAGGATACCCTCAAGTAGCTCTCCTAGACATCTACTACGAGAGTAGAATCCGGATCGAGGAAAACCATTGCTGCGACTTCTAGGATCCGAGCTCTCCTGTGAGTTTTCTTCAGGATACTCTCAAGTAGCTCTTCTACGAGGCGCCAGATCATCGCTGTGAGTTTTCTCCAGGATACCTCCTAGACATCTACTACGAAAGTAGAATCCTGGTCGAGAAAGACCACTGCTGCGACTTCTAGGATCCGAGCTCTCCTATGAGTTTTCTCCAGGATATCCCCCAAGTAGCTCTCCTAGACATCTACGTACTTTTTTTATGATCGCTCAATTACTAATATATTTAGTTTTTCCTTAGAATGGCATTGGATAGTCGTGAATCCATCTTGCTCATGCAGCAAGCATTGGAGCTGATGAGAGGTGGTAATGTGAGCAGCGACATGGCTGAAAGATGGGCCAACGTCATAACCGTTGACCACATCCAGACATACGAGAGACTTCTCCACACCATTCACCAGGCATGAACGTGCACGAGAAGCGAAAATGCGAGTCGACTATCGCTGTACTGTACAGCATACAATAGAGCATGCTCAGTTTCTCTGCGATATGTGGTACAGGCTTGGCAAGAATCAGCTGGGATGACGTCAACTCGGCCTTTGATAGCCGCATAAAGACAGGAGTCATCAGCAACCACCAACATCTGGACGCAACAACATTCCTCGAGGACGCTTGAGCCATCTTTATTGTGAAAATAGAGACAGCTCTCGAGGAATACAACGCACTCAAGGTCAACGCAGTGCTCGCTGCAGAATACACCAAGGTCACGGGCAACGAGAAGACTGTAGAAATTTTCTACTTCAACACGAAGAACGCTCCAATCTACACCACCACCGAACTGAGCGAGTGGTTCGCAGCTAATATCGAGCAGCCCATCCTCCACGAAATGGAGAAATTCCAGGAACGAGACTCCGGCTGGATACTACGCTCCATCTTGAACTTGGCTGTGAATGTCAACAAGTTCAATCCCACGAGGGGAAACTCCTACATCCCACTGCCTGATGTAGTGAAAAGAAAGGAGGTCTGCATCAACATGCAAAACGTGGACGATAAGTGCTTCCAGTGGGGTATACTCTCGGCGCTACATCCAGCTAGCAAACATGCTGACAGAGTGACCAAGTACAAGACATTTGAAGGTGAGTTGAACTTCAAGGGCATTGAGTTCCCAGTGTCGCCGAGGCAGATCGCAAAATTCGAGCATCAGAATGATGTGTCCATCAACCTATACATCCTGAAGAAGGAGATGGAAAATTTGAAGTGTCACCGTCCCACGTGACAAAAGGCAAGAAGGAAAACATGTAAAACTTCTCCTCATACAAGACCACTACGTAGATGAGGATAATGAAGAAGAGGAGGATAATGACATAGTACCCAAGTTCCACTACGTCTGGATCAAGGATCTCACCCGACTAGTTGGAAGGCAACTGAGTTTACACGATGGCAAGAAGTTTATTTGCGATCGCTGCCTCTACTACTTTCGAACTGCTGAAAAATTGAAGGCTCATGAGGCAGACTGCGCTCAGGTCAACAAATGTAAGGTGAAGCTGCCCGCAGAGAAGGAGAAGATATTGAAATTCAAGACTTCAAAAACCTTGTAACGTACCCGTTCATTGTATACGCCGACCAGCGGCACGAGGCCTTCAGTTTGGGCTTCTCTCTCAAGTGCAGCTTCGACGAGAATCGCTGCGGCTATACCAGCTACAGGAAGGATGAAGAAGACGGACAGAATCCAGCAGAGTGGTTCGTCCATAAGCTACGAGAGCTCGCAGAAGAGCTAAACGATTCTCTTAAGAATCCCCAACCCAGGGACGACCCCACACAGCGAGAGAAGGACGACTTCAGGAGGGCTACACACTGCTACATGTGCAGAAAGCCATTTACCAGCCAGGACAAGAAGGTCAGGGATCACTGCCATCTCACGGGGAAATAAGTATTTACAATTTTGACCTTTCATCTTGCAATTTTCTCCTTTTCTAATATATTTTGTTTATTTCAGATACAGAGGTTCGGCACACAACAGGTGCAACCTGCAATATCAGGACTCAAGAGTCGCGCCAGTGGTTTTCCACAACTTGAGCGGATACGACTCCCACCTCTTCATCATGGAGATTGCAACGAGATTCGGTGGTCGAGTGAGCCTCATCTCTCAGACGAAGGAAAAATACATCTCCTTCACGAAGTAGGTCGAGGGCACCGAGGTTCAACTGCGATTCATTGACTCGCTCCGCTTCATGGCCTCCTCCCTCGAGAAGTTGGCGTCTTACCTGGATCGCCTGAACATTGCCGAACCAGAATTCAAAAGAGTTACACAGCTGAGCAGATGAGCTATTGAGGAGAAAGGGAGTATTCCCCTATGACTACGTCTCCTCCCTTGACACCCTGGAGAAGGGAGAACTGCCAGCCAAGGAGGATTGACACAGCAGTCTGTATAACAGCGAGATCAGCGACGAAGATTATCAACACGCCCAGAAGATATGGCAGTGCTTCGACATCAAGAGTCTCGGTGAGTACTCCGATCTCTACCTCAAGACGGACGTGCTGCTACTCGCCGACGTCTTTGAGAACTTCCGAGACAACTGCCTGGAGGCGTACGGTCTAGATCCGGCGCACTACTACACCACCCCCGGACTCCCTTGGGACGCCATGCTCAAGTACACCAAGGTCGAGCTGGAGCTGCTCACGGATATCGACATGCTTCTGTTCGTGGAGCGAGTCATTCGGGATGGTGTAAGTCAGTGCTCCAACCGCTACGGAAAGGCCAACAACCGCTACGTGGGCGACTTTTACAACCCGGAGGAGGAGTCAAAATATCTCCTCTACTATGTTGTAAAAAACCTCTACGGATGGGTCATGACGCAGCCCCTGCCCTATGGAGGCTTCCGATGGATCGAGGACGTGGAGCAGCCCCACTTCTGGGATGTGCCCGACAACCAGGGGCTACATTCTCAAGGTGGACCTGGAGTACCCCGAGCACCTCCACGACGCTCACAGAGACCTGCCCCTCTGCCCAAAGCACATGGCACCACCTGGTAAGAAACAGGGAAATCTGCTCACGGCCCTATACGACAAGGAGCGCTATATCATTCACTATAGCTCTCTCAAACAGGCCCTGAAGCACGGCTTGCACTTGCCAAGGGTCCACCGTGCTGCCCTTCGATCAGAAACCATGGTTGAAGCCGTACATCGACCTGAACAGCGAGAAGAGGACGATTGCGAAGAATGACTCCGAGAAACTCCTCTTGAAGCTATTCAACAACGCGGTGTACGGCAAGACCATTGAGAACGAGCGCAAGCGGGTGGACATCAGGCTGGTGCGCAAATGGAAGGGGCACTCTGGCGCTGAGGCCCTCATAGCGAAGCCCAACTTCCGCAGCACAGCCGTCTTCAGAAAGGACTTAGTAGCCATACAACTAAGTCGTATAGAGGTCACCATCAGGAAGCCGGTATACGTAGGTCTCTGTGTCTTGGATCTTTCCAAGACCCTCGTATACCGGTTACACTACGAGTACAAGCAGCGCATTTTGGGTGAGTCCTCGAAACTGATGTATACCGATACGGACAGCCTCATCTACGAAGTCCGCGGCTTCGATATGTACGAAGCCATGAAACGCGACCTTCATGAGTTCGACACTTCGGACAACGCCGAGACCAACCAGTTTGGTATGCCTCGGGTAAACAAGAAAGTGGTCGGACTCATGAATAACGAGTGCAGTGGCAACGTCATGTTGGAGTTTGTGGGCCTCCGAAGCAAGAGGTACGGGTCCGTATCGAAGGCCAGAAAATCATCAAGAAGGCGAAGGGCATCAAATCCTCGGTGGTTAAGATGGCCATCAGCTTCGAGGACTATGTGCGCTGCTTACGTAAGCAGCAGGTGCTATCGAAAGAGCAGCACACCACACGCTCCCGCCTGCACATCATCCGCACGGAGAAGGAGCAGAAGATCGCACTCAGCCCTCATGACGACAAGCGCCAGATGGCGCTTGGCGAGACGGACAGTCTCCCGTGGGGGCACTTCTCCATCCCTGAGTGCGAGATGACGCTGCTCAGTGGTGGGGAGTGCGTGTGCGGGCAGGTCGTGACGTGCTCCGACCAGTCAGCCTGCGCTGTCCAATCAGCGAGCCTCCACACTATAATAGGGGTCACGGTGGTACAAAAAGTGGTGGAGGAGCGGCGATAAGATACTGACGAAGAAGCTGCCCGACGTGGAGCACGATCACAGCTTCGTGGTAATGGCATTGAGGCGCGTCAAGACCAGATATGGATCCAAGTACGTTGCCAACTTGGAAGATGAGTTCCAGATATGCCTGCCCAGCCGAGTATGTTCAGCACTGGAGAAGGATGACAACATGTTCAACAACATGGCGGAGGCCGCCAACAAACTCAATCTCTTTATAACTTGTAAAAACAGTGGTGTTGAATTTAATATTGTATAAAAAAAATAAATGAAAAAATAAAAAAGGAAGTTCATGGAGGGATAGCTGGTCATGGTTGTACCTCACAGGTGAGAGCGATGGTTGGGGCTCTCATCACTTTCAAAAAAGAAAAAAATTTTTGTAATATTTACAAGTTTGATTTATCAATCCAGCTGTTGTGGGAACTATCAAATATCAACCATTTAACGTAAATTTCATTACGACGTTTCTTCAGAATTATTTCCACTAGATACACATCAGGATACTTAACCTTTTGTAATTCCTCTTCGTAGAAACCTCCACTTATAGGCTGTTCGTGATAATCCTTCAAATGATAAGTAGCAGGGTTTGTAGCGGCTACTTTTGTTATGCTGAATATCTCGGTTGACCAGTTTGGTGCATACCCTTTTTCGAAAACTTGTTTGAGGCTGCTCACACGTACCATGTCACCGACTTGGAATTTAGGCTTCTTTTTATACGTTTCACCAGCAAATTTCTGTCAGACACTACTGTTCTTTGTCACATCTTTCGGCTTCATTCCAGTTGTTCTGTGTTTTCTTTCATTATAAGCTATCAACAAATCGGGTAAGATATCCAACCACTTGTAGTTTCCACGTTGACTAAATTTCTTCCACATCTCATTCTTCAACGTTCGATTGAAGCGTTCGCATATCGAGACTTTGAAATTGCTGTACGTCGATTAGAGATTTATCTTGTACTTCGTCATGAGGGTTTCTAATTTCTTGTTGTAGAATTCCTTTCCTCTATCGGTATGGAGATTCTTCGGCACTCGACCACTTTTGCGCAACACAGACTTCATAGCTGCTGCTACATCTTCACCTGTTTTCTTTTTCATAGGAATTTCCCATGAGTATTTCGAAAATATATCGATGACAATCAGCATGTACCTGTAACCTTTGTTTTCTCGCACATATGATTGCATTTCCACTAGATCAGCTTGCCACGTCTCGTCCATGCCACGAATATCGTATTTTCGACGTAGATAGTTACGACGAGCGGGCTTGTGGAACTCATCCACCACTACTTTCATTTTTTGCTCCATAGTTCGAATGTCATTCGCTGCTCCATGGCTCGTATGTTGTCTCTTTTATACCTCGAACGTCTGCGAAAAATTCTTGCAGCTTCTTATCGATATCGGCTCTGTGAGTGTCAATGACTGACTCTAAGACATCAAGATCGCTACGAAAACGAGCAGTAACTTCGTGCACAATACGTAATTCCATTTGCAAAGTGTCCAAATTCACTGCGTCATTCAACTGTTTCGGCTGTGCTACGTTGCAGAGTCGTTTGCTATCAACGTCGTCTTGACCATTGGCGGTGAGTTTGGCCCCAGGTCGGCCTCTACTGGAGCTTTGCTCCAATTTACGTCCGAACACATCGACACTCATTGCGATACTGAGAAGAGAGAGAAGGTTCGTCTAATATATATATATATATATATATATATATATATATATATATATATATATATATATATATATATATATAAACTTGTATAACGTTAGTTCCCAGGACCCCATGTTACTGTATACCTATACGTGACTAAAGAAATAATGTCTCTTATGGGGGCCGATGTCCTCAAAACTGACGTTAAACATATGTAGATTCAGGGACTGTTCCCAAAACTAACAAATGTCCCCGAAACCAACGTTAAACATCTGGAATGTCCTGGAAACTAACATAAAACATAAATATATATATATATATATATATATATATATATATATATATATATATATATATATATAGATATATATATACCCTCCCTCAGCTATGAGTAATCTCAAACGTTCCACCAGCTCGTTCGGATCATCCCAGTACACATAGTCCATAGTCGTATTCCTTCTTGCCAACTTGTATCGCGGTAGACCTGCACCTTGTTTTGTGTCGAATAGCATCCCTAGCTTTAACAAGCTGGTGGAGGACATTCTTCTCTCGTCGAAATTCAGACATGTTGGCAGTTCAACGTTCAACGAGTGACTGTAGACATCTAGATCCATCCCGTATTTATAGTAAAACAGTCGAAATCCTTTCTATACCTCCCACCGTTCATGCGCCTGTCTTTGTTGATCACGAGAAATCCATGACCGCCATCTCCCCAGCACTTTGAGCACAAATCTTTGAATCGTGTAAAACTCATATCTGAATTCACCTGATCCTCGTACACATGTTTGAGATTCATGTCATCTTGTCGAAATATTGCCAACAAATTAACATCATCTCGTACCAGATGCTTTGGTATGTGAGCGTATGACTGACAGAGATAGAAACAATCTACATTCTTGTGTCTACCCATGCAGAAAAACGGTCCGACAGGTGCAACGACCTCGTCGTGTTCACTGAAGGGAAAGTATTGAACGCCATCAATCGGTTGCAGAAGTTCCTTTAAAAATATGTACTTGGGCTGATTCAGTGATATCAAGTGAACGTAAATGTTCTCGAATCTCAGGCCATTAGGATGCGTTATGAGTGTGAGCAAGCTGTTGGTCTTACCACAATTGGATGGACCGCAGAATACTGCATGTATGCTGTCTCGAAGCAACTCACCATATCTCTTTGCTTTCTTCTCCTCCTCACCACACAAGTTCACCACCGGGAGCTTGGGAGATTGCATTTGAAAGTTCATGTGTGCTGTCTGGATAGCGACTGACTCTCTGGGGTATAAATAGGGGCTTATATACCCCTCACACCATCAGTCGTTAGACAACTATCGACGTGTGATGATCGTACATAGACGAAAGAAAGGTCGTAGACTCGTGAATAAGCTTCTCAACAGCCTTCCAGTTGAACTTCACATTCCGGATTATCAGTACTGTGGACCAGGAACCAAATTAGCTGAACGTTTGGCTAGAGGAGATTCAGGAATTAACTCTCTCGACACAGCTTGTAAGGAACACGATATAGCATACTCGCAGAATCGAGAAAATATTGAAAATAGAAACGCTGCAGACAAAGTTCTTGCGAATAAAGCTTGGGGTAGAGTTACTGGAGACGCTGGAATAGGTGAAAAAATGGTCGCATATGCTATCATGAACGCCATGAAGTTGAAGAGAAAATTCGGCATGGGTAGTAAGAATCCATCTATTTCTCTGAAAAACGTAGTCAAGATGGCCAAGAAATCTACGGTCACGGGAACATGTGCTAAGAAGGTCATCAACGCTGCTCTAAAGGGTGCTCGCGAGGCAGTCAAAAAAGCTGGGGGTAAGCCGAACATCATTATTCTACGAATACTACGAGTGCTCACAAAAGTAGGTGGATTTCTACCATTTCTCATTCCTCTGTTTGCCGGTTTGAGCGCTGCTGGCGCTCCTGCAGGCAGGGCTGCTGGAATCGCGAAAGCTGTTAACGATTCTCAAGCTGCAAAGTCGCAGTTAGAGGAGACTCAGAAACACAATAGAGTTATGGAGAATGGAGGTAACGGATTGTATCAAAAACGACACAAGACCGGAAAAAAAAACTTCGAAGTAAAACTGCCCGATCGTGCTCTCACCGATCATGATTTGCTCAAGTATGCAAAACTGATAGAAATTCCAAATTTTCGTGGCGTGCTTATGCGAAACGCACTGCCATGTACTGGTCCACATTGTCGCGAGTCAACCATAATCAATCTTACTGATGTAAGCGGCCCCGGAACTCGTTGGGTAGCTTATCGAAAACGAAGTAAAGACGTTGTATAGTTTGAAAGCTTTGGCGATTTTCAACGTCCTCTCGATTTGATGATATATCTCGGACTTGACAGTACAATCACGTACAATCACGAGAGGTATCAGGATTTCGACACTTACAATTGTGGACATTTGTGTTTGCAGTTTCTGTGTAACAGTCTCAAACGTATATAAGGGGGGTGAGGGAAAAACTGTGCATTCCCTATATCATGGCTGATTCACTGACTTTGAGTCTTTCGGGCACTTCGGCGCTACTCGAAGCACAATTACCTCCAATTGAACTCTCACGAAATAAGAGCTATGTTCTCGGTTTGGTAGAACTTTTATCTTTCAACTCTATACCCAACATTGATGAGGATAATAATATGTTTTACGTGGATAAAGAGATAGTTATTTTGCCTACTGGTAGTTATGAAATCGAGGATATAGAGAGTTATTTACATGAATTTCTCTCACCCAAGGGCATACTAATCAGTATAAAGCCAAATAACATACTACGCAGTGAAATCAAGTGCACTCATCAAGTTGATTTTCGACTGCAGGATTCCATAGGTAAGTTGTTGGGTTTCACTCAACGCATTCTCAAACCAAACATCACTCACAATTTCGATCTACCCGTGAGCATTCTCAAAATTAATGCTTTGAGAGTTGAGTGCAACTTGACAGCTGGAGCCTATATAAACAAACGAAGAGTGCACACGATACACGAATTCAAGTCAAGACTATTGACCATTTGCAAGTGAGTATAGTTGATCAAGACGGAAATTTGGTGAATTTTCGAGGAGAAATTGTAACAATTGGGCTTCACATCAAGCAAGCTTGATAGATGTCGTTTATAGAAGTAAGGTGGGAATAGGATATATAAGTAGGCTGTCATGGCGGCCAACGATCACTCGTCAACGAGCAGTCAAAGCTACAACACGTCAAAGTCTTCAGTTCCTAGAAAACTTGGGATTAAGAATCCGCAATCCTGGTGGAGTATAACGTGTGTATTTTTCTGTTGTATGCGAAAGAATAATGGAAGAAGTTTTGGACCTTCAGACAGCCATTGAATTTGACGAATCGGTGGCGCACTATGAAATTCATGCGCCTCAACCCTACACGACGTCCGCTTTCAACAACAGCGATGAAATACGTATATCTATTCAACATCAAGATTTGTGCTTTCTACCGTCTCACAGTTCGCTACATGTATGTGGAAGGCTGACTAAAACTGATGGAAGTGTTGTACAAAGAACAGAGCTTGTTAACAACGCTATCTGTCACTTGTTCGAAGAAATTCGCTATGAGATCAATACCATCGAAATCGGTGGATGTAAAAATGTTAGTTTACCATATGTTAGAGGTTTGTCCGAAAGGATTAGAAGGGTTTTTAGTAAACATGATATTCAAGTTTGTTTAGAAACGATAATAATTTAGAATGTGTTGAATGTATAACGCCATCCATTTTTATATTAAATAGTTGAGGACGATCTTTGGAGGCAAAATGAAATGATCTTATTTCTTTATGGCAACGTTTCTTTGGCTTAGTACGCCAACCTCATCAGGCCTTTATTCAAAACACAGAAAAAATTAACATATAAAACTTTTTTTTAAAGACAATTAAACCACAAAATGTAAATAAAGACAGAGCTTTATCAAAAAAACTAAAAATAACCAAAAACTTTTTAAAAACGCATAATGATATTTTCTTTACAAAAGCAGATAAAGGCAATGTAACGGTTTGTTTAGAAAAATCAATCTATAACGAGAAGATGGTGAAGCTATTATCGGATGATAAAACATATAAAAAGATAAGTAAAAATCCACTGAAACGTTTAAAAGATGGAACATACAGTATGTTAAATTATTTAAATAATAATGGTTTTTTGTACAAAAATTTTCATAAAAATAGTTTAACTCAATCTGATACGACACTGGCGAAATGTTATAGATTACCAAAGATTCATAAAATTGATGTACCGTTACGTCCTATTGTTTCATTAGTTAATAGCTCCACGTATTTCTTAGCAAAAATAGTATATCAAGAACTTAAGAATGCGATACCTAAGCCTAGTTCACATATCAATAACAGTTTTGAATTGAAAGAAAAATTAAAAAATATAATAATAACGGATGAATACACTTTACTGTCATTAGACGTAACGTCGTTATTTACAAACATCTCGTGCGAATTAGTGTTGGATAGTTTAGATAGAAGAGCGGTTTCCATCCATAATCACTGTATGTGTCCCACTTGATGAATTAAAAGAATGCACCGCTTTTCTGTTTAATAATACGTTTTTTACTTTTAATGGTCAAACCTATCAACAAATCTATGGAACCCCGATGGATTCACCGATTTCACCATTATTTGCGGACATTCTAATGGATGATTTGGAAAAGAATTGTTTACGAGAATTAGAACTACATTATGACTGTATCCCTATTTTTTATTACAGATATGTTGACGACAAGCTTATTTGTGTTAAAAAACAACACATTGACACAGTGATAATAGTACATTTCGATATTAGTGCGAGGATTTGATTTTTCCCTCGTGTGACTGTTTGCACCCGAGCAAAGCGACGGTGAAAAGGTCACACGAGGAGAAAATCAACTTCTCACACAACTGTCGAACCGTATTTTTTGACACGACGTGCGAGAAGTGAGATTTTTGCACGCATCGTTTAACGCAGCGTGCGAGAAATCGAACTTCTCGCACGGAGTTTCAAAAAAGTTTTTAATGCTTATGACATAAATTTAAAATTTACTTATGAACTAGAAGAGAATAAAAAAATTAAGTTTTTAGAATTAGAACTGATAATAAAAGTTTGGCAAATTGGTACCAAACACCGACATCATCGGGACGTGTAATCAATTATTTTTCAAATCATCCAACACAGCAAAAAAAAGAATATTATTTTTAACCTAGTTGATAGGGCGTTTTTACTCTCAGATTCTAATTTTCACTTAGACAATATAAAATTCATAAAGAAGATTTTACGTAATAATGATTATCCTATGTGGTTTATAGAAAAACATATCGAAATTAGATTTAAAAAACTTAAGTATGGTTATACATATAATACGCACCAAAATTGCTATGAAAAATTACCAAAATTGTCTTTACCGTTTACCAAAGATTGTAATAGTCTATCTAATATGTTAAAATCTTATAACATTTGTACAATCCCATTATTGAATAAAAGTTTATCTTCGATCATTCGGTTAGGCAAAGACATAACCAAAAAATGGGATCGTACTAATGTGGTGTATAAATTTGATTGCCTAAATTGCTCTGCTACATACATAGGAGAAACTAAAAGATCGTTACACACACGCATTAATGAACATAAAATAAACAAAAATAAAGAGTCTGTTGTCAGTACACATCGATTAGAAAACAAACGAGTTCGATTCGGAAAATACATCCATTTTAGATTTTGAAAGCAATTACAAAAAAAGACTGATTCCGAAATGATCTATATAAAAAGCAATCAAAATAGTATTAATAAAAAGGAAGATATCCAAAGACTAAGTACAATGTATTTTCCTATTATTAACGAACTTGATGCTGTGTAACTCTTTATGTAAACATTGTCCAGCGTATATAAATACAGTGTACGTGTTATTGTTTTCAGTCGAGAATAACATCTGATCGACGTATGATATATACGTTTATAATTTCGGTAATTTTGATTTTTGTATTTACACTTTGTGGTTTAATTGTCTTTAAAAAAAAGTTTTATATGTTAATTTATTTCTGTGTTTTGAATAAAGGCCTGATGAGGAGGCCAACGAAACGTTGCCATAAAGAAATAAGATCATTTCATTTTGCCTCCAAAGATCGTCCTCAACTATTCAATAATTTAGAAAGGTTATTTGGTAATTGTAAAGACAAGGATGATAAAGGTTTAAAATCAGGAGTAGTTTATAAAATTAATTGTAGGGACTGTAATGAATGTTATATTGGTCAAACGGGTAGATATTTGAAGAAGAGGATATATGAACATCAATATAGTTTACGTAGTACAAATTTTACATCGGGTTTGAAAGAACATTGTTTAAATAGTTTGCATTCTTTCGATTTTGGGATTGTGGATATTTTGGAACAAGGGATTAAGAATAAATATAAGAGGGAAAGCCTTGAATGTATTCACATTCTAAGGAATCGGAATCATGTAAATTTAATGGTAGAGTCAAGTAAATTAGATAACATTTATCATTCTTTATTAATTTAAGTGAGAATGGAAAGTTGGAGAGGGGAAGGTGGATGGTGGTGGGGGTAAGAGGAAATAAGTGGGTATGGGTATATAAGAAGGTGTATCGCGGATTTCATTTCAGTCCCTGAGGAGGAGCCAGAGCGGGCTCGAAACATTGGGCAATTGGGCAATTTGGTGGTGGAGGGCAGTCAGATAGTCCTTTGCTAATAAAGTTTTTTTTCCAGGTTTTAATTAAGTTTTTATATCAGATTCTGCGGGGGTGATTATAAACAAGGGCAATCTTACTGCCATAAATAATAATTATGTTAATTTAATTTATAAGACTGTAAGACCTATGGAAAAATTATCATCAGTTGATAAAAATGTAGGCTTAACGAGTCTCATGAAAGGTTTGGTATCACTCAATCCCTGTCAAAATTGGATAATAGAGAATGCTGGTTGGCTCGACGTTAAAGAAACGTTGAACATGTGTAACGATGATGGCTACTTCGATGTGTCCATCTCTCTGAGTATGATTATGGGTTTTACCGAAGACTATCGCAAAATAGTGGTAAACACGAAGCATGAGCTCATACTCACCAGATCGCGGAATGATTTGAATGCCGTTAAGCAAACACATGTGGCGTAAGTATACGAACAATTCAAAATTGTACTCAAACATGTTCAATGGCTCATGTCCTATGCTTTGGTTGCGGATAAACATAAAATTTGTTTACTCGGCTTCATAGAAAAGGATCGACCAATTACCATGAGTTTTTGCGCGTGAGAGTTGCTTGAGAATCCACTTCTGCCAACTACGTCGAAACATGTGTGGACTGTCAAAACATCCAACCGGCTGGAGAAACCTAGCTTCGTTATTCTCGCCTTCCGGACGGATCGAAAAGGTCAGAGAGCTACGAACGGTAGTCGCTTCAATCACTGGAATATCAGCAATGTGAAACTCTTTCTCAATTCACAATACTATCCATACGGAAATCTCAATTTAGATATAACACGTAATCAATATGCCGTACTCTACGATATGTATGCCAATTTTCAGAAATCATACTATGGTAAAGATTCTGAGCCTATGTTGAAAAAGATCAACTATCTCACTCCCGCACTACTCATCGTCATCGATTGTTCTAAGCAGAACGAATCTCTGAAGAGTGCACCCGTCGACGTTCGTTAGAAAGTTGAAGCGAGAGATAATTTTCCCGCTGTAACATCGGCGTACTGCCTCATTTTGCACGATCGCATTGTCCAGTACAATCCTGTTAGCGGAAACGTGAAGAAACTCATCTAAATTTCCGAAAATACGACGTTCAGTATAGTCCCGACAATGGTGGTGTAAAGAAGCTAAAAATGAAGTATATCGTCGATATGCAGGGCTTCAAACAGCCTGGTAATGATTTCGTTTTGAAAGAATTGGCAATAGTTCCGTTGGATGATGATGGCCAATCTCTGATCTTCTTCTTCAAGGAACCTTTTCCTTGGAAACGACTCACCGATAAGTATAAGGGCGAAAATACTTGGTTGAACTAGTTCTATCATGGCATTACTTGGAATTCAGGAGACCGTCCCTACACATCGGAAGTGCTCTTCGAGAATGTCTACATGATGCTACTCAAGTACTCGTTATGGGCTCCATCAAGAAAAAATGGCTCGAACGTTTCAAATTCAACGTTCATGACGTTTCGGAGATGGGTTTTCCACTGCTGGACAAGATCAAGCTCGTGACAGTTTGTCCACACCACAAGGGCGCCTACAAAACCAACTGCGCACTTCATAATGTCAAACTTCTGAAAAAATTCTACGAAAATTGCAAGACATCTCTGGATTGGGAGTAGATGCTTTATTCGTGTCCCAGACATCCTACAAGATGGGTTCAAGCTCAAGTTCAAACGCTCCTCTTATTGAACAGGAGGAAAAAGAGGATTAAAATGGAAAATATATTCTCAAAAGTATTCCACGAATACCAATTCTATGCCTCAACGTGACAATTATAAAAGATTAAAATAAAAATTTAGACTTCCGGTAGAGTGCTCTGTCGGTAAGGTTGGGTTATTGACTGCCGGTAAGGTAGAGTTGGGGGTTATCGACTGTTGGGCCACACTGCCGATAGCGCTCGGATTAACAGCCTACATAGTATTCTGCTCTGTTGGTAAGGTAGATTTGTAAGTGGGCCAGAACTGTCCTAGCTCACCTACTTGCAATAAAATAGAAAAACCTAAATTCTAAATAGGTGAGAGAAGCAAGTTCAACATAAAAAATTATATACACGTAAACGCGGGCAGACGACACGTAGTTTAATAAAATCGAAAATGCAAACCCCAAACAGACGGAGAGTTAAGTTTCACGTTGATGATTATTGACAATAGGACTAATTAAATGAAAAACTCAAACCTCAGTCGCTAAACAGGTGAAGAAGATGAGAGCCACGTAAAAAAATATTTACATACAGCACAGACGAGCAGGAAGAGTTTTTCAACAAGAAAATTCTTGAAACATGAATGATAAAGGAGAAGAGATACTCTTCTACATATATATGGAACTTGTCTCTACCGCCTGTTTGAGGTTTAGGTTTTTTATTTTATTAAACTAAAACTATTTATCGTTTGCTCCCATCTATACGTGTACCTATAGTTACATTATTACGTGTCACTTGCCTCCACCGCCTATTTGGCGTGTGGGGTTTTTACTTATCGAATGCCATTGTGTACATGCATAAATACAGTTCTATCTGGAACTCGACTATCTCACCTCCTTCGCTTATTTAGGGTTTAGTAATGAATTGTAAAGTTGGCGTTTTTTAGCGACATTTTCTTATTTCAATTATTTATTTATTTTTTTATTTCATTCAAGTGAGTTTGGTGGGTATTTATCATTTCACGTTTTTGCAATCGGCTACTTAGCGTTACCTGACAGCTGATGTGCAACAATTAACTAACAATTCCATCAGCTACAAAATATCGATTTGCCTCATATTTCGTGGACATTGTAAGCTAGATCGGTTAACGGGGTGTCAAACTCAATTTTTACCGACCGAGCAAAAAATATATTGTTTTTAATAGAAAAAAAAATATAACGATATATGAAAAATAATGAGTGCATTGCCCTCCGTAATTACATTATTAATCATTCTGCAAAATGCCAAGTCAATATTCAAAAGCGTCTAAGAATGGCATTTGAACGAAAATTTCGTTCAAATGCCATTCTCAGATGCCTTAAAATATCGACGTGAAACTTTGCAGAATGATTCATAATGTCATTACGGAGGGCAATGCACTCATGATTATGCATAATATTATAAAAAAAAAAATAGATTATTGTACCATATGGGTAATATGTAGCATCGCGAGATTCGCGAGTCAGCGACGGCAGCGACGGCAGCGGCCAGCGGCGCGGCCTTGCCCGTGTGTGTGTACGCGCATGCGCTGCTGGCTGCAGCACAGCTGAGCTGTCCATCGCCGATACGCCTGGGCCTAGGCCCTCCGGGAGGCGGTCCCGTGTTGCCGCCACCACCTCCGCCGCCACCTTCGCCACCTGTGCCCTCCTCTATCCATTGATGCTTATCGACGTGTCATCGGTGTGCCTGCCGCCTGGACCGCTCGCAGATGGCGCAGCCTGGAGCGCCGCATCAGCCGCCCACCTCGCAGACCGTAGCGTCCGTACCGCACCGTGTGCGTGCACACCCAACGGACCGTGCCGCTTGGACTTGGCCCCGCCGTAAGACAGAAAAGTAAGTCATTCAAGAATTTATTTATTTTACGGCGTTGTTATTTGTACGACAGATCTGTCGTACAAATAACCTATAACCCACTTAGAAACGTGTAAAAATCACTGTTTTGAAAGTCTGACATGGAAGGGACTATTATTTCTTTAGTCAAGCGTCAATCCTTGCCTATTTTTTTCTTTAATCAAGCGTCAATTCTTCGGCTAAAGAAAATTGAAGGTTAGGTTTTACGTATATATAGGTATACCTATCTAGCAATCTGGCGTATAAATAACAACGGCCAACTGTAGATTTGATGCGGTTTTTCGACTTCTCATTCCAAAGATTACAGATCTAAATAATCAGCAAGTGTGGAGATACTGCATTTTCTGTGTATTTTTCAAAATATTTTCAAGAAAAGTCATTTCCTCCAAACTGGCTGATTGAGTAGATCTGAAATCTAATATACAATGCCTCAGCATGTACTGGATTGTGTGTAAACATTCTCATAAACTTTAAGCGAGGATGAGGAGGTCTACCTTGGAAATGCACACGCGCTTTTTCGACTTTTCATTTCAAAGATCCCTTTCCATTCTCTACAAATATTTCCAACTTTACACACACTATGTAATACATGCTGAGGGACTGTTTATCAAGTTTAAGATCTAAATAATTAGCAAGTGAGGAGATATAGCAATTTGTATGCTCTTTTTAAGAAATGTTCAAGTAAAAAAGTTATTTCCCCTACACTAGCTGATTGAAAAGATCTAAATTTAATATACAGTGCCTCAGTATGCATTGCATTGTGTGAGAACATTCTGGTAAACTATGAGAAAGAGTGAGGAGGTTTTTGTCGCAAATGCACATGCGGCTTTTTGACATTTCGTTCCAAAGATCCCTTTCCATTCCCTACAAGTATCTTAAACTTTCCATACATAATGGAATACATGCTGAGGGACAGTTTATCAAGTTTCAGATCTACATAATTAGTAAGTCTGGAGATATTGCAATTTTTGTGCTTTTTCAGGAAATTTTTAAGAAAGAAAAGTAATTTCCTCCAAACTGGCTGATTGAATAGATCTGAAACCTAATATACAATGCCTCAGTATGTACTGGATTGTGTGTAAACATTCTCACACACTTTAAGCGAGGGTGAGGAGATCTACATTGGAAATGCACACGCGCTTTTTCGACTTTTCATTTCAAAGATCCCTTTCCATTCTCTACAAATATTTCAAACTTTACACACACTATGTAACACATGCTGAGGTATTGTTTATCAAGTTTCAGATGTAAATAATTAGCAAGTGTGGAGATATTGCAATTTGTATGCTCTTTTTAAGAAATGTTCAAGAAAAAAAGTTATTTCCCGTACACTGGCTGATTGAAAAGATCTAAAATTTAATATACAATGCCGTAACATGTATTGGATTGCGTGTTAACATTCTGGTAAGCTTTGAGCAATGGTCAGGAGGTCTTAGTTGGAAATGCACTTGCGCTTTTTCGACTTTTCAGTCCAAAGATCCCTTTCCATTCTCTCAACATATCTTAAACTTTACACACACCGTGCAATATATGCTGAGGGACAGTTTATCAAGTTTCAGATCTACATAAATAGCAAATCTGGAGATATTGCAATTTTTGTGCTTTTTCAGGAAATTTTTAGGAAAGAAAAGTCATTTCCTCCAAACTGGCTGATGGAGTATATCTGAAACTCAATATGCAATGCCTCAGCATGCATTGCATTGTGTGAGAACATTCTGGTAAACTATGAGAAAGTGTGAGGAGGTTTTCGTCGCAAATGCACATGCGGCTTTTCGACAATTCGTTCCGAAGATCCCGTTCCATTCCCTACAAGTATCTTAAACTTTCCATACATAATGGCATACATGCTGAGGGACGGTTTATCAAGTTTCAGATCTACATAATTAGCAAGTCTGGAGATATTGCAATTTTTGTGCTTTTTCAGGAAATTTTTAAGAAAGAAAAGTAATTTCCTCCAAACTGGCTGATCGAGTAGATCTGAAACCTAATATACAATGCCTCAGCATGTACTGGATTGTGTGTAAACATTCTCATAAACTTTAAGCGAGGGTGAGGAGGTCTACATTGGAAATGCACACGCGCTTTTTCGACTTTTCATTACAAAGATCCCTTTCCATTCTCTACAAATATTTCAAACTTTACACACACTATGTAATACATGCTGAGGGATATTGTTTATCAAGTTTCAAATCTAAATAATTAGCAAGTGTGGAGATATTGCAATTTGTATGCTCTTTTTAAGAAATGTTCAAGAAAAAAAGTTATTTCGCCTACACTGGCTGATTGAAAAGGTCTAAAATTTAATATACAATGCCTCAACATGTATTGGATTGTGTGTTAACATTCTGGTAAACTTTAAGCGAGGGTGATGAGGTCTTAGTTGGAAATGCACATGCACTTTTTCGACTTTTCATTCCAAAGACCCTTTCCATTTTCTCCATCTATCTACTCCCTCTGTTTCTGGCAGGTCGATACTGCTATCCTCATTCCTATACTGCTTAATACTTTATTAATATATTCTGTTTTGCCCTAGGCGAAGAGCTCCTGCAGAAGACAACACGTCTTCATATAATTCTACTCTCCTCCAGGGCAGCCAACACAACTACCATGTCCTGAAGACATCAGCTAGACAAACATATCGTAGAAGTGAGAGCGAAGGTGTATATAAATATAGTTTGATCTCCTGTGACAGACTCGAGTAAGTATTTCACTTCGGATTTGGACTTTATCTTGTAGTACAGCCGAACCTAGTCTCCAACTTTCCATCGGTCTACTCCTCTGTTCCTGGCAGTTCGATACTGCTATCCTCATCCCTACTCCTTAATACATTATTAATATATTTTGTATTGTCCTAGGTGAAGAGCTCCTGTAGAAGACAACAAGTCTTCATATAATTCTACTCTTCTCGAGGACAGCCAACGCAACTACCACTTCCCGAGGACATCACCTAGGCGAACACAACGGAGAAGGGAGGGCGAAGGTGTAGTTGAATGTAGTTCGCGCTTCCGTGACAGACTCGAGTAAGTACTTCACTTCGGATTTGGACTTTATCCTGTAGTATAGCCGAACCCAGCCTCCAACTTTCCATCTGTCTACTCCTCTGTTCCTGGCAGTTTGATACTGCTCTCCTCATCCCCACTGCCTAAAACATTATTAATATATTTTGTTTTGCTCTAGGCGAAGAGCTCCTGCAGAAGACAACAGGTCTTCATATCATTCTACTCTCCTCGAGGGCAGCCAACGCAACTACCACTTCCCGAGGACATCACCTAGGCGGACACGACGGAGAAGGGACGACGAAGGTATACTTGAATGTCTGCGCTCCCGCGACAGACTCGAGATGTAGTCTAGGCGCCAGGGGGGTTTCCGTGGCCGATGGATGTCCACACTTCCACCAAAGCTTTTCTTACGTATTTTTGACTGCTGATTCTGAATTTCGAAGGTGGAACGTCGCCAGACTGTTAGTTTTTTGTTATTAACAATTTAATTGTTTAAATTGCTGCCAAATCAATATGATTAATTATAACTGAATCCTAACTGCCTAAAACTGTAGTAAATTGATCTAGAATATGCTCGTTTTTTCAGAATTGAAAAATTTTGATTAGAACCCGAATTATTGCAAATTTAGTGCAATAAGTCGCGATTTCGAGCGCAAACGTGCATAATTCTAGATCAATTTACTACAGTTTTAGACAGTTAGGATTCAGTTATAATTAATCATATTGATTTGGCCGCAGTTTAAACAATTAAATTGTTAATAACAAAAAACTAACATTCTGGCGACTGTCCACCTTCGAAATTCAGAATCAGCAGACAAAAATACGTAAGAAAAGCTTTGGTGGAGGCGTGGACATCCATCGGCCACGGAAACCCCCTGGTGCCTAGACTAATGTCAGTATTTAGGGCACACCTGATTTTTAGGTACGAATTATATCTCCCCAAAAAGTAACAGTTTTCTGCGGGTGAACACGGAAAGAAAACTCTTACTGCTACAGTTAAAACGGCTTACTCGTGGAGTATAGGAGTTCCTTTACTATATAAGTAAGGTGGTTTTAGCAATCTTAGTAAGGGACCCATACTTTTACGGTATGTTGCTTTTCATACTACAACAGTTACACAATTATACGATCGTTGGATCAGCGGCATATACCGAAGTAACAGCGTCACACGATTTTAGTATACATTGCTTCCACCTTCAATTGTAAGGGAGAAATACTATAGCGGTAACGGTTGCTACCTGCTAATACGGAAATGACAACTATTATAAGGAAGTGTTACTTATCGATAATTGAAAGCATCGAATGCGTCGTCTAGGTCTTTGAGGTGGTCAATGATGGAGTCGAGGTGATGCGCTCCGAAGTTTTTTGCGTTTAGATCCCAGGACGCATCTAATACGTAGTCAAAGTGTTCGGGGTAGCCGATGATGATGTCTAGGTCGTGCGCTCCGTAGTTTTTTGTCTCTAGATGTTGGAACGTATCAAATGCGTGGTTTAGGTCTTTGTGGTAGCCGATGATGGAGTCTAGGTTTTTTGCATTAAAATATCAGGGCGCATCTAATACGCAGTGCAGGTGTTCAGGGTAGCCGATGACGAGGTCTAGGTGGTGCGCTTTGTAGTCTTTTGCGTTTGGATATTAGGGCGCATCTAATACGTGGTCCAGGTCTTCGGGGAAGCCGGTGACGATATTTAGGTGGTGCGCTCCGTAGTTTTTGGCTAATAGGTGTTGGACATGTCAAAACTTAAAGTATTACTAATCACGTAATTTTATACTATAAGTAAAAATCGTGATTATAAATAAATACTTATTCGAACGTAATTACGTTCAAATTGACATGTGTTTGTAATAAAAAAAATAGTAAATATTAAAATGCGTATAGGCGAAATACGCACAATTATTCATAATAAATAATACGTATATGCGAAATGCGCACAATTATTTATCATACAAAAATGCGTATAGGCGAAATACGCACAATTATTTATAATAAAAATTCGTACAAGCGAAATACGCACAATTATTTACAATATCAAAAATATGTATAAGCGAAATACGCACAGTTGTTTATAATGCAAAAATGCGTATAGACGAAATACGCACAATTATTAGTTATAAGGAAAGGTGTATGGGCGAACATATTTAATTATAACAGAAAAGAATTACAATTACATGAGTTTATTTAGTTATCTATTTATAAGAAACTAGATGTCTTGACATAAAATTAATTCTTTTCCGTTTTTTTCAACAAAACTCATAAAATTTGAAAAGAAGCTAAAGAAACTTATGAGCCTAGCTCAATGAAATTATAGTAGCTCTACTTTTGCCAATCATTCAGTAGCATGACAAGTATAATGCAAAGTAATTATTAATGACAATACTTCTAATAATACAAATTTTGTTAAAATGTTCAATTTGCAGTTATGCGTTTATATGATGGAAGGTGTATATTTTAAAATGCGGATCAACTTATATACCATACTCAGGTTCATTTGAAGTTCAACCCTTGGTCTCAAATTTTGTTACACCCTCCTGTTGTTTCAGGTATATGGGATATTTCACGTGAAGTCAGCAGCTCAAAATTTTAAAATCCGTCAAAACTCGTTTTCTTTTAGTTTTTATGAACAAAAAATGTTCCTCAAATTTTAGGTCGATATTTGCAAAAATAAAAAAGCTATGCAATATTGAAAATTCAATTTTTTTGCAATTTTTGGTTAAAATCCAAGTTTATTCATTTTTTAACTGAAAATCTTGAAACTTTTTGTATAGTACATTGATTGGCAAAAGGTTTGAATTTTTTCTGTAGAATGTGCCAGTATTTATTTTATGACCCTTTTTGAAAGTCTCTGATTGGCTGCTTCTTAGTATACCTTCATCAAAGGATATTGAGGCTACGGCCAAATATTCTTTATTCGACAAATTTTTTTTTGTATTCTTCTTCGAAAACCCTTCAAAATGCTTTTTTATCAATACTGGCCGAGCATAGGGAAAAAAGTTACAATTTTTTTAAATATCAAGAAAAATCCATAATTTCAATTTTTGATAACATGATTAATGAAACTGAATATTATTCATACATCTTATGGCATGGACCGTACCACTGAATTTTGTTAGAGCATCAAATAGAAAATTATAAATATCTATTTTCAATAATATTAGGCTTACACAATAAGCGATACCCAATTATGAATGAAATTATCAGTCTGTTGCCTGATTTCATTTTGACAGCTTTATAGTAATTAACCTCTATAGCTTAATTTATTATTAATTCATAATTAGGTATTGCTTATTGTGTAAGCCTAATATTATTGAAAATAGATATTTCTAATGTTCTATTTGATGCTCTAACAAAATTCAGTGGTACGGTCCATGCCATAAGATGTATGAATAATATTCAGTTTCATTAATCATGTTATCAAAAATTGAAATTATGGATTTTTCTTGATATTTCAAAAAATTGTCACTTTTTTCCCTTTGCTCGGCCAGTATTGATCAAACAAAGCATTTTGAAGGGTTTTCGAAGAAGAATACAAAAAAAATTTGTCGAATAAAGAATATTTGGCCGCAGCCTCAATATCCTTTGATGAAGGTATACTAAGAAGCAGCCAATCAAAGACTTTCAAAAAGGGTCATAAAATAAATACTGGCACATTCTACAGAAAAAATTCAAACCTTTTGCCAATCAATGTACTATACAAAAAGTTTCAAGATTTTCAGTTAAAGAATGAATGAACTTGGATTTTAACCAAAAATTGCAAAAAAATTGAATTTTCAATATTGCATAGCTTTTTTATTTTTGCAAATATCGACCTAAAATTTGAGGAACATTTTTTGTTCATAAAAAACTAAATAGATTGAAGTTTGTTTAAATTTCAATAAACAATTAAACCCTCAACCAAAAAAATAAAAACCAAATCTAAACTATCTCTTGGTAGAAATTTTGTAAACTATATCCAGAATATGTACAAAAAAGTGCAGTACTGTGCCACAAAATTTCAGATGCAGGTAATATTTTGAAAATCATAATATTAAATTGGACTCCATCATCGGCCATCTAAACACCTAGACCTCGCATCCGACCTGTCCCTTCACGTGGACACAAAAACCTACGGAGCGCACTACCCGGACTCATCGACCATCTGGAACACCTAGACCTCGCATTCGATTTGTCCTGGCCTCTGGACACAAAAACCTACGGAGCGCTTCACGTAAACTCTATCATCGGCTACCTGGAACGCCTAAACCTCGCATCCGATCTGTCCCGACACCTGGACACAAAAACCTTCAGAGCGCATCACCCGGATTACATCACCGGCCATCTGCAACACCTAGACCTCGCATCCGACCTGTCCCTTCACCTGGACACAAAAACCTACGGAGCGCACTACCCGAACTCCATCATCGGCCGTCTGGAACACCTAGACCTCGCATCCGATCTGTCAAAACACCTGGACACAAAAGTCTACGAAGCGTATCATCAGGCGCCTGGAACAGCTAGACCTCGCATTCGAGCTGTCCCGACACCTGGACTCAAAAACCTACGAAGCGCACTACCCGGACTCCATCATCGGCCATCTGAAACACCTAGACCTCGCATTCGATTTGTCTTGGTCTCTAGACACAAAAACCTACGGAGCGATAATAATAATCGATTGCAATTGAAATGAATTGCTTTTGCGAGCTAGTATTAAAGTTATAGCATAAAAACTGTGTAATAAGGCGTACAGTCATACTAAAAAGTGAAAGAAATGAGCAATACAATGTTCTAAAACCGATGTAAAGTTTTCTTCATAGTTCTAAAAAATATTTTACATATTTGTTTACTCTTAGTACTGTAGAATATTAGTATTTTCGACGAATTATAAGACCAAAATATTTGTCTTAAATTTTTAAATGAGACCTTACGGCCAATACAACCTTAATGCACTTATTTTGAATTCATTTAAACATTATGATCTTTTTCATCAAGCTATGTTATAGTTTTATTGACTAAAAAATGTATGTATGAAGAAGTATTTGTTATTTTAATATATGATTTGTCTTTATCTTTTGAATTTAGTTCTAGTGATTCATTTCATTCCATAGTTTCCTGCTTTAACAAATTTAAAGGTTCATTCAATTCTATAGTATCAGAATGTCACTACAATGATAAAGATTAATCAAGTTCAATTACATTTAAATAAGCTTTTTTCATGTTGTGATGTTGTTCAATAAGTAAAATTGCCACTAAGATAGATAAATAATAACATAATTATGAAAATATCTGTTTTCTGTGTTTAATAATGTTAAACATATAAAAAGACAAAGTGAAAGTGAATATTTTTATATTGAGAAAACCATGTTTTTAATTTTAACTAAATAAAAATATCCTTATACTAATCCCACCATCATCACTAATAAAAAACCGCTCCCAATATACATTGGCACTTAGCTTCCTCAAACTAATGTATTTATTCCTCTTTTTAATTTTTTTTATGACAATAATTAATTGTATTATACAAAAGTTTCTCTATCTATCAAATATTGTCTGAAAAACGCTATTCAAAAATATTTTTAAAAAATTTTCAACCTCAAATATCTTTGGTCATGACAGTTCCATTTTTTTGCGCAATGAACAGTTTGAAGATATAAAAAATCTATATCCTCTATACCAAATTTCAGGACGATTAATTGGTTTTTATTCTTGTCATCGTATGTCAGTGAAAACGCGTTTTTTTTTTAAATAATTTTTTTCTCAAAAACAAATGAAGATAATCTCTTGAAATTTATACCAAATATTATCTTCAATAAGCGTAATAAGTAAATAAAATTTTGAGTCGATAATCAAATATTTTTTGAAAAATTAATTTATGAATTCTAAGAACATTTTCCATGACATACTAAAGATAATTTGAAAATTAAAAATAGAAAACGTAGGGAGTTCAAAGATTTTTTGGTTATAAAAAAAAAGAAAATCGAAAAAAAATTATAACCGAGTATTTTTCGGGACCAAGAGAATAAGCTTTGTCCGACGAAAATAGGTGAAATGGTTTTCGAGATATCGAGTGTTTACACACACACCTACACACACACACACACACGCACGCACGCACGCACGCACGCACGCACACACACAAAATTTTCTCAAAATTGACAAATTTCAACATTATCGCCTTAAACTATCTTTTTGAACATTTTTTTTCTCGAAAATTTTTGTCACCGACAAAATTTGTCAATTTTTGTTGCAAAGCTTCCTCTAAGGGGAATCAAAATAGATATAATTTACATTTCTACTAAAAACAATAAAATAAAAGTTAATATAAACATAACTCTATTTATCTATAAAAGTCCCTCTAAAACCATTTAAAAAAAAACATTCCCTATATAAAAAAAAATATATGTACAAATATAACGTAGAAAATTAATTCAAAATTTACCAATATTACTTTTTTGATCAAGTAATGAATAAATATTTTTTTTTAAATAAAAATTTTTCATCGATTTATGAATTGATTGTCAATTTTTATCAATTAATATATATCATATTTTCCCGCTCACAACACATGCGCTATCTCTATACCATTCCACCATAACTGTAAGAGTGTCTCTACAACCTTGCGCGTGTATGCCCTCCCGTGTATAAGGTATACTATATATAGTGCTCTCCTATAAGGTATACCTATATATAGCGCTCTCATATATATATATAGGTATATCTTATACACGGCGAGCGCACACATGCGCGCTGTACGGTTGTAGAGACTCCCTAAGTCCCTATAGGGCATTTGCGCATGCGCCAAAAAATTCGAGATTTCGAAATATTCGAGATATTCGAGATATTCGAGATATTCGAGAAAAAATCAACATGACGTCGCAACATGGCGTCGACCATGCCAAGGATGCATTTTTTATAGAGGGATTAAGTTTGACTTCACTGACTTGTGCACTGTACGAGAAAAAAAAAATGATAACGTATACACGATCCTAAACCTATTTTTAGAAAATTTAAAAGTAACATTTACAATACATGACTAAGACAAACATTACTACACCAATGACATCAACTACGCCAACTGATACCTGACGCAGACCTATGACAGAAAAATTAACAGGAACGATGAGAAACTTTTTTTTATTAAAAGAAGATTACGCTAGATGTAGATGGCTGTAGAAGTCGATACACGTCAGAGTTCCATCTACTACGACTATCAATTAAGCTTGCAAGTTACGGAGTAGCTCTTGCAAATATCTTTACGAACAGTAAGATACTTTATTCAACAATATCAATCACTATCACTGGTACACCTTTAAAAAAAAAATAATAAGTCAGACCTTTCTAAGCCGGAACATTTAAGAATCTGCACTTGAATAGTACACAATTATATTTGCGAATACGAAAGACCCATATACGAAGAATCTACCTGCGAAAAAAGAATGTTACTACAACCAACGACTGACGCACTAAAAGCCTGCGACATCCGTTACACGCCCAAAAACACTCTGCTTTTTGGACCAGAATAAATGCAGTAGACGGATGTTTGTTTTCGCTGGGTACCATCGGAAACTTACAGGACACTACAAAATGGCACCGCTAAATAACTCTAACTCATCATGGAATGAAGCAGAAGATAACGAAAAGTATGGACCCATAGACGAAATACGATCCGAAGACCATCCGGACCGAAAAGCCACGCTTCTCTGATCTTGCTGCATTTCTCTTATACACGGAGTAGGACCTAATTTGGCCACTGACAAAATAGGACACGTATTTTGCAGGGACTGCGTACAATGACACGCGAAAGACCACTCGCTCAAGGAATTTTACAGCCAATCCTTGGCTTTCATAAACTAACAACAAGGACAAACCAATCACTAGTTTACGCTATTTACAGAAACCCCATATTAAGAAATAGACCGGCAATTCAATGCCATGAATGCATAGAGCAATTTCTTATGTCAGAGCAAATTTTATCACTCATCAAACTGGTGGACGTAATGACACAATGGTGACAATCTACTTAAGAAACCTAAACCATTGCTTGTATCTCCCTCCTCTCCCTCACATACGATTGTTTATACGAATTCAGAAAATAAATAGTAGCAACACATGCGCGCGCGCGCGCGCGCGCGTGTGTGTGTGTGTGTGTGTGTGTGTGTGTGTGTGTGTGTGTGTGTGTGTGTGTGTGTGTGTGTGTGTGTGTGTGTGTGTGTGTGTGTGTGTGTGTGTGTGTGTGTGTGTGTGTGTGTGTGTGTGTGTGTGTGTGTGTGTGTGTGTGTGTGTGTGTGTGTGTGTGTGTGTGTGTGTGTGTGTGTGTGTGTGTGTGTGTGTGTGTGTGTGTGTGTGTGTGTGTGTGTGTGTGTGTGTGTGTGTGTGTGTGTGTGTGTGTGTGTAGATTAATAGTAATGGGACATTAAGGAACGCGGGAGCGTTCCGAAGGCAATTATAGAAGAGCCTTAGGACGACCGCGTGATGATATACATTGAAATGGTTGTACGAGAAATTCTATGAGCTTATACACCTATTGCGCTAGTTTTAACTATGTAACATATCCCTCTTAATCGAAAGCGATTTCATTGCTCTACTCAAATCTAAAGATTTTATTTAAAAAGATTATCTCATTCAAAAGATATAAGGGACTGAATTTTTTTTGTCGGCTTTCCGATTTCTTAACTTTCTCCATGGTATTCAGCCTCGCATCCGGTTTTTCCCGAATTCCTGTGACGTCACAGGAATATATATAAATATATATATATATATATATATATATATATATATATATATATATATATATATATATATATATATATATATATATATATATATATGGGATGTTTCAGGTGAAGTGAGCAGCTCAAAATTTTAAAATCGCTAAAAATTGGTTTACTTCTAGTTTTTTATGAAAAAATAATGTTCCTAGAGTTTGAGACCGAATTATTCAAAAATAAAAAAGTTATGGAACATTGACAATTCAAATATTTTCAAATTTTTGGTTAAAATTCAACTTTATTCATTTTTTTACTCAAAATCTTGAAACTTTTTGTATTGAACATTGATTGGGAAAAAGTTTGCATTTTACTTGTAGAATGTGCCAGTATTTATTTTATGACCCTTTTTGCAAGTCTCTGATTGGCTGCTTCTTAGTATACCTTCATATTAGAAAAAGAAAGTGTGCGACACAATATTTTTTGTTCGACAAAGTTTTTTTATTTTGTTTTTTAACAAACTGTAACATGCACCTTCAACTTAGATTGTTGCACCTTATTGAAAAAAGTTACATGCTTTTAAATATAAAAAAATATCATAAATTGGTATTTTTGACCGGTTAGTGGATTTAAGAAGTTAATATTATTCATTAATTCCATATGTTATGTATCGTGTCACAGAATTTTGTCAAAATATATATTAAATGTACTCCAAACATCTATTTTCAACAGTATTTAATTGGCTTATCATTTTATTCTTATTTATTTTCCTGAATATTTGATGCAAGCGGCACATACTGCTACATACACTCTATTCATATTTTTCTTGTCTTCTTAAATTTAAATTCAATAATCCAATAAAATACTGTTGAAAATAAATGTTTGGAGTACATTTAAGATATATTTTGACAAAATTCAGTGACACGATACATAACATATGGAATTTATGAATAATATTAACTTCTTAAATCCACTAACCGGTCAAAAATACCAATTTTTGATATTTTTTTATATTTAAAAGCATGTAACTTTTTTCAATAAGGTGCAACAGTCTAAGTCGAAGGTGCGTGTTACAGTTTGTTAAAAAACAAAATAAAAAAAACTTTGTCGAACAAAAAATATTGGGTCGCACACTTTTTTTTTCTAATATGAAGGTATACTAAGAAGCAGCCAATCAGAGACTTGCAAAAACATATTACAAAAGTTTAAACTATGGCAAGTACCTATTAGTCTCTCTCCCACCCTATCTCTCCCTCCCTCTCTTTCCGACCTCTCTCTCTCTCTCTCTCTCTCTCTCTCTCTCTCTCTCTCTCTCTCTCTCTCTGGCTCTCTCTCTCTATCTCTCCCTCTCTCTCAACATCCGGCAAACTGAGTACCAAAAACTTTAATGAGTGCTTAAATATTTTTTCAGAACAATCAACACGTTTTTTAAAAGCTAATTTTTTAATAAAACTTTCTACGAAAGTATAAAATAAGGCAAGTATAGACGTTTTTTCTGGATAATCTATAAAAAACAACACAATTTATCTAGTCCTTTTATTTCTTCGAATCTCATCTATTCAATAAACACTCTCTACAAATGGTAATAATTTTTTTTCATGACTGTACAAATAATCTATAAAATAATAATATTTATGATTTTGTAAAAGAAATCAAATAAATACGAATAAAAAAGTCTTTTAATTCTGTGAGTCACTGTATGCTGAACAAATTATATGTAAGTACATTCAAAAAATTGTTCACTGCAAATCAAACAAACGAAAGTTCTGAAATCAATTATCGATAGTCAAGTAATGCAAACAACTCTCGGAAACTACTGTCGGCTGTTCTCACAAATATATTCAAATTTGTTCATCTTTCTGAGCTATAGAAATTAAACACAAGAAAGTACTGAAATCAATTTATTGTAGTCAAGTACCGGCCATAAGTTAACTTGACTGACATAATAGAACTTTTCGTATCTAGCGTGTAAAATTACATTTTACGCCCACGTTGTAACTTCAAAATTATTCAGCCAGCGGGCCTAAAATACTACTTAGCGCCCAAGAGGCCCAATAGCTCACATACTCTTACAAAACTTTATAGAACCTACGCACTTTACGCTCGTGTGGGCGAAAATTATTTTAATTATATAACTATATAATAACTATAATGCCTTCTCTTTATTTCTAAAATTCATAAGAATTTTTTTTAGAAATTTACGAAAAGTCAAATCCTATATAAAAAAATTACATTACCGACACATCACTATTTTTCATGATTCTTTCTCAATTTTGAACTTTCTATAATATTACGCATCTTGGGAGGAAAAGAGAAGTCTAGAGCTGCTCTAGCAGGGGTGGTCCTCCGATCTCCCATACATACTTGGCGGGCCCGACGATTTGCAGTTCAAGGTGTAAGACATGGTCATTTTCATACAACTATTCGTATGTTTAAAGATCAGATAAAATGTATAAATGGGTTGCTTCTAGATATTAACTACTGATCCGTGAATCTATCACTCTGTTTTTAAATAGAAAGTGCAAACCCGCCTGAAAGTATCATATGAGATCTCATATGTAATCCCATAATATATAAAATTGCAGATGACATCGCATATGAGATCTGATACGAGATATGCGATGCTTGAAATTCTCATATGAGATCTTATATGATATTTACACGCAGGAAAAGGATACACAATAGGTTGCTTATAAAACGGTTAGTAAAATGTAAAGCACTTTTATGTAGACTATAAATTTATATGAATTTTTATTTTATTCTCGTTTAAAAAGGACGGACACAAAGAAAAATATTGTGGGTAATAAAAGTAAACCATGATTCTGCACATATAGGGATGTTGTACTTAGCGGTACCAATTAAAAATTAAAGCCAATGTAATTATTTATAGTGGACTTATAGGTATAAATATTTTTTTCTTCAACTTTGAAACAACCTGTCTAAGCTCTAAGAAGAAAAACGAAATCATAATAGTGCACAAGGAAAATCACTGCTGAGAGTGTTCCACGACTAATGACGATTCCACACCAACAGACCAGGTCACCTTATTGATGAACGTATATTTACTAGAAACCAAGGAAAAACTATCAACCAGCTGCGAAACCTGTAAGAAAGCACTACTGACCTAGCGATCGGCCATAAACTGTGAAAAGTGCCTACAGCGACCGTAGCCGGACAAGAACTGGCAGTGACACCATATATGCAAGTACCACAACCGCATGACGATCGTTTAGTAAAAATTATGTTGACAAAAATGTCGTTACCACCTCCCATCGAGAAATCTAACAACTTACGACTGGCATAAATACAACCTAGTATCTACCATTCCCAGCAGAGCAGTCACAGTATTTTGAAGAATCACCATAGTGTAAATATTCACCGTGAATATGTACTCTTTTGAAAAGAGAGATTAAGTTCATGAGAACTAGCGATGAGGCCCTACCAATTCTTTTGGAGAATAAATTCTCATTTAGACCTTACACTTGCACCTATCGATATCCAAGAACCGTCGAACAACCGTGTCTTACCTGTCACACGCTTAATAGCGAAAAAGGAGGTAGAATATTCATTTGGCAACCAGAATCCAACCTACCAGCGTAATTATCCCTCACAGAACCACGGATCCTGAAGAACACCTTAGATGCCGACCAATACGCAAGAATTAAAGGATTCTTGATTATCCAGCCCACAGTCCCGGATATCATAAGAAATGGAACAACATCCAAAACTAAACATTAAATATAAAAAAAAATCCTGTGTTGTCCCACCACTGCCAAGACAAGTTGAAATTACGTACTACTAGACCACCTACAGGAAACCAGAAATTACAGATAGAAGATTAATAAAAAAGGGAGAAAAAGGAAGAGAAGAAGAAAATTGATGTAACCCCGATCAAGTAGGACGTACTGATGCACTCGTCTAGCCACGGAGGACAGCACCATCAACCAAAAGAAACTAAATGAGGACAGGAGCTCCACAAAATTGGTTATATTAATCAAATGGTATCATTTGACACTCACCTTTAAATCAATACATATAGATATCATTTGAAAACAAAAAAAATAGCATGCTAGTTTTCTATACATCTTTAGTAAATTACAAATCAAATCAAACACACAACATTTGAAACTCACACTTGCAACTGTATAATCAAATTATCACTCATACAAACATATGTTTGTAAACTATAAATAACAAATACAACACCCTCGTTCTAACCTCCACCTTTCCAACATACAAACAATTCATTACAAATATAACTTAAGTAGTGACACCTTTATAATCATAAAAATACTTTAAAACCATAAAAACAGATAAGACCCCAGAAAAAAATAGATAAATTAAAGGACCCCACACACAATGTATGGAAAATAATCATTCGGTCAAATTGGATCAAACTTGGGGAAAAGATAGATCTTGAGGTCCAGAACAAAAGTTTTCATGGGCAAAACCCCCCAAAATTTGACCGAATGATTTTTTCCCATACATTGTGTGCGGGGTCCTTTATGTACAAATTCATTTAACTAATTTCATTATATGCATGAATCAGGGTTGTGAGTACTTAATTCCCTCAGGCACTAAATTCATCAACAAATCCAGAAACACGTCGGAATTTCGGACTTGATCGGAGTCAATTCCGAAAACACGTCGGAATTTCGGACTTGATGGGAGTCAATTTCGGAAACACGTCGGACTTTCGGACTTGATGGGAATCAATTCAGACGTGTTTTCGGAATTGACTACGATCAAGTGCAAAAACACGTTGCACTTCCGGACTTCAGGATGCAAGAAGTCCAAATTCCGAATAATTTTTTTTTTCAGACTCTTTTCGAGCATTAATTTAATTAAATCTCAGGGTATCTAGGGGGTTTTTCGACCCGCTGAGCAAGTTTTTGAGCACTATTTCGGTGTACGACGACACCGTAATGCCCGGGAGATGATTTCCTCGCGAAGTATAACCTGAACCGCGAATTCGATCGTTCCTGGGGGTTTTTCTAGCCGCTGAGCACGTTTTTAAGGACCATTTCGGTGTACGACGACACGCTGATGCCCAGGAGATGATATCCTCGCGAATTATAGCCTGTAGTGCGCATTTTATTATACCTGGGGGTTTTTCGATCCGCCGAGCACGTTTTTGAGAACTATTTCGGTGTACGACTGCGCCCTCGTACCCAGGAGATGATATCCTCGCAAATCGTAGCGTGTAGCACACATTTGAGTGCACCTGGAGGGTTTTTGGACCAACTAGCACTTTTCTGAGGACTATTTCGGCGTACGACGACACGGTGATGCCCAGAAGTTGATTTCCTTGCAAATTATAGCCTGTAGCGCAAAATTGATCGTACCTGGGGCTTTTTCGATCCGTTGAGCACGTTTTTGAGGTCTCTTTTGGTGTATGACTAGACACTCCGGCCCAGAAGATTATTTTCTCGCGAATTATAGCCTGAAGCGCGAAATGTCCTAGCAATTCATAGCGTGTAGCGCGAAATTTATCGTACCTGGGGGTTTTTCGACCTGCTGAGCACGTTTTTGAGGACATTTTGGGGTACGACGACACGCTGAGACCCCGGAGATAATTTCCGCGCGAATTATAGCCTGTAGTGCGAATTTGATCTTACCTGAGGGGTTTTTTCGATCTGCTAAGCAAGTTTTTGAGGACTATTTCATTATACGACAAACCGGTGATGCCCAGGAGATGATTTTCTCGTGAATTATAGTCTGTAGCGCGAAATTGATTGTACCTGGGGGTTTTTCGACCCACTGAGCACGTTTTTGAGGTCTGTTTCGGCGTATGACTACACACTCAGGCCCAGAAGATGATTTCCTCGCAATGCGAAGGCGGGAAACCCGGGGGGTTTTCGACTCGTTAAGAACGTTGTTGAGGACTATTTGGTGTATGACTGCGCCCTCTTATCCAGGAGATGATTTCCTCGCAAATCATAGCGTCTAGCACAAATTTGAGTGCACCTAGGGGGGTTTTGGACCTGCTGAGCACGTTTTTGAAGACTATTTCGGGGAACGACGATACCGTGATGCCCAAAAGAGGATTTTCTTGCGACTTATAGCCTCTCTGGTAGTACAGTCTGACGCACTTTACGCAGAGCATACACGGTAGGCTTCGTCATATTGCTGTATAGCTGAGACATTAGCGATTACATTAGTAAACAACCAGCAGAATTGCAGCAGACTTACATCCTCTTAATTGCAATTTAGGGGTGGATATTTTGTACATGACTGTATAGCAGAACTACGGCACACTTGCATTAGATAATTACGTTAAGTACTTAGCAGCAGAATTATCACAGACTTACAACATCTTAATTGCACTTTAGGGGTGGACATTTTGCACTTGACTGTACAGCAGAATTACAGTACGACGAGTCGTCGTACACCGAAGTGCACCTCAAAAACGTGCGTAACGGATCCATAAACCTCCAGGTACGATATAATTCGCACTACAGGCTATAATTCGCGAGGAAATCATCTCCTGGGCATCAGCGTGTCGTCGTGCACCGAAATAGTCCTCAAAACGTGCTCAGCTGGTGCAAAAACCCTCCAGATGTCCTCAAATGTGTGCTACACGCTATGATTTGCGAGGATATCATCTCCTGGGTACGAGGGCGCAATCGTACACCGAAATAGTTCTCAAAAACGTGCTCGTCGGGTCGAAAAACTGCCAGGTACAATAAAATCCGCACTACAGGCTATAATTCGCGAGGATATCATCCCCTGGGGATCAGCGTGTCGTTGTACGCCGAAGTAGTCCACAAAAACGTTCTCAGCGGTTCGAAAAACACCCAGGTACACTTATATTTGTGCTACACGATATGATTTGCGAGGAAATCGTCTCCTGGGTACGAGGGCGCAATCGTACACCGAAATAGTCCTCAAAAACGTTCTTAGCGGGTCGAAAAACTCCCCAGATACCATCCAATTGCGTGGAAATCATGTCCTGGACCTCAGGGTGTAGTCATACACAGAAGTAGACCTCAAAAACTTGTTCAGGGGGTCGAAAACACCCTTGGTATCCTGAAATTTAATTAAATTAATGATGGGAAAGAGTCTGAAAAAAAAAATTATTCGGAATTTAGACTTCTTGCATCCTGAAGTCCGGAAGTCCAACGTGTTTTCGGACTTGATGGGAGTCAGTTCCGAAAACACGTCGGAATTTCGGACTTGAAAGCAGTGAAATCCGAAATTCCGACGTGTTTTCGGAATTGACTCCCATCAAGTCTGAAAGTCCGACATGTTTCCGGAATTGACTCCCATTAAGTCCGAAATTCCGACGTGTTTTCGAAATTGGCTCCGATCAAGTCCGAAAACGCGTTGCGTTTCCGAACTTCAGGATGCAAGAAGTGCAAAATCTGCAACCCTGGCATGGATACACTTAATTTTTCTTATCTTCTTAACTTCTCCAAAAGGAAAGAAGGTTGAAAATAATTATTAGAAATAATGGCAAGAGGGAAAGGAATTGCTGAAAAGAGTTCAAGGAAATTGTTTTATTTTTGTTTTCATACAAATTGTTTTTTTTGACAATCCCACTTTTACAAAGAACCGACATACACGACAAAAAACGAATATTCTTTTTGAGGGAATGGTTACTAGAAAGGATGGGTGTGGAGAAATTAACATGCATTAAATGATGGCATACTTACAAGAATAGCAACAACTGCTAACTCCTAGTCGATGCTCTACTAAAATGGGAGAAATAATAATAAATGTCTAATGTAACTAACAACATACAATATACCTCGAACTCAAGGCACACAATTCCCATGAATGACGCCAAAGAGTAACTGAACTCATAAATAGAAATTATGAGACAACATAACCTCTCAAATGTATGCACTAAGAAATAAGGAAACTAAATTTGAAGAAAAATTTTAATTAGAAATAGAATAAGCAAACAAACCATGTGGTACTCCTCGCACGACTTCCAGATCGTCCGGTTGCTTCAATATCTAAGAAGCAAGGCCGGCAGCAACAAGTCCTAGACAGCCACGCGGAGAATAACACGATGAGGTAACGCTACGCGGCTACACAAACCATCCGCCGTGGTAAGCGACCACAACGCTACCACACCTATCAACCGGACAAGGGTGAATTTAAAAAAAAAAAAAAAGTTTAAAGGAAATTCAAAATAAGTATAAGTAGTAATAAACTTTAAATTTAAGTTAGATTATTATATAGGAAATATACTCTATTGCATTTAAAAATATAAATTAAGCTCATTCATATTTGACTAACTATATGTGCGCATTATAGATACAAGAGAATTATGTCTAAACGAAGACTATCTTCATCAGCCAACTTCTCCAAGATAGCTACAACAAAAATTGAAAACACAAATCAACCACTTAAAATTATAAAACATAAAAATTTATATATATATATATATATATATAAGTTTACAAACCCAGACTTACGTTAACGAATTCTAGCACGGAAAGAGACTTATGCAGACTTTGTGGTACTTATACAGACGTCTGCATAAGTAGGGAGATTATTTCTTTAGTCAAGCGTGACTTTTATATATATATATATATATATATATATATATAATACATCTCGTTAACTACTTTTATGAAGCCCTTTTCTAAAGATAGATAGCTTTATGGAGCCCGAATCCTTTTATGGAGCCCGGGCTCCATAAACATTCAATACATCCCGGTTTATGGAGCCCGACCTAGAGTTTCTATACTCAGAGAGGGATTATTTCTTTAGTTTATATATATATATATATATATAATATATTTCACCTAACCCCTTTATGGAGCCCATCCCTGTATATTAGTACCTACGCCCAGAGTTCCCGTATACAAGCGACTAAAGGAATAATCCCTCTCTGAGTATAGAAACTCTAGGTCGGGCTCCATAAACCGGGATGTATTGAATGTTTATGAAGCCCGGGCTCCATAAAAGGATTCGAGCTCCATAAAGCTATCTATCTTTAGAAAAGGGCTTCATAAAAGTAGTTAACGAGATGTATTATATATATATATATATATGTATGTTTGTGATATAGGTACTTATGCAGACTTGTCTGCATAAGTCGGGTTCCAGTTATAGAGAGTGTCTGCATAAGTCCGGTTCCGTATAAGAATTTGTCTGCATAAGTCACGCTTGACTAAAGAAATAATCTCCCTACTTATGCAGACGTCTGCATAAGTACCACAAAGTCTGCATAAGTCTCTTTCTGTGCTAGAATTCGTCAACGTAAGTCTGGGTTTGTAAACACATATATATATATATATATATATATATGTAATCATATGAACATCGACTTATGCTGACACCAATGTATAAGACCACGTGACCTGTCTGCATAAGTGTAGTACCGTTTATACAAGTGTCTGCACAAGTCTAGCGTGACTAAAGAAATAATCCCTCTACTTATGCTGACGTCTGCATAAGTCGGTCTCTGTCTGCATAAGTCTATTTAAATTTCGGAAAGTGTCTGCATAACTAGCGTTTCATATATTTATATAAATATATATATAAGAAAATATATATATATATATATAAGAAACTCTAGATCCTCAAAGTTACGGGTATGAATAATATATATATATATATATATATATATATATACCGGGTTCCCAAACTATGACGCACATGAGATTTTCTCTCAGCCAAATTGATAAATTTGTCAAAATCTGCGGGCCCTAGGGGTTTTCGGACCCAAGGAATCGAATGGCGCTGTCAAAAAATTCATAAAATGCAAAATACAAAAAGTAAAAAAATTATTTTTTCAAAAATATTTGCGGTACGGCTTTTATGATAGTTTCTTGTAGTTTGTTCAATTTGGAGGCTATACCACCTTTACCCGATAGCATTTCATGTAATAATATTTATTTAACGCATTTTTGAAAATAGTATATTTTACTTTGGCTTGGACCGCAAACTCGCGTTCAAGAAAGCGGAATTGCGGAACTCGGAAAACGCCAGACTTTCCAAACTGTGACTCTAGCGAAGAAGCGGCAACTTCAACACGCAATATCTGAGCACAACTAAATAAAGCCAACAAACTATCTTAATTATTGATACAACATAATAGCATGATATTCATGATATTTTCATCAATAGCTATTGTTTCCAAGTACATATTATTACTGTAGTGTACAACGTAATACATAATTTGTAGGCTAGAGAGCAATGTTTACAAATGGTGAACATCTGCGACGGCGTCCAGAGATGGCGCCAGTGCGACTTACGTCGCACCGTATGAACGCAGCGCGCGGAGTCACGGCCGTAAATGAGCCCGTGGTGTCGCGCGTATATGCGTATCTCTGCAGTACTTATTTTCCAAGAAACTAAGCTAAAGAATCATAGTTTTTTACTGAAAAGTAATAATACCCAATTTGTCTTGCGCTTCCTTACTTCCTGTTAACACGAGATATGTTCTTGTTTACACGAGATATGGACTGTCCAAGTTTTTTCCTCCCTAGGTGCGTAATATACTATTTATGAAAAAAGTAACGAAGCTTTCCAAATCAGACATACTTTTATACTGTTACGAGTGAGAAATCGCAAATAAATTAATAAATAATACACAAAATCATATTTATCCATATAACATCAGAGAGTAACGTTACTATTCATAGTGATTAATAATTAATTTATTGTTATTCTTAGAATTTATTATTCATAACTTTTTCTTGAAATTACTATTACTATGAGTTTCTAATTTTTTCGTAATTATTTATTCATAGTGTTAAATAATTAAACATAAACCTCCCAGCGTGAAAAAAGTTACTAAGGCCTAAATATTTCACATACAAGGAGTGTATACCAGATCCGGGTACCATATTCACCCAGGGTTGTGGGATATCACTTCTTACATATAAAAATGAAAGGCTGTGCAATCCCAGACCCTAACGCATCCATGATTTTGAGTTACAAGAGATTGAATTTTTTATAAATTAAGTGAAATTAAGTGATTTCTTCACCTTAAATCACTCATTTGACGGCTAAACCTTACTTTTATACCTGTAAACAAACGACAAGGCATTTTTATTTTTTAAAATATCATATATTTTAATAAAACATATTATAATTTTTAACAAAAATGTCCATTGGTATTTTATATTATTTTATATTGCCTTATTTCAATACATAAAATGCAATTTGTGCCAATATTCCAGGTTTAATCAGAATGAAACCAATTGCCGACTAGGAAGCATGGTTTATTGATTAAACTTATTCAATTTGAAGTTCATTGTGAAGAATATTTAATAGTTATATTCCACAATTAGTCTTTAATATCGAAAATCCCATTAGAAATAATTGATCCCATTAGAAATAATAGCTTCATGTTTTAATTTTGGCGTAACGAGCTGAAGTATCTTGCCTATCTTTGGAATCCTGGAACATTATAAAAAAAAGACACAAAGTATCATTCTTTACACAATGAAACACTGTAAAAAAACAAAATTATACAGATCTGATGGAGAATATTTATGAAATTCTTTTAAGCTGTCCTTTTCAAGTTAGTCATAGGCTTGAATTTGACTGATGTTTCACACACACACACTGAAAACTTTTTTCCTTTTTGTTCGTCTTTTATCGAGAAATGACTCCATTCCATTGTTAACAAATTATCTGTAAAACACAAAACAATTAATTAGTCACAAATAAAAAACGTCAATTGTCAGCGGTAAAGAAATAAAGGTTTTTGTTGTCTGCTGTTATTATGTTCTGAAGGGGTAGTCTAATCGATTTGACAATCGACTGTAGTCGATGAAAGAATCGGTAGTATACATAATACAGATACAGCTCTTTTAGAATTATATATATATATATAGGTATAGAACACCGTTTATAGAACGATGTATATTGACTTGAGCGACATCTGTTAGACGCGGTTGAAATCATCGTTCTCAAAGCGAATTTTTTTAAATTTTGTTCGCTAATTAGTCGTTTACAATAATTGTAGCATTGAGTGAGTAGTCATTAAAAAGCAAAGGCACCTTATACATCTTTTATTCTTTCTATAATATTTTATATTTTCTTTTTCTTTTATATATTTTAATTAATATTTTCATATTGTATTATTTTATTATTATATTTATTTATTTATTTATTTATTGATATCATTTTATCACATACTTTTTTCGAATCATTTTTATTCATAAATTTTTTTCAGAAATTTGAAATTAATTATACTTTATTTATTTGATCTATTGATTTTAATTTTAATTTATTCGATTTATACATATTTGTTGATCTATTTCTTAATTTTTTTATATTTGATCAAGTTTTTTAAAATGGAAGAAAACGAGATTTTTAATTTTGAAATTTTTAAAGGATTTATATCTGATAGTGTTTTTGTTTGTATTGAAATATTGAAAGCCAAAGGCTTTATTAGTTGTGAGCCAAGTGAGACACTGTCTGATTATGCTCAAAATTTGGGAAAAGAGTTAGCTGATGTAGTAATTGAGCATATAGAAAACATTAAACTTGTGAAAAGTTACGAACTCGTCGATTTGGATGAAGCTAATGAAGCAGATAACATGCTTTGTGAGACTAATGCTTCTGACTCAACTTCAGAGAATAATGCCTCTTCTGGTAAGAACATTTTATTAATTATTTGAAATAAACAATTTATTGATTTACCAATTGTAATTAAAATCTTCAGTTTCACATTTACAAAAAAAAAATAATAAAATTGTTCAAATTCAATATTGCAAATGTTAAAAAATACTGCACCTACTAATCGATATTACTTTTTTATAGAATCCCAAACCAGATCAAGTGAGACAGGTTCTGACTACGAGCCTGAAGAAAAGAAGTCAAAGTATGATATTGTACCGCTTGAAAAAAAGATTGAGATAGTCAATTTAAAAAGAGAGCACCCGAATTGGAGTTACAGCACGATGAAAGTCCATGGAGGTAAATTCGTGCCTAGACTAGATGAACTGTCAAGATGGAAAAGAGAAATTATCAATGGTGGTACGTGGTACGATCAAATGCAATCTATTAAAAAGTGGGTATATGACAGGTTTGTAGAAGCTCGAGAAAGAAAAGAGCACGTAGAAACAGAAGATCTCAGAACATGGGCTCTACAGGCAGCCATGCAATTCCCAAACGTGCCACTTGAGTTTACTGCTTCTCCTGCTTGGCTAAATCAGTTTAAAAAGGAATTCCGTATAAGTCAGAGAAGAGTAACCAAATACATTAAACAGACAGAGCGTAGATCATTTGACGAAATTGAACGTACTACAGCAGAATTTCAAGCTGAAATTAGGAGTGTAACATCCTCTGCTAATTTAGATTTAGTCATCAATACTGACCAAATGGGCTGTGAGTACAGGGTAAATGTACTTCGAACACTTGAACACACTGGAGAAAAAAGAGTTGAACTGTATCTTGGTGATTTGAACAAGATCACTCACTCTTATACAGTACAATATTCTGTGACTACCTCCGGAAAACTACTCCCCAAAGTCCTTATTTGTCTCCAAGAGGTTTCAGGAACATTTGGCCCAACAATAGAAAAAAAAATAAATGAGTATTCTAATGCATATAAAAATACTTACATTATATGCTCCAAATCAGGAAAATTGTCATCCAATTTGGTATTATTATTTAATAAACATATTATTGAACCTTATGTTGAGAAGAAAAATTTCACACTTAACTTGGATTCGTGGAGTGGACATTCCAAAAAAGCATTACATGAGGACTTCAAAAATGAAAATGGAGAATCTTCATGTAGTCTGAAGATAATTCCACCTAATTGTACGCCACTGTGCCAACCTCTAGATGTATACATGCACAGGCAGATAAAGTATTTTGTGAAAAAATTACAAAACTGTACAGATTTGAGACAGACAGATCGTCAATTAAATACCAGAGAAGATGCAGTCAAAATTCATGCACTGATCCATAATCAACTGTCGGCACCCATATTTCAAAGTATGATCCAGTATTCTTGGTTTGCGTCGAAACTCATCACTGACAGGGATGTTTTTATGAATGTGAAGGAAGTCTGCTTTCCAGAAAAAAGACTTAATAAATGTTCATGTGGCTCCCTTCAGTTTAGCAAGTCCTCTTGGTGTCGTTCGTCTTTCTGCTTCCATTGTTTTTATGACATGTACCATCCTTCAAAATGTGAATTATTCTTCAGGAATGTTTAATATCCACTGTGCAATTTATATTTTCTCTGTAAATACATATATTTTAAATTAAAAATTGTTTTATATTTATTAAATAATTTTCCAATAATCTTGAAATAATTAAAAAAAACATTTTAATACATTGCAGATTAGATAAAAATTAGATTAATATTAGAAATTAAATATTTTTAATCATGTAACAAATTTCTTTTAATTTCCTAAGCAGACATTTTTTGAATTATTTATTTATATACATTTAAATCAACAAATAAAAAATTATTTTACAATATAAAAATAAATATAATAATATGACGTACTTACTTAATTCGACGTAAGTAATATTTTTAATTATGACGTACTTACTTAATTACCATCAAAATGCCCATAATTTAATAACAAAAATAATTTTTTTCACTTTAAAATAATAAAAAATGAAACATACAGAATGTCAACAAATCGTATTATCATATGTTTTGATGAAGCATGAGGTATAATCCACATAACCTGCTACACGTAACCCAACCTTCTTTACGATCGAATCCACAACTCCAGACCCTCTGTACAGTTGACGTTCGAGTGGTGCCATCTCTACACTTTTAATTGAACTGTACATTATCGATTCTTTCATCGACTACAGTCGATTGTCGAATCGATTAGACTACCCCTTCAGAACATAATAACAGCAGACAACAAAAACCTTTATTTCGTAACCGCTGACAGTGGACGTTTTTTATTTGTGACTAATTAAATGTTTTGTGTTTTACAGATAATTTGTTAACAATGAATAGTCATTTCTCGATAAAAGACGAGCAAAAAAGAAAAAAGTTTTCAGTGTGTGTGTGTGTGAAACATCAGTCAAATTCAAGCCTATGACTAACTTGAAAAGGACAGCTTCGAAGAATTTCATAAATATTGTCCATCAGATATGTATAATTTTGTTTTTTTACAGTGTTTCATTGTGTAAAGAATGATACTTTGTGCCTTTTTTTTATAATGTTCCAGGATTCCAAAGATAGGCAAGATAGTTCAGCTCGTTACGCCAAAATTAAAACATGAAGCTATTATTTCTAATGGGATCAATTATTTCTAATGGGATTTTCGATATTAAAGACTAATTGTGGAATATAACTATTAAATATTCTTCACAATGGACTTCAAATTGAATAAGTTTAATCAATAAACCATGCTTCCTAGTCGGCATTTGGTTTCATTCTGATTAAACCTGGAATATTGGCACAAATTGCATTTTATGTATTGAAATAAGGTATTATAAAATAATATAAAATAACAATGGACATTTTTCTTAAAAATTATAATATGTTTTGTTAAAATATATGATATTTTAAAAAATAAAAATGCTTTGTCGTTTGTTTACAGGTATAAAAGTAAGGTTTAGCCGTCAAATGAGTAATTTAAGGTGAAAAAATCACTTAATTTCACTTAATTTATAAATAATTCAATCTCTTGTAACTCAAAATCATGGATGCGTTAGGGTCTCGGATTGCACAGCCTTTCATTTTTATATGTAAGAAGTGATATCCCACAACCCTGGGTGAATATGGCACTCGGATCTGGTATACACTCCTCGATAGTATTATCCAAGTATGGGCAAGATGTGGCCTATATAAGAAACAATATATGGGCGAAATATTGGCTTTATAATGCCACAGCGCCGGAGCCACATACTGTCTATCTTTAGATATATCTTGGGCAGCTATTGCCCATATATTGCTAATACAAATCAAATGTTTCGAAGAAATCCTAACTAGTAAAATTAAACTTATACCCCGACAGTTTTTTCAGAGCTTCTTCCAGATTATTAAGCAAACATAGAAAAATATTACGAGCAAACTTTTACTGGGTGACAGAACGTTCAAAACTGCAGCGAAGTGTTCTCTTGATTTTTTGTGATTTTATGTATTTTATTTTTAATAAGCTTGAAACTCTACCAATTGCTTGGTCGGTAATGGTAGGACTATGCCACCCCGTTAAGGTATGGCTGAAAGTATGGGCTAAAGAATTGCTAGTAGTATGGCTGGAAGTATAATGGTTAAAACTATGGCTTAAAGAAGGTCGAAAATATTGGCAATATATTGAGTATATATTGGCAATATATTGGGGATATATTGGCAAAAAATTGGCAACAAATTGGCAATCTCACAATCGTTACATACAAAATTATACACAGTTTGTACAAAGTTCAAATTTAGATAAAGTTTAAACAAAGTTTAGACCAAGTTCAGAGCAAGGTTATAGAAAATCTCGCTTAAAGTGTCGCATACAACGTGTATATGAAGTTTAAACAAAGTTCAGGAAAAGTTTGTACAGAGTGCAGATAAAGTTTGGATAAAGTTTAGATAAAGTTTATACAGAGTTTAGACGAAGTTTATACATACAATGGTTATAGAGTTAGCTGAAGTCTAGATAAACTTTGAACAAAGTTTATACCTCGTTTAGATCAAGTTTATAGAATGTCTCGCTCGAAGTCTCGCTAAAAGTCTGGCTAAAAGTCCCGCTCGAAGTCTCGCTAAAATTCTCTCTCGAAGTCTCGCTAAAAGTCTGGCTAAAAGTCCCGCTCGAAGTCTCGCTAATGGTCTGGTTAGAAGTCTCGCTGAAAGTCTCGTCAAAAGTTTCGCTCGAAGTCTCGCTAAAAGTCTGGTTAAAAGTCTTGCTCGAAGTCTTGCTCGAAGTCTCGCCAAAAGTCTCGCTAAAAGTCCCGCACGAAGTCTCGCTCGAAGTCTCGCTAAAAGTCTCTCTCAAAGTCTCGCTAAAAGTCCCGCTCGAAGTCTCGCTAAAAGTCTCGCTCCAAGTCTCACTAAAAATCTGGTTAAAAGTCTCGCTGAAAGTCTCGTCAAAAGTTTCGCTCGAAGTCTCGCTAAAAGTCTGGTTAAAAGTCTTGCTCGAAGTCTTGCTCGAAGTCTCGCCAAAAGTCTCACTCAAAGTCTCGCCAAAAGTCTCGCCAAAAGTCTCGCTCTAAGTCTCGCTAAAAGTCTTGCTCGAAGTCCGGCTCAAACTTTGGCTTGAAGACTTTGAGACTTTCTATCAACTTCGTCAAAACATGTTGTAAACTATGTTTGAACTTTATCCGAACTATATCTCAACTTTATGTATATTGTGTATAAACTTTGAATGCAACGCTTTAAGCGAAACTTTCTATAAATTTTGTCTAAACTTGCTCTAAACTTTACCCAAACTTTATCTAAATTATATCTAAACCTAATTTAAACTCTATAAACTTGGTCTAAACTCTGTATAAACTTTATCTAAACTTTATCTACACTCTGTACAAACTTTGCCTGAACTTTTCCTGAACTTTGTTTAAACTTCATATAAACGTACGTTGTCTGCGACACTTTAAGCGAGATTTTCATTAAGACTTGGAGACTTTCTATAACCTTGCTCTGAACTTGGTCTAAACTTTGTTTAAACTTTATCTAAATTTGAACTTTGTACAAACTGTGTACAATTTTGTATGTAACGATTGTGAGATTGCCAATTTGTTGCCAATTTGTTGCCAATATATTCCCATTATATTGCCAATATATACTCAATATATTGCCAATATTTTCGACCTTCTTTAAGCCATACTTTTAACCATATCTTCCAGCCATATTACCAGCCATTCTTTAGCCCATACTTACAGCCATACCTTAACGGGGTGGCATAGTCCTACCATTACCGACCAAGCAATTGGTAGAGTTTCAAGCTTATTAAAAATAAAATACATAAAATCACAAAAAATCAAGAGAACACTTCGCTGCAGTTCATTCATACACACAGTACATATACACAGTGCATATACACAGTAAATGAAAATAGGATGAAAATATATTGATATTAAGTTATTTTTTGTCTCAAAGTTACCATTTATTCATGCGTGAACGATTGTAATAGAAAATAATATAATTTTCCTTTAAAACGAAAAAAAGAAAAATTTAAATAAGACCTTGCTTGTGTGTATTTTTCTACGCGTATCGGCAGTTAAGACAATGCTTATATTAATTTTACTTGAAAGTAAGAAATTTTATATCAGGTTTGGGAAAATTTTTTAAAAAGAAATACATGCTTAACTTAAGCCATGAAATGTATGTTAATTACTAGTCCAGAAAGGCAGTAGTATTAGAACGTGTTTCAGTATGCGGTTAATTTCAATGGGAACATTACTGAAGTAAGGAAGCACAAAACAAATGGGATATTATTACTTTTCACTAACGAAACTATGATTCTTTAGTTTAGTTTCTTTGAAAATAAGTACTACAGAGATACGCATATACGCGCAATACCACGAGCTCATTTACGGCCGTGACTCTGCGCGCTGCGTTCATACGGTGCGACGTAAGTCGTACTGGCGCCATCTCTGGACGCCGTCGCAAATGTTCACCATTTGTAAACATTGCTCGTTAGCCTACAAATCACGTATTACGTTGTGCGCTACAGTAATAATATGTACTTGGAATAAATAGCTATTGATAAAAATATTATGAATATCATGCTATTATGTTGTATTAATGATTAGATAGTTTGTTTACTTTATTTAGTTGTGCTCAGCTATTGCGAGTTGAAGTTGCCGCTTCTTTGCTAGAGTCACAGTTTGGAAAGTCTGGCGTTTTCCGAGTTCCGCAATTCCGCTTTCTCGAACGCGAGTTTGCGGTCCGAGCCAAAGTAAAATATACAATTTTCAAAACTGCATTAAATAAATATTATTACATGAAATGCTATCGGGTAAAGGTGGTATAGCCTCCAAATTGAACAAAGTACAAGAAACTATCATAAAAGCCATACCGCAAATATTTTTCGAAAAAATAATTTTTTTACTTTTTGTGTTTGGCATTTTTGAATTTTTTGATAGCGCCATTCGATTCCTTGGGTCCGAAAACCCCTAGGGCCCTCAGGCTTTGACGAATTGATCAATTTGGATGAGAGAAAATCTCGTGTACGTCTTAGTTTGGGAACCCGTTATATATTATGACGGAAAATTATTCTCCGTCATTTTCCTCTCTCCCCGCATTAATCATGTACTAATTTCTCACAGTTGTTATAGGTGCAGACGACGCGGAAGGACGCCTGACCGAGAGAGACAGAGAGACAGAGAGAGAGACAGAGAGAGAGAGAGAGAGAGAGAGAGGACGCGAGGAGCGCGCGCGACCTGCTGAACGGCAATTAGTCTCGTTGAGGATAGCGCCCGCGCTCCTTGTCCCAAAAATATACGGGAGAGTTCCGTGACCTGCGACCTCGGATTGAGAGTGTGTTTGTGTGAGTGTGTGCACCCTGCTACGAGCCTGTGGCCCGTTCCAGCCTCCAAGAGGCAACCGAAAGCGACAGGCGCACCAGGAGCTCCGGCGAAGCGTCTTCGGCGACAGCGACTGTGCACCATTTGTAAGTGCCGGATCGACTCTTCTCTCTCTCTCTAACTCGCAGCAACTCGGGCCTCCTTCTTGCGCCCGCTGTCCGCGAATCGCACATTGTGCGCTGTGTCCCCTTTTCCCCTCTTTGACTCGTTCAATAAACCTCGTTATATGGTATTTAATTCTCGCGAGTGATCCTTCATTTGCTACCCCGTTCTCCCACCTTTATACAATTCTACATCCGCATGCGGCGTGCATCGCACGACGTGTGCTAGCCTCGCCGCCGCATGCAGTATTTGTAGGCGGATAATTGCCGAGCAGCCGGAGAATTAATTATCCGTTACAAATGGGCGCCCCTCGAAGAACCCACATTTTCGAGAACGTGGGTACTTATAGGAGAATTTAAATCCGCATCCGGAGTGTGGAAAATTGCAGCGCGCGGTGACATTAGTTCACGCAGTGCATCAGTGTATTGAACACTGGCAATTAAACACCGGTGGGGTGGATGCATTAAGCATCACCGCACTCCGGAAAAGTCAGTGAACGCTCATTTTTACGCCAAGGTTATTGTCGAAAATTACATTGGACAGCCGTCGCGCACACGCGCAGCGACGGCAACCGCGGACAGTGTTTACGTTGCGCGCCGACACAGGACTCGGGCCGTGCAGAACGTAAACGAAGCGCGCCTTTTCAGCACATAAGTTTTCGCACTGTGTGTTGGAGAGAGACAAATTACTCCGAATATTATACTTGGAGCGATAATTATTTCGTGCGCGACTGAATATTATTTCAGCTTAGGCGCTATACCAGTGAGACTCAATACGCCACGTATATATGGCAACAATGCGCCTTACGTACACTCACACTTTGATTGTTTAGTTACGATTCGGAAAGCGACTTTGCAATAACAAGCGTTATTTAATAAACTGTAACGAATAAACGTTGATCAATTATACGAATCTTGACACGCGTTATTGGAAAATTAATAGGAATTTTTTTTTGGAATTTGGTTAAACAAATTAAAAATTTTTTTTTGTTGCACTTAGAAATTAATAGAATTTTTTTTTTGTCTCCTTTTTTGGTAATTTGCCACCAACATAAATTTAAATTAAACTAAATTGAAACTCGTACTCATTCTCAAAATTAGTACAGTTAATATTCTAATTATTTATAATTTGAACTATTATTGAAAATAATAAAATTCGCAATAAGGGGAAAGGAAAACTTCCTAACGCGATATAACGCACATGCGAACTCGCTGTTCGAAACCCAGTACCAAGCACAAGCAACGTAGTTTGCGAATCGCGATACACAGCAGCGTGGAAACAGCAACAGCTGATCGCTCGGGAACCATCGTACCCCGACAGCGAATAACGCGAGTGCCGCATAGTCACCTAGTAGGCAATTAGCTTAGACTATATAAATCGAACACGAACGTTCACAGCGCCTGGCATTTAAGCCAGGTGGAAAAATTAAAAACATTTAACTTATTCCTGAATAGCGTATAAGTCTGAATAACGGACTTTATTAGAATAAATGCGAAGTCAAAAACATTAGATTGAAAACAAACGAAATAAGTTAGAACCAATAGCAAAAACGCATATACGTTCTAGACTATTTCTGAGAAATTCGGCTCACACAATTATTTAAATCAAACAAAATTTTTTTTTCTCTTTCTCTAGTATATTGAAGTATTAAGCCTTCAACAACATTTAATAAAATAACCTTTGGAATTTTAAGTCACACCAAATACCCTTCCAGTTAAAATTAGGACCACAACAAAAGACGCAGCTTAATTTAATAATTTATTTTATTTTTTTTACCACTATTATTATTCTAACTAATTTATTAATAAAAATTTTTCTTTATAATAAAGAGATAAAATAATTTAAACTATCTAAGAAAATATTCTCATAATTTATTTACCGCGATTCACGCAAAATAAATTCACAGAATTTAACGAACGTAAGTTACCTATTGCAATAAATCATTGAACGCGTATGTCGCAAGTACAAAGCTGAATGCGACGCATCTAGACAAAGCGCAAACGACCCCACAAACAGTATAAATTATTATAAATTATTTGAATTTATACCTTCTTGGTTTTACAAAAAATTGTCTTCTGTGAATTCAAATTTTCTTGTGGTTAAATTGATACGCAAGCAAACAAACAAAACTGGAAGTGGCAAAATTTTTGTTTCTTTTGCTTTTATTAAATTTTCTTTTACCGCATTCCGATTTAAATAAGGAAATATTAACTCCATTCTCATTAAATATAAAAGAGAATTGAACGGTGATTAGCGCAAATTAAACTTGAAAACACCAAAGGCGTAATAATTAAAAACTAAAACTTTAAAACCAGAATTCCTCAGCGAAGCGCATTAGGGATTTTCAGGTCAACAACATGCCACTCTTAGACGACGATACATTCGAAGACATCATGGGGGTGGAAGTCCAAGGCTGGATAATGAACCTGGCAGGCGAGCCGCTCGACGATGCGCTCGAAAAATTAGAACTTTTAAAAAGCGGCACACAGTTTGCAAAAGCGGATAGGTTATATATGCGATTGCGAGGTGACTATACAGCGAACGATTTCATGCGAACGGAAGAAACAGAAGACGAAGCAGAAGCATTCGATAGAAGAAACAAGAAATTGGAAAATCTTACACAAACTCTGCCGTTCGACGCACGTACACTCGACGAGCTGGTGGAAAGGCGTGCAGTTACGAGATGCACACACAACACGCAAAGACGTCAAACGTCAACGCCACTAGACCAAGCCCATACACTACTGGACCAATTGGACATGTCAATCACGGAAGTACAACAAGAAAATGCCTGCGCGACAACACTATCACCAACCGCAGAGCAAATATGGACCGCGACGACGCAAAATCAACCAGGACCAAGGCAAACGTCGCAGCAAGATATCCGCGAAGCGATAAACCTGGGAAAAGCGATAAACCTGGAAAAAGCGATAGCCGAAGGTACTTTCCCAACGCCTATCACAACTCAGTCAACGTGGGTAAATACGCTAACGACCACGACGACAACAGCGAGTACAGCCGTAGCCAACACTGCGGGCACGTACACAATACATTCAGCCCCGCAATCGGTCTTCACGGCACGAACAGCAACTACAGCCGATGACCCTGTACAATGCACGCTCACAAACGGCAAAACATACACAATGCTAAGAGCAGTAGCATGCGAAATGTTGAGAATACAGGGGATCGGAAGAGACTATGACAAGGAAATAAGGCAGCTGCAGGAGCAGATGTCAGATCTAATAGCGAGTACACGCCTGCATGCAATGTCAAATAAAACGACAAGCAATGAAGCGAGCTCGCAAAAACATAAAACAGTGAACTTCCAAGACACGTACAGATTAGAGTACCTTGATGAAGGAAGTACACAAGCGGACTCGCGCAACACAGCGACGAGCGCAAACGCGCGACAACCACCAGCGCTAAGCCCAGCAGCGCAAAACTTCACACCGCAAAGGTATTATGCGAATGAGCGTGATCCCCAGCGACATCCTCAGCCTCATGCTCGTGATTGGCAAGAGCCTTGGGGGAGGGGGAGCCTCCCGAGTAACTCGCAAAGTAGATACTCGAGCGAAGGCACCATGCTACACCAATCCATAAACGTGGACGTTGGCAGAACGGAACGGCAGTGGAAACTGCAATTCACTGGCGAGAAAGGCAGCAGCATCGAGGAATTTCTCGAGCGAGTTGACGAATGCCGCTCGCTCGCGCGAATAACTGGCGAAGACTTGCTGAATGCTATGTCTGAGCTGACGTCTGGCGTGGCAAGGTACTGGTGCCGCCAAGCTCGTAAAAATTGGCGAACTTGGGAAGACTTTTGTGCCGCCGCACGCCGCTGCTACGGGGTCGACAAGTGATTCTAGCAACGACTCGTCGGCGAAGCGCAAGCCCGCACCCAAGGCAGAGACGAGCCTGTGAGGGATTATATTGTATGCCTCCTTACGATTTTAAGTAAGTTTGAGGAGCCTTGGGAGGACGAAAGACAACTCGAGCACATATATAGAAATATGCTGCCCAGTCTCCAACGCTTAGTGCCGTGGGGGAAAGTTACCGACATAGACAAGCTCATAGAGCTTGCACGAGAAGCGGAAGCGCTAAGGGAGGCGGAGAGGAGTTACAAACCTCCCCCGAACCCGGACGATAGTCTGTTACCAGACGTAACCTACAAGGGTCAAAGTCCGCGAAAACGCAACCGCAGCGCGGCAAGAGTAGTTTGGCGGCTATGGCGAGTGGCGCGCCTCCGCAAGGCACACGCGGACAACCCGTGACGAGCGATGGCAAGCCAAGCCTAGCCGCGATGGCAGATCAGTCGGCCCAAGGGCTCGATCAGCTGATTAGCCGGCTACTAGACGAAAAACTCTCCAAACTTAACTTGAGCAGGGAGCGACCCTTGGGTCCGCCGCCAACAAGCAGCAGCCCTCCCAAGAGGACAGGAGCGTATCGCAAGAATGGTCGCAGTTCCCCTAACAAGCCTAGGGAAAACGCCCCGGCAAGAACCGGCGAGAAGAATTACGCGCCACCAACTCCAACCAGCGACAAGTACGCCAACAGCCAGCCCGGGCCAAAAGAGCACGTGCGGTGTTGGGGTTGTAGCTGGCCTGCTACATTAAGCCACACTGCCCGGAGTGCTCGGGAAAAGGCAGAGGGGTCGCGTAGACAAGGTCCCTCTCGCCCCTCCAATACCTGACGTGACCTCAGCGGTGCCTCGACAAGGCGCCCCGGCTGCGTCCATCGCAGCAACATCTACCGACTTGGAGGGAAATTTGAGTATCCCGAGTCAACCAGAATACTCACGATGGTATTTACCAGTGGGTCTCGGCGGATTTCGCGTACGTGCGTTACACGATTCAGGCGCATCTCGCACCGCAGTAGGCCCGATTGGCTTGCAGATTGCGACCGCGTGTGGCAAGCAGATTACGCCGCACCGCGGAAGTGGCGCACGCCTTGCCAACGGCAAGACTGCGGCGGTACTGGGCCACGTAGACCTGCCCTTCGACGTGGCAGATGTGCGACATTACCTCGACGTGGTGATCCTCGAAGAGTTGGACGCAGACTGTCTACTCGGCGCCGACTTCATGCGGAAATTCAACGCCGTGCTGTGGTCGCGCGAATTGACGCTTAGCATCGAAGGAGTTAAAGAGCGAATTCCGCTAGAACTAGCTTCACTAGCGCACGACGAAGCGTCGGTCAAGTTTCTCGGGGTCTTAGTTAACCGAGACGGCTTTAAGCCTGACCCGGACAAGATCGCTCCAATTTTGGAATATCCGGCGCCGAAGAACCTCAAACAGCTGTGAAGGTTCCTTGGCATGGCGTCGTGGTATCGCAAGTTCTTTGCGACGACCGCTGGGCCGCTCACGCAGTTAACCAAGCACAACGTTGCGTATGTGTGGAGTGACGTGGAGCAATCCGCATTTGAGCAGATTAAAGCTCTCATTGCGTCTGTCCCGGTATTACACCGGCCGTCGTTTGAACACCAGTTCGTGATTCAAACGGACGCGAGTGATACTGGCCTTGGAGCGGTACTCACGCAGACAATCGACGGCGAAGAGCGAGTTTTATGCTTCGCAAGCCGCACGATGACTGCGGCGGAACGGAATTATTCCGTCACGGAACGCGAATGCCTCGCAGTTTTGTGGGCGATACGCAATTTTCCTGCTTACGTCGAAGGCTATCATTTTAAAGTGATAACCGACCATAGTAGTCTGAAATGGTAATGCAATTTGCATAATCCCACCGGACGCTTAGCGCGGTGGGCGCTTGAAATGCAAGCGTATGACTACGACGTCGAGCATCGTAAGGGCTCACTGAATCACGTGCCTGTTGCGCTCTCTCGCATGTTTGAGGACGAGGAAGCGCCAGACCTCGCGGCAGTAGATGTCTCCGAAGAGACAGGTGACGCCTGGAACAAGCGCATGGTCGCCGCCGTCGAACAAAATCCCGGAGATTACCCGTGGTCGAAGTTGGTTCACGGGCGCCTCTACAGCTACCGTCCGAACCCTGCGGTCGAGGATTTACTCGAGGACGAGGACGCTTGGAAATTAGTCTTGCCAGTAGAGAAGCGCGAGAAAGCGATGCAGGAGAGCCACGCAGAACCTACTGCGGGTCACTTAGGCCGAGCGAAAATGCATGCGCGTGTCACGCTCTATTATTACTGGCCTTCGCTGCGCAAAGATGTTGCTGACTTTGTGCGAAACTGCTTGATTTGCCAGCAGTGCAAGGTGCAGCAGACAGCGCCAGCAGGCCTCATGAGCAGCCATCGCGCATTACGCCCGTGGCAAATTGTCGCAGGGGACATTATGGGGCCTTTCCCCAGGTCCGCTCGAGGTTTCGAGTACCTTCTAATCTTCCTGGACTTATTTATAAAATGGATCGAATGCGTGCCGCTTCGCAAGGCGAACGCGCACGTACCATCGAAAAGGAACTAGAACAGCGAATCTTCCTACGTTTTGGTGTACCCGAAGCTTTTCACTCCGACAATGGGACGGAGTTCAAGAACAAGGATCTTGACTCCTTCCTCAAGAAGTGCGGAGTTACGCATACGACGATTCCGCCGTATCACGCGCAGGCAAATTCTGTGGAGCGAGTGAATCGCACGGTGATCACCGCGTCCCTCGAAGAAAACCACAAGGATTGGGATTTGCACATCCCCGAACTGATGTTCGCATACAACACTGCGACGCAGGAGGCGACGGGGTCGAGCCCAGCATTTCTGAACATGGGCCGGCAACCGACTCCGCCCGTTTTCTTAAAGCGCTGAGGAACGCGCAGAAGCGACCGAGCTCGAACGCTGGCACACGCGATTGCAGAAGTTGCGAGACGTACAACAATCCGCCGCGAAGAACGCTTCAGCAGCGCTACAGCGACAGTCGCATTATTATAATGCATCTCGCCGCGATCTCCGCTTCGAACTGAAGGACAAAGTTTGGAAGCGCAATCGCATTCTCTCCTCGGCAGCACAAGGCGTAGCAGCGAAGCTGGCGTTGAAATACGCCGGTCCGTACGTAATTTCCGCCAAGCTAGGCTCGAAAGTGTACGAGCTGCAAGATCTTGATGGAAAAGACTGCGGCAACGTCCACGTAGAAGACCTTAAATTCTATCATGAAAAGGTTGATCTTACCGCTGAGGCAGGGAGCTCAACTGACGTTAACTCGGCACGCGATGACCAGGCTGGGGAAGATCCCGACGACCAGGGATCTCCCAATGACCTGGCGAGCGAGCAGCAGCCCGCACCCCGCAAGAGGGGAAGACCACGCAAAGCACGGTTGGTGGTAACGCGAACCACACGTGTCATGGGGGCCCAGGCGAGCAAGAGCTCGCGAGTAACGGCAGACGCTGACGAGCGAAAGCCGCTACCACTCGCGACAAACGCAAGCGCAACGCTACCCCGAAGCCGCGGACGGCCGAAAGGCTCTCGGAATGCAGCCCCAACGAACCGCTTCGCGACACCTTCCCCTCGACGCACGCGCGCCGCAACGCGCCAAGCACGTCACTAACCCCTTAACCTCACGCCTCACCATTGAACATAGTGACCAACTCTTTTCCCGCTAGGGCGACTCATCCAGGGATGAGCCGATAAGCGCCCGCGCAACGCGCGAAGGATCGCGACTCCGCAAGACCACGGGCCTGCGAGCCACCAAAAGAAAAAAATGTAAAAGGATACCCGAGTTGCTTACGTTTTTTCCCCTCTTGGCAATCCCAAAGCATATTGCATGGCTCATCGAAGCTCTAGCCCCTATTGCATGTTGCATGGCGGAGAGAGAGATTATCTCGAGCTGGTACGTCGCCCGTAGCCAGCGTCTGGGGGAGGGGCGTATGACGGAAAATTATTCTCCGTGATTTTCCTCTCTCCCCGCATTAATCATGTACTAATTCCTCACAGTTGTTATAGGTGCAGACGACGTGGAAGGACGCCTGACCGAGAGATAGAGGACGCGAGGAGCGCGCGCGACCTGCTGAGAGGCAGGAGGCAATTAGTCTCGTTGAGGATAGCGCCCGCGCTCCTTGTCCCAAAAATATACGGGAGAGCTCCGTGACGTGCGACCTTGGATTAAGAGTGTGTTTGTGTGAGTGTGTGCACCCTGCCACGAGCCTGTGGCCCGTTCCAGCCTCCGAGAGGCAACCGAAAGCGGCCGGCGCACCAGGAGCTCCGGCGAAGCGTCTTCGGCGACAGCGACTACGCACCTTTTGTAAGTGCCGGCTCGACTCTTCTCTCTCTCTCTCTCTAACTCGCGGCAACTCGGGCCTCCTTCTTGCGCCCGCTGACCGCGAATCGCACATTGTGCGCTGTGTCCCCTTTTCCCCTCTTTGACTCGTTCAATAAACCTCGTGATATGGTATTTAATTCTCTCGAGTGATCCTCCATTTGCTACCCCGTTCTCCCACCTTTATTCAATTCTACATCCGCATGCGACGTGCATCGTACGAGGTGTGCTAGGTAGGCGGATAAGTACCGAGCAGCTGGAGAATTAATTATCCGTTACAATATATATATATATATATTATATGAAAAGCACTTTTTGGCGAGTTTTATACATTCAAAATAAACAACCTACATGCATATGAGGCGTTTCACGTCAACTGTCCCAGCGCGCGCCGCTGGATCCCCACATCGTGCTATTTCTAACTCACGTTTATGATACTAAAATATACTTTAAAAAATTGTTTGATAAGCGTTATTGACGTATTTTTTCCTCAGCTTTCCAATGGCGTAAGCAGTTTTTCTGAAATTTTTAATTTTCACCTTCAAAAAGTACAAAACATGTTATATCTCGAAAAGTGTATTTTTAATATTTTTTTTTACCCTTTAGATCGAAAGCTGAGCATTTTTTACGTAGGAAAGGATATTTTCCAAATAGTGCCCGAGATTTTTTTGCGAGAAATAGAATGCAAAAGAGTTTTTGAAGATGAAAATGGAAAATTTTGAAAAAACTACCAACATCATTGGAAAGCTGGGGAAAAAATACGTCGAAAACGCATATCAAACAATTTTTTTAAGTACTTTTTAGTATCATAAACATGAGTTAGAAATAGCAGGTTTTGGGGCTCGCACGCCACGCGCTGGGACAGTTGACGTGAAACGCCTCATATACATTAATATTCTGAAACTATGTATAGACCCCAGGAAACCGTAAATCCAAATTTTATTAAGATATATGCAAAAAACGAAAAATGACGATATCAGTATATCAAATCAACTTTTTGACGAGTAAGACAAATATATTGTACATTTAAGAAATACGTAACATGAAATAGTTACAGTCAGTTCACGAAAATACGAAATGCTTAGTTGCAATGGTGGCATGCAGAACAATAATTTACAGATTTACAGAAATAACTTAAGCAGGCAATTTTCTACCTGCCTTCGCTATATCCATTTATCAGTAATATTACGTACAAGTATAGAGCTACATTTCACGACATTTGACGAATCCATCATCCAATAGTAAGAATCAAATTAGTAAAATATTGTATTACCTCAAATTCAAGGAAAGGCTAGATTGGTAGTCAAGGAATCGCTACTTTTCGTACCAACATTCTAGCTCTCTAACGTCTATACGTCTGTTGTTGCAAAAAGTCTTGGAGTATCTGATCAGTTGATTAAAATAGAAAGTTAGTATGAAAACTAATATGTGCCCTCACCATAACCATAATTCCGTAGCGATATGTTACATCGTAGAGATTCATGATACAGCATTTGACGATTATATATTTCTTCCTTAAGAACGTAAAGAATAATTTTTATCGTACTTCTTCTATATTTTAAATGATCGAAAGAGAAGCCTGATAACTAGTGAGCCGATTTCTGCTAGATCATCAACTTAAAACTCTGAATTGAAAACAAAATGACGTGTACTAGGTCGACGTTTCTGTATCATCGTCAATTACACTTATTGTTACATATACCTGAGCATGTATTGCAAGATTTGTTATTTTTAGTGATCAGGGAAGATGCAAATGCAATCTTGACATGGAACGTGGTCAATTCAACCACGCAATTCGGGGAACATCCAGAATTATAGCATGATGCTACAAATAATGAGTAAACAATGATATCATAAGCAGATCTAGATGGGAACCATTCTTATATAATTGAGTATTCATATTCGCACAAATCACTATGTGCATACTTGCATGAAATTATAATTAAAATTCATGACGGGTCGTTGTAATATATAGTAAATTATCACTCACTTGTCATAGACCTCAGCTTCCTTGATTCTGCAGTACCTGTGCTGTCTTATGTACTTATATGGTTCTTTTCTGCAACACTTCTTAATCTACACCTCGCTTTTGAAACTTCTATTTTATAGGAGTAAGACATAATCTATGTCTGTTGTTGCAAAAAGCCTTGGAGTATCAGGTCATCTGAACAAAATAGTAATCTAATATGGCAATGAATATGTGCCCTCGCCATATCCACATTACCGTAGCGATATATTACACCGTAGAGGTTCATGGTACAGCATTTGACGATTATATATTTTTTTTATGAGAACGTAGAAAATAATTTTTAACGTACTAGACCAATATTTAAAATGATCGCAATATAAGCCTGAAATAATAAAGGAAAATTTTTTCCAAAGTTGACAGAGTTAACCCAAAAATTACTAAGAATTAAAACATGTTCATATAAAATAGATAACGTTTCGCTGATATGGTTCTCAGCCTCTTCAGATCTTTATTAAAATTTGAAAAATACAAATATATATATATATATATATATATTTGTATTTTTCAAATTTCAATATGAATCAAATATTAAATTCAAATCCTTTATTATTTCAACATGAAGAGTATACGTATTACCAAATATAAGCCTGAAAACTAGTGAGCCGATTTCTTCCAGCCCAACAACTGACAACCCTGGATTGAAAACAGACGCGGACTAGGAGGACGTTTCTGCATCATCGCTATTTCGATTTTTCGAAACATATGCATAAGCATGTATGACCAGATTTGGTCATTTTGGGTGATTTATGGAAAACGCAAATGGAATCCTGACATGGAATGTGGTCAATTCAGCCAATTCTCTATTGAAAGAAAGTACGTGAGTCGGTACGCGAGCACTTACATGAAATACATGGAAACATTAATACCTAACTCATGTTTGTCCTTTACCTCTGTTTTTTAAATAAATTACAAGTTGGTTATCACGAAAGAAGCCCTGCTTCCAAATTTCCAGCTTGCGGCAAATCGAACTCACTATATAATCATTATCAGGCATTCGTTGCCAAGATGTTAATTGTAGCAAAAATTATGTGTTAGGTTCCCAATAAAGTATTATATAGTCGTCAAATACCGTAACATGAATCCATACATATAATAGAATCTTTTATTATGGGAAACTCGAAATGGGGAGGGCAGATAGTAATTTTCATATTACCTTACTATTTCGTTCAGCTTCTTATAACGTTGGAGACCTTTTCCGCAACAGAGAATGGGATAGTAATAGTAATCTAATTATATCGTTTGAGACTATTTTCCACAACAGAGATTGGGATATAGCAGTAATACAAAGAAGAATTATAACCATACATAAGACCTTAGCAGTACGCCACAAAAAACAGCGGAAATGTTGTTGGTGGCAAGGTTGCATGAAAAATTTTAAGTCAATATAGGTGGCAATATGGTATACTTTCGAATACACCCACTATTCCGGGGTTGATTTAACACGATTTACGTAAAAATTGCACTAGCAATTCTATAAATCACTGAAAGAGTGCCAATATGGCCATACATGACCATGTATAATTACCGATAGACGGAAATAGCGATGATACGAAACCGTCTATCAGCTTAGTCCTGTGAACATAGTAGGAATTCGTTTCCTTATTGAAAGAAATCACCTGACTAGGTACGTGAGTACTCAAATAAAATACATGGAGAAAATAATACCTAACTCAAGTTTCTTATATAAATCTGTTTTTTAAAGAAACTGTAAATTAGTTATCACGAAAGATGGCCTGCTTCCAAATCATCCAGCTTGCCGCAAATCGAACCCACTATATAATAATTATCAGGCTTTCGGTGCCAAGATGTAAATTGTAACAAAAATTATGCGTTAGGTTCTCAATGACGTATTATATGATCGTCAAAAACATTAACGTGACTCTCTGTAATAGTCTATCGTTATGGGACACTTGAAATGGCGAGGACACATACTAATTTTCATATTACCTTACTATTTCTTCGGCTTATTATATCGTTGGAGACCTTTTTCCGCAACAGAGATTAGGATATGGCAGTAATACATAGAAGAATTATTACCATACGTAAGATATTCGCAGTACACCACAAAAAAGAGCCCATGTATTTACATGACCCATCAGTAACAATTTGTTACATACGGCAAGGTTGCATGAGAAATTCCAAGTTATTATAGGTAGGAAAATATGGTATAAATCCGAATGCACCCTAAATTGTGGCGACGAATTTCGGGTGTTTCTCGTATTTTGAGTATTTGACGAAACTAAATCAGTGAATAAGGCCTTTGTCTAGTATTTCAATACAAATCATAGATTTAGTGCAACTAGTTTTATTATATTAATTATTGACAAGCTGTATTGGGTACAGTAATAATCACGAATAGCAACCTTGTATTTATCGATTCATTTTATGAAATAATTTCGTGATGCACCTATCATATCACTTGCCCTACCGAACTAATTCGATGAAATAGACAAAGGGGATAGTACTGCACTAAAATAATCGATTAAGTACTAGAAAAAAGCGATAAAAAATTTAATGACGTATAATTCTCGTCAAATTGAAATAAACCGTCGATTGCCGACTTTGGCGACGAATTTCGGGTGTCTCGTATTTTGAGTATTTGACGAAACTAAATCAGTGAATAAGGCCTTTTTCTAGTATTTCAATACAACTCATAGATTTAGTGCAACTAGTTTTATTCTATTAATTATTGACAAGCAGTATTGGGTACAATGATAATCACGAATAGCAACCTTGCATTTATCGACAATTTTATGAAATAATTTCGTGATGCTCTTATCATATCATTTCCCCTACCGAACTAAATCGATGAAATATATACAGGGGATAGTACTGCACTAAAATAATCGATTAAGTACTAGAAAAAAGGGATAACAAATTTGATGACGTATAATTCTCGTCAAATTGAAATAAACCGTCGATTGTCGACTTTAGCGACGAATTTCGGGTGTTTCTCGTATTTTGAGTATTTGACGAAACGAAATCAGTGAATATGGCCTTTTTCTAGTATTTCAATACGACTCATAGATTTAGTGCAAATAGTTTTATTATATTAAGCGGTATTGGTTACAGTAATAATCACGAATAGCAACCTTGCATTTATCGATTCATTTTATGAAATAATTTCGTGATGCTCCTATCATATTACTTCACCTACCGAACTAAATCGCTGAGATATATAGGGGGGATAGTACTGCGCTAAAATAATTCAACCCAGGAATTGTGGGTGTTTTCGAAAGTATACCATATTGCCACCTATATTAACTTAAAATTTCTCATGTAACCTCACCGTATGTAACAGATTCTTACTTATTGGTCATGTGAACATTTCCGCTGTTTTTTGTGGTGTACTGCTAAGGTTTTATGGATGGTAATATTGCTTCCTCCTAGATAGCTTTGTGATAGTAAATTTTTGAGTTGTTGTAAAAACATGTTATAATTGTGTTCCGAGGTGTTAGGAATCAAAATACATGGTTTTTGAAAAATGTCTGTATGGATATGTGTGTGTGTGTGCATGTGTGTGTGCGTATGTGTGTGCGTGTGTGCGTACGTACGTGCGTGCGTGTGTGCGTGCGTGCGTGCCTGCGTGCGTGCGTGTGTGTGTGTGTGCGCACGCGCCTGGATCTCAGCTTCTACTCGGTCGACTTTGACCGGACAGGTCTCATTTTTTTTGTTTTTTTTTTTCGCGTGATAGCGGGTCAAAAATCCGTTCTTTGATTGGGGCGATGCGTTTTTGTTTTCTTTTTTCAAATTTTCGATTTTCTCAAAACTGTTTTTTTTTTTTTTTAATGATAGGATCGAGTTATTCGAATCTGATGAGTAGCGTTCGAAAGAGAATTAAAATACCTATATTTTCTAAAAAAACAAGTTTCTAGCTATCACGGTTCTTTTGTTATTAACAAAAACGTGTTTTTTTTAGAAGCTTATAACTCCTAAACTTAACGGTCAATTTTTTTGAGAAAAATCATGGTAATACAGAATATAAGTAGCTATCATCTGTTAAAATTTGAATACATTCTGTAGGCTAGATTTTCAGTAAAAAATTGAAAAATGAAAAAAATCAGTTTTGTATGTCCAACGATTACAAGAGTAAAATTGACTTAATGGCTTCAAAATTCCTTTTAGAGGTAGATTTTTTATATTTCTCGGTCGAGTTCTTTGGGCAAAATTATTGGTCCATAAATTTCAGAGATATTTGAGGTTAAAAATTTTTTTACATATTTTCAAAATCGTAATTTCTCGAGAACGGTTCTATGTATCTGAATGAGGTGGCTGGCATTCGAAAGAGAATTAAAATACCTATATTTTCTAAAAAAAATTAATTTTCTATCTATCACGGTTCTTTAGTTATCATCAAAAATAAAAACGTGTTTTTTTTAAAAAACTCATAACTCCAATGATGTGTAACAAAATCAATTAAAATGTTTAAAAATTATATCTATTGTAATTATGAATTATGCATTGTGAATGCATTATATTCTGCATTATTATAATTTATTTGTGAGTTATGAACTTTTTTAAAAAATACGTTTTTGTTAATAAGAAAAGAACAATGATAGCTATAATTTTTTTTTTCTTAAAAAATATGAATTATGAAATATAAAAAAAAAACACGTTTTTGTTAATAACAAAACAACCGTGATAGCTATTTGTTTTATTATAAAATATAGATATTTTACTTCTATTTCAAATGATAAATTTATTTATCAGCTCAAAATTTATATAAATTTGATATAAATAAATAATAAATAAATTTAAAATTAACAATTTTTAATATTCATAAATGAATTTCATTATAATTATGTAATAAATTTTTTAAAAAATTATAAATTTTGTTATTAAAAATTAATTAAAGGAATCAACAAATTACGGTTGAAGAAGCTACGGGCCAATGAATTGGCAGCGGTTTTCTTCTTTGTATTGCTATCTCCCAATCTTTGTTGTGGAGAATGATCTCAAACGATATATTAAGCCGAATGAAATAGTAAGATAATATGAAAATTAGTAATTGTCCTCGCCATTTTGTCTCATATCGATAGCTTCTATTATAGATATTCACGCTACTGTTTTTGACGATCATGTAATACGTTATTGAGAACCATACGCACCATTTTTGTTACAATTTATATCTTGGCAACGAAAGCCTGATAATGATTATATGTTGGTACTATTTGCTGCAAGCTGGATGATTTGGAAGCAGGTCTTCTTTCGTGATAACCAAGATACGATTTCTTTAAAAAACAGATTTATACAAGAAACTTGAGTTAGGTATTATTTTTTCCATGTATTTTATTTGAGTTCTCACGTACCTACTTCCGTGATTTCTTTCAATAAGGAAGCCACTTCCTACTATGTTCACAGGCCTAAGCGCTGAATTTAAGACAAAATGAAACGTGCTGGATGGACGGTTCTCTATCATATCCATTTCCCTCTATCGTTAAATATACATGAACATGTATGGCCATATTTGGTCGCCTTTAGCGACGTATAAAATTGCTAGTGCAATTTTTACGTAAATCGTGTTAATTCAACCCAAGAATTGTGGGTGCATTCGAAAGTATATCATATTGCCACCTATATTAACTTAAAATTTCTCATGTAACCTCACCGTATGTAACAGATTCTTACTGATTGGTCATGTGAACATTTCCGCTGTTTTTTTGGCGTACTGCTAAGATTTTATGGATGGTAATAATTCTTCTTTGTATTACTGCTATTTACCTATCTCTGTTGTGGAAAAAAGTGTCAAACGATATAATAATCTGTATGAAATAGTACGATAATATGAAAATTATTACCTGCCCTCGCCATTTCGAGTTTCTCATAACAAAGGATTCTAATATATAGATTCATGTTACGGCATTTGTCGATGATATAACACTTCATTTTTAACCTAACGCATAATATTTGGTTCAATTTCCATCTTGGCAACAGAAGCCTGATAATGATTAAATTGTGGCTTCGATTATCAAGAATGTGAAAATTCTGAATCACATATATTTTCGTGAGATTCAAGTTCGACTTTATTTGAAAAACCTGTTTCGGTAAGGAACATGTTCACAGGACTAAGCTCTGAATTTAAGACAAAATGAAACGTGCTGGATAGACGGTTCTGTATCATTGCCATTTCCCTCCATCGTTAAATATACATGAACATGTATGGCCATATTTGGTCGCCTTTAGTGACGTATAAAATTGCTAGTGCAATTTTAACGTAAATCGTGTTAATTCAACCCAGGAATTGTGGGTGCATTCGAAAGTACATCATATTGCCACCTATGTTAACTTAAACTTTCTCGTGCATCCTTGCCTTATGTAACAGATTGTTACTGATAGGTCATGTGAACATTTCCGCTGATTTTTGTGGTGTACTTCGAACGTCTTATGTATGGTAAGAATTCTTCTTTGTATTACTGCTATTTCCCTATCTCTGTTGCGGAAAAAAGTGTCAAACGATATAATAAGCTGTACGAAATAGTGAGATAATATGAAAATTATTACCTGCCCTCGCCATTTCGGGTTTCTCATAACAAAGGATTCTATTATCTAGATTCATATTACGGCATTTGACGACTATATAATATTTTATTGCGAACCTAACGCATAATTTGTGTTAGATTTTCCTCTAGGCAACGAATGCCTGATAATGATTATATAGTGAGTTCGGTTTGCGGCAAGCTGGATATTTGGAAGCAGGGCTTCTTTCGTGATAACCAAGTTGCAATTTCTTGAAAAACCCGAGGTAAAGAACAAACATGAGTTAGGTATTATTTTTTATATGTATTTCTTGTCAGTTCTCGCGTACCGACTCACGTACTTTCTTTCTATAGAGACGCTTATTTCTACCATATCCACAAGACTATAAGCTCTGAATTTAAGACAAACTGAAACGTGCTTTTTAGACGGTTCTGTATGATCGTGATTTGTGTTTATCGTTAACGATACAGAAGATTGTATGTCCATATTTATAGCATTTAGTTATTTATAGAATTGCTTGTGCCATTTTTCCATGAACCGTACTGAACCAGTCCCGTAATTGGGGGTGCACTCGTATTTATACCAGCTTTTTCCACCGATAATAACTTGAAATTTGTCATGCAACCTTGCGCAAGTAACAAATTGTTACTCATTGGTCATGCAATTTTTTTCGCTGTTTTTTGTGGCATACTGCTGAGGTCTTATGTATGCTTTTAATTCTTCTTTGTGTTACTGCTATATCCCAATCTAGGTTGTGGAAAAAGATATAATAAGCCGAATATAATAGTGAAGTAATATGAAAATTAGTATCTGCCCTCGCCATTTCAAGTGCCTCATATCGATAGCTTCTATTATAGAAATTCACGCTACTGTTTTTGACGATTATATAATACATTATTCAGAACCTAACGCATAATTTTTGTTACTATTTACATCTTCACAACGAAAACCTGGTAATGATTAAATTGTGGATTCGGTTCTCAACAATGTGAAAATTCTGAATCAGATATATTTACCTGAGGTCCAAGTTGCACTTTATTTAAAACACCGATTTCCGTAACGAGCATGTGTTGAATACTATTTTTTACTATGTATTTTATGTGATTACTCACGTACCTTTTGACGTGATTTTTTTCAATGATGAAGTTGATTTCTACAATGTCCACGTATATAAGCACTGAATTAAAGACAAAATGATAGGTACTTGATAGACGGTTCTACATGATCGTGATTTATGTCTATCGTTGAAGATACTAAAGCATGTATGGCCATATTTGATCGCTTTTAGTGATTTATAGAATTGCTTCTGCCATTTGTCCGTAAAAGGTACTGAATCAGTCTCGTAATTAAGGGTGCATTCGGATTTATACCCGATTTTTCCACCTATAATAACTTGCAATTTCTATTACAACCTTGCGCAAGTAACAAATTGTTACTGATCGGTTACGTGAACATTTTCGCTGTTTTTTGTGGCGCACTGCTAAGGTCTTATATATGGTAATAATTCCTCTTTGTATTACGGCTATATCCCAATCTCTGTTGCGGAAAAAGGTCTCAGGCGATATTATAAGCAGAACGAAATATTAAGGTAATATGAAAAGTAGTATCTGCCCTCGCCATTTCAAGTGCCCCACAACGATAGACTCTGTTACAGATATTCGCGTTACTGCTTTTGACGATCATATAATATGTCATTGAGAACCTAATGCATAATTTTTGTTACAATTTACAACTTCGCAACGAAAGCCTGATAATGTATATATGTGAATACGATTTGCGGCAAGCTGGACGATTTGGAAGCAAGTCTTCTTTCGTAATATCCAAGTTGCGATTTCCTTAAAAAACAGATTTCTATAAGCAACTTAAGTTAGGTATTATTTTGTCCATGTATTTTATTTGAGTACTCACGTACCTACTTACGTGATTTCTTTCAATAAGGAAACGAATTCCTACTATGTTCACAGGACGAAGCTCTGCATTCAAGACAAAATGAATCGTGCTGGATAGACGGTGCTGTATCATTGCCATTTCCGTCTATCGTTGAATATACACGAGCATATATGGACATATTTGGTCGCCTTTAACGACTTATACAATTGCTAGTGCAATTTATACGTAAATCTTGTTAATTTAAGCCCGGAATTGTGGGTGAATTTGAAAGTATATCATATTGCCACCTATATTAACTTAAAATTTCTCGTGCATCTTTGCCGTATGTAACAGATTGTTACTGATTAGTCATGTGAACAGTTCCGCTGATTTTTGTGGCTTTCTGCTAAGATCTTATGTATGGTAATAATTCTTTCTTGTATTACTGCTATTTCCCAATCTCTGTTGTGGAAAAAAGTGTCAAGCGATATAGTAAGCTGAACGATATAGTAAGATAATATGCAAATTATTACCCCCCCCCCCATTTCGTGTTTCCCATAACAAGAATTCTATTATATGGATTCATGTTACGGCATTTGACGATTATATAATACTTTATTGCGAACCTAACGCATAATTTTTGTTACAATGTACATCTTTGCAACGAAAGCCTGATAATGATTATATAGTGGGTTCGATTTTTGGCAAGCTGAAAATTTAGAAGCAGGGCTTATTTCGTGATAACCAAGTTGCAATTTCTTTAAAAAAGAGATTTAAACTATAAACATGAATTAGGTATTATTGTTTCCATGTATTTCATGTAAGTGGTCGCTTACCGACTCACGTAATTTCTTACAATAGAGGCGCTAATTTCTATCATATCCACAAGACTATAAGCTCTCAATTTAAGACAAAATGAAACATGCTTGATAGGCGGTTTCGTATCATCGCCATTTCCGTCTATCGGTAATTATGCATGGTCATGTATGGCCATATTTGATCACTTTTAGTGATTTATAGAATTGCTAGTGCAATTTTTACGTTAATCGTGTTAATCCAGTCCCATAATTGAGGGTGCATTCAGATGTATACCATATTTCCACCTATAATAACTTGAAATTTCTCATGCAACCTTGCCGTATGTAACAAATTGTTACTGATCGGTCATGTTAACGTTTTTGCTGTATTTGTGGCGTATGACTGAGGTCTTATGTATGGTCATAATTCTTCCTTGTATTATTGGTATGTCCCAATGTCTGTTGTGAAAGAAAGTGACAGGGGATATATTCGGCTGCCTGAAGTAACAAGGTAATATGGTGCTTGGTAGACGGTTCTGTATCATCGCTATTTGCGTCTATCGTTAAATATTCATGAGCATGTATGGCCATATTTGGTCACTTTTAGTGATTTTCCAAGTTGCTAGTTAAGCTGATTAATATAGTAAGATAATATCAAAGTTAATATCTGCTCTCGCCAGTTCTAGTTTCCCATTACAAAACATTCTATCATAGAGATTCGTGTTACCTCATTTGACGACCATATAATCAATAAAATTTGACTTCATTATTGGCTTTCTTGCACACCTTGACCATGCACTAACGCGACTCCCATATTGGCATCCTCGATTGCCTGGATTTTGCATTGCATGTTTTGTCCTAGTTGTCCAGACTGTTAAAAACGCATTTTTATAGATTTTCCATCCCTTTAATATCGAGCTCGTCAAAATGTGTACTTCATAGACTACTTTTTTGACGAGCTCGTCAAAACGTGTATTTTATATACAACTTTCTGACGAGCTCGTCAAAAGCGACATAAACTCGTCGAAAAGGCGTTTGTATGCCAAAAAACTCGCCGAAAAGTGCTTTTCATATACATATATTTATATATCATATATATATTTACATATATATATATATATATATATATATATATATATATATATATATATATATATATATATATATATATATATACGCATTGCGGAAACCGGTACTTTTGAGGATCTATAGTTTTTTTGCTTGACTAAAGAAATAACTCCCTCTCTCCGTTGATGGTATTAATATAAATCCTCAAAAGTACCGTTTCATACCGAAGGAATTTTGAGGATGTCCTCAAAATTCCGAAAAATCCTCAAAGTATCGAATCCGTGCTGACATAGATCCTCAAAAACTGCATTTGATGTATTTATATATATATAGATACTAGGGGGGCTTCGCCCCCTGCTCGCTCCGCTCGCCAACCCCCATTTGTAATGTATAATTGTTAAAAAAGAATATTATAGAAAAAGGTAACACAACTGGAAACTGAATTGTGTTTTTTAAATTTAGAAATATTTATTTTTCTCTGTTTAAAAAAAATTCTAAAAAGAAATATAAATGTCATATTAACGTTGAATATTGTGCATCAATTCAGAATATCAAATATATGTTTGATTATATACATAAAGGAGGTGACAGAGCATTTTGTAAAATTCAGAAAATACATAAAGTGGATGAAGAAACTTCTGTAGATTTTGATGAAATTTCACAATATATATCGACGGTAGGTATTTCAGCCCAATGGAAGCCGCTTGGCGCCTAGAAACGTTTCCTTTGTGTGGTAGAAGCAATACTGTCATTCATTTAGCCGTACATACCGAGAATCAACAAAAAATAGTTTGCGAAGTAAATAAAGAATATGAAGCTTTGCGTAATAGACAAACTACTTTAACAGCGTGGTTTAAATTAAACAAAATCGATCAGTTTGCGAGAAATATAAAATATATTGAAATTCCTCGATATGATGGATTTACCAAATCTAAAGTATGGAAACATAGAGAACGCAATAAATAATTTGATGCGATTGGGCGATTAAATATTGTTTCACCTAAAGATAATGAAAGATTTTTTCTTAAGGGGGGGCCTGTTTTAGGAGGCTCAAAAAATCGATTTTTTTTTATTCCTTAAATCTATTCCTAATATATCTAAGAATATGCACCTAAAGTTTTATGGGTCAATTCGAAATATTTTCAAAGACACAGCACTAAACGCGGTGGAGGCGCCGAGCTCTTCCCCTCGGTCTAATAGCTCCGACCTGTATACCTGAAAAGGTTTAACGGTCATTCGACACAATGTTTTGAATTCACACAAGTGCCGTGTCGAGCACTTTATGGAGCAGGAATAGCTGATTAGCGTATTATTGCTGTAAGTAAATGAAAATTAACATTTTTTCTAAGCGTAAACTTTGAAGCGCGTTTTCTCGAGTTTTCGTTTTTACGATTTTTCTAAACTGGCGGGCGTGATTGAAAGAAAACTAGACGACCAATCAAAACGATCGAAAGCTTGTTAAATTCAGTATTGTATTCTCTTCTATTTGAACTAAAAACGTTCATGAAAAAAAAATTCCAAACAACTTTTTTGGCAAATTGAAATGATTTAAAAAAAAAAAAACTTTTTTTCCAAAGTTGAAAAAATATTTTAATTTTACAATTTTTTTCGGTTTTTCTTAGTTCACATCGAAGAAAAATATATGAAAATTAAAATTTTCTTTGGTTTTTTTGTTTCAGACGAAAATTGCGAGTTCCATCTTTCCCGCCGATTGGCGACTGCAGTTGCAAAGTGCATTTGCAAATCGGCTGCATTTCAATATTTTTTCGATAAAAAAATTTTTTTCTAATCTTGAAATATATATAATAATATATCCTAAAAAGCTCGCTAGACTTACTTATTTTTTTCTATTCAAGAAAATCCTTAAATAAACCCGATTTTTAGGCCTCCTAAAGCAGGCCCCTCCCTTAAATTACTGTTGAACCGCATAAAAGGTGCTACTTATTTTAAAGATTTACGAATATTTAATAACGTCTCATATGAAACATATAAAGAAGCAGCACTTGCTATGGGTTTAATAGAAGATGATTCCCAAATTTATATTATTTTTGATGAAGCAAGTAATATCATGCTTCCTTTTCAATTACGTAAATTAAAGAATTTACGCAAAGGCATGGTTTATCTTGGCTGAAAATATTCAAGGTAACTTAATTTGGAATAAATTCAAAAAATTTTTTATTGAAGATTTTAAAGAAAATAAAGAAAATAATGCTTTGTCACACATTCAAAATATCTTACAAACTGAAGATAAAAGTTGTAAAGAGTATAGTTTACCTGAACCAACAATAAATAGTATCGAAGAAAGTCCTGAAAATTTAGCAAACAGTAAAAATCTTTTTGAAATTTTGTTTAATTAATTAACTACAAATCAAAGATTAATTTTTAATGAAATTATAACTAACAAAAAGAAAATTTATTTTATTGATGGACCTGGAGGTTCAGGAAAAACTTTGATATACAAGACTTTAATATATCATTTTTTATCTTTGAATAAAAAAATGTTATCTATGGCTTGGACAGGAATCGCATCTATTTTATTACCTAGAGGAATGACAAGTCATCGTACTTTTAGACTTCTTTTAACTTTTGAAGGTGCTTTTCTAAAATTAAAGTCAGATAAAAAAAATTATGGGAAGTAGATATTATAGTTTGGGATGAAGCATCAATGATCCCAAAAATAGCTTTGGAAACTGTTGATCAAACACTCAAAGATATATGTTACAGTGATGTTCCATTTGGTGGTAAATTGATAGTATTAGGAGGCGATTTTAGACAAATTCTGCCAGTCCTAAAACATGGTTACCGAGAGAGTATAGTACATGAAACAATCAAATTTTCTCATTTATGGCCTCTCTTTAAAGTTTTAAAATTAACTGAAAATATTCGCTGAAAAAATAAACAATTTTCTTCATTTTTATTAGAGTTAGGTGAAGGTAAAATTAATCCATTTATAGTTCCAAATAAATGGAAGACCGAAAATGTATGTAATAAAATTTATGATGATATTGTGGGGGTTCAAGAGTCCTCTCTCTCCCCACTCTCTCCATCAGTAGTTGCTCCGCTACCTCGCTCCACCGCTAGAGAGCGAGCCCCAATTATCAGGTACACTAACTCCCGCAAGTGGCCGAATCACCCTGTGGTTAGTATATATAGCGCGTCTAACACAGCACAGACATCCACCCTGTGTGTCCAAGGCAGAGGTTACCATCAAGCCTTGCTGATGAGCCCAACGATGGTAACCTTGGGGCGAAACACAGTTACCTCACCTTCACCTTATCCACTGAACAAACTCGTCTTAGACGTCTCGGCCACGCTCGACCGAGTACGGATAAGGTGGTGTCCTACTCTACCAACGATCACACCTACAACCACCAGTTTAGCCTCTCCGCCGACTACGTTTCAGTCGCGGGGAACGCTAAAGTGGTGACCCCGACGTGATCTGAACCACGCAAAAACCTTCTGATACCTTCCGAGTCAAAAAACCTTCTGAAACCTTCTGTCGAGTCTTACCTCACACCTTTGTCACATACAGCCCGGCCAGTGACACCGGCTAGTGACATACACACGGCATCCTTTGCCAGTTTCCGTACCCCCGGAGCGAGCCACACACATCCCCCAGGTCGCAGCACGTTACGCTCCCTTGCAGAGGACTGGGTGTGGCTACTTCCTCCGCAGAGCACAGTTCCATTCACATCCCCCAGGTCGCAGCACGTTACGCTCCCTGGCAGCAGGATAATGACTGTCGCTAACTCCCTCTCCGCCGTCGCGTCTGGAGAACGCCATGGCTGCGGAGTTAGGAGCCCACATACACAACCTGGTGACTCCGCATTCTTCTCACGCACTGCCAGCCCGACACGTGAACTCACACACCCACACAGCTTCGCCTGCCTAGTATAGGGACACAGATTCACCTGGCTGAGCCGCACTTGCTCCAAGACAAGCTCTGCCCGAGGCCGCAGCAGCTTGCCCCCTGGCAAGACACACGCACACCTCTTTACCGAGTCGAGCCAACAAAGGCCCTCGGCACTAGGAGTCACACACACATCTCTCCACGCGCAGATTCCTCATTCGCAGGACTGACGCACCTAACTCAACCGGTAACTTCATTCCCACACGTGCCACTCGAGCACACAGCCTTGACACCAGCAGTCACTCCATCTTAGTGGTTCGCCCTGCGGCCTCACCACTAGTGGGGGCGCCTGTGGGGGTTCAAGAGTCCTCTCTCTCCCCACTCTCTCCATCAGTAGTTGCTCCGCTACCTCGCTCCACCGCTAGAGAGCGAGCCCCAATTATCAGGTACACTAACTCCCGCAAGTGGCCGAATCACCCTGTGGTTAGTATATATAGCGCGTCTAACACAGCACAGATATCCACCCTGTGTGTCCAAGGCAGAGGTTACCATCAAGCCTTGCTGATGAGCCCAACGATGGTAACCTTGGGGCGAAACACAGTTACCTCACCTTCACCTTATCCACTGAACAAACTCGTCTTAGACGTCTCGGCCACGCTCGACCGAGTACGGATAAGGTGGTGTCCTACTTTACGAACAATCTCGGTACAGACACCAGTTTAGCCTCTCCGCCGACTACGTTTCAGTCTCGGGGAACGCTAAAATATCAATCTCGAAAATTCCGTAGATCGTATAATATTAGCTCCACATAATGACGATACTAAACTTATAAATAATAAAGTTTTGAACTTATTACATGGTAAAACACATACATATTATAGTATAGGTTACGCAATTCACAAAGGAGTTTATCAAACAGATGAAAATATACACTTAAATTACCCAATAATGCTTAATAATATTAGAGAAGGTCTATCACCACACGAATTGAAATTAAAAATAAATGCAATTGTAATGCTATCAGAAATATAAGTATATCAGAAGGAATGTGTAATGGTACACGCTTGAAAATTATGGGTTTATTTAATCATAATATTAAAGCCGAAATAATTACGGATGAAAGGATCGGTGAAGAAGTTTTTATACCACGAATAACATTAAATACTGGAGATTCTTCTTCATTTCCGTTCACACTTTTTAGAAAACAATTTCCACTTGTATTAGCTTTTGCTATAATAATAAATAAATCTCAAGGTCAGAGTTTTAATTCTTTAGGTATTTACATTAGACGACCTTTATTTTCACATGGCCAATTATATGTTGTTTTGTCCCGATGTAAAAATTCTAACAATATATTTATTGAAAATCTTTTAGAAAATTCCTCAATAATTGATAACATTGTTTGGAAAGAAATTTTTGAAGTTTAATCTATACTTTTTAATATATTTTTTTAAGAATTATTCTTATTATTTTTTTGTTTCTTTATATATTTATATGTAAATTTATATAGATTAAAATATCCCCAAATAAATTTATATCCATAATCATTTTATTTATAATATTATTCTTTTACGAAAGTATAAGACATGTTGTACTTTCTTATAAGCATAATATCATATAAATAATCTGATTGTTTTGTTACATATAAAAAAAAAAATTCAATATAAAATATTTATATGAATAGTATATTACGATACGTGGGCCGGAAATTGGATTTCCGAGCCGTGCGTGGTATGACACCCGACGCGAAGCCGAGGGCGTCATGACGCACGGTCAGGGCATCCAATTTCCGGTCCAAGTATTGTATACTATTTTTCTTACTCCCCGGCCGAAAGTACGTTCTGTAATTGTTAAATAATTGATAAAATTGCGTTGTCGTCTGCTAGCTGTGTTTGAGTGTTAGTTTTTCTTTCGGCCCGCTCGATAGTACTGCCTTTGTCGGCCGCTTTGGGTAGCTCGGTCGATATTACCAACTGTTCTTTCTTTCGGCCCGGCGTGGAGAGCTGGTTTTTTGGCCGTCTGCTACTTTCGCTGTTACACAGATGGTTTGATGCCAGCCCGACATTTGCAAGACCGAGGCGAAGCCGAGGTTTTGCTGGTCGGGGCGGGCATCATAAACACATTCATTAAAAAAAGAAAGAAATAAGGTCATGAAATAAGTACAATAAAGTTTGATTTTAATAATTTAAACTTTTTCAATATATTAACATCAAGTATTAATACAATAATTAATACAAGATTTACATTTAAATTAATCAGCTTTGGTCTTAATAATTTTAACTTTCAATATATTAATCTCAATATAAAATAAATTTTTGTTTGATTTTTTTTCTTTACAAATGATTTTCTTTATCAGATTTGTAATTGTTAATATTTACAATGAAATTGCCGTTGATAGTACAATTTTTAATTTTAATATATTTGTTTAAAGTTGAATTTATTTGATCATTCAATAAGTTATTCTGATCTTGATTTTGATTTTTATCTGCATTCAGTGATTTATTTTGATTTTGGTTTTGATTTTTATCTTGAATTTGAGGATTTAAATTTTTAAGAATTCTTTTTGATTCATTGGTGTTGGTTTGCAGTTGAAGAGTTGTTGTATTGCTTGTTGTCGTAGTAGGTTTTTGATCTGAAATAAAGTTTGTTACGAGTGAAAAGTAGTACAGGTGGCATCGACTCTATACATTAGTATTTTTTATGCTTACCCGAAGTTGAATTGAAGTTGTTCGTAGTGATTTCTTCTTCGAAATCTGATCAATTTAAATTGTAATCAGATTCATCTTTGTCGGGTGTAGTATTTGTCAATGGTTTCGAATGAGACATTTCATCTTGAATTTGAGAATTTAAATTTTCAAGAATTATTTTTTTACATGGAGGTGGTTGAGTAGTTACTTTATCTTTGAATCCTACTTTCACTGATGTTTTTGAAAGAAATTTTTTACTGTTGTGGTTTGTCGAGGATTGATTTTCATTGTTTTCCGGTGTAAGTATTTTCTTATTGCTGGCTGTGGTAAAGTGGAGTTGTTGGTCTGAAATAAAGTTTGTTAAGAATGAAAGGTAGTACAGGTGGCATCGAGCAAACTTATCTAGTATATTAATATTTTTTATGCTTACTTGGAATTGGATGGAATTGGTTCGTAGTGAATTCCTGGTTGGAATGCGACCAATTTGAATGGTAGTCGGAGTGAGTTTCATTGGGTGTAGTACTTGTCGATGGTTTTGGATGAGTGTTTGTCGTAGCTGTACGGATAATACCATTGAAAATCATTTGTCTATTATATAGTGAATTTTCTATATACAGCGGAGTGCACCACAAATTCCAAATGTAAGTATTACCTGTGAATGTTAAAAATATAGTGTAAATTAACCAAGTATAAGAGTATTAATTAAGAAATACTGTGGCGAAATACACTTGATCATCGGCTGTTGTCATAAAATTCATAATTTCAGTCCAGATTTCTTCTTCGTCTTCAGAACCATCGGATGAGGATTCATCTGTGTTTGTTTCTTTGAAAGACATTTTTTTATCTCAATGGAAATTGAGAAATTGCACGTAATTTTATTGCTTTGAATCTTGACTTGTTTAGCTAAGCACGTCTTAGGTTAGAACGCGGACACTACCACTGCATGTGAACGCAGTATTTATTGCTACATTTCTCGAGAGAATTTGTAGAAAATAACAATTCATTTTTACATTTCTCGAGAGTATTTCAGTCAGAGTGCGTGTCGAGCTATTCATTTTTCTGTAAGATATCGTGCAGCCAGTGTGCTGGGACTTGTGTAGTGTGTCACTTAATTGTTTCTACACGACTCGAGAGTACGTGTAGAAAACAAGAAAAAAACAATGACCACGATCGAACAACACCACTTTTTATTTCAACTAACTCTTTTTTCTCGTCACCCGTGCACTTTCCTTTGTTTATTTCGTACGCATCAACTCGCGCTCGGACGTGCGAGTGAGACCGAGTGGCTCATGCACGCAGGCGCTCAAGCGCAGCGGGTCGGGAAATTTCGGCAGCCAATCAGAGCGCGCGGTTGGTCTAAAATAAGATGCGAAAGTTTCTCTTTCGGCCCGGAGATGCGGGCCGGAAGTACGTACTTTCGGGTGGGCGAGTAAGAAAATATTTTTTTATTACATGTAATAAAGATGGGAATCAATTTTAATTACATTTATTAAAAATTATTAATAGAAATTGATTAAAATTAATTAAAATTGATAAAATGTACTAATGAAAATTGATTCACATCTTCCATGGTGGAGGAAGGATGGGATAGGTTGGAGTCAAGGAGGATGGAAGGACGACTCCCATGGTTTTTAGGGCTATTGGCGATGAATTCCATGGTTGTGTTTAGACTTATTATATAAAAAATGATTAACAATAATTTTATATGATTTTGGCATGTCTCATTATCATATATAATTATTATTATTTGTTATATAAAACACCTAAGCACAATAAAATCAAAAATTCAACGCGCCCATAACAGTACCTCAGTGGCGTTGTGGAAAACTGTTAAATGTAGTAAATAAAAAAAGCTGAAAAACTGACTATACGCAAGATATCTATGATGAATTATATGCGCAGGAATAAGTGGAGGGGTAGATGGAGCGGTCGGTGGAGCGGACGTGGAGCGGGGTGGAGCGGGGTGGCGCGCGATGGAGCGAGGTGGATGGGAGGTGGAGGGGCAGACACCCTTCAAAATAACGTAAAATTTGAAAGAATTTCACGGTAAAAAGTGGTGGCAAAGTGGAGGGCGGGGCGGGATGGAGCTGGGTGGAGCTGGGTGGAGAGGGGTGGTGCGGGGTGGATCGGGGTGGAGCGGGGTGGAGGGGGTAGGTACCCATTCTGAGCCTTACAACTATATAATATAGGAAGATATATATATACACTTATCAGGGTTTATGTAGCCCAAGACTGTATATTAGTACCTATAGCCCAGAGTTTCCTATGGCAAGTGACTAAAGAAATAATGGACCCTGGGGTTATAGACTATAGGTCGGGCCGCATAAACCCCTATATTTAGAAATATTGTGAAGCCCGGGCTGCATAATCAAAATCGGGCTCAATAAACCCCTATATATAAAAAAACGGGCTTTATAAACCCCCTTTCGAGAAGTGTATAACTATGGGAATTGGTATATTTGAAGAGATATCAACGTATAGATCGGTACTTTTGAAGAGATGTCGGCATTTTGAAGAGACTCCTCAAATTTCTCAACGCAAGAATCGCGACTTTTGAGGAGAAATACCCTCTTTTCCCAGAGTCGGTAACCTGAGGGTCATTATTTCTTTAGTCACATTGTCCGAACTCTGAGCGAAAGGTTCACATCTCCTCAAAAGTACCAATTTACAAACATATCATATATATATATATATTTATATGTTTTATGTTAGTTTCCAGGACATTCCAGATGTTTAACGTTGGTTTCGGGGACATTTGTTAGTTTTGGGGACAGTCCCTGAATCTACATATGTTTAACGTCAGTTTTGAGGACATCGGCCCCCATAAGAGGCATTATTTCTTTAGTCACGTATAGGTATACAGTAACATGGGGTCCTGAGAACTAACGTTATACAAGTTTATATATATATATATATATATATATATATATATATATATATATATATATATATATATATTATTTCTTTAGTCAACGTGACTAATGAAATAATCCCTCTCTCTGTGTAGAAGGTATCAATATTGGTTACCAGAAAGTACCGATTCACATACATCTTTTCTGGGGTCTCCCCGAACATTGTGGTGGTTACCAGAAAAGACGGCTGCACATTTTCACACACATATATATAATGCTGAACCTGTAGGCTTAACCGTTCCCTTCCCTGAGGAAGGTAGGAGTTAGGAAAAGAAGTTTTACAATAATAACAATTAGATATAGATTTAATTTATTTTATTCTTAGCCATAGTTGCAGGGTTTTGTTCACAGTAGACGTTGACCCGCAATATGAGTTCCTTTTACAAGTAGGTGCATAACTACGTTTTTATTTATCTTGGCGCTACTCGTGGCTCGTACACTTTTTGTATTTAATTTTCGACTTGCGGTTATTTAAGATTCCATCGATGCGGCTTTATATTGAATGTAAAATAATTATATGTTTCGAACTTGCTCTTTCGGACTAGTTATACCACGCTCACGAAGGCTCTTCACAGACGACAAGCGGTCTCTTGACAAGGAATAACTGAGAGCGTCAGCAGGCTACGTCTCGGTTTTTTAAAGTATTTTAGAAGGCGCGAAAAATGATCATCTCTTACGGTTCTCCTTTGATTGAGCCACCCTTATCGATTTTTTGCTTTGTTTTTCTCTCGCCTAGCTCGCGGTCCATGGTGTTGAAATTTATTAACGTACCATAGACTTGGCGCGGCTGATAACAGCGCGAGAGAAAAAACGCTGATAATGTGTTTTCCAACGAATTCAATTTTTCCCATTTTACGCACCCAAAAGTTTCCGGGTTTCATGTGATATTATTTATTAATAGTTAACAAAAAAATTTGAAAATATAATTGTTAATGTAAGAAAAATTGAGTTCGTCACACTCCCCAAACTGAATTACGCATCCGGGTCGGAGGTGTTTATGGCTTTTCAAGTGCGTTCACTCACGTACTCGCTCTTGATAAGCCATGGGTCTTATTACGACTAGCTTAAAGTTTGGTGGTCTCTATAGCTTTATATGGAGAAAGAATTGGTTTGTTTATAAACATAATTGGTTCCTTAAATTTCTTCATCTAGAGCTTTACAATTTCCTTTTGCCATGAGCTGGTTAGTCTTTTGGAGGTTGCCATGGAGGCTGTTCGCGACATTCTTGTGCATTTTTGTTTATATGTTCAAAACTGGCGAGAGCAGAACTTTGTTTGGCTTTTAGAGAGTGAATCGTTAGTTTTTACTCGCGGAGTAGAGACCGTGCGAAAAAATAAGAGCCTACGAATGTGCCGGGATTGGACTGATATATTGATTCGTCTAAGAGTGCCCGTGGTTTCTAGTCCCAAAATGCACCTGATGCATTTTACAAATCTTCATAAACTATATTGGAGAGCTTAACGGTTCGAGCGTTTGCTTTACAGAGGTGAGCATTATATATATATATATATATATATATATATATCTGTAAGCGTTATTTCTGGGTCGTTTTTTGTATATATACCCGTTATTTCTGGGACTCCACGTTATTTCTGGGACGTCCCAGATTTACACCCCCTGTTTTTGCGTTATTTCTGGGACCCCGCTAGAGTGTCGGTACTAAGAGAGGGATTATTTCTTTAGTCACTTGTATGACGCAACTCTGAGAAAACGGACTATATAACACTGTATAATCCCAGAAATATATATATATATATATATATATATATATATATATATATTCTCGAAAGGGTTATAAAGCCCGTTTTTTGTTTTTTATATATAGGGGTTTATCGAGCCCGATTTTGATTATGCAGCCCGGGCTTCATAATATTTCTAAATATAGGGGTTTATGCGGCCCGACCTAGAGTCTATAACCCCAGGGTCCATTATTTCTTTAGTCACTTGCCATAGGGAACTCTGGGCTTTAGGTACTAATATACAGTCTTGGGCTACATAAACCCCGATAAGTGTATATATTATATATACATTGCGGAAACCGGTACTTTTGAGGATCTATAGTTTTTTTCTCCAGAGTTCGTATATGCTTGACTAAAGAAATAACTCCCTCTCTGCGTTGGAGGTATTAATACAGTGCGTCCCAAAACTATAGAAACACCTAGTTGTTACACGGTATAACTAGTGTAAGTCTCGCAAATTAATGTGATAATCAGTCAGAACTTTTTTTACATGTCTCAAACATAAAACCCAAACGAAATCAATCGTTTTAAGGTGTTAAAAGCCATAAAAATATTTTTTTTATTCAATTTATTTAAAAAATGAACAAATTATTAACAATTTTGCCGTCCCATAACTATAGAAACACTTTACAAATTCTCTATTAAACCAAGTAATACTTTTATTTTTATTCATTAATTCCTTATAAAATACTAGTTTGCATTAATTCCTTACAAAAGAATACAAATTTGACTAAATTAATGTATGAAATATATGCATTTTAAGAGTTTAATTGAGTTTTAATTTAATTTTAATATTCTGTTTGTCCACCGTTGTTATTAATTAGTTCAAAAATACGGTTCTGCATACTGGTGACTAATTTATTAATGGTATAAGCGTCAATCTCTCGCCATGCTTGCAGAACTGCATTTTTCAACTCTTGCACAGAGTTATATTGTTTATTATCGGCATACACTTTATGAACAAGAATATCCCAAAGATTTTCTATAGGATTCATGTCAGGAGAACACGTAGACCACTTCAAAACTAAAATGTTATTATCAGTAAACCATTTTTTAGTTTCTCGACTCCCATGTATTGACGCATTGCCTTGCTAAAAAATGAGATCTAAATGTTCATTATTGTCCATCAAGGTAATAAATTATCTTCTAACACACGAATGTACTCTGCTGAATTCATTTTGCAAGATGGAAACGCCAACGGCAATGTCCCATGAGAACTGAATGCTCCCCATACCATTAAGCTGCCACCACCAAAATTTCTGCGGGAGAAGTATTGTGGTTCTTTTCGTAAATCTCTCCAGTAAGAGTGGACCACATCTGGTCCGCCAAGGTTAAATTTTTTTTCATCTGAGAATACCACCTTGAAAATTAAAAATTATTACAATTTGTCGTTACTCAAAAACGTTAATAATTTACCATTTCAAAGTTTGTAGTCATGTTCAATCTAGCAAAATCTAGTCTAGCTTCTTTATGTCGTGGCAATAATCTTGGAACTTTCTGCATTTTTTGTCTAGTCATAAAAATAGACTGTTGCAATACTCGGTGTATCGATGATTTGGAAATGCTTACTAGTAAACGGCTTTTAATTTTATTTAAACTAATCATGGAATTACTAGCTATGTTAACAATTTGCCTTTCCAATCGAGGCGTAATCTTTGTTTTTCGTCCACCTGTTTTTTTTGTACCACAAAGTGCAGGATCTTTTAAAAAACTATGAATAACTTTCACAGATCTACCAAGATTTTGTGATATCTTTCTAAGACTTAACCCAGTTTCGCGGTATGCTTGATTTCGTCCTTTTTCGTGATCAGTTAAATATTTACCTCTCGGCATTGTGAGTTTATTACAGAAAATTATTATACTACTTTTTCATTCGAAAAAGCTTTTGTCGTTACGCAGTACAATTTCTACTACATAGATTAAGAAAGTATCTACATTATCGACGATAGGACGGTTAAGGAGGTTCGTCAGAGAACCGATTTTTGGGCGTGGGGAGGGGATCTCTTCGCACCACGCGCGCCGCTCCTCTCACCGCGCACCCTCTCCCGCAGCCAACAAACTTGATCGTATGTTTACGTTTTGCCGCAGTACTCGGAATCGGCGTTGCTTGTTTTGAATATTGTTATTATAAAATATTGTATAAATACACAGTTAAAACGTAGTTGATTAGTATCTTCACAATTAAGAAAAAATCAACTTCTTTCTGAAAATAAATATATTCTATGAATAAAAGTAGTTAAATTTGTATTATTTTATAAGAAACTAATAAAAACTATGAATGAAAACAAAGTATCACTTGGTTTAATAGAAAATTTGTAAAGTGTTTCTATAGTTATGGGACGGCAAAATTGTTAATAATTTGTTCATTTTTTAAATAAAGTGAATAAAAAAAATATGTTTATGGCTTTTAACACCTTAAAACGATTGATTTCGTTTGGGTTTTATGTTTGAGACATGTAAAAAAAGTTCTGACTGATTATCACATTAATTTGCGAGACTTACACTACTTATACCATGTAACAACTAGGTGTTTCTATAGTTATGGGACGCACTGTATAAATCGTCAAAAGTACCGTTTCATACCGAAGGAATTTTGAGGATGTCCTCAAAAGTCCGAAAAATCCTCGAAGTATCGAATCCGTGCTGAAAGATCCTCAAAAGCTGCATTTGATGTATTTATATATTTGTGTATTTATATATATAAATATATATACTAGGGGGCTTCGCCCCCTGCTCATAACATAATGTGTAATTGTTAAAAAAGAATATTTGTTTTGTAGTGAAGGATGTTGATGGATCGTGGACTGGAGGTTCAAAAATAAGTTGACGTTGTTTCGTGTGGAGAATAATGATGGGACTTTATTAAGCAGTCCGTTGTGCCCCTTGGCGTACAATCGTTGATGTCTCTCGGCCGTCGCGCGTGGGACTCGAGCCGGCCGGCGCTGCGGAGTGCCGTCGGCGTGCCTTGGTAGTTGGAGGGGGGCGGTAGAGAGGCGCGTGGCGAGTGCTGGCTGGCTGCGCACCTGCTCGACGCGAACATTGCTTTATAAGGCACGATGACTTCAGCGTCTCGCATTTTCGAGGATGTGTGTGTGTGTGTGTGTGTGTGTGTGTGTGTGTGTGTGTGTGTGTGTGTGTGTGTGTGTGTGTGTGTGTGTGTGTGTGTGTGTGTGTGTGTGTGTGTGTGTGTGTGTGTGTGTGTGTGTGTGTGTGTGTGTGTGTGTGTGTGTGTGTGTGTGTGTGTGTGTGTGTGTGTGTGTGTGTGTGTGTGTCCCCGTATACTCTGATATCTCATGATCTACTCAACCGATTTTAACGAGAGAGTGATCATTTTTTCAGATTTTGCTTCAACAATTGGGGTCAATATTTTATTTTTGTCAAAATCGATTTTTTTGTTTTCTATCGCCATTTTTAAATTTTCAAAATTTTTATTTTCAATTTTTTTTTTATATTTAGAACAAATATTATTTATATACGAGAAATTCTCTGTATGCAGAATAAAATTTTCTACAATTTAAAAAAAAAAAAAAGACGTTAGCTATATTTGGTCATAAGTTATTCATGAAAACGTCATTTTTAGTAAATAGGTTATATTTCAAAATTAAAAAAAAGATATTAACATGAATATTTTTTTGGTTATAAAGAATACTGAGTACTATAACTTACTAAATTTTTAGGTTTTTTTATTCATTATTTTTGGAGAAAAAAAATAATTTATAAAAAAAAGTGTTTTTTTTTGTCGTTCAATAACTAGAGTAAAATTGGCTTAATCAGTTTGAAATTTTTTTAGTGGTACATTTTGTATCACAATCGATTGAGTTCTTTGGGCAAAAGGATTGATCCATAAATTTCGGAGATATTTGAGGTTAAAATTTTTTTCACTTTTTTTTTAAATCGTAATTTCTCGAGAACGGCTTTATGTATTTGAATCGGGTGGGCGGCATTCGAAAGAGAATTTCAAGACCTATATTTTCTAAAAAAATTATTTGTCTAGCTATTACGGTTCTTTTGTTATTAATAAAAACGTAAACATTGAAAAATGAAAAAAATGAGTTTGGTATGTCCAACTATTGCGGGAGTAAAAATTGACTTAAGCGCTTCAAAATTCCTCGTAGAGGTGGATTTTGGATAGTTTTACACGAAAATGTTAAATACAAAAGTTGTGGATAATATTAAAACAAAAAATGTTACTATTTAATATTCACGTGTAAAATCAACTCCTGACGAGTTGTTAGACTTATAAAAACGATTTTAAGCCGTTTACATCGTACAAAATAAAGTATGAAATTTTAAATATTGGAAGTAAAAATTAATTAAAGGAATCAGTAAATCAAGTTTGAGGAAGCTACGTGCCAATGAATTGGCAGCGGTTTTTTTTTTGTACGTCAAAAAAAGCATACACACGTTGTAAGGGTTTTCATTTCTTACACCTGCTGCCTTGGGAAGATCGACAGATTCCGACATCAATATAATCATTCAAAACTACTTAAAACTATTCATAACTATTATTACGATGTAAAAAAAGTTTATAGCTGATAATAGCTTTTTGCAGATTGATTTAGTGTTATGCACTGTGGCTTAAGGTAGTTCACCCGGTCGAAACAGTAGTTTTAGTTTTTGTATTTTTTAAATAACGTTTTATTAAGTTGATAATCCAAGAGTAAGTACATGTAACAAATATATACCAGAAGGAACATAAGACCATTTTTTTCAGACAAATTCAGGCAATAATCATTATGTTATTCTTATAATTAAAGACAAAAACTTCAATAAGTTTCTCTAATTTTTTTAATTTTTATCCGATCTTAACGAAGTAAGCTTTATTTTGTTAAGATCGGATAAAAATTAAAAAAATTAGAGAAACTTATTGAAGTTTTTGTCTTCAATTATAACAATAACATAGTGATTATTGCCTGAATTTATCTGAAAAAAAATGGTCTTATGTTCCTTCTGGTATATATTTGATACATGTACTTACTCTTGGATTATCAACTTAATAAAACGTTATTTAAAAAATACAAAAACTAAAACTGCTGTTCTGACCGGACAAACTACCTTAAATAAGTTAAAAAAACTTATTACTGTTATAAACTTTTTTTAGCTGTTCATAACAGAAAAAAACTGTTCATAACTATAGTCTCAAATCCTATCTTTATAAACAGTTATTAACTTTTTTTATATATTGTTGTCTGTATATCAATTCTGCTGCGAGGTACATGTTATCGAGAGCCCGCGATTTGTTAAGAAAATTAGTTTATCCTACAATAAAATTTATTATTTTATAAAAATTAAATAATTGAAAAAATTAAGGTGAATCCTATCAACGTCATAAATTTATTATTGGCAATATTCTCGGGGCTTCAGATACCAGAAAGCCCTGATAATAAGTTTGAAATCGATCTAGCTGAAAAATTTGAAAAAATTTTATACGATAGTATGAATGATGTTAATGCGACTGAAGCAATAGAAGAAGAAACATGAGATTTTCAAGAGCAATTTAAAAATTATGAAGTACAAGCAATTGAAGATGACACAATTTTCAAAGAAGAAAAAGATTATGATGTTTATTTATACGATAATGAAGAGTTGAGCTTCAATTACAAAAAAAAGCAGTTGAATATTGGAGATCAAGTAAAACTAATAAAAATCGTAGTATAGAAATTGTTAAACATTGATTTCAATTAGTTAATTCAGAACGACAACTGCGTCGATGGGCGATCCAAATCAACAAAGGGGGAACTTACAAACAAAAATTACATCAGATTTCTGAATTTGTTTTACGAAATCCCAAAGAATCTATCGAAGATGGTCACATGACTTACGATATTGATATACGTAGGTGGGCTTTAGAAGCTAAACAAAATTTGGAATTTAATGATGTTATATTTAGAGCATCTAACTACTAGCTGCAACAATTTAAAAAAGCTCACAGAATTGTTAATTGAAAAATTAACAAATTTATAACAAAAAAAACTGTTGAAGACAAGGAAACTATAAATCAAGAAGCTAGTAAGTTTTTAGCAGACATCAAACCATTGATTTCAGAATTTGAAACTGAAAATACCTACAACACTAATCAAAGTGGATTTCAATTAGAATTACATTCTACACGTACATTAGCAGAAGAAAGAACAAAGACTGTCAAATGTGTTGTGCAATCTGATTCATCGACAACACATAGTTATACAATATTACCTACAATTAATTCTGCTGGAAAATGGCTTTGTCCATTATTTATAGTCTTAAAAGAGACTAAAGATGAATTCAGCTTGTATCTATTTTAAACATTTTACTTGTAAAGTTGTAATTTCAATAGACTCATATTAAAAAAGATTTACAATTATTAGTAAATTATTTTTTAAATAAGGTACTTTAACGTAAACTCCGAAAGTTATAAAGAAGTTTTTGTAAATTATTAATAAATTTAATTATTATTTGTGTTTGTTAATTTGATTTCATGTAATAAATCGTTATCAAAATTAGTGATGTAACCCATATAGCAATAGTTTACTGTAATGATTTGCGAAATTTATTTGCTTATAATTTATATCCAAATCATTTTCGAAAATGGTTAAGGGATGTATTTTTTCCAACATTTGGCAAAAACAGTTTGTTATTGTTAGATTCTTGAAGCGGACATTGCACAGAAGCAGTAGAAAGAGAAAAGCCTGATGATAAAAACATTAAACTTTTCAAAATTCTTAAACGTACAACTGGAAAAATACAACCACTGGATGTGTTTGGCTTTCGTACATGGAAAAATTTTGTAAGACATTTTTCCGATAGTGTAATTTTGTTGGATAAAGATATAAGTTTGCACGTACGAAATAATGTTATTAAATTACAATCTCTGGTGCACAATCAGTTATCTTCTCCTCGATACGTAAATCTGTTTAAATACTCTTGGTATAAAAGCAGCGATATCGAAAATAAACCAAATGAATTTGTAAATCCGGTGAACTTTAGCTTTGGTGGATCCCAAGCTCATTATGAGGTACCAGGATGTAAAAATACTGCTATTATAAAATGTTCATGGTGGATTTTCATTACTGTTCAACCTACAATCCTTAAACAAAATTAATCGTGATAAGGAACAAACTGTAAGCTCGTTTGTATATTTCTTCGAATCTTTTTTGACAATTTGTGAAAATATACTTATATTTTACTTTTAATAAAAAGGTCCTATGAAGCCGCTGCCGCTCTTCCCATTTCACCTCTACTCTATCGTCCTCTTTACATACCGAGCACGGCTCTGCGCAAACAGCTAGTCAGTGCTCTATGAGAGCTGAAGCGAGTGAAATCGCGTCGGAGTCTAATCATACATATATATGTTACTAATAAATGAGCGATGTGATCTTTATAGTTCCAATAAACCATTTACTTTACTTTAATACTTCGCGTATGTGTAAACTCATTTGTGTCCTCGATTCCTGCTCCACTTTCCACATATACGAGGGTCATTTGATAAGTACCTAGCCTACAAATGAAAACACCAAAATTTTACAAAAAATAAAATTTATTTTTCAATGTAGTCTCCTTTTAGTTGAATACACTTGGTCCAGCGGTGTTCCAATTTTTTTAACCCCGTTGAAAAAAATGTTTTCTCTTGGTTTGCAAAATAGGCCTCCGTGGCAGCGATTATTTCGTTATTGGAGTGGAATCTCTTCCCGGCGAGCGAATTTTTTAGGTTCGGAAACAAAAAAAGTCGCACGGAGCCAAATCTGGACAATACGGTGGATGGGGCAGCAGTTCGTAGCGTAATTCGACCAATTTAGCCGTGGCGAGTGCAGAAGTGTGAGCCGGTGCATTATCGTGGTGGAAAAGCACTTTCTTTTTAGACAAATGGGGCCGTTTTTCTTCTAACACGGCGTCAAATCGGCTCAATAGTTCGGCGTAGTACTGTCCTGTGACCGTTTTGCTCTTCTCCAGATAGTCAATAAAAATCACACCTTGAGAATCCCAGAAAACAGTGGCCATCACCTTTCCGGCCGACGGGACCGTCTTCGCCTTCTTCGGAGCAGGTTCACCGGGTAAGGTCAACTGTTTTGACTGCTCCTTGGTCTCTGGAGTGTAGTAGTGAATCCATGTTTCGTCGACGGTCACGTAACGACGCAAAAACTCTTTTGGATTGCGATTAAGCAGCTCCAAACACTGCTCTGAACTGGTCACACGGATGCGCTTGTTGTCTGCAGTCAGCAAACGCGGCACCCACCTTGCTGACAGCTTCCTCATGCCTAAAATCTCATGTAGGATATGCCACACGCGTTCTTCTGAGATGCCTACTATCGCAGCTATCTCGTGCACCTTTAATCGGCGGTCTGACAAAACGATATCGTGTATTTTTGTCACGATCTCCTCCGTAGTGGCTGTTAGCGTGGATCATCAAAAACCGACGTACGACCACGTTGAAACTAGTTATACCAAAATTTAACGGTCGCCATCGAAGGAGAAGCATCCCCATACACTGCATCCAAGCGTTCTTTAATTTCACTGCGCGATTTCCCTTCCAAAAACAAGAATCGAATCACCGACCGATATTGTTCTTTCTCCATTTTTTCAAAAATCAACGGACACATTTGCTTTCACACGCTCTCAAAAATAAACTACAACTCCGATCCGGCTGAAATTTCGTCTGTAACCGTTTACAGCAAGATACTGCACTGTAGTGTATTTCTGGTGCGATAGTGGCACCATCTGGCGGTGAGGCTAGGTACTTGTCAAATGACCCTCGTACTTATCAGGTTATAGACCCAGGAGGAAAGAAGGACGGCATGAACACGCACGAGAAGGAAACTCCGACGAAGAAAACAGCGATAGAGGAGATTGCGACGGAAGGAACAGCTAAGGACATGTTAGTATGCATATAGAAGTGACGGATGAAACTCTCAGAGGTAAGGGAAACTCTGAAAATTCTGATTAGAGACAGTGCGCGATCGTTGAAATAATAAAGTTTATTTATGGCGACGGAAGAAAAACGCGTAATACCGATAATAAGAGTTTATTTGCGATGCGTTTCGTGCGGCTGGCAAATCGCAAGTGGGAAAAAGTTTGAACGAAATCGTCCAATTTCCTCGAAACGCAAGGGACGGAGGAGTTGTATGAGTCACCACATAGGTACTTAGACGCATCGGCCAGCCAGCCTCCTTATCGCTCCGAATGGAATCTGCATGGACAAAGAGAAGCCAGAAGACAATGAAGATGCAATATATACTTTTCATATAAACTTTATACATAAACTCTCTTTATACTCTCGTACTGCACTTCGCATCGACGATCGCCAGTCTCTGTCGGGCATCCAACCTGTAACGACGTTTTAATAAATCATTATTCTAATCAACACCCTTTGTTCGGTTACTTACTTTGGCGAGTGTTACCTGTGTGTGTGTGTGTTACCTTTCCTTGGTGATCCACCGGGGCTTGCCACATAACTGGCGCTGCGGAGACAGGACCGTGAAGCTGCAAAACTCAGATTCTCCCTCAACCTGGTGACGGAAATCTTCAGCGAGGAAGCAGTTGGCGTTTCAACGCCGTTCATCACGGAACCTACTACGTCAAGATTGGAGTCCACCTGCAAGCAGAGATTCACCCGAAATCATTAAAGACAAACTAGTAAGTCTTTGAAATTTCCTATATCTCACCCAACCCTATCCTTTTAAGTGCAATTGATTTTACGTGAAGCGTAATCAAAGATAAAGCAAAATGGCAAATAACGGAGATAATCAGCAAAATCTTACGTTAGAACAATTTAAATTGCGACTTACGATATGGCGCGACGCGATCCCCATATATGAAGGAGATACAAGACTCCTTTCGCACTTTATACAAACGTGCGACAAATTCGTCGAAAATGTGGCGACTGCAGATAATGCAATAAACGAGGCATTATTCGTTTTCGATTCGATATAGTGGCAAATAACCCAGCTACATATGCCGCATGTAAAACGCTCTTAGTTAATAGATTCAGTGACCCAAGTTCGGAGGAGTTACTATTTAACAGACTAAGTGTATGATATCAATTGACAAATCAGTCTTACGAAAAATACGCGGACGAAATCAAAAGCAGGCTAAATAAATTGAAGGAACACATACAGTTAAATAATCGAGACGCTAATGTTATAAGTATTAAAAATACATTTTATGAAAACGTAGCCAAAAGTACTTTTATAAATGGTATTAAAGAGCCTTACCATTCTTACTTGCTACATTTTGATTTAGACGACGTTGAGGCATGTATACTAAAATGCCGTAAATACGACAACCATGAACAACAAAGGGCTTTCCTCAATTTCGCACGACAACGCGATAACAAATCTAAGCCCAACGTATTCGGTACAATCAATGCTAAAAGTGCAAACCCATTTGCGACTAATAGTAATCCAAAAATTATTCATCCTTCAAATAATTTACCAAGTACTTCAAGAAATATAAATCCATTTTATTTGCAACCGACACCCGCATTTGCACAAACACAACCTCAATTTATCCCAACAAATTATCGTAATAACAATTTTGGTCAAAATAATAATAATCTGCCAAGACAACAAAATTACCAACCAACACCAATGTCAGTCAGTACAAGAAATACTAACAAACAAGGCGTTAATCCAGCAAATAGATCAAATAATTCACCAACACAAAATAACTTTAAACCAAGAACGAACTTCTTTAAGAGCACAGGACCAGCAAACTTTATCGCTGAAGAGTTGCATCATCAACAAGAACAAGGAGAAGAGGAAGCAATCAATTATCAAGATGACTCACCTGTACCAGACCATGAAGAATTTAATCAAGAAAACAACGAGAGTGATAACTGCCAAAATTTTCAACAAGCTCCCGATACGACAGAACCGACGTGATAAATTTAAATTTGATTAGCAATTGACCCGAATTACCACACATAATAACGACAAATCCACCTCTTAAAATTCTCATCGATTCTGGAGCCTCATCATCCATTATCAATCCAGAAATTGCATATAAACTATTTCCAAAATGTATATTTCCTTACGAATTCGAAATTAAATCGGTGCACAAAACGACGAAAGGTACACATGCGCTTACCTTTCCTATATTACGTGAATACGGTGATTACACACCTATAACTTTCTTAATAGCATCATGGCACTATACGTACGATTGTTTAATCGGACATAAGGATTTGCAGAATTTGGAAGCGAATATTAATTACAGAACTCAAATTTTTAGCACATCTAAATTTGAAATAAATTACTTTAAAAATATACCGAACGATAATCAAAATGTTAAAGTGAATCATCATCAAGGAGTAGAATTACCGATAAGAACTGATCACATGAACGAAGAAGAAAGATATAAAATTACATCACTATGCCAGAAGTACAAAGACTGTTTCTACAATGAAAATAAAAAATTATCAGCGACTTCTGCGGTTTCACACAATATAAGAACAAAGGACGATCACCCTATCTATGTAAAGAGTTTTAGATACCCATACCATCTAAAAGAAGAAATTCAAACTCAAATCAGAAAACTGTTAGACGAAGAACTTATTCAACCAAGCAACTCGCCCTACTCATCCCCCGTATGGATAGTTCCGAAGAAAGAAGATGCAAGTGGAAGAAAAAAATGGAGAATGGTAATAGATTATCGTAAATTAAACGACAACACCATCGAAGACAAATATCCATTACCTAGAATGGACGACATTCTAGAAAATCTGGGCAAATGTTCTTACGTTAGTACACTAGATTTAGCACAAGGTTCCCACCAAATACCCGTCAACAAAGATTCAATTGAAAAGACAGCGTTTACCGTAGAAAACGGACACTATGAATATGTCAGAATGCCTTTGGTAAAAAAACGCTCCGGCTACTTTTCAACTTTTGATGGATAGAATTTTAATGAAATATCTACATAAATTCTGCTTCGTTTACATGGATGATATAGTAATATTTTCGAAATCACTCCAAGAACATTTACAACATCTGAAGCTAATATTCGAAGAACTAGAGCAACATGGTTTAAAAATTCAATTAAATAAGAGTGAATTTCTAAGGAAAGAAGTTCCATTTTTAGGCCATATAATAATAGCAGACGAAATCAAACCAAATCCCGATAAAATCAAAGCAATTCTAAAATATCCGATATCTAAAACCCAAAAAGAAGTTAGAATATTTTTAGGACTAACCGGTTTTTACAGAAAGTTCATAAAAAACTACGCAAAAATAGCGAAACCAATGACAAAAGCACTCAAGAAAAAAGAAAAAATAGATCCAGAAGATAAAGACTATAAAGAGCGTTCAAGAAACTCAAAGAATTGATCACTAACGCACCAGTGCTCGTCTACCCAGACTTCACCGAACCATTTACTATCACAACCGACGCCTCAAACTTAGCAATAGGTGCAGTTTTATCCCAAGAACAACATCTTATCTCGTGTTATTCACGAACATTAAACTCAGCAGAACAAAGTTATCCGGCGATAGAGAAAGAATTACTGGCAATAGTGGAAGCATGTAGACAATTTAGACCATATATCTATGGTAAGAAATTTACGATTGAAACAGATCATAAGCCATTAATCTGGCTCTATTCTTTTTAAAAACGCCTAACGCTAGACTGATTAGATGGAGACTAAGATTAGAAGAATATGATTACATAATAAAATACAAAAAGGGTTCTGAAAATTATGTCGCCGACGCACTGAGTCGAATTGAAATTAATGCTAATAAAACAATAGAAGAAGACTCACTCTCACTGGTGCCTCAAACACCTGACGATGCACCTGTAACACCCGATGAAATGGACGAAATATTTGACGACGACATGGCAACAGTCCACACAGCTGACAAAAATCCGACCTTTTAACTACCTATAACAGACAAAAATGTTCACGCTATAAAAACTTTGACATCACCTACACTAAATATGCCAGTTTCTAATCAAATTAGAACCGAATTCATCCTGTCTACAAGTTCAATTATATTAGTATTGCTGTTCATAACGATTACATCGATTTATTTAACATACAAAATAAAAGTCAAGAAACAACGGCCGCAACTTACCAAAAAGTCCAAAGATAAGGATATCAAAGACAAGGACGTCATTGAACTTGGCCATGGAGGAGTTATATGAGTCACCACATAGGTACTTAGACGCATCGGCCAGCCAGCCTCCTTATCGCTCCGAATGGAATCTGCATGGACAAAGAGAAGCCAGAAGACAATGAAGATGCAATATATACTTTTCATATATACTTTATACATATACTCTCTTTATACTCTCTTACTGCACTTCGCATCGACGATCGTCAGTCTCTGTCGGGCATCCAACCTGTAACGACGTTTTAATAAATCATTATTCTAATCAACACCCTTTGTTCGATTACTTACTTTGGCGAGTGTTACCTGTGTGTGTGTTACCTTTCCTTGGTGATCCACCGGAGCTTGCCACATAACTGAAGCGTACAAGTGTCGTGGCACGCAGACCCACGCAACAGGTTCGAACGCGCATATGGGACCCCAACGAGCAAAAATGACGGCGCGCTGGGAGCTTCTCTACGCGTGCGCGCTGTGAGAGAGAGTGACAGTCAAACCTAGATCGGGCGAAATGGCAGTGGGCGGCATACTCATGTTCGCCTGCGTGTGTGTCAGAGAGAGAGAGAGAGAGAGAGAGAGAGAGAGAGAGAGAGAGAGAGAGAGAGAGAGAGAGAGAGAGAGAGAGAGAGAGAGAGAGAGAGAGAGAGAGAGATCTTCGAACGGGCGAAATGTCAGCTCGCGGCATACTCATGTGTTCAAGGCGCGCAAGGGGAGGTAGCAACGAAGGTCCCACATGTAACCGAGAAAGGGGAAGGAGAAACGAAGGCGCGCTCGCGCTGCTACGGAAAAGAAGGGTAGACAGCGACGGAAAAGTCACTGCGTGCAGTGAGCGCGCTATAGTGAGAAAAAACGAGTAGGAGAGGTAGCGCGAGTTCAGTGTTCCGGGGAAGCGCGCGCGGTGAATTTGCGTGTAGAGGAGATTGAATGTATAGCGCTATACGACAAAAAAGAGACAGAAAGCGAAACGGAAATTTTGAAATAAATTGCACAGCGGCGATTATGCTTTGCGAATTACTTCTTAATTTTAAAATTATCATATGCATATGAATTGTTAAAAATAATGTTCTGTATACAGATGAAATAAATCTCGAATAATCCCTGCAAATGCAGGATGAAAGTAAAACTTAGTACGTTTGAAAAGAAAAACTTGTGACCAAAACTGATATATAATATTCGTTATTGTAGAATTATGGAATACTATAAACGACTGTAAAATGGCGTCTGTATACTCGATTAATTTTGGAATCTTGTTCTTATTTTAAAATCCTGTATAAACTCGTAGTGCTTACTTTCGGCACGGTTTGTTTATTAAGAGATTTTATCAGATACATGGTATTCGCCATCGATTGACCTCAGAACTTCGCTGTAAATTTTGTTTTTTTTTTAATTCTTGTATAAACTCTTAGTGCTTATGTTCGGCACGATTTGTTTATTAAAAGATTTTTGTTACAACAATGAAGTTGGGCGAACAGCTCATCTTGCGAGATGCAATCGATAAAGCAGAGTTGGAGGGCCGATCGCTGCTAATACCGTATTGCCACAAGGACAAGAATTCATCTCAAAATACCGGGAAAAGTGAGACGGAGAAGAGCGAGCTAGCGAGTGAGAATGATGCACATGAGGTCGAGTCTGATACAGGAAGAGTGAAGGCGAGAATATTCAACAGCTAGATGCAAGCGACAACGACCGCATTAAGCGGCAAAGCGAAGGCGACGGTGCTACAGCGATGGCAGCAAAAAATGACATTTTGAGAAGTAAACCAAGTATATCGAAAGTACGAAAAATAAATCCAATTGGTACGTATAGAAAAATTATATGTGAATAAAAACATGTGATATAAAATTTTAATTCTACAAAAGAAATTCTAGTTAGTAAAACCACTCATGATAACTATACTGTAGTAATACAAAAATGAGCGAACTGGCGAGTGACGATAAAGCAAGAGATGAGCGACTGCTTCGAATGGAACAGAGTCTAAAGACGACCAAAACTCAGTGCTGAAAATGGAATTGATATATTTCAATATGTCAACAACAAGATTTTCTTAATAAAAATGATTGATTGTCTTGTAGACACACGATAACAACTTTGAACTTTGTCTGCTCTAATGGAAAATGTGCATCTTAAAAGGTGCGTTTAAGCAGGTAGAAGTAGAAGGGTAACCGCTGCTAATGCTTTATTGCCGGAAGGGCATGGAAAGTACCTCTCGAAGTAATGGCGGAATACAGACAGGTGAACGACAGAGACTATCCCAGAATAAGCGCGACAGTGGTGATAGATTCGGTACAGAAAGCGAGTAATAGCGGTAGTCAACGAGAGAGTATAGAGAATAAGAGCGATCGAGACAAAGAGCTACAGAAACGTATGTTAATACGATAGAAAATAAATTGACGAATAATCGACATAAGGATTTGATAATTGGAGTTTCGTAATTTCACGCAAGTTAAAATTAATATAAATAAAATCAATTATAAATAAAACATTTCATATAAGAGACGGAAAATGAAAATTGAATTTTGAATAAGACTGAATGATAATGTGTGATAAAAATGTTTATAAAATGATATTTTCGGAATCTTTTTAGATCTGATCTACAAATGAAAGACCTATTGGATGACTGATTGTAAAAGCGAGTGTTATCTAAATAAAACTATTTCAATGTGCTTGATGAACGTAAGTCTACAATTCGATACCACTGTTAATATCAAAGCAACAGATAATATAAGAGATATTATATCATATTATATCGTATTATATTATACTATAATATAATATAATATCAGAGCGTACACAGTTTTATAGCACGCAGTATACAAACTGTTCAAAGAAAAGGCGAGAGTTTTTGTGGAGGTTATTGAGGACTTGATAATGGCTTATAATAATTTGGCTGATGTTTTATTTCAGATCGAGAAGAGAAATGGTTTTTATTTATACTGCTGAAAGCATGATATGCAAACAATTGCCATATATAATGACGAATTTAGAGACCGTGTATACGAGCTCAAGATAAACGAAGAGTTCTATGTTTAGTGTAATAATAAGCGATCTAGCGACTATGTTGCTAATCGCAACAGCAATAAAAGACCTAAATTTGATTAACAAGCTGATGGTAAATTGGCGCAACTGAAGGGGTTTAAAGAAAAAGCGAGTGTCTTCATCGACAGATTCGAGGACGTGGTTAAATCATATAATAGTCTTACTAAAGTTGATGATTTACTCGAAATTGAGAAAAAGGACGCCTTTTATAGTGCCGTCGTAAGCGCAGAATAAGAAAAACTGGAATCCAATTTTGAGTAATAGCGTGGGTATCGCATCACCATGGTGCGATAATCGATCAGCTGAATCAAACGTCAAAACAGGCGACGGTAAGAAATTGCGACATATGAGCAATGCAATAGAGCATTATGTGGAAGAATGCGTTAAGCAACAGTTTTTATGTGAAATATGAGTCGCATCGTAAAGATCAGATGGCAGATGTGTTGACCAAACCTCTGTCATTTGAACTGCATAAAAATTAGCTGGACTAATTTTAAATTTAGAATTTTCATTTCATTTTGTTTATAATGTCCTTCTATCTTACAGGCAGCAAAAAAGGATTTGACGGACAGCGTAAAAAATTAGCCCACATAGAAATAAATTATGTATTATATAACATAAAATATTTATTTTAACGGTTCCAAAGTATTTTGCGCCTAAGGGGTTGTTTACTCCCGATAATGCTTTTATATGCAAAAAGTCTGGAATACGTAAACTTTCATTTTCTATTTTAAGCCCAAAAATGGTTTTTATAATAATCAATTAATTTTATTGCAAATATTATGTACAAAAATAGTTTAAAAAATAAGGTTTTTCTGAAATAAAAGTAAGGATTGCCACCCCCGGGGACCAAACTATACTTTCCAGTTTCGTCATTCAAAGAGAAGAATTTTCCATTTTGTTTCATTTCAAAACATTAATTAGAACTTAAGATATTAAGAAAAAACCGTTTTCAGGGGTAAACTCTAAGGACGGTTTTCACCCGTCTACTAAGGGATTGGGCCAATAAAAAATAGGTGTCTCTTATTTTTCTATCCTCTACAACCTATTAAAAATTCAGGAAAATCGGAGGCGGACACCTGGGGTAGTTTACTAGTAATTCCAGCTTCCTAGTCTCTTGTTAAAGTCCGACGTGGCCTCTTTTCTTCTAAGTTTAATTCGCTATGTACATAATTTTATATAATAACATAATTTTCGTCTATGCTTCCCTCGGAGCTTTTGAGCAAAGATTCGCCCTCTTCGAATTACTGTACTGGACTGCGAGCTGTGCTCTCATTATTCTGCCTTTTTATATACTATTCTTCCGTACACAGAAGCTTCTCGACTATTGTCTATTAAAAGCTCATGTTCTACGCATAACCCCATATATGACATTCCCATAGTTAAACCTTAGGGTTGAGACACCGCGCCGTTCCCAAGAAAAAACTTCCCGCAAAGGTCAAGTGGCTTAAATTTGAACATCTTCCAATGTATCTATTTTCACACTATTCGTCGGTAGCGGATCGCTCCCGCCAACCGAAAAGTGCTGCTGTCTCTTTCCACTTAGCTGGTCTCATAGTTTCTGCTTTTTATGACCTTTCGGTTTTTCGCCTCGGTAAGGGACAATCGGGACCGCGTTGGTCTTGTGACAAACGCCAGGCCTCTCTCACGCATGTGTTTCTCTCTCTCTCCCTCTAACTTTCTCTCATACTCCGGCTTCCTCTCTCGCTGTATCTCTCTCCTTTGGCTCTAGCAGGCCCATTGGATCATGGCGTTTGACTAGCTCCTTCCCTTCTCCGGTCTTCTTGTTTCTACGCGCTTGAAATCGGCGTTCGGACTCCGCGTTTGATTTTTATAAATTATCTTGGTGTTGATGTCAACTTACAATATTTAATTTTATAAATATTATAATCTTGTTCTACGTAAATAGACGAACCTAATGATGTAATTTCATCCCTGGAACTCTTCTGGTTTTCTCGCTCTTGAAATCGGTGTTCGGTTTGTGCGCCTGTCCAACGTTTACAAATATTCGCCGCGATGATTAATTTGTTTTGCAAGTATTATCATTATTTTAAGTAAATGGACGAAAACTCGTCCATTACAGGTCTGATCTTGAACAAAAAATTAAATCTGAACGTAAAATTTTCTGCTCTATTAGAATCTGGAGTTGAAAATAGGGGGCCCGATTTAGAAAAATGAAGTTGACCTTCAAATGACCTTGAAGTACATGTACAAAGTCAAATTCAAGGTTACCATTGGAATCCTCGTCGAAAATGCTATCGACCTTGGGGGTAATCATTTTTGTTATGTAGTTGATTTCAAAATCATGGGGGGTCAGATATTCCTATGATCTGACCTTGGCCCAGATCGTAAGCTCAAAGTCAAAGGAACAATCACATCCGAAAGTAAAATTATCCGCTCTTTTAAAATCTGTGGTCAAAAATGGGGTTCTCGTTTAAAAAAGTGAAGTTGACCTTCAAATGACCTTGAAGGACACGTCCAAGATAAAATTCAAGGATACCATTGAAATCCTCGGCGAAAATTCGGTCGACCTTGTTGATGGTCGTTTTAGTAAAGACTTGCGTGATGGAATCATCTATAAATATGATAAAATTTTCATCAAAATATCTGGAATTGTTACACCTAACCTGACCCTCATATTCTCATTGAGATTGAATTGGTTTCTAAAAAAAAAAAACTTCTCCTCTGTAGTTCAGAAAGTAACCGAAACGGTTAAAGAGAAGGGTTAAGGTATGCATACGTCATACTTAAAATGGTATATGTATGTGCTTAGCTCTTAAAACAAAAAATGGTTATAACTGTTGGAAAGTTGTGATGACTGTCGACCGTGATTCTTCTTTTTCATTAGTGTTGCTAAATAATACCGAATCATTTGCAGTAAAGATTGAACCTGATAACCCAAACTGTAATAGACAGGAAACTTATTTACAAGATTTGACTACACTATGCGACTAGATAAATAATAATTAGTAGAAACTATAGATATGCAGTTTTAGAAACTTAATAATATGTGAATTGATGATATTATAGAATAATAGTTTACCTTCACATAATGTCTTAAAAAAATTGGTGGATCTTCGTTTTTTTTCTCTGCGATTTTGGCCAACATATATTGATAAAGCCATCTTTCATCTTGTGGTTCATCGATGCCTTGGCAAGCACTGTAAATGCGATTAGCAGAAGCAAAACAATTCTTCGCTCTATCCAACATTTTGTCTTTTTTAGTTTCAAGTATTCTAAATCGCTCCATATTCAAAGAATCACTTTCTTGTTTTAATAACCGAGAGCAATAAGAGTGAACCGTGTATAAAAAGTTTCCAAACTCAGTCCATATTACAAGATGTGATGGTTCTAAAACAACTGCACATTGATAACTACATTCGGCAATACTAGCTTGAGTAAGATATTTCTCTTCATTACTGTATTGAAAAAAGAATAATCAGATACGACAAATATATTAATATATATTTTATAATTTATAATTTTTTTCATGTAAATATATATAATTGAGGGTCAATGAATGTTTTGTCACCGATTTGTATATAGCAGAAAATTTATACCATCCCAGAAACTGCGCGCGTGTTTAAGTGTATGTGTGTGTGAAACGGGTATGAAGCCAGACGACTGCTTTAGTTACAACTACAGGAAACTAGATACGCGCGCAGGCTTCTCGAGCAGAATTACGGAGTATCCCCAAGGAAACGAGCAAGAGCCGCCTTCTCCTATGCAAATGAGTGTTAGAGTAGATTTAGACAGGCTAGACACCTACCTGAGAAAGTGCGACATAAGCTAACACCCAGCTGCTGTTCCACCACGAGTTGGAACACAGCAAGGAAAGGCGTGCTCGCTTTTTGCTACGTGATAAATTTCGTCAGGCAGGTACGTAAGGAATCGACAAGCCCTTGTACCCGGTCATGGCGGGAGTAGGACGCCTTGGGTTGCCAGACCAGCCGATATTAATTCGTGAGGGGGTATTAGGAATTGAAGGTAATAAACTTGCTCGCATCAAATGCGCTTTTGGACGTTGGCCACTCAACCGCTCGCTGCAACGCGCTGTTAGTATTGTACTGAACATTTCGTTGTTTTATACTTAAAGTATATGACATAATCAATTTTCTAAACATTATTTTATATAAAAGTCCACATATTTAAATACTAAATCTTGTCAATAATGTCTTGTTTATTACTGATTTTTTTTATTTTTAACTAAATTTATTTGGATAGGTCTTTTCGCCATGTGTTTGAAATTCCGAACGATCACAGTGAACGAAAAAACTAAAATTTACGATTTACATTATAACCGGTTAAAACCATAAATCAGGGTAGGAATGGACCAAAAACCGTGGAAAAACCAATTTAGTACTTCGCTACCCCCATAAACCACCACCAAAACCACCCTTACAGACAAGTTTCTCTAGCAACCACACAAAAAATTCAAATTCCCAGAGTAGCAATAACTTCGTTAGGAAAAATTTTGCAAATGGTACTTGAAGGAATGGTCCCACACGAACTAAAAAAAAAATTACGAAGGAAATCGCGATTCCGGAAAACCCCCTCACGGCGATATACAGCGTCGAAAACGGAAAAAAAAATTCCCAGAGCCGCAATTACGTGGTTCCGAAAAATGTTTCAACGGTTTCTTATCCAAACGCTTAGAAAAAAATTACACATGAAATAGTTTTTTCGGAAAAGCCCCCCCAGGGCGATATAATGTGTCTTAAACATGAAAAAATATTCCCAAAGCCGTAATTACCTCGTTCGGAAAAATATTTCAACGGTTTCTTGTAGATCAAGTCCCCAAATGCTTAGAAAAAAATTATGAACGAAATAGCTTTTCCTGAAAAGCCCCCCAGGGCGATATACTGTATCTTAAACAAGAAAAAAATTCCCAGAACCGCAATTAAGTTGTTCGGATAAATGTTTCGACGGTTTCTTGTAGACAACGTATCCAAATACTAAGAAAAAAATTATATATGAAATAGTTTTTCCGGAAAAGCCCCCCCAGGGCGATATACTGAGTCTTAAACATGAAAAAAATTCCCAAAGCCGTAATTACCTCGTTCGGAAAAATTTTTCAACGGTTTCTTGTAGATCAAGTCCTCAAATCCTTAGAAAAAAATTATGAACGAAATAGTTTTTCCGGAAAAGCCCCCCCAGGGCGATATACTGTGTCTTAAAAAAGAAAAAAAAATCCCAGAGCCGCAATTAAATCGTTCTGAAAAATGTTTCGACGGTTTCTTGTTGATAAAGTCCTCGAATGCTTGGAAAAAAATTGTGAAGGAAATCACTTTTCCGGAAAAGCCCCCTCAGGGCGATCTACGGAGTCGTAAACGGGAAAAAAAATTCCCAGAGCCGCAATTACGTCGCTCGGAAAAATGTTTCGACGGTTTCTTGTTGATAAAGTCCTCGAATGCTTGGAAAAAAATTGTGAACGAAAACGCTTTTCCGGAAAAGTCCTTCCGGGGCGATATACTGTGCGTAAACGGGAAAAAAAATTCCCAGAGCCGCAATTACGTCGCACGGAAAAATGTTTCGATGGTTTCTTCTAGATGAAGTCCCCAAATGCTTAGAAAAAAATTATGATGGAACTCGCTTTTCCGGAAAAGCCCCCTCAGGTCAATATACTGTGTCGTAAACGGAAAAAAAAATTCCCAGAGCCACAATTACGTCGCTGTAAAAAATGTTTCGACTGGTACTTGTAGAAAAGGTCCCCCAATGTTTACAAAAAATTATGAACGAAATTGCATTTCAGGAACAGCCCCTGGACGGGTATACCATGTCGAAAACTAGATAAAAAATTCCCAAAGTCGCAATTACTACGTTAGGAAAAATGTTTCGAACGGTACTTGTAGAAAAGTCACCCAAAGCTTAAACAAAGTTTTTGAACGAAATAGCTTTTCCGGAAAAGCCCCCCAAGGGCGATATAATTTGTCTTAAACATGAAAAAATATTCCCAGAGTCGCAATTACGTCGTTCGGAAAAATGTTTCGACGGTTTCTTGTAGACCAAATCTCCAAATGCTTAGAAAAACATGATGAACGAAATAGATTTTCCGGAAAAGCCTCCCCAGGGCGATATACTGTGTCTTAAGCATGAAAGAAAATTCCCAGAGCCACAATAACGGCGTTCGGAAAAATGTTTCGACGGTTTCTTGTAGATAACGTATCCAAATGCTTAGAAAAAAATTATGAACGAAATAGCTTTTCCGGAAAAGCCCCCCCAGGGCGATATACTGAGTCTCAAACATGAAAAAAAATTCCCAGAGCGCCAATTACGTCGTTGGGAAAAATATTTCGACTGGTACTTGTAGAAACTGTACCCGAAAGTTTAAAAAAAAATTATGCACGAAATCGCTTTTCCGTGGAAGCCCTTCCAGGCCGATATACCATGCCGTAAACTGGAAAGAAAATTCCCAAAGTCGCAATAACGTCGGTAGGAAAAATGTTTCGACTGGTACTTGTAGATAAGGTCCTCCAATGCTTACAAAAAACTTACGAATGAAATCGCTTTTCCGGAAAAGCACCTTCGGGCCGATATACCATTTCAAAGACACGAAAAAAAATTCCCAGAGTCGCAATTACGTCGTCAGGAAAATTTTTCGACTGGTACTTGTTGAAAAGGTCCCCCAATGCTTAGAGAAAAGTTATGAACGAAATCGCTTTTCCGGAAAAGCCCGTTTGGATCGATATACTACGCCGTAAATTCGAAAAATAATTCTCAGAGTCGCAATTACTTCGTTAGCAAAAATGTTTTGACTGGTACTTGTAGAAAAGGTCCCTAAAAGCTTAAATAACAATGATGAACGAAATCGCTTTTACGGAACTACTTTAGGCCAATGGTGCAAGTCAAAAACATGAAAACAGTTCTCACAATTGCAAAAATTACGTTAGGAATAAGTTTGCAGTTAGGACGTGTATTAGGGGTTGCCAATAGCCTAGAAAAATTGAGGCACGAAATCGATCTTCCGGAACTGCTCCTTCAGGTTAAGGGTGCACGGCAAAAAGACGAACAAAATTCTCACAGTCGCAAAAATTACGTGAGGGAAAATAACAATATAATGATGTTTTTTTGCTTTCTCAATAATTAATTTAATATATATGTACAGAATAAAAAAGTGCAATACGCAAATTTGAATATTACAGTTGAAAAAAACTGTTGAATTTTTTAATTGCGTTTAGAGAAACATGTTTATCTCTTCGCTACATTTTGATTTAAAAAATCGTCTTTCTATGTCTAATAGTATTGGAAATAGCGAATTAAAAATATAAAAAGATTATGGAGATGATGCTTGTTGCAAGAGAAGGAATGCGTCCATGAAAAGAGAGAGAGAGTGAGTGAGAGAGAGAGGGAGAGAGAGGGAGAGAATAGTGAAAGAGTACGCGAGAGAGACAGTGTTCGAGACACTGTCTCTAACATAAGTCGCTATTCCCTCCCCACGGCAATTACCCAACAGTTTTCGAGAGCCCCAGCAGCCGCGCGGTTTTTTTTATTTTTGATTTTCCGAAATCTGTACACTTTGTTATTTTATTTAATTTAGTAACACTTTGTTAATTAAAATAGCGATGGTTATTTTATCCAATTGCATAAATGGGGAGACAGAAGCGAAAAAATGACCAACTCCTGGGCCAGGTAGAATCGCTAGAAACTGAAAAACGGCTCCCGTGTGTCAAAGCGACAGTCAGCACGCGCACGCTCATATGACAACATTGCCGTCGAGGCCGCAGCACGCGGCCCCAGGCTCCGCTCCCCTTCCACTCCGACAGCTTGCTGTTTGTATATATATATTCGAGCGCAGCTAGCTCTCGCGTGCTGCGCTGGCCGAGCCCGTCTTTCTTCCAATTCCCCCACTCCGCGCCGACCAGTACACTCATAGCGCGTATTCGGGCGCAGACGACTCGCGAGCTGCGAGGCACTTCGTGCTGATCGGTACACTTATAGTGCATATCGAAGCGTCCGCCAGAAACCAGCCAGCGGGCGCGAGCCGAGCCTTTTTCGCGTAAAATGCGCTCTATTCAACTCGCCCGCAATTATATGATATGCAGTGAACATATATTGATACATTTTTCCTCCTCTTTCCAGTTATGCTATTGTTTATTCTCCGAAATGCTTTTTTTAGGTCAAAAACTTGAGTCGAAAGGTCGGACCGATTTTTCTAAAAGAATAACATGTTTTTTTTTATGAACTTTTTTCATTCGAAAGTATAAGTCTTCAGTTTCAAAACCCCAAAATTTCAAGCTGGAGAAATGAAGGGTTCATAAGTAATTAAATTAAAAAGACGGCGGCGCGTCGCAACAGTTTAACCTTTAGACTGCCGGCATTTTTACCTTAAAAATGAATATTTTTAAAAAGTAAAATTTATTTATATAAACATCTAATATGTCGAAACGAGTTTTCAAGGTCACAGCTGGCTCATATATGAGTCAGGTCGGCAGTCTAAAGGTTAATAAAATGAAATGATAGAGTTACAGGAACTTTTTTTGCTGATTTTAACCTTTGTTTTAGTTTTGATCATATACATCTTTTTTCTCTTTTATATAAACTTAAAACTTATTCTTTTATTTTCAAACAGTGATCTTCATATTCACAAACCTTGAGGGAGTTTTTATCCAAAAGAAAATTGTTAACTTCTCTGGGTTTCTTGGAAAAGTTCGTCCCTATTGTCCAAGAAGCGGCACAATTAATTCTCATGCATTTTTCCGTACGCGGTTGCGTGAAAGCGCTGCTCTGCTTCAACAGAAAAATCTTCAAAATGATGAAAAAGATTATGGAAGTCGTATTTGTTTTTATAGTATTGCCCAGTTCCATCAGTGAAACAAATACCTTTTTTGTCGAAATCAAGAGAGTTTTTTATTAGGGTAATTGATTATAATTTTTTAGATAAACTGCTACGGCAGCACGGGATAAATTGTCTCAAAAAAGTACCATGCTTTTTTAAGTTTTAAAATTTAATTCTCTACAATAAAGGACTAATTCTGCCAAACTACACTGATTAGTGTTGCAGAGAAATGATTTTGCCGCTTCTTGGTAAAAAAGACGTACTTTTCCAAGAAACCTAAAAGAGAATTTAAAAATTCTTCTCTGGATGAGTACTCCCTCAAGGTTTATAAATATGAATTTCACTGTTTAAAAATAAAAGTATGAGTTTTAAGTTTATATAAAAGAGAAAAAAGATGTCTTCAAATGATGAATAAGAAACGATGAATTAAAATTAAAACAAAGGTTAAAATCAGCAAAAAGAGTTCCTGTAAGTCTATTATTTAATTCTATAAAACTGTTAGAACACGTTAAGAGGCTTGAACTATAACAGTTCTCAGGGTCGGAAACTTTAGAAGTATACTCACCTATCCAAAAAGTAAAGAAATCTAAATTTGAGACAAGACCTATTCAATTAAATTCAGATACAAGGTATTAGTAAATTAACAAAAAATTGCAAAAGATGGAACACAAAGTATTGACTTATAATAAAAAAAGATTAAAAAATTTATTATATGATATTTATTAAGTACGAAACAACGAAATAGTGAAATACGTCGGCAACAGCGCGCTCCGGCGTAGCCACCAAGCACGCGCGGCGACTCGCCGCCGTCTTTTAAATGTTATTACTTATGAACCCTTCATTTCTCCAATTTGAAATTTTTGGGTTTCGAAGATGAAAACTTGTACTTTCGAATGGAAAAATTTATTTAAAAAAAAAAATAGTATTCTTTTAGAAAAATCGGCCAGAACTTTCAACTCAAGGTTCTGACCGCACAAAAGCATTTCAGAGAATAAACAATAGCACCACTGGAAAGAGGAGGAAAATCTATCGATACATGTTCTTTGTTTTTTTTTTCAAGAGACTCAGCACATGATTATGAGCGAATTGAAAAGAGCGGACAGGGTAGTTGTTCCGATTAGCGTTTAAGGAAGCTTTCCGGTTTGTCGCGATTTGTTGAACTAATTTAACAATGCACGAATGTGAACTTAATACATATTGATAGTTTAATTTTAATCTAAATACGGAAATATTTTTCTCTACAAAATATCAACTCTATCGAAAGTTATATTGAAAGTAAAAAAAATCATTTTTGCCTACATTTGTGTGCTCCAAGAGACGGCGATGAACGCAATTGTATTCCCCCAATTAATGTGCTTGTACACGTTTGTGTGATCCCGATTAGTGTACCTTATCATCATAAGAAATATCATTTTCAATATAATCAAACCTATAAATATACAAATTATGATAATATATTAGCGTTTCACATATTTATTAGCAAAATATATTAATTTACCGATGCTACGATTTGGAAGTTCATTGATATATTTTGCATCGGCTTCTTATACAATTTTCTTCTTTGTGACGTTAATTTTGAATTCACGTCCAAAATCTATTGCCAGTAAAAGTATAATTTAATAAAAAGAAGGTTATAACACACTTTTTTATAACGTGGTGAAATATTTCTAGACGAAAAAATGTAGTTCGTCCACTGAAAAAATTTTGGCACGGCGCACAGTGGGAAAAAATGGACAAAATTCTTGTGACAGCTCAGTTTTTGACGAATCTTGATAATTTTTATTTTTAAATACTCTTAATCTTCCAGAGAATTATGTGTCACTGCGAAAATTACGATAATATTGCCCAAAAATAAATAGCGGCGATAATATATTTTTAACGGAAAAATTCTAACTCTATCATCTATTTTATGTACTTTAGATACGTAAAAGTTTGTGGGTTCTGGGTTCATAGGTTTAGGGTTTATGGGTTTAGGGTTTATGGGTTTAGGGTTTATGGGTTTAGAGTTTATGGGTTTAGGGTTTATGGATTTAGGGTTTATGGGTTTAGGGTTTATGGGTTTAGGGTTTATGGGCTTAGGGTTTAGGGTTTATGGGTTTAGGGTTTATGGGTTTAGGGTTTATGGGTTTAGGGTTTATGGGTTTAGGGTTTATGGGTTTAGGGTTTATGGGTTTAGGGTTTATGGGTTTATGGGTTTATGGGTTTATGGGTTTATGGGTTTAGGGTTTATGGGTTTAGGGTTTATGGGTTTAGTGTTTATGGGTTTAGTGTTTATGGGTTTAGGGTTTATGGATTTAGGGTTTATGGGTTTAGGGTTTATGGGTTTAGGGTTTATGGGTTTTGTGGGCTTGGCTTTGTTGGGTTTAAGATTTATGTATTTATGTTTATCATTTATCAAGTAATTTATGTCTTTAGTCTACATTGCCTGTATAAATATCGTTATAAGGTCCGTACCTAACCTCAAAATTTTTATGAATACAAAAACATGATTTTCGCAGTGAGAGGTTGTTCTGTAGTATCCTCTGAATACGTATACCAATTTTGGTGAAGTTTCGTTGAGAATTGAGTTGTCACAAGAATTTTGTCCATTTTTTCCCACTGTGCGGCGTCTGTTTCCATCACAGTTCGTCAGCGCCCCCTTCGCTGCGTGTGTCAGACCACCCACTTTTGGCACAGCGTTTGTCCCTAACGGGAGAGGAGATGTGCCAGTACGGGGCGCGCGATGCTTTTACGGGACAGGAGCTGTGCCAGTACGGGGCAGGAGATGTGCCGAACCGCGGTACAACATTCGACCCTACTTTCGGCATAGCGTATGTACTTATCGGGTCAGCTGGAGTGCCAAAGTTTTTTCAGTGTACAATCACTTTTGAGCGACGTATAACCTAACAAACGTTATCTTTACGCTCTATCAGCACGCACAAATGCTGATTGCGTGCGGTATTACTGGACAAAGTCATTTAAAATACGAGAAATAACTTGAAATTTTTTATAAATGGTTATTGTGTATGTGTGAAAGTAATTTTATAACATGTAACCACTTTTTACTTTTTGTACTTCAAATTACTATTATACATTGTCTTTTCTTATAAAATTATTGTTGTTTCTTAGCACCTTCGAATAAGAACTAGGGGGGCTGCGCCCCCTGCGTGCCTTCGGCACGCCAACACCCCCGCCCCCACACACACGTGTCCTCGCTTCGCTCGTCGCCCGCCCCCTCCCTATGTAAAAACTTCGTTTTTACATAATAGGCACGACCGCAAAGCTCAAAAAAACCTTATAATTTTATTATTGCATTAATTGTAATACTTATTGTCATCGTTATTATCATTAGAATACACATAAATACATCTCTCTGCAGCACAATTTAAGTGGAAATTATGCATTTACTAATACATATTTATTATTTTTTTGTAAAATATTTTCCTTATTATTCTACAAATATAGGTATATGCAGATATCTTTTCAAATAGTTCTATGATTCATATAAATTAATTAAGTATTATTAATTGATATGATGAAAGTACACATGGGAATATTAAATATATAAGTAATATGATTGCAATTATATTTAAAATTAAAAACATTGTTTTCATTATTTCTATTTGAATTGTAATAATAGTTTTTATTTTTATTTATGCAAATGTTGAATAGAAAAAAAGTTTTATTTCAATGTTATCAACAATTTTTGTATTTGAAATTTTTGTGTTAAGTGAAATGCTTTTGAATAACATAAGAAAAAATACCGTTTCATTACACCCGATTAATAGAAAAATATAAAGTTAAATTTTACACAGTTTAACAGAAACTGTAGACTAATCGCTCACTTATATTCGTATAACTTATACATACACACACATGCAGACAAACACTAATACCGCGAATAGCAGAAAAACAGAAAGAGAAAGCTCAACACTGGTGCATTAGTCAATGGTAATCTGGCTTGGGGCTGCGTGCGTGCAGAGTACTTACATCAGCCGTAACAGCCATCTCGGCTGTAGGCTGTGCATAGTGCGTTCGCTCCAGCGGAAAAACGCATGCGACCCACGTGACAGTGAGCGCTCCCTGATATATAAGATATGATATATATATATATATATGGATCGCGCGCGCGCTTTCTGCTACTAGCCCTAGTGAGTCTGTGTTGACTGCGGGTCTGCGGCCCTACGGCGATGTGCGCGCGCGTATGTCCATGGTGTGATGTCAACAATCGCATCGTCTGGCTCCCGGCGTCCCAGTGATGACGGTGGCTGCTGCAATACGCCGTCCTGGAGAATGTCGTCCCTTTCATCGTGGTTACTGGTTGATAATGATATCTGTCAGACAGGAAGGCTGCGTGTCGACGGCGAAAGGAAATTTCGTAAGCCCTTTCTCGTTCCTAACCTCTCTGATAGGTAAGCTCATGATACTTTCTCTTGTTGCAGGTATCTGGCAACGAGAGTAGTGTAAACGGTGAGCACTGCTGCATAATCTTTCTTGAGTGTGGTGATGTTGCTTGGCTCATTTATTTATTAATCATATGTGGTTTTCAGATACACAACTTTCCATGTGTGTGTTTGACTCTTATACTAGTGGCTCTGTGTACAGTTAATCTGCTGCTGGTGCCTTCAGCAACTCTCAGGATGGAGGTGTTTTCAGCAATGAAACAACAAGTGAAGGTTCCGCCAGTCTTTCCCCACTAATTGCTAGAGGTAGCAGGTGCAGCGAGAATAGTGAATAACAACCATTGCTACAGTATTTTCTTCTATAAGGTAATGTTTTTTGTGTCATTTTTCCATTAGTCATATGTGGTTTCTAGGTGCTCAACTCTCCTCGCTTGTCTCCTAGATCAGTGACTGATCTATTCATGTATTTTGTTCATTCCTACGGTGAGGCAGTCCTTGAGATTGAGACACGCATGACGGTCTCTATAGTATTTTCCTCTCAGATGGCTATTAGATAATTCTGAGCACACTGGCATCCATGCAGTAGTGCCCGCCCTGGGCCATCCAGCCTCATTTTGCAGCTTCCCCAGCTCTACAATGATCTTCCAGTGTTAGTGCCTTAGAATGTGAGGGGATAGATAATTAAGAACTGGGGGATAAGTTTAGTCAGGGTATAAAAACTCATTTCAAGGTATCTATTGTATATATAAGTGAGTCTTGCATATTTAATAGTTTTCATTTTAATTCTTTATAAATAATGAACTTTACTATACTAGAAAATCTCTAACACATACATTACACTTTTGTGTAATATGATATTACTTTAACATGTACTTTTATAATATTAGACAATTTTGTTTCTCTTAGTTCAATCGCTTAGGTTCTGGGAACATAATTAGCAGGTTAAGCTGTGTAATTTTATACGAAATTTCTATTTGTTATCAAAACAGAAAGATAACTAAATTATAGATTTTTAAGAACGCAATTTTTAAACATTTTTCTAATTTTGATTTTACTATATACTAAGTTCTCTAGATCATGAGAAGAAATTGTAAGATTTGATAGCTTTTATGTAACAGTTTTTGTTAGTAATTGTTTTAGTTTTTTTATTGGTATTTAAACGATATCGTTTGTATTTAAGAGTTCTATTGGAAATCAATTCTTTGTACGATAAGCAAAAATTGTCTATTTTATGTATATTTTGGCGTTTAAAATAGTTTCTATAGATTTCACTCGTCAGGAGTTGATTTTACAAAAAAATGTTAAGTAGAAAAAATTTTTGTTTAACTATTATCTATAACTTTTGTATTTAACATTTTTGCGAAAAATCAAATCCTGACACGTTATAGCAGAAAATCGTCCATTTTATGTGTATTTTGGCGTTTAAAATCGTTTTTATAAGTGTAACTCATCGGGAGTTGATTTTATATGAAAATGTTAAATGGGAAAAAGTCTGGTATTAATATAGTCTACAACTTTTGTATTTAACATTTTCGTGTAAAATCAAATCCTGTCAAATTATAGTAAAAAATCGTCCATTTTTGACCTTTTTTGCCGTTTTTCGCAGTTATCTTGGTAAATATTGCTCTTAGAAAAAAGTCTTCAACAGAAAAAATGTGTATTTTAATTAGTTTTAGCAGATAAACCTGTAGATATTAGCTAAAAATTAGTTTCTCTAGACATTAAAAATCGATTTTTACTCTAGGCTTAAAAATCGATTTTTTGAGATATTTCTTGGTGCTCGCATTTGAACAATTTTTCATCAATCTTTCTGGTTAAGGGACCAGCACTTAGGTATAATTAGAGGAGTATTTTCCCACAATTCCGATGAAATCCATCGAAAATTCGCTGAGATAATCCATAAACTTGATTAGATACGAACGTACATACATACATACATCATAGAAAACGCCTAAAATGAACTATTTCTGGGCGGAATATAGTTTTTATACAGTAAATTGCTAGTTTTCGGGGATTTACAATTTTCACTCTGGTGAAAATATAAGGCTCTCCAGAGTAGCGGTCGTGCCTAAAAAATAATGAATCTTTCCAAATCACATGTTGTACATTTTGAAGCATTATTGCAATCTTAGTAATGACTAAAAAAGTTTGACACTTAAATCTTATAAAAGCTAAATAGATTAATTTTTGAAAGAAAATTATATCAATGCTGTCTCCGTATCAGCTTATTTCTATGACGCGTTCTCGGACGCGTTTAAGGGGGCTAGACACCTTTTTTCTCTGAAATAAGAAGTCACATTTTAATACATAAATGTAAACTAATTATTTCATACTTTTTACATATAAAAGTGGGTATATTTAACTTATCTTAAAACTTTCTCCGATGGGCCTTTTATATGGTCCAGAACCATAGTCATCGATGTAACAAGTTTTTTCACTAACCGTAAGCTTTGAAATTTTCCTGTGGATGGATTGACTCCAGATTTGAACTAAATTACTCCTGACTAGTATAATTCTCATATGAGTGTAGGGATTTTTGATCTAATGAGAAAAAAAAAATTGTGCTATTTTTCAAGAGTTTTTTTTTAATTTTAAATTTTTTATATTTTTTCATAATTTTTCTGATGTAAAAATTTTTTCCGACATTTAAATCCTAAATCCCTACACTTATATGAGAATTATACTATTCAGGAGTAATTTAGTTCAAATCTGGAATCAATCCATCCACTGGAAAATTTCAAAGCTTACGGTTAGTGAAAAAACTTGTTTCATCGATGACTATTGTTCTGGACCAAATAAAAGGCCCATCGGAGAATGTTTTAAGGTAAGGTAAATATACCCACTTTTATATGTAAAAAGTATGAAATAATTAGTTTACATTTATGTATTAAAATGTGACTTCTTATTTCAGAGACAAAAGGTGTCTAGCCCCCTTAAATAACAGAGCACACAAATAGAGACAGGTATACAAATCGGGGCTCGCTAGCTGGTTTCTAGCGAAACTCGTATATTGGGGCCCGGCCGAATCTCGCAAGCTGTGCTGGCCGAGCCGCCTTGTACCTATTCCAGATGGTAGAGACTTTGAGGTTAAAAAACGATATGCAGTCATTTTTTTCTTGCGATATCTCATTGAGACAGTTCATCTCAACGTTCTCTATAAAATACATGTTATTCAGAGATTCAAAAGTGGGTTCAAGACACAGTATATCGCCCTGGGGGGCTTTTCTGAAAAAACGATTCCGTACATAATTTTTTTTAAGTATTTTAGGACTTTATCTACAAGAAAAAGTTGAAACATTTTTCTGAGCGACGTAATTGTGGCTCTGGGAATTTTTTTTCGTGTTTAAGCCACAGTTTATCGCCCTGGGAGGGCTTTTCCGGAAAACCTATTTCATATATAATTTTTTTCTAAGCATTAGGATATGTTATCTACAAGAAACCGTCGAAATATTTTTCCGAACGAAGTAATTGCGGCTCTGGTAATTTTTTTTCGTGTTTAATACATAATATATCCCCTGTAACAAGATGGCTAGTGGGGGAAAATCCCAACAAGCCACAGGCCAGCGATGCCCTAGAACACGGTGCCGCGGGTGTCAGACTAAAATGACTTGCCCGGGGATCTGCTCCTGGAATCCCGGGTTATTTTCTAAGAGCTACGGCGGTTGCTCTTAACCTCGATAACGCACGAGGGTTTCCCGTACGCGGCTCTAAAAGAACAAAAGCTATTTTTGTAATTAATTACTATTTGTAATTAATTACGCTCAACTACTCGCACTTGTAATTTTAAAATAAATATATGTGAAAATATTTATATATATATGTGTCATAACGGACAATATCACCAAAAAACACAAAAAATAAATACAATTTTCACCTAAAAAAATAAAAAACAATTTTAAAGTTCGAGGGGATTTTTGCGCTCGAGTTTTTACTCGGGCGCACAGTCAACTTTTTGTTCCGAGAGTGCCTGCCGACTTTCTCTCGATTTTCTACTAACAGCACGAGCAAAGAAAAAAAATTTTATTTTTCGTCCACTAAAGAATAATTCGTATCGAAAATACGAGAGGAGAAAAAAAAATTTTCGAGTCGAGAAAAAAATTAATTAAAAAAATTAATTATCGCTTAAAAAAAAATTTTTGTTGTTAAAAAAAATTAATTGTTATTAAAAAAATTTTTAACTGTTAAAAACAATTACCCACGTAGAAAAATTTCGCGATCAAGATCTCTCCTCGTCGGCACTCTAGGTCGAGGGTTATTGGCTATCGCTTGCCTAACCTCTCGACCGCACTCTCGCAACAGCACGACTGTGTCACGCACACGCACACACGCGCCTACGAGCTGCGGCATGAAGAGCCTTTCTTTGCAGCTTATTCTCAGCTACGCTGCTGAGCTTCTTCGCGCCAAGCTTCGCCGCGTATCACGTACGCGTCGCGGGTCCTTCTCCACCCCCAAAACGTTGTGGCGCCAGTTGTAACAGGATGACTTCTGGGGTAAAATCCCAACAAGCCACAGGCCAGCGATGCCCTAGAATACGGTGCCGCGGGTGTCAGACTAAAATGACTTGCCCGGGGATCTGCTCCTGGAATCTCGAAAGCAATGCGAAGATCGCACACGAACTTCGCTTTCCAACTAATTGGATCGCTGAGTGAAAAGCGCGCGCTCGAAGAGTAAAGCGCGCGGCCGCTATGCTCAGATATGAAAACGACCGGCGGAGCCGTTTTCCCGCAGAGGCGGCGGTATCCGGGAGAAGGACAGGTTGTAATGAAAAACGCGACGAGTAACTAGATATCACAGTATATTAAAATCATTAATAACTACAAGCACAACGCACGTGCTGATTAGAACAAATGAGTTAGTTCGCGCGCGACCGTTAAGATTCAAACGCGCGAACGATACGGCGCGCGGCGACGCTGCTATTCTCGCGCGCGGTGTTAAAGTACGCCGGGCTGACACACACCGGCACGTACACGGCACAGAAAGCTTGCACGGGGCGATTACCGTGCGAGCCTTCACAATAAACCCGCGAGAGGAGAGTAGAAAACTTACGTTAGGAAGGAGCAGCCGGCGCACTCGACTCTCTCGCGCTCCCTGTCGCTCGCACAGCAGTTGCGCTCTCTCTCTCTTGCTCGCTGTATTGGGTCGGCAGGCGGGCTGGCTGCCGGCTCGTCGCTCGCAGTCTCCTGCGGCTCACGCGGCTCGGGATCGCTCTCTCTCTGTCTCTCTTTCGCACGTACACACCCTACTCGGCGCCTCCACTACACTCGTGATAACTATAAAAAGCTGGGACGGCGCGGATGAGGTAACATTTTAGAGACACACTGGAGAGAAGTTCTCGGCACGATGGCAGACACGAAGATGGCTGCCATGACTCCTATAAAGCCTTAGCAGCTTCGCGGCTACGCGACGGGCATATTACGCGTCGCGAGACCGTTCTAATCCGGTCAGGATGCTCACGCGCTCGCGCCCCCGGTGAGCATGCCTGCTCGGCGCGGGAAATTCGAATCTCGAATTACCTAACTCGCGCACGCGTTACACCCCTTACGGGGCTTTTCCGGAAAAGCTATTTCGTTAATAATTTTTTTCTAAGCATTTGGGTACTTGATCTACAAGAAACCGACGAAACATTTTTCCGTGCGACGTAATTGTGGCTCTGGGAATTTTTTTTCATCTTATGACACAGTATATCGCCCTGGGGGGTCTTTTCCGGAAAAGCTATTTCGTTCATAATTTTCTTCTGAGCATTTGGGGTCTTTGTCTACAAGAAACCGTCGAAACATTTTTCCGTCCAACGTAATTATGGCTCTGGGAATTTGTTTTCATGCTTAAGACACAGTACATCGCCCTGGGAGGGGCTTTTCCGGATATGCTATATCGTTCATAATTTTTTCTAAGCATCGGGGACTTGATCTACAAGACCCCGTCGACAGATTTTACCGAACGACGTAATTGCGGCTCTGGGAATTTCCTTTCATACTTAAGACACAGTATATCGCCTTGGGGGGGGTTTTCCGGAAAAGCTATTTCGTTCATAATTTTTTTCTAAGCATTTGGGGACTTCATCTACAAGAATCTGTCGAAACATTTTTCCCTACAACGTAATTGCGATTCTGGGAATTTTTTCTGATGTTTAAGACCAGTATATCGCCCTGGGGCAGCTTTTCCTGAAAAGCTATTTCGTTCATAATTTTTCTCTAAGCAGTTGGGGTCTTTGTCTACAAGAAACCGTCGAAACATTTATCCGAACTACGTAATTGCGGCTCTGGGAATTTTTTCTGTGATTAAGATACAGTATATCGCCTTGGGGGAGGGGGGGGGGGGCTTTTCTGGAAAAGCTATTTCGTTCATAATTTTTTTCTGTGCATTTGGGTTCTTTGTCTACAAGAAAACGTCAAAACATTTTTCCGAACTACGTAATTGCGGCTCTCGGAATTTTTTTTTGAGATTAAGATTTAGTATATCGCCTTGGGGGGCTTTTCTGGAAAAGCTATTTGGTTCATAATTTTTTTCTCAGCATTTGGGCACTTGATCTACAAGAAACCGTCGAAACATTTTTTCGAACGACTTAATTGTGTCTCTGGGAATTTTTTTTCATGCGTAAGACACAGTATATCGCCCTGGGGGGCTTTTCCGGAAAAGCTATTTGGTTCATAATTGTTTTCTAAGCATTTGGGAAGTTGATCTACAAGAAACTGTCGAAACATTTGCCGAACGACGTAATTGTGGCTTTGGGAATTTTTTCTCATGCTTAAGACACAGTATATCGCCCTGGGGGGGCTTTTCCGGAAAAGCTATTTGGTTCATAATTTTTATCTAAGCACTTGGGGTCTTTGTCTACAAGAAACCGTCGAAGCATCTTTCCGAACGACTTAATTGCGGCTCAGAGAATTTATTTTCATGTTTAAGATACAGTATATCGCCCTGGGGGGGCGTTTCTGGAAAAGCTATTTCGTTCATAATTTTTTCCTAAGCATTTGGGCACTTCATCTACAAGAAACCGCCGAAACATTTTGCCGTACGACATAATTGTGGCTCTGGGAATTTTTTTTCATGCTTAATACACAGTATATCGCCCTGGGGGGCTTTTCCAGAAAAGCTATTTCATATATAATTTTTTTCTAAGCATTTGGGAACTTCATCTACAAGAAACTGTCGAAACATTTTTCCGTACAACGTAATTACGACCCTGTGAATTTTTTTTCATATTTAAGACACAGTATATCGCCTTGGGAGGGCTTTTCCGGAAAAGCTATTTCGTTCATAATTTTTTTCTAAACATTTGGATACGTTATTTACAAGAAACCGTCGAAACATTTTTTCGAACGACGAAATTACGTCTTTGGGAATTTTTTTTCATGTTTAAGACACAGTATATCGCCCTGGGGGGGCCTTTCTGGAAAAGCTATTTCGTTCATAATTTTTTTCTAAGCATTTGGAGACTTTATCTACAAGAAACCGTATAAACACTTTTTCGAACGACGTAATTGTGGCTCTGGGAATTCTTTTTCATGCTTAAGGGGCTAGGCACCTTTTTTCTCTGAAATAAGAAGTCACATTTTAATACACAAATGTAAACTAATTATTTCATACTTTTTACATATAAAAGTGGGTATATTTAACTTATCTTAAAACTTTCTCCGATGGGCCTTTTATATGGTCCAGAACCATAGTCATCGATGAAACAAGTTTTTTCACTAACCGTAAGCTTTGAAATTTTCTTGTGGACGGATGGACTCCAGATTTGAACTAAATTACTCCTGAATAATATAATTCTCATATGAGTGCAGGGATTTTTGATCTAATGAGAAAAAAAAAATTGTGCTGTTTTTCGAGAGTTTCTTTTTTTATTTTTTAAAATTTTTTATATTTTATCATAATTTTTCTGATGTAAAAAAATTTTCCGACATTTAATCCTAAATCCCTACACTCATATGAGAATTATACTATTCATGAGTAATTTAGTTCAAATCTGGAGTCAATCCATCCGCAGGAAAATTTCAAAGCTTACGGTTAGTGAAAAAACTTGTTTCATCGATGACTATGGTTGTAGACCATATAAAAGGCCCATCGGAGAAATTTTTAAGGTAAGGTAAATATACCCACTTTTATATGTAAAAAGTATGAACTAACTAGTTTACATTTATGTATTAAAATGTGACTTCTTATTTCAGAGAAAAAAGGTGTCTAGCGCCCTTAAGACATAGTATATCGCCCTGGGGGGGCTTTTCAGGAAAAGCTATTTCGTTCATAATTTTTTTCTAAGCATTCGGGGTCTTTGTCTGCAAGAAACCGTCGACATATTTTTCCGAACGACGTAATTGCGGCTCTGGGAATTTTCTTTCATGCTTAAGACAGTATATCGCCCTGGCGAGGCTTTTCCGGAACAGCTATTTCGTTCATAATTTTTTTCTAAGCATTTGGAAACGTTATTTACAAGAAACAATCGAAATATTTTTACGAACGACGTAATTTCGGCTCTGGGAATTTTTTTTTTCATGTTTAAGACACAGTATATCGCCCTGGGGGGACTTTTCCGGAAAAGCTATTTCATTCATAATTTTTTCTAAGCATTTGGAAACGTTGTCTACAAGAAACCGTCGAAAAAATTTTCCGAACGACTTAATTGCGGCTCTGGGAATTTATTTTCATGTTTAAGATACAGTGTATGGCCCGGGGGGGGGGGGCTTTTCAGGAAAAGCAATTTCGTTCATAATTTTTTTCTAAGCATTTGGGGACTTTGTCTACAAGAAATCGTTGAAACATTTTTCCGAACGACATAATTGTGGCTCTGGGAATTTTTTTTCATGCTTAATACACAGTATATCCCCCTGGGGGGGCTTTTCTGGAAAAGCTATTTCGTTCATAATTTTTTTCTAAGCATTTGGGGACTTTGCCTACAAGAAACCGTCGAAACATTTTTCCGAACGACGTAATTGCGACTCTGGGAATTTTTTTTCCCGTTTTCGACATTGTATATCGCCGTGAAGGGGTTTTCCGGAAAAGTGATTTCCTTCATAATTTTTTTTCAGGTCGTGTGAGACCTTTCCTTCAAGTACCAGTCGCAGAATTATTCCTAGCGAAGTTTTTGCGACTCTGGGAATTTTAGTTTTCGTGTATGTCGCTATGGGAAAATTGACTTGTCTGTAAGGGTCGTTTTGGGGGTGGTTTATGGGGGTGGCAAAGTGCTAAATTAGTTTTTACACGGTTTTTGGTCCATTCCTACCCTGTTTTATGGTTTTAAACCGGTTATAATGTAAATGGTTAATTTTAGTTTTTTCGTTCACTGTGAACGTTCGGAATTTCAAACACATTTTTCTCGATACTTGTTTCTTTTTCTTCTGAGCTTTATATTCTTTTACTTTTTCAATAGGTGGATATAATTCAAAGGTCCTGATGCTGAAAATCGTTTCAAATCTAGCCTTTTTATGGAAACACGAATTCCATCACATGCATTTTTCCGCGAGCAGCAATGCTAGGCAAGGAAGTTTATCAAGTATTCCATGGGGGAAGGTATTTTATCACAATGGTAAAATTGTAGGTATTTTCTCAGAAAATATACTATCGTTTAAAATATTTTCCGAATTCGATACTGTAAATTCCGAAAAGAAGCTATTTAGAACAATAAAAATTGACAACAGATTGCATAAAATTATAAAGATACTTTCAACTAGAAAGATAAAATTCCAAAAAATCTAAAACATTAATTCTTATACAACTTTAGCTCATTTGTCGACGTTGTAGCTTTTCTAAATCACTGCATTTTCTACAATTAAAAATCTTTAGGTAAAAATGGCATTCTATAAATTGATATCACATATCAGATAAAAATAATTTCACGCAAATATGGCCTTCTTGCCAAATATTTTCGAATTTTAATATATTATATATTTTTAAACATTTGGAAAATTTACCCTTCTATCATAAGATATTCTGAACTTTTTTTTTTAATTTCTGAGAAAATACCCATCTAACATTTTACTATTCTGATAAAATATCTCCCTCCGTATCCGGATAATTATATATTGAAGGCTCAAGATCTTAACGAGAGAGCAACGAACTATTTTAAGGATATTGTTTCCTTTCTTTCACCAAATAATAAATCTTTAGAAACTAAACTAAAATTAAAACAAAGATTGGAATCAACGAAAACAGTGCCTGGAACTCTGTCATTACATTGCGTTAAATTGCTTTCAGATACTAAAAGGCTCGAGATAAAACGATCTTCAGCATCAGAAAAAAAGGAAAAAAATTAAGTCCAAAAAAAAAAGAAAAAGAATAAAAAGATGAGAAGATAAAAAAAAACAAGTATCGAGAAAAGACCATCCAAATAAATTTAGATGGAAATATAAAATATGTGGACTTTTATAAAAAATAATGTTTACAAAATTGATTATGTCATATATTTTAAGTATAAAATAACGAAAAGTGCAATACAACACTAACAAAGCGTTTCAGTGCAGAGTGGAGAGCGGACCCGGCCGCGCGTCGCTGTCTTTTCAAATTTATTACTTATGAAGCCTTCATTTTCCCAACATGAAACTATAGGGTTTTGTATCTTAAGACTTGTACTTTCGAATAGTATAATTCATTATCAAATGAAAAATGGCATACATTGAGAAAAATGGCTCTGAATTTGCAACTTGAATTTCCGACCAGAAGAAAGCGTTTCGGAGAAAAAACAATAGCACCATTGGAAAGAAGGTGCAAAAATTTATCGATATATGACTGATTCCTTTCAAATTCAGGCAGGCTGTCGCAGATCGAATTTTTTTTTCGCCTAAAAAATATAAGACTGCGACATCCATCGTGACGTAGTATGATCACATCCGTCATCGACATAATAATAATATATGAGTGAGTCTGCCATAACTTCCCCAGATTAGGTCTAACTTTTTTATCCACATGATTGGTTTTCATGGGACAAAGTGCAAATTCACTGAATTACGAGTCGATACATCAACGGCTTTCTCAGCATTTTGAAATTTTACTTTTACTGATTTTCTTTGTTTAACTTGATGCTTTTTCTTCAGAATATTTGCGTTTCTCGTGGTCAGAGCCATTTTTCAAAACTTATCTTATAAAAGCAGATAAATAGAAATTTTAAAGATTTCACAATTATGTAAATCATTCATTATTTATATGAATTTACTCAATCTTATATATAATTTATGATTTGAAACCGTATGGAATAGTAGTTTTATTATAATAAATAAAAAAAGTCCGAACACCAAAGATTTCAGTTCAATTAAAAAAGTTTTCAACATTTAATAATGAATTTTAATCTTTTATAGGACGGAACTGACATTTTTAAGTTTAAAAAGCTCGCACGTCGCGTATGCTCAATATTACCTATTCTCGGCGAAGGTAGTTCTTATATCCACCAAATACTATAAAAAAATGCATTTTACTTACCATTAAACATAATCTAAACAGCGTATTACGCGGGGGACGGAACTGACTAAAATATTTGTACGCTGTGAAATTAGAAAAAGAAGTAGTTCGTGTTCACGGATTTTCTAATTTTTAACGGCTTTGCCGCTTCCATCATTCGTCCGTGTGTTCGCGCTGGAAGAATCGATCGCTAGATAGCGTTGTGGAGCCAAGTGGCGCTGTTTTCAAAGCAATAAATGATATTATCAACATTTTCGTGCAAATCGCTGGGCAAAAAGTATCTATCGTGATTTAATAGTAGTTTGTTGAATTTGACCTTGAAAATAATGGAAACATATATTAAAAATCCTGCAATTTACAATGTGTATATAGGAATTAGGCTTCTTCGCTTGATTTTCACGTGGCACAAAGTTTTATATTGAAAATCTTGTTTAGGACAAGAGACGGAACTGATATTTTGACTCTATTTTATTGATTTTTTTTAACAGACAGTTAAAAATGCTTTCTGTAGATCTTCCAAGAAAGTTAACGTCATTATATACACATTAGAGCCTGTGAAACATTTATTTTTATTCGCACATCTTTATGTAAGCTCTGGACGCCATCTGGGGCAGTTATGGCAGAATAACCCATATCGCGTTAATATAAAATCGCAGTCGCCGTCAGTAGTCTTGTAAGTGCTTGACGAAATTGCGCGTAAGCGCCCGACTTACGCGTAATACCTATTTCATCTGTCTATCTCCACGTCGGGTATAAAACCGCATCCAAACGAGGAGACAATGTGACTTCCGACTTCCTCCGGCGCGCCGCTGCATACTCTCTAAAGTTGAATAAGTGAAAATTTCACTTATTTCATAAGTGAATGCCCTTTTCACTTCAAAATATGTAAATTTCCACTTATTTTATAAGTAAATGCTCTTTTTAGTTCAAAATAAGTAAAGGACCCCGCAAAATACCAAGAAAAAACCGTACAGTCATTTGAGCTGAAACCAGATGGAATGTGTTCCTGGAGGTGTCCCGAACAAAAGTCCTTATATGCTCCAGGTTCCAAAAGGCCTTAGATTTCGAGTTATGAGACCTTGAAGGTCATAAAATGACGATACTTACATTGCAAGATTTTTAACTTATTGAGTGATATACTGACATAACATCAGGGATTCGGGCCATTTAGTTAAGATAAAAGCTGTAGGTATGCGAGAAGGCTACCTTGCGATGATCTTGACTGTCACCTCGATACGTATCCTGAAGGTCATTTGAAGGTCAACTTGCTAATTTTTCAAGGGAACTCATTTTTTCGCTTTGCATTTTCCAAAAATAACCTTTTTTCAATAGGGTATGAATAATCTATATTGTCATGATTTATGATGTGACCTTGACTGTTGTTTTGAAGGTCTTTTGAAGGTCGACTTGATTAGTTGCCTAGAGAACCCATTTCTGGCTTTGTAGTTTTGAAAGAAAACAGTATGAAACTACAGAACTAAACTTTTTTTATAACTAAATAGAAACAGAACTAAAGTTTTTTTTTCTTTTTTGTCTTTTTTGTCGTTCTTTTAAGTTTAAATAAGTATTTTAATGATACTTAGAACTATTAGTTGGCACCTTTTAATTTTCTCGCAGAGGATCTATTATTTCTATCTGGTTTATATCAATAGCGACGTTTTGTACCGATTGTAGAATCTGAAGTGAAGGATAAGATACGTTTTCTTGATGGCGTGCATATCCTAGGAACCAAAGAATAGATGTTACATGTGCACAAGTTCCAAGAGTTCGTGCTCCAGACCTGCACGTACAATAATAACCAAAAATAGGTTCCTCTTCATCTTGAAGTTGATTATACTCCTCATTAAAGGCGATCCATACATTGTACTGAGCATCATTCCTAAAACGTGATGAAATCCTTAATCTTATAAATCCTGGTTCGTTGGTCCTTTCGTCGATCTCAAACACTTGATCTTCTTCATTGTCATCTTCATCAGGGGCTCTTAAAGTACTATCCTGAATGTATGACAGAGAAAGATAAACTTGGTAAGTTCATATGGTTAATTCATACAAATATTCCAATGGCAATACAGGAAACAAAGGCAACTGATTGGCGGTCAAGTGAACCCACCGTCCATGTCTTCGTCCAAGTCCTTCTTGTTCTCCTCTCACTTGAACAACGTTAACATCATCATATCTATCTAACATTTCTTGAGCTAAATACTCATCTGCATCTAGCATTATTATTTCAATAAAATATTTATTAATTATTGCTCCTGTTATGCGTAGAAAACTATTCAAGTTTGGAATATGAGCTCTTTTTATGGTGTTTGCAAAGAACTTAAAAATATTTTTTAAATGACCGTTGCGAGCTTCCACTATCCATCTAGTTTTAGTAATAATTCGAGAATAATTTGCTTCCTGAGTAGATAACTGTCTCTGATGTGGCGGTAAAAGAGATGGCATCTTTGGAATTATACCAAGTCTTTCTAACATTGCAATGATTTCACGGTAACCACAATCAACAACGAAAATATCACCACGTCTAAACCACTCTCGCATGCCATCAATATCTGCTTGAAATTGATTCAACAGAATTCTCCCATCGCTATTCGCAGCATTTGAAAAGTACGGTCCTTGAATGTCCATGATATAACCTTTGGGACCTACTAACATGGAAGGTTTTATACAGTGACAATCTTTGTGTACACAGAATGATTGTCTTAGTCCTTTGAAATATGAGCTTTTTTCAATGTATATATAAGAACAGTCATTATAAACGATTGCTTTTGCTTCTTCCGGAGTTTCATTAAATAAACGATTTGAAAAATCTGTCACATGGTCTCTTATATATTGTTCTCTTCATATTGGCTGAAAACCAATATTTTCAGTAACAAATCTTAACGCCAGTGATTCTCGAACTGTAAATATTGCAAGACTTACAGCTTGTCTCGAAGAATACTGAAACATTACCCATAGAAATTCATCACTTAAACCTTGTTTTAACTTACATAAAAGGCATAAATGATCTTTTTTATTTACATAACGATGACCACCTGGCACAGGAGCAGGATCGCAATATGTGAAGAGATCATTAAAGTCCACCTTTGAAATAGGAGATAATGCTCTAAATTCTTGATCTGATGCGCCATTTTCATCTTCATACCTACGTCTTATACTGAGATTTACTGCTTTTCGCATTGCTTGAAGAAATGCCATCAATTCAGGTCCATTAATATTGTATGGTCTATTTACGTATCTCAATCCTTGAATTATATCCTCTGGAAGTAATCCTCTCGTATTTAAATAAATATTACAACATACCACACGTGGTGGAACATAAATATTACTTTTTAAAAAAATATCAACCCTACATTCTCGACTTAATGTATGTACATTATTACCCCTACGACATACAAGACAATGATCATAGAGATATTGAGAAAGAATATTAAGTCTCAAAGCATCAGGATTTTGCTGCAATGCATCTATTTCTCTACGTATGCCAATGTTACAATTGAGACATGCTCCAGTATTAGCAATTACAGGAGCTTCAGGTAGTCCAGCTTCATTACGCCTAAAAGCAACGATATCTAAATAGTTATCATCTTCTATAGGCGCTAATAAAATCATTCCCCTGGGTAAAAAGGCATTACCACAGAAATAACAAGTTATTCGATTTGCCATTTTCAATAAAATGTTTTTATATATATTATTATATTCAAAGGAGAAATAATCAACCTCTACTATATTTTTAATAACAGCAATATGTAATTTTGAACGTAAAAAACTATCTTTGTTATACGTAGTTGACAAGTAATAATACTAAAGAATGATTATATTAATATGTGCTGTACGTTTGAACATATTTACGTGTAATAAAATAAAAATACAAAAAAAATATACAAAAAATGTTTTATTTTTCGAAATAATAGAAATAACTAAAACTAATATTTAGAAAAAACGATAAGTGAAGATTCGAAATCAACAACTTTATCTAGAAACATCAAGAAGTTAACTTAGAAGTTATTTCATTTCTATAACATTTTGAAAGTACTCTTTTTTTAAAGAAGAATCTTTTTGAACTTTTAAGATACTTTAAAGGATTGAAAATCCTTTCCTGACAATCCTGAAAATTGAACGTCTGTTTCTTAGCAAAAGCCGCCAAGTGGGATTTGGACTGACTCAATTACCATTCATTAAAATGAAACTACAATTAACTCACTTACGATATTGAAATGGACTTTAAGTATAATATCTGATTAGATATCCAAGGGTTTTTGCGGTCGCTGTGTGAACCCAAGTCTATGTCACTGAAAATCGATGAAACATCTGACCCGGGGGTTTTCGGGGTCGCTGATCACGAATCCGAGTTCAGATTTGCAACAAGGCCCGCTGTAAGACCCCAACTGGGCCCAAGTATTCTATGTCACTGAAAATCGACTAAAAATCTGCCCCGGGGGTTTTCGGGGTCGCTGATCACGAATCCGAGTTCAGATTTGCAACAAGACCCGCTGTAAGGCCCCAACTGGGCCCAAGTATTCTGTGTCATTGAAAGTCGATGAAAAATCTGCCCCGAGGGTTTTCGAGGTCGCTGATCACGAATCCGAGTTCAGATTTGCAACAAGGCCCGCTGTAAGGCCCTAACTGGGCCCAAGTATTCTGTGTCATTGAAAGTCGATGAAAAATCTGCCCCGGGGGTTTTCGGGGTCGTTAATCACGAATCCGAGTTCAGATTTGCAACAAGGCCTGCTGTAAGGCCCCAACTGGGCCCAAGTATTCTGTGTCATTGAAAGTCGATGAAAAATCTGCCCCGGGGGTTTTCGGGGTCGCTGATCACGATTCTGAGTTCAGATTTGCAATAAGGCACCGCCGTAGAGCGTTAACACCAGGGTTTAGTTGTAAACCTAGTTCCACATTAATTATCAGTGATCCTAAATACCTTCAAGACTCGTCTTTGTAAACAAAATATAGGTGACGCTCTCTCAAGAAAACCTAGGAGTTTATTATGAACCTACTATAAACAATTATAAGTAAGTTTCCATCTACATTCGGTATATTCGCTGTAACAGAATTCTTGACTTTGACATAATTCTACGTAGTTTTATCGCAACCCATGCCTATCTCAGTATAAAAGGTCAATTCTCTTATTTTAAAAAAATTCAAAGGCAAAAATGGGTTCTCTAGGCAACTAATCACGTTGACGTTCAAAAGACCTTCAAAACAACAGTCACGATCACAGCATAGATTATGACAATATATTATTTATACCCTATTGAAAAAAGGTTATTTTCGAAAATGCAAAGCGAAAAAATGAGTTCCCTTGAAAAATTAGCAAGTTGACCTTCAAATGACCTTAAGGATACGCATCGAGGCGACAGCCAAGATCATCGCAAGGTAGCCTTCTCGCATACCTACAGTTTTTATTTTAACTAAATGGCCCGAATCCGTGATGTAAAGTCAGTATAGCACTCAATAAGTTAAAACTCTTGCAATATAAGTATCGTCATTTTATGACCTTCAAGGTCTCATAACTCGAAATCTAAGGCCTTTTGGGACCTGGAGCATATAAGGACTTTTGTTCGGGACACCTCCAGGAACACATTCCATCTGATTTCAGCTCAAATGACTGTACGGTTTTTTCTTGATATTTTGTGCGAGGCCCTTTCTACTTGTTTTATAAGTAAATCCTCTTTTTTACTTCAAAATAAGTGAAAAAGTCACTTTAAAATATGTTCACCATTTTTATTACTTAATCAATAAGTGAAACTTAAACTTGAGAAAAATATGCTTTATAATCTACTTCTTTAAAAAGTGAAAATATTATTAGTATTTAAGCACTAATTATGCATTTCAATGATCTATTTATTTATCTATTTATTATATATTTATTTTCTGATTTATTTTCTTGTATTTTGCATTTTTTACAATAACTTTCGATATATTATACTTGTATAATAAATTAATTGGTTTAAATTTTCGCGCGGAGTCAAAATTTGTGTCGCGTATATATAGAAATTTATGGACCTATCATTTTGCCCAAAGAACTCGGCCGAGAACTATCCAAAATCTACCTCTACAAAGAATTTTGAAGCGATTAAGTCAATTTTACTCCCGTAATCGTTGGACAAACTAAACTCATTTTTTTCATTTTTCAATGTTTACATTTTTATTAATAACAAAAGAACCGTGATAGCTAGAAGTTTTTTTTTTAGAAAATATAGGAATTTTAATTCTCTTTCAAATGCTACCCATCTGATTAAAATATCTACAACGTATACAATTTAATGTATTTTGTCAGAGTCTAAGTCTGAAGTGATTAACATTAATGTAGTATGTTTAAAATATTTAATATTTAATTAAATAAGTTACTATTTTTATTAACAATTTTTATTAATGTGACAATTATTGTAATGTATAAGGTGTTTAAAATTTCATGAGCATTCACTTTAGATCTAATGTTCTGCACTAATCTTATATCGGATACAAACACGATTTCTACTATACCGACATCGCTTTTAATTTTCAATAATATTTTAACTTATATTTTTAATCTTAACAAAACATTATTAACATATTCAAATTATAATTTCCGTTTTCATTTGACAACTTCGTCAGATTTTTATTCAATTTAAAAAATGTTCAATCAATGAAGTGTAAAATTTTCCATTGAATTTAATTCTTTCATGGGTTTAATTAAACAGAGTACTAAATTTTTAGTAACATAAATAATATAGTATGACGTTTTGTTATATTTAATAGACGGTATATTAAGGCCATGTAAAGTACCGTGCCGATCCTTATTTTACCGGCACCTGAATTTTATTTTCATTATCGTATTGAAACACTAATTTTAGAAGAAAGCGTTCTGTCACGCTTTCCGGAATGCCAATAAGTACACTCTATTAAATATTCAAATGATTTCACTGATTATATTTTTCAAAAATCGTTTTCGAAATATTTGAGACTTGGTTCTGATTAATTACAAATGTCAAAAATGTTTCTGAAAAAATCTAATGGGTGGAATCATTTGGGAATTTAATAGAATTACTTAACATCATTTCGAAGGACGTGAAAGAACGCATTTTTCTAAAATTTTTGTGTATATGTGATGCAAGAAATAAAATTTAGGTGCTGATAAGGTAGGGATCTATATTGGAAACATGATCTTATAATTAATAACATTTTTAACAGAGATAGATGCAAGATACTTAATATTAAAATCTCTTGTTTAAACACGATAAAAAAATGAAATTCAATTGCCGGTAAAGTAGAGATCGTCACGGTACATATGGCCTTAAGAAACATCTTTAAGTTAATCAAATTTAATTAATTAATGTCTTAAAGTAAGTTACTCATTTTCTTAAAATATTATCTAAATAAATAATTACTAAAAACCATTAATATTTTAGATGAATAATCAAAATGTATAATATCAATTGAATGAATATGGATAGTGCACCTTATATAGATGAAAATGTCCAAACTGTTACAAGCGAGTGATAGCGTAACGGATAGCGTGCGTGCGTAGTAACCCAAGGCCCGTGGGTTCGATTCTCGGTCAGGTCGAAAATTTTATGTAAGGTTTTTTTCTGCGATAATAAAAATGCGATTAATTTATAAACAAAGTTCTCTAATGAATAAGCAAAAATTTATAATAATTAAAAAAGTTATATGCTGTGACAATGAATTTACTTTTGAGGGAGAAGTGTGTGGGGGAGGGATAGAGGGAAAGGCGATTTTGGAAGGGGCGCAAATGAATGTGCGCAAACACTTACGATTTTAGATATATAAATAACACTTCTTTATTTCATTAAAATTTCACAGTTGAGCGCCAGCCGCACAAACGCGGCACGATTTTCTAACGTATACGCGCGCCAGTTAATTCGATGAACACGACGTGAGGCTCGACAACACGCACTGACACATTAATCACTCGCGGCTCACTAAACTACTTACAGCACGAGACGATCGCGCGCGGGGGAATCCTGCGCATAGAGCTCACGCGCGAGGGGACGCTATGCAGAAAACACAGGAAACGCTCGAATACGACGTTATTACGCGCGAAACACACATGCACGAGCTTAGTCCGGGAGTACGTTCCAAATGCTCGCGCGCAACGATAGTCCGCGCGAATCGCTTGGACGCGAGATTAGTTCATGAGTCCGCACGAAACACTCGTGACTGGGCACAAAACTCTAGCGCGAGAAATAACTCTGTTCGACTGAGCGAATCGGTCGCGTGCTAAGTTAGTCCACGAGTGCGCAAAAAACGCTTGCGTGCGAAGTTGAGCAGTGAGCCTGCTTGAAACGCTCGCGTACAAAGTGTGAGTCCGCACAAAACGTCCGCACGCGAGGTAAATCCGTGGATCAGCAGGAAACGCGCGCAGTTAGTTAAGTAGTGCGTGCGAAACGCTTGGGCGACAGATTCTTCCGCGAGACCGTACGAAACGCTCGCGCGCGAAGTCAGTGCGCGAGAAACGCTCACGTGGGAGGTTAGTCTGTGAGCCCGCTAGTAGATAAGCTATGCCGCTTCCCGACCACTTCAGGTCGTGATCTGTTGGTCCAGAAGCGGCATAGGGTTTTTGGATCACCCGAAATTGCACGGGGCGCCATTAACCCGTAACAGGTCATGACCTGTTGGTCCAGAAGCCGTATAGGGTTTTTGGATCACCCACAATTGCACGGGGCGCCATTAACCCATAACAGGTCCTGACCTGCTTGAACGAGAACCGGCATACCGATTCTGGCTCAATTGTGTAGGTTAAAATAATCCATACATCAGGTCTTGCCGGTAACTCTCGGCCAGCCCTGAATGCACGTGTGCGTGTACATCATGCGTCAGGCATTGCCCTGGGGAGCGACGACCGGGCCGGGGACAGCGAACGACTAACGGTCGACGGCGGACTGCAAACAGGCAGCGCCGGGCGGCGGGCGGCCTACTGCAGCGGTGGGCTGCACCAAACGTATGGTCTGCAATGTCCTTGTCTAATATTCCCCCCTCTTCCCCACTACTAAGAATTCCCCCTCTTACCCTTTTTCCGCCCCACTCTCGGCCTGGTCCATGCAGCTCTAGACCATCTACCCCTCGCCCCTCTTTCGAACGCTTCCCCTCTCGCCACGACGAGTCTCTTCCCCGAGCGACATTAACCCAAGTAAACATGCGAGCTGCCGGTGGCTGTATGTTTTTTAATAAAATAATTTTTTTTTCGGTTTCTAACCAATATTCACCTCGGTAAGGTAGAGCGCACTGTCGGTAAATTTATTCCATTTGGATGACTGTGAATATTTAAAAAGTTTTTATGAAAAAAATCGCCGGAGGGTGGATTCGAACTCACGATCTCTAGATTACTGGGCAACCACCTTACCACTCAGCTATCAAGATATATGTATACTCATAGCTTAATTTGTATTCTTATAGCGCGATGCCTTCACGGTGGTGCCGTCGGTAAGGTAAAACAATGTAGGTAAATTAATATACTTTACCGATAAACATTAATATTTGAATATAAAAAGTTTTCATGAAAAAAACGCCGAAGGGTGGATTCGAACCTAAGATGTTAAGATTACTGAGCAGCAACTTTACCACTCGGCTATCGAGACGTATGTATACTCATAGCTGAATTTGTATCTAATAGCACGTGCAAGGTCTCAATGTTCACGGGGGTAAGGTACAATACTGTATTAATATACTTTACCGATAAACATTAATATTTACAGTACCGTGCAAAAGTTCTTGAACGCTTTAAACAAAATTTTATTATTTCAAATTACGATACAGGTTCTAAGTGGGTTAGTGAAAAAATTAAAAAAAGGATTTTAAAGTAGACGCCAAGAGCTTTCCTTCTATATGTATGGCTTATTTTTGGGAATTTTCTTCGAGTCCTGACACCGTTCGAAAGACAGGATTTCTTCGGTATTTTTTGAAGGTTTATTCAATCGCCTGTAGTTTTTCGGAAAATTATCGTAAAATAATTTCGCAAAAAGAATTGGAAAGCTTGAAGCAAGAGCTTTAATTTCCGTGTTCGTCAAGTTGTTAAAAATTATTAAAAAGATAGTTTAGTGATTCAAAACAAAAATTAAATTTTCTTCATTTTTGTAATTGGCTCTTTCAATGTTTACCAACTTATGAGTTAAATATGTTGCAAAATCGATGATATTTTATATATTTCTTTTTACAATGTAAAGGTTCAAAGAGACGCATTTCAACTGGTGAATAATATATCATACAAAGTATAATATTCAGAATTTATGTATCTATAACTGTTCGGTAAGGTACATGTATATACATGTATATATATGGCAGCGTCCAGCAGAAACGGGCCAGAGCGCGCGCGGTGCCTTTTTTCGCGTAAAAGGCGCTCTGTTTAACTCGTTCATAATCGTATGCTGCGTCTTAGAAAAAAAAACCAAGGACCTATATCGATAGATTTTTTCCTGCTCTTTCCAATGGTGCCATTGTTTTTATTACGAAACGCTTTCTTCCGGATGAAAACTCGAGTTGAATATTGAAAGCCATTTTTCTCAAAGAATATCATATTTTTTTTCAAAATAAACTACACCATTGGAAAGTACAACTCTTAAGCTTCAAAACCCTATCTTGGAGAAGTTGGAGAAATAAAGGGTTTAAAAGTAACAACATGAAAAAGACAGCGCCGAGGGTCCGCGCGAGCCCCTCGCGCCCGTGCGTACGGCACGTTTAAGTGCACGCTCTATTCAATTCGCTAATAATCGTGTACCAAGTCTCTGAAAAAAGAACTAAGGACATATATCGATAGATTTGTTCCTGCTCTTTCCAATGGTGCTATTATTTTTATTCCGAAATGCTTCTGTTCGGGATTAGTACCCGAAGTGCCCGCTAGATGGCAAGCACCAAGCGCGCTACCTTCAATGAAAAACATCACCCCGCGGGCTTAAATAGAGGCCTGCGTCGCCCACTAGCCAGGTGCTTTATGCACATGCCTTATTACTTTGCCCCTTTGTCTTATTGCCTTAATAAAAAAAAACTTAATAAAATGTCTAACATTTTAAATCGTTGCTGTAATCCATTTGATGAAATAAAGCATTCATCGAAACTTAGGTTTGTTTCCGATAAACTTAGAGCTTGTTATCCGCATTTAACTGATAGAGACAAAATATGCGATTCTTGTCGAATAAAATCTAATGCTCAGATTGAAGAAGAGAGTGAGATTTCAATAGAAGATTCTAAAGAAATTATTTTTAATTTGAAAAAATTGTTGAATGACCAAAATTTGACAAAAAGGGAAAAGATATTACTTTTGAAATTACTTCCTAAAAACTGGAGCACTCGCAAAGTAGCTAGATTTTCGAACTTGTCTCGTCGACTTTCTTCGAAATGTAAATTACTTGATAACCCAGCCCAATTAAATGACAACAGAGGAAATAAAAAAATATCAAGTGATACTTTAGATCAAGCAAAGCTCTTCTATGAAAGTGATGAGAATAGTAGAATTATGCCAGGCTATAAAGATAACAAATGTATAAAAAATGATGATGGCACAAAAAGTTACATCCAGAAATGGCTTGTTTTATACAATCTTCGAGAACTATATTTAAAATATAAGCAACAGTATCCTGGATCGAAAATAGGATTCAGCAAATTTGCCGAATGTCGTCCTAAATATTGTGTTTGAGCTGGTAGCAGTGGGACACATTCAGTGTGTGTTTGCGTTTATCATCAAAATGTTAAACTTCTGTTAGTTGGTTTAAGAAACTCAGGAGTTTCTTTTGATAGAATGAACACTTATAAAGATTGCATAGCCGAAATAGTTTGTAAAAGTCCAACAGCGAAATGCTATTTAAATATGTGCGAAAATTGTCCTGGTGTCGAACCTCTAAAAAATGATCTAGAATTATTATTCGAAAGCTCTGAGATTAATGAAATAAAGTTTCAAATGTGAAAAACTACCGATAGATCAACATTGCAAACTGAAAACGTTTCTAAGTCTTCATTCATCGATATTTTTTTTTCTCTTTTGTATAAAATTAAGACTCATTCATTTATTTCTAAACAACAGTCTTCTTATTTTCAATTCTTGAGAGAATCCTTATCTGAAGGAGAGTTTTTAATTTCTCTAGATTTTTCAGAAAACTATGCTTTTATAGCACAAGATGCAGCACAATCATTTCATTATAATAATAATCAATGTAGTTTAGCTACAATAGTCATTTACTATAAAGGATCAGAATCTAAAATTGAACACAAAAGCATGGTAGTTTTCTCAGATAGTTTAATTCATGACGTTGTTGCAGTTTATCTAATACAAGAAATTATAATTAATTTCCTTAAAAAGTCTTTTGATTTAGTTAGAAAAGTTATTTATTTTACTGATGGAGCTGCGCAACATTTTAAAAATAAACGCAATTTCCAAAATCTTCTTCATCATTATGATGATTTTGCTGTTGATGCTGAGTGGCATTTTCATGCAACAGCCCACGGAAAAAATGCATGTGATGGAATAGGTGCTTCCGTGAAAAGCAATGTCAGACGAGAAAGTTTACGGAAAGTATCCGACAATTATATATTGACGCCCCAAGATTTATACAAATGGGCAACTGAGTATTTCAAAAATATTGAGTGCTTTTTTTCATCAAAAGACGATTACTTAAAGGCTACAGAAAAGCTACAAAACAGGCTAGCCTCAGCTAAGACAATACCTGGAACTCAATTGTTTCATTGTATTAAATTATTAAATGATGCCAAAAAGTTAGAACTTAAAAGATTTTCAGCGTCAGAAGAGTCTCAATTATATCCACCGATCAAAAAAGAAAAAGTACTTAAAACTCAAACAAAGAAAGAAGCGGAAGACGCAAAAAGGACAATTCCTATAAAATCAAAAAAATGTAAAAAAATTAGAATTTAAAGGAAAAGGTAATATTGTTATGCCAGATTAAACAATCTATAAGGTTATTTTAAATTTCTGTTCCACTGCTTTCAGTGCATTCATGAATATTTTTATGTTTAATATATTATGTTTTTCAAATTTTGTTATATAAATGAACAAAGTTTATTGTAATATTATACTAAGTGTTACAACTAGATCCACAAAATTATGTCCACGCATTGGCATTGTAAGTTACAAAACATTTTATATTTACAAAAAAGAAAGGGCGAAATAGCACATCGCGTGTATTAATCCGCCCTTGAGCATAGCGTAAAAAGTTCGGGCAGCCGCTGTTTTTTTGATCTTACTATTTTTGAACTTTTCATGTTCCAACTTAAAAATATAATATTTTATAGTTTAAAACTTGTACTTTTGAAGAATATAATTCATTTTGAAGAAAAGACTGATATTTTATTGAAAAAATAGAGTTTAAACATTCAAATGGAATTTTCAACTAGAAGGAAGTATTTCGGAATAAAAATAATAGCACCATTGGAAAGAGCAGGAACAAATCTATCGATATATGTCCTTAGTTCTTTTTTCAGAGACTTGGTACACGATTATTAGCGAATTGAATAGAGCGTGCACTTAAACGTGCCGTACGCACGGGCGCGAGGGGCTCGCGCGGACCCTCCGCGCTGTCTTTTTCATGTTGTTACTTTTACACCCTTTATTTCTCCAACTTCTCCAAGATAGGGTTTTGAAACTTAAGAGTTGTACTTTCCAATGGTGTAGTTTATTTTGAAAAAAAACATGATATACTTTGAGAAAAATGGCTTTCAATATTCAACTCCAGTTTTCATCCGGAAGAACGCGTTTCGCAATAAAAACAATGGCACAATTGGAAAGAGTAGAAAAAATCTATCGATATAGGTCCTTGGTTTTTTTTTCAAAGACGCAGCATACGATTATGAGCGAGTTAAACAGAGCGCCTTTTACGCAAAAAAAGGCATCGCGCGCGCTCGGTGGCCCGTTTCTGCTGGACGCTCCCATATACCATTAATGTGATAATGAACCTTATAATAAAATAAATTATTTATTTTCGTTTAATTAATCATTTATTATTCCATAGTATAACTATTGAACATTATTGAAACACATAAAATATCGTCGATTTTGAAACATATTAAACTCATGAGTTGGTAAACATTGAAAGAGCCAATTACAAGAAAAAAGAAAATTTAATTTTTGTTTTGAATCACTAAACTATCTTTTTAATAAGTTTTAACAAGTTAACGAACATGGAAATTAAAGCTCTTGCTTCAAGCTTTCCAATTCATTTTGCGAAATTATTTTGCGATAGTTTTCCGAAAAACTACAATCGATTGAACAAACCATTAAAAAATACCGAAGAAAGCCTGTGTTTCGAACGGAGTCAGGACTAGAAGAAAATTCCCAAAAATAAGCCACACTTATAGAAGGAAAGCTCTTGGCGTATACTTTAAAATGCTTTTTTTAATTTTTTCACTAACCCACTTACTGGAAACCGATCGAGGTGCCCGCCTCCGATTTTCCCGAATTTTTGATATGTTGTAGAGGACCGAAAAATAAGAAACTCGCAATTTTTTTTATCGGCCCAATCCCTTATTAAAGGGGTGAAAACCGCCCTTAAAGTTTACCCCCGAAAACGGTTTTTTTTTTAATATCTTAAGTTCTAATCGATATTTTGAAATGAAACAAAATGGAAAATATTTCTCCTTGAATTATGTAACCATCAAGTATAGTTTGGTCCTCGAGGGTGGCAACCCTTACTTTTTATTTTAGAAAAACCTTATTTTTCAAACTATTTCTGCATATAATATTTGCAATAAAATTAATTAATTATTATAAAAATCATTTCTTGACTTAAAATAAAAAATAAAGTTTACGTGTTTCAGGGTTTTCGCAAATAAACACGTCATCAGGGGTAAACAACCCTTTAGGCACAAAATACTTTCAAAATATTAAAATTAATATTTTAAGTTATATATAATGCATAATTTATTTTTATTTGGGCTATTTTTTCTATGGGCCCAATTTCCTATTAAAGGGGTAAAACGCACCCCTAAAAATCACCCTCAAAATAGGTTTTATCTGAATATCCCAAGTTCAGATTCAAATTTAAAATGAAACAAAATGAAAAATATTTCTCTTTGAAATGCCAAATTAGCTACTCTTATATTTTATTTCGGAAAAATTTTTTTTTTTTTTTTTTTGTATACAATATTTGCAATAAAATAAAATAATTATTATTAAAATTCAAAATCAAAGTTGACTTGTTTTAGGATTTTTTCTAATAACAACATTATTGGGGTTTAGGAGCCCCTTGGACAAGTATACTTACAATTAGTAACTTTGAAATAAATATTTTGAGGTGTATAATGCAGATTTAGTTTATTTTTGTGTCAATTTTTTTTATCGAGATAGCGTAATTAATGAAGTCACTTATAAACTCTTATACTTATTGTGCAATTTATATTCGAATATTTTGTTCGTATTTATAGGTAAATCAAAAGGATGGAACTGGGAAAAGAATAGGTGAGTTAATGATTGACTAATCTAACGAATAGAAAAATATAAATAAAAATAAAAAAATTAAAATATAAATAGAAAAATATAATATAAAATATTAATTGTTATTATGTAATTAATTTTTATTAAAAGGAAAATATAGGTATATTTTCACAAATAGTCAAAATATTCAAAGAAACTCTATACAAATGAGCTTATAATTTAGTTCTTATCGCAATTAATTTTGTTTAAGGATTATAGGTTGAACAATAATGAAAATCTTCAAAAAAATGTTTTAAGCAGAATGATTTCTGACACCATGAACATTTTATAATAGCAGTATTTTTACATCCTGGTACCTCACAATGAGCTTGGAATCCACCAAAGCTAAAGTCCACCGGATTTAAAAATTCATTTGGTTTATTATCGATATAACCGCTTTTATACCAAGAGTATTTAAAAAGATTTACGTATCGAGTTTTATCAATTTAATTACATTATTTCGTACTTGCCAACTTATATCCTTATCCAACAAAATTACACTATCGGAAAAGTGTCTCACAAAATTTTTCCATATACGAAAACCAAACACATCCAGCGGGTGTATTTTTCCAGTTGTACCTTTAGGAATTTTGAAAAGTTTGATGTTTTTATCATCAGATTTTTCTCTTTCGACTACTTCTGTGCAATGTCCACTCCAAGAATCTAGCAATAATATACTATTTTTTCCAACATTTGGAAAAAATACATCCCTTAACCATTTCCGAAAATGATCTAAAAATAAATTGTAAACAAATAAATTTTGCAAGTCATTATAGTAAACTATTGCTATTTATATATATCTTCCTATATTATATAGATGAATGTTACCACGTAGCTCCACCTCACCCTCACCTCAGCGCCACCTCACTCCCACCTCAGCCCCCCCTCCCTCGCCCCCTCCTCACCCCCACCTCAGCGCCCCCCTCAGCCCCCTCCTCAAAATAACGTAAAATTCCGTCAGTTTTTACGTTATTTCGTAACTTCTTATTCTGTTAGAGCCCCCCTCACCCCCTCCTCAGCACCAACTCACCCCCCCCTCAGCGCCCCCCCCCCCCCCCCCCCTCAATGTCTCTTAAACAATGTCATAAAGTAGGAAACAAATTTATGTAAAATTTAATATTGGGAAGAAAAAAATTTTGATTGAAATGAAATGCTATGTCACCTTGAAGGTACTGTTGGATTTTTATTCTTTAACAATAGCTTTATATAAATTTTCCTGTTAGAAAAATTTTTAGAAGCAATTCTTTTGGAATTGTTTTTTAGAAAGATATAAATGTATAGTTAGAAATAATTCTATTAATCATTATCAGTATATAAATGTATAATATATAACTTATATACTATTAACAGTTTTCCACGCCACCCGAAAGGTACTGTAAATAGGCGCGTCGGATTTTGTTTAAAGTGACATCCTTCGCCTGGAGCCCTACATAACCACTATTTCATTATCCTTTCTTTCTGTTATTATGAACTTTTACATGAAAAATATGTAGTAAAATAAGTCATATATAAAAAGTATACCAATTTAAAATTAAACATCGAAAGTGGTTACGTAGGGCTATTGGCGAGGGATGCCACTTTAAAAAAAAAATCCAACGCGCCTATTCACAGTACCTCTAAGGTGGCGTGGAAAACTGTTAAATATATATAACTTATATATTATACATTTCTTATCTTTATAAACATTTTTCCAATGGGATCTTTCTGACAATTATACATTTATATCTTACGTTATAAAATTATTCCTAAGTATACAATTTAAAACACTTTTTACTATAATTACAACACATCGGGGGTTGGCGAGCGGAGCGAGCAGGGGGGCGAAGCCCCACTAGTATATATATATATCGATTTATTACATGAAATCAAATTAACAAAAATAAATAATGAAATTCATTGATAATTTACAAGAACTTTTTTATAATTTTCGGAGTTTACGTTAAAATACCTTATTTTAAAAATAATTTACTAATTATTGTAAATCTTCTTTAATGAGTCTACTGAAATTAAAAGTTTACAAGTAAAATATTTAAAATAGATATAAGCTACAAGTTTACGAATGCAAGTACACTTTATTTAATTTCACTCACATGATGTCATTTTGCCAGATTTAGATGCCATCAAACATACGTTATCTGGCTGAAATAAATTTTTTTGTATTATTGGTCCAAATTCATCTTTAGTCTCTTTTAAAACTATTAATAATGGAGAGAGCAATTTTCCAGCAGCATTAATTGTAGGTAATATTGTATAACTATGTGTTATTGATGAAACAGATTGCACAACACATTCAACAGTCTTTGTTCATATGTACGATTAGTATGTAATTCTAATTGAAATCCACTTTGATCAGCATTGTAGGTATTTTCAGTTTCAACTTCTGAAATCAGTAGTTTGATGTCGGCTACAAATTTACTGGCTTCTTGATTTACAGTTTCTTTGTCCTCAAGAGTTTTTTTTGTTATAAATTTGTTGATTTTTCTACTGACAATTCTGTGAGCTTTCTTAAATTTTCGCAGCCAGAAATCACTTTAAACTCTAAATTATTTTTAGCTTCTAAGGCCCACCTACGTATATCAATATCGTGAATAATATGGCCAGCTTCAAGAGATTCTTTGAGATTTTTTAAAACAAATTCAGAAATTTGATATAATTTTTCTTTGTAAGTTCCACCTTTGTTGATTTGACTAGCCCATCGACGCAGTTGCCGTTCTGAATTAATTAATTTAAAACGATGTTTAACACTTTCTATACTGCGATTTTTTTTTAGTTTTACCTGATCTCCAATATTCGATTGCTCTTTTTTTATAATCGAAGCTCAACTCTTCATCATCGTATGAACATACATCATAATCTTTTTTTTCATTGAAAATTGCGTCATCTTCAATGGCTTGTACTTCATAATTTTTAAATTGCTCTTGAAAATCTAATGTTTCTTCTTCCATTGTTTCAATCGCATTAAAATTATTCATACTGTCGTATAAAATATTTTCGAATTTTTCAGCTAAATCCATTTCAACAAGATTAATAGGACTTTCTGGTATCTGAAGCCCTGAGAATGTTGCCAATAATAAATTTATGACGTTGATAGGATTTACCTTCATTTTTTCTATTCTTTGATTTTTATGAAATAATAAATTCTATTGGAGGAGAAAAACAGCCGTGGACTCCAAGCTCACTTGCGTCATCTTTGCTTATGCATGTTTACAAGATGGGCTTATAAAAAATCGCTTATTCATATATATAAATAGAAATCAGAAAAATATTTACTTAAAAATAAGTATTTATGAAAAAGTACAAATGAAATATAATGTGATATGCCTAAATACGCAAACATAAATATTCTAAAATTATAAGTAAACTATAATTATCAAGCAGTGATATATAAAAGAAAACTAATTGCAAAATATACCAGTAAAATAATTTTAATCCTGGCTCAGCTTTTAAAAGCTTTTCTGCATACAAATATTTATGCAGAAATAATAAAAATATAGTCATGTAATTATTTATTCCTTTATTTATCTTATGCTATTATATTTTGAACATTAAAATAACGAAATTGTCAAATTCTTTGTCAGTGATTTTTATTCATTAAATAGAAAATTGAGCCTATACACAAATCAATCTGCAACAAATAAAATATCCATGATTATTTATTCTGATTATACGCACCATACACCTCAAAATATTTATTTCAAAGGTACTAATTGTAAGTATACGTGCCCAAGGGGCTCCTAAACCCCAATAATGTTGTTATTAGAAAAAATCCTAAAACAAGTCAACTTTGATTTTGAATTCTAATAATAATTATTTTATTTTATTGCAAATATTGTATACAAAAAAATTAAAAAAAAAAATTTTTCCGAAATAAAATATAAGGGTAGCTAATTTGGCATTTCAAAGAAAAATATTTTTCATTTTGTTTCATTTTAAATTTGAATCTGAACTTGGGATATTCAGATAAAAACTATTTTAAGGGTGATTTTTAGGGGTGCGTTTTACCCCTTTAATAGGAAATTGGGCCCATAGAAAAAATAGCCCAAATAAAAATAAATTATGCATTATATATAACTTAAAACATTAATTTTAATAGTTTGAAAGTATTTCGTGCCTAAAGGGTTGTTTACCCCTGATGACGTGTTTATTTGCGAAAACCCTGAAACACGTAAACTTTATTTTTTATTTTAAGTCAAAAAATGATTTTTATAAAAATTAATTAATTTTATTGCAAATATTATATGCAGAAATAGTTTAAAAAATAAGGTTTTTCTAAAATAAAAAGTAAGGGTTGCCACCCTCGAGGACCAAACTATACTTGATGGTTACATAATTCAAGGAGAAATATTTTCCATTTTGTTTCATTTCAAAATATCGATTAGAACTTAAGATATTAAAAAAAACCGTTTTCGGGGGTAAACTTTAAGGGCGGTTTTCACCCCTTTAATAAGGGATTGGGCCGATAAAAAAAATTGCGAGTCTCTTATTTTTCGGTCCTCTACAACATATCAAAAATTCAGGAAAATCGGAGGCGGACACCTCGATCGGTTTCCTTGTTAGAACCTGTAATATCGCAATTTGAAATAATAAAATTTTATTTAAAGCGTTCAAGAACTTTTGTACGGTACTGTAATATAAAAAAATTTTTAGAAAAAAAAAATCGCCGGAGGTTGAATTTGAACTGACGATCTTTAGATTACTGAGCAGCCACCTTATCACTAGGCTATCGAGTCATATGTTTACTCATAGCTGAATTACGAGGACGCTGCACGCGCCAAATATTATGCATAATTTTGAGGTTATGAAAATTTTGTATACAGCATATGGTTCTATGTAAAAAAGTGATAGCCCTCCTATGGGAATACACCATGCAAAATTTCGCCCGTTTTTTGATCCGAGCGCTCCTTCTCGACATATAGGCGAAAACCCAAAATTTCTACCCCCACCACCGATTTTTGGAAATTCCGCAAACGTCATCGGATAGTATGTTAAAAGTATGTCCCCCCTATTATTAAATAGCCAAAATTTCGTCCGTTTTTCGATCCGAGCACTCCTTCTCGAGTTATAAGCCAAAAACCAAAATTTCTACCCCCACCACTGTTTTCGAAAATTTTTTCAATGGATAGTATGTGAAAATATGAGATCACGCGCATTCAAATGTACCCCTCAAAGGAGATAAAACACCCGGCCCTGTCAGGATGCGTACGGCAGGCCTTGAACAGGTTGCCTTAAAATTTTGGTACTTGTTCAATACTTATCTAGACCTATGCATATAACCTTTTTTTCGAAGTATCATCCAAATAGTACTTCCGAATTTGACAGTCCCATATACAGTCAGTGTAAATTCATGGGAAAATTATAAAAAATGAGCTGGCACCAGCATGGCAATTATAGATGTTACGAACGGACAGCATAACTTAATTGATGTGGTTAGGCACGAAAATTTAAGATATTTAACTCACAAAATAGAAAAAAGTTTGAGACCTTGAAATTTTGTATTATACAAATAATACTGATATTCTTTTATGATTACTCCAACCTTTTTTGCATCTTAGCATTCACAGAAGTTTAAATTAATACCTTTTCAATATTTAGAAAAGTAATGTAATGTATTAAAATATTGTAACGTTGCACTTTTACCTGTCCCAGTGCCAACGAATACAACTTATTTGTACCCAGGATCCGGAAGCTGTTGCTCCGATCGTCGCGGAGTCGGTGGGAGGCCGACTCCTGTGCTGAGGGAGGAATGTACTTTGGAGAAGGCGCTCGTAATAAATAACACTAATATGCAAACGCTTTCTCTTTATTTACTTCACGGAACACAAGTAACCCGACAATCGATTACGTGACTCTACTTTACTCGACGATAACCGCGCCAACAACAACGGCTATTACACGCACACTCTATGCCAACGCAGCATTCGTGGCCTCGCAACCGGAGGTTTCTCGGCTCCGCACTTGACTAGGTAATACATGAAGAAATGACTAGTTTTTAAATAAATCAAAATTACCGCTGACTTAGTCAGGGAGTCAAAAGTAAACTTAAAGCTAAAAATTAAAATACTAACCTAACACTCAGACTTTCCACTTACGCTAATAAATACATTCATTCGAAAAAATAAATAAATACGGTGTAAATGGGACGACGCATAATAATTTAACATAGAGAAATCGCCCATTTTTGTAAGTGGCTAGTCTACTCTAAGAAAGTGCCTTCTCAGAGCAGTTTTAAACATGCTGAGCGATGAAAGATTTCTAACCTCAGCAGGCAAAGAGTTCCAGAGGTGCACACCGCGTACACTGAAAGACTTTATTCAAGTGTCAGTGCGCATCAGAGGTGCTGTTAACTCTATTGGGTCGACATCAAACAATGCCGACATCAAATTCTCCCTCTGAAGATTCGGGCCCTTGCTCTTCTTATTCTTCTTTCTCCTTCCGATACCCGCTCGCTCGTCATTCTCTCGGCGGCGTTCATCCTCCCAAAACCCGGCTGGCGCGATGTTCAACCCGGCATACGCACTTGTTGCGCCGTCTGCACGTTGAACACCGCGCATCGCTGCCGGGCTACGAAAGCTCTGAAACAAGCCAGCCGAGGAGACGGGCTCCGTGTTTCACTCCATGGGAACGATCGCGGGTCGGCCTCCCTCTATGCCGACGATTCCGGGGAGCATTGGAGGTTGCGGGTCCGGGACCGTCACCTCCAATGTTCCTTCTCGGCCGAGGGGCTCCGGCCTATCGCTCGAGCTGCGTCGGAGCTGCCCGCCGTCTCTCATTCGCTAGCCCGCAACCTCGCTTTGCACGTGTACCGCTACCTCGCTATGGACCTTATAGACTTGCAGGGTCTCCACGGCATCGGTAACGGCGGGGCCAGCGTCATGCGGGGGTTCTCCCAGCAAACCAATTCTAACCAATACAAATGTTCCTCAAAATTCTTTGTTATAATAATTACATCATCTAAATAACCGAAAACGTGCGGTTGACACTCCGGTTCGAAAAGTGCGTCAATCAATCTCGAGAAGGTCGCGGGGCCGTTAATTAAACCAAATGCCATGCGCTGAAACTGCCAAAGTCCCGAGCCCTGTACCGCGAAAGTTGTATATTTCTTACTTGCCTCATGGAGCAATACCTGGAAGTAGGCTTGGCGTAAATCAATCTTACTAATATAGTGCGCATCGCGCAGCCTATCCAGGATTGCATGGACGCTCGGCATCGGATACGCGTCCGGCTGCGTGACCTTATTTAATTCGCTAAAGCCGACACAGAATCGGTGCCCGCCGTTGGCTTTCTTCACTATCACCGGCGCGCTGCACCACTCACTTGCCAACGGCTCGATCACCCTCTCTGCCAGCATCCTTCACACTTCTTCCTGTGCGATCTCTAGTATCTTGGAAGACATGCGCCGCGGCGCACATCTCACCGGACGCGAGCTCTCTACCTCTATCTGATGCGTGATCAAAGAGGTGTGTCCGAGCGTCGCATTACGCACTCTCTCTAGGTCGCTGGTCCGAGAGATGCCCGCGCACTCCATTGTGATAGGTGCGCTGTCAACATCCTTACCAGCGAACTCTCTAAACTCCCCCCCCCCCCGTTTACGCACCACAGTCGTTCCGCGAATTTAATTTCCAACTGCCACAACCTACAAAAATCAATCCCTAGAATCATTTCATGATCAATACTCTCGATCGCGCGTACTTCTAACGATTTCGCTTGCCCGGCTATTTCTATCATCAACATCATCTTCCCTATTACGCGCAACGCTCCTCCGTTTACACCGCGCACGATCATAGACGACGGTGCAACTCGCTCCCTACATAATCGCGCTATCTCCGCGCTCACTAACGACACCATCGCTCCTGAATCTAGTAACGCTTTGAAATTACGCCCGCCCAGACGCACAGAAATCAGGTTGCGGTTTTCTATTGCCATTTCCGCAAGCTGCTCGCTACCCTGTCCGGTGCTTGCCTGATTGCTCAGTGGCGCTCGCACAGGCTCTATACTCGGGGCGCTCTGCCCCTCGCACAATGCTGTCCGCTCCGCGTCATCCGCAGGGCACACCACCTCACTACTCGCCGCGCTCCTGAGCGCCGCTAGTCTCTCTCGCGCCTGCCTTAGCCAATCCTCGGCGGGTGCCTTCGATTCAGCGCTATTACTTATTCCAGTCGACCTTGTCGTGTCATGATCGGGATTCGGCAATGATGCGTTTGTTTCCACAGCCCCCTCTCCTATACATCCTAACGTTCCTACCTCCGAATTTCTAAGTACGCTACGCAAAACTCCCTGACTATTGCCCGGCGCGTTTATTGGCTGTGAATTTCTGGACGATCTTCGCCCCTGCGTGCACGCGTTCGCATAATGTCCCGGCTGTCCACATGCGTAACAAACGGGGAGCGAACACTCACTCTGCTTGTGTACGACATTTTTACACAAAAAACATCGGCCTTTAAATCCTATGCCCTCCCCACTACCCGTGTTTCTCCTTGGAGCTACTGTTCCCCCGGGAGGTACGATATGTGCGGCCGGCAGTGCACTATTACTATCGGGGGGGCCAAGGTCCATCCCAGCGTGCGACTGCTGCGACACCTCGCTAGTTAGCGCATTCACAGGGACGAATGCGTCTACTCGCACATCCACCGCGGTATTTCCGCCACCATCTGAAGCCACGCCTACACTCTCCGCTCTTCGCTTTTTTGATCAGATTTCGACGACCAACGTCTCGCGTCCACGTACGATTAATCTTGCAACGAAGCCGCGTTTACAACACTTTCCTCTCGGCGGAAAGACGCTGCCGGTATATGCGAATTCCCTCTCGGCGGCGGCAAATACCGCGTATCTAACTCGCGTCTCCTCTCATACTCTACTCCGAACTTCCTCAGATTCCCGAAATTTCCTATTGTTTTCCCCTCCAGAAAGTGACGAAACTTCGGGTGAAAATTGTAAACACGATTCTAATCTGCTTTTCCAGCGAGGGAGGCCGCTCAAACAGCGCGATAATGCATCGCACATCCACCAAATAATTCGCCACTTTTTCTTTCGGGACTTGCGTCCGATTCCGTAACTCATCATATACGTCTTCGCGATCTAATTTCCGCACGAACCGCACCCGGAAGTGTTGCTCAAACTCGATCAGCGACCTCGCGTCTCGCCCGACGGACCGAAACCACTGCAGCGCCCGCTCCGTCAAAGCGCAAGGGACCGCTTCAAGGATATCCATATCGCGCAGCCGATAATATCGTTGCATTGCGCGGATTCGCTCCAAAAACTCCTCGACGCCGTCCGAGGACGTCCTCGAGAAGGAAATGTGCCAATCCTTAAAAGCTTCGTCCGCATTTCCCGGCCGAAAGGCGGCTGATCGGCGCGCTCTATGTCTATCCCGTCCGATGGTGCCAGAAAAAGCGGCACTCGGAGCGGCCGCTGCAACTTCTCGGCCGTCCTCGCTATTGGAGCTCGAGGATTCCGTCTCACTATGGTCCTGTGATCGTATCACAAACCACTCTCTACCCGACTCTCGATCACGCCAGGCAGGGCGTGAGAGGGTCAGCTCGCTATACGTGCCGTTCGACGGGCTCGTCGGCTCTTCCCGACTCACTCGGAACAGCGCACGCCTCACGACCTCCTCCCAATCCGTTCCGCCTTCCACGATCGGCGTGCTTTCGCTCGTCACGCGTGTGCTAAATGGTTGTTCCGCGGCTACGTCGACGACCGGCCCTTGTACGTGCGCGCGATCGCCCGTCGACTCACTGACACGCTCCTCGTACCGACACTCCGACACGTATGCGCTCCTCGCCTAGCCTGTGATTACCGCTGCGCGACAGTTCCTCCCTGTACTCGCGTCGATAAAATAGGCGTGGCAGAGTGTACCTCTATCACCTCTGCCGGTGCATCCGAAGACACTTGCTTCGGAGCACTCGGCGGTGATGCTCGCAAATTCCCTCCCGACGCTACGGGTTCTGCCGCTTGAGTGTTGTCCACCGGGCCCGCCGGTGCCCTTCCACCCGGCCCTGCTGGCACAAACTCTTCGCGAGAGGATTGCATTAGCAACTCAGACGTAGTTACTGGCAGTCATTCTTTCCGAAAATCATTTTCATACACCGGCACGTCTAACCCCGGGTCCACCTTCATTACGTCGAATCGCAATCTCCGATCGCGTAATTCCTCGAGCGTACCCTCAGCGCTGAGCCCGTCCTGGTCGAGTAATGCCATCAGTAGACGCGGTGTTAATGTAATTACGATTTCCTCCAACGTGCGTACCCCCGCCACCTGGCGAAGCCGACGCATTTTTCGCGCATGGACTGAAGCTGACATCGCCAAAGATTCTTCCCAACAATTAAATGCAAAATGAATGCTAGACTCTCAAAATAGAGCCAGGCTTTTATTTTAATTTACTCGGCCATCCGCTCTACATGCAGGTTGCCGCAGGGACTCTAACCAAAAATCTAACAGGATATCAGGGCCCCCCACCCGGAATGGCAGAAACCGTGGCCGAGGAGCGGTCTCACCTCGCTCGGCCAATACTCTATGCTCGCGTGCGCGCGCGACGCACAGCGAACCACTCGATCGGCGTGCTTACGCACTGCCGCACTCTATATTCACGCGTGCAATTTAACGCACAGCGCGAATCACACAATTACTAGCTTTAGCTAGCACGACACAATAAATAGTATGTTTAATAAATTATAACACAACTACTAGCTTTAGCTATCACGACACAATAATTACTACAAATAAACATTACTAGCTTTAGCCAGCACAACACACACACAATATGTCATTTACTTAAACTAGTCATCCAACGCGCCGCAAATTTCGTATGCACGCGATAATTGTCTAAATTTCCTCTCTCTGTGTCCTAAAATAAAATAACATACCGAACTGGGCTAAAAATGTGAGTTCGCGTGTGCACCGCACTCCGGGTAACGCCGTCGGCACGCTTACGCGCTGCTGCTTTCTAATGCGCACGCGTGCAATTAAGGGGGTTTCACCCAAAACGCCTTTTCTTAGAAATTTCTCTCAATTTTGACCAGGTGCTGATAATACTATTGTCTATAAGATATTTCTATCTAAAACTCCCAGCGGTTTAGTTCTCGAGATATTAAATATCAAAGTCGCGCATTTTAACACAGCGCCTTATGGGACGGCCCGCCCGAAATGAACGTTTTCGTTTGCAACTCGATAAGTTTTCTTAGCAATTTTTCTAAAAACCGAAATGTTATTAATGACATCTATTAGAACTAGACATTCAAATCTGAGAAAGCCCAGCGGTCTCGTTCGTGAGATACGTTAATTGAAATTGCGGAGTATCAGGTTAGATTTCACGCGCGCGTGAGACGCATGTATGGCAAGGAGAGAGAGAGCGGGAGCGCCGCTGGCGCGCACGCTTACTGCACACATACAGACAGGCGTCTCTCGGTGTCTGTGCTCAGTCCCGTAGCAAGCAACTCTCAATAGAAAGAGAGGGGGAGCGCATGCGAGAACCTGTAAGCGTCGCACGGGGCGCAGTACTCTGTGGGTTCGGGCCTCATTGGTGAAACCCCCTTAAACGCATAGCGAGGTCACGCCAACTACTACCTCGATACAATTTTATTTCGCCTGCGTGCGAGTTACTAAAATCTTTATTTCGGAGCAACGAAATACACGATAACAGCTAAAACCCAAAATTCCAAATTTAATTCTCATAAAATCCAAAAAAATTCGATGATGCTAAAATTCGAGACCTTCAACTAATTCAAAGTTCCAAATTCTAATCCCTTCAAAATTTAGAAACTTTAATTATTTAAAATTCAAAAACCAAAAACAAATATTTTTACTTCGTAAATTTCTGTTACACCAAAAACAACATTCAAAACTAATACGCTGACTAACAAATTATTTAAATTAATCCACTAGTCCGCAAAAATTATTGTTGCTCCGAATTACTAATTACTAGTTAATCGTTAAAATTTACTAACGTGATCACCGTATCACGCTTACTCTCGCACGCAATTGCTAATCCGTTGAATAACACTCCACGGAAAATTTTATGTTCACGGCTGATTTCAAAATAAATCTGAAATAATATTCCCCGTGTTAAAATTTTACTTTGCCTAAAAGCTACAATTTCGCTCCGAAATTTCGCTCGTTCGACAACAACACGGTGATAATCCCCTCGAGTAAACTCACCGGCAGCCAAATACGCGCGCACAACGAAAACAAAGTCACCGAACGCTCGCGTGACCTTCGCTCTATGCGAAGCAAAGTCTCGACTTGGCTCGCCTCTCTAACCTTTTCCGCGTCCGCGAAATTTTCGAATCTCTACGCTCGCGAACGAAAATTTTGTAACGGCCGAATTCAAATTTGGACTCGTCCAGCTTCAAAAATCGGCCATTTTCTAACGCGATTTTCGCCGCGACTCACGAACTCCCGAAATTTTCTCCACGCTTTTACCGTTGCTGTCACCCAGCCAACTCCAAAATTTACTCTCTCAACACGATGACAATCCTGGCAGGATCGCTATTTTTTTATATATAAAGTGTACTTGATTTCAGCTAGTTCTCTCTCTTTTGAAAAATAATACCTATGTATTTGAATGCAAACTATTCAGGTCACATATGATTTATTTATAGTGTTTTAAACGTTCTCAAAGTGAAACTAAAATTGCACCAAATAGTTTATTTATTTGATTTCACAAACAGTATTACTAACATATTACACAAGTAAAAAAAATACGTAGTTGGTCTCTTTAGTGGGACAGGATTTTTTAGCAAAAGTGAGACAAACAGCCGGTAATAGGATAATTTGAGGTTATGCTAGTCAATATTAGATTTTAGTAAGTTTTCAACACTCTACAAATACTAAACATAATGCTTTTTTGCCCGCAAATAATTATTGCAAAATTATAGTAAAAAAAAACATCATTGAACCACCTCTATTCAGTGTATAAAATGTGTTTAGCGACTTATTTATATTATCCTATCATAAAGAGTTTATACATGTAATAAGTCTTACAAAATAATAAATGCTCAAATTTATTGTAGAAAATGGCAATGCTATCCGTAAAATCAATACTACTCAATTAGACACCCAATATACTTAAAATTTAGCGAGGCACTCAATATTCGTATCTTGAATAATAGTTGAATGCTTATAAACGTACTGAAAGTATAAAAATTTTTCAAAGAAATAAAGATACGTAGTTTTTCAGATCACTTTTTATCGTTAGGGGGACGCCCGAGTCAATGTATTTTAAATGGAGGATGGCGCTGTGATCAGTAAAACGCGTTTTTATTATATAAAATAAAAAATTCTTATCTTTTTAGATTTTGGAGACTTGAGCACGCTTTGGATATTAATGTTTAGTTATTTCTTAACCTTTAGAGGACGGGATGGCCCCTATACGGGCCATGCCCATGATCGACCCTTTACATGTGTTAGTTTTGAGATGTGAGACATCACAAAAACTCGATTTCTATAGAAAAGTGAGAGAAAACAGTAAACCCAAATCCCCGTCCTCTAAAGGTTAAAATCGGAACTCAAACAATCAATTAATTGCCGAGAAAACCTTGAAAAACTTGCGCGTGTTACATAACCTATAAATTACGAAATTGAAAGACATAATTTTTTTGAATTTCAAGACCTGAGCGTACTTTGTATATAAATTTTAAGTATTATTCCAAAATTTCAGCCCAATCGGTTAATTATTCGAAGAGAAAACTTTGAAAAACTAACCGATGGGACTTCGGCCTCCCCTTAACGTTTTTTGAAATGAATGAGGTGGTTGAAAAAGGAATTTTTACTTTTATGATTTTATTTATTGAATAATCAATTTAATACTGTCCCGGACACCCCCTTTTTACACTGTTCTTCAGATTAGGGCTTAACATGTAGAACTTATGTACGCAAAACGTGGACTGCTATGCAGTTGAAACTCTGAGTTCGTGATACCTATATGCGCTCGGCAGTCACTGCAGTTTTTCCGCAACTTTATGTCATTCACCTTAAATAATCGGTATATCCAGGCTCTTCATTTGTCAACAGAGCATGGCGGAAAATAGAAAAAAAAGTGACACGGTATTTATAACTTGAAAATCTTTGTTTACCAAAATAAGTTTATTGAAAATTGACATTTGGCTTAGCCAATATCTCAGTTTTTAGATAATCTAGTACAATATAACTTTGAAAGATTAATTTTTGATACTAGCATTGCGAAGTTGACTAAGAATAAAACGGATTTCACCATAGTTAGTTTTTATTCCCATGTTTTGCTCAGCAACGAGTACAGCTTGTAAGCGATCAACTAATTTGTTAGGATCATGCCAGACGTAGAGTTCATATGCAGTTGTAACATCTACTCGCGAGATTTTGGGAACAACTTCTTCCTCTTCATCATCACTAGTACACTGTCTCTTTTTACTTTCACATTGATATCTCCAATTAATAAAGTTATAATTCTTTTTATCACGAATTCTTCTAGGTAAATATTCATTTCATAATAATTATCGGTCTCCTTAGAAGTTGGAAGATGCGAGTTAACTCGTGTATCAACAGCTATGAGCTTATTTAGAGTATTGGCTATTGGTTCAAATATCTTTTTCGCTGCCATTGGATTAGTTTGCTCAACCCTTTCACTTGTCTCTCTTCCGTTTTCTACTTCGCTAACATTATCTTCTCGAGATAATGGCGAGATACTTTTTACAGACGACTTTTCGAACATTGGAGCAATAAAATTATAAAATATGTTACTCTTTAGTTTTCGAATCGATTCATTCACGCAATAGTGCTTTTTGTGAGAGCACGAAACTTCAATAATCATACGATAATTATCCAAATGATCTGTATTGATAAGACTTTCATCCGGAAGTTTTTTGAATAGTAATTGCAGTAATCCAACGGACAAACGATAGTTTCATTCGTTTATCTGGACAAAGCCGTCTTCAAACTTTATTGGAGAATTTCCGATCATAAGTAAATTTCCTCGCTTGTAAACACCATAAATATTATCGAGTATATCTCCTAGTATTTCCATTTAATTTCGTTACATATTTCATGACTAGTTTTGCAAATTTACGATTATTGGAGCTAGCTATTTTCTTATGGTCAGGGCTCATATTAGATAGTTTAATTTTATAAGTTTTCATATCATCAGCTGTATCCAGAGATTCAGCACTTTTTTCAAACCTAATAAAGACTGTAATTTTTTTACTACTGCATCCTGAAATTTGCTAATAACATCCGGTGTGTTTGCCATGTTTGTGCTTCAATAGTTTAGCATCAACTAAATAAATCTACCGCCAATATCCTTTTTATACTTTTATGCTATTAGAGAGTAATACCTTCTATGTCATAGAGTAACACATTTTTATGTTGTAGAGTAACAGCTTTTTTGTGTCATAGAGTAACTATGAAGATGGTAGAAAAACACCCTTTTTAATTTCATAGTATAACACCTTTTTTATTTCATAAAGTAACACCTTCTTTATATCACAGAGTGACATGTTTTTTATGTCATAGAGTACCACATTTTTATGTCATAGAGTGACATGTTTTTTATGTCATAAAGTTACAGCTTTATATGTTATAGAGTCACACCTTTTCTATGTCATAGAGTGACACCTTTTTTATATTATACAGTAACACCTTTTTCATGTCATAGAGCGACACCTTCATTGCTATAGAGTAACAAATTTTTATGTTATTTAGCACCATCGGAATAAATATATCGCCAACATCCTTTTTTATAGTTTTATACTATAGAGTAACACCTTCTTGAACTTATCTGCTATCATAGAGTAACACCTTTTTATGTCATAGAGTAACACCTTTTTTATGTTATAGAGTAAAACATTTCTTATATCAAAGGGTAACGCCTTTTTTATATCATACCTTCTTCGTTATAGAGTAACACCTTCTTTATGTCATAGAGTAGCTCCTTTTTTTTATGTTATAAAGTAACATCTTTTTCGACTTTATGTCATAGAGTAACACCTTTTTGAACCTTTTTGCTATAGAATAACACCTTTTTGAACTTGTATTCTATTATAGAGTAACACATTAGTATGTTATAGAGTAACGCCTTCTATGTCATACAGTTAAAACATTTTAAACTTTGTGTCATAGTGAAATACCTGAATAATTTCATAAAATAACACCCTTTTTATATCACAGAGTAACATATTTTTTATGTCATAGAGTAACACCGTTTTAATGTCATAGAGTAGCATGTTTTTTATGTCATAAAGTTACACCTTTTTATGTTATAGAGCCACACCTTTTTTATGTCATAGAGTTACACCTTTTTTATATTATAGTGTAATACCTTTTTCATGTCATAGAGTGACACCTACATTGCTAGAGAGTAACCCCTTTTTGAACTTTTATGTCATTAACTCCTTTTTATGTTATTTAGCAACATCTGAATAAATATATCGCCAACATCCTTTTTATACTTTTATACTATAGAGTAATACCTCCGTGAACTTATCTGCTATTACAGAGTAGCACCTTCTATGTCACATAGTAACAACTTTTTAAACTTTGTGTCATAGAGTAACACCTTTTTTATATCATAGAGTGACACCTTCATTGCTATAGAGTAACACCTTTTTGAACTTTTATGTCATAGAGTAACACCTTTTTATGTTATTTAGCATCATCTGAATAAATATACTTCGAACATCTTTTTTATACTTCTATACTATAGAGTAACACCATCTTGAACTTATCTGCTATTATAGAGTAGCCCCTTCTATGTCATACAATAACAACTTTTTACATTTTGTGTCATAGAGTAACACCTTTTTTATGTTATAGAGTCACACCTTTTTAATGTCATAGAGTCACACCTTTGTTATTTCATAAGTGACACCTTTTTTATGTTATAGCGTCACACCTTCTTTATGTCATAGAGTAACACTTTTTTATGTTATCGAGTAACGCCTTTTATGATGACGTCTCTCTACTCATAAACTGTTCTTACACAATAAGCGCTGATTATGGCGGTGATTGTGGTGATCGCGTCTCCCTACCCATAAGCTTTTCCTATATAATAAGTGGTGATGATGGCGGTGGTGGTTGTGATGGTGAGCCTACAACGGGGGTGGAAGCCAATCCTCCAAGCGAACGTTTGTCTTAGGAGGTGCTCTGCCCAATTCGACTACTTGGCTTCAAAAGGTGTTACTCTATGATATAGAAGGTGTTACTCTATGAAATAAAAAAGGTTTTACTGTATAGCATAGAAAGGTTACTTTATAGCATAAAAGTTCAAAAGATGTTACTCTATAACATAAAAGTTCAAAAATGTGTTACACTCTCATACAAAAGGTATAACTCTATGACATAAATGTTGAAAAAAAGTATAACAAAAAAGGTCGATCAAATAAAAAAGGTGTTACACTATAACGTAAGAAAGGTGATACACTATATCACAAAAAGGTGTTACACTATCACATAAAAAATCAAAGGTGTTACTCCAATCCAAGGCGTTACTCTATGATATAGAAGGTGTACTCTATGAAATAAAAAAGGTTTTACGGTATAGCATAGAAAGGTGTTACTTTATAGCATAAAAGTTCAAAAAGGTGTAACTCTATAGCATAAAAGTATAAAAACATGGCACTCTTTATCTCAAGTTGATACTCTATGACATAAAAGGTGCTACTCTATGACATAAAGAAGGTGCTACTTTGTAACAAAAAATGTGTAATTCTATAAAATAAAAGTTCGAAAAGGTGCCACTCTATGACTTAAAAAGGCATTACTTCGTCAAATAAAAGTTCGATAAAGTGCTACTCTATGACTCGAGAAATTTGAGTGACATCTTTTTCATGTCATAGAGTGACACCTTTTCGAACTTTTATATTCTGAAGTAATGCCTTTTGAAGTCATAGCGTGGTACCCTTTCGAACTTTTATTTTATAGAGTGACACGTTTTTTATGTTATAGAGTAGTAACACCTTTTTTATGTCACAGAGAACACCTTTTTATGTCATAGAGTATCAGCTTGAGATAAAGAGTGCCATGTTTTTATACTTTTATGCTATAGAGTTACACCTTTTTCTGCCATAGAGTAACACCTTTGATTTTTTATGTCATAGCGCAACACCTTCTTTGTGATATAGTGTATCACCTTTCTTACGTTATAGTGTAACACCTCTTTATTTGATCGACCTTTTTTATTATACCTTTTTCGAACTTCTAGGCTGTAGAGTAACACCTTTTTATGCTATACAGTAAAACCATTTTTATGTCATAGAGTAACACCTTCTATATCATAGAGTAACACCTTCTATATCATAGAGTAACACCTTTTGAAGCCAAGTAGTCGAAATGGGCAGAGGAGAGAGACGTTCGCATGGAGGATTGGCTTCCATCCCCGTCGTAGGCTCACCATCACCACCACCACCGCCATCATCACCACTTATTATATAGGAAAAGCTTATGGGTAAGGAGGTGGCATCAGCACCATCATCGCCATTATCAGCACTTATTGTGTACGAAGAGTTTATGGGTAGAGAGACGTCACCATAAAAGGTGTTACTCTATACCATAAAAAGGTCTTGCTCGATAACATAAAAAAGCGTTACTCTATGACATAAAAAAGATATCAATTATGACATAACAAAGGTGTGACTCTATGACATTAAAAAGGTGTGACTCTATAACATAAAAAAGGTGTTACTCTATGACACAAAGTGTAAAAAGTTGTTACGCTATATATAAAAGTATAAAAAGGATGTTGGAAGTATACTTATTCAGATGATGGTAAATAACATAAAAAGATGTTACTCTATGACATAAAAGTTCAAAAAGGTGTTACTCTATAGAAATGAAGGTGTCACTCTATGACATAAAAAGATGTTACTCTATGGCATAAAAAAGGTGTTACTCTGTGACACAAAGTTTAAAAAGTTGTTACTATGTGACATAGAAGGTGCTACTCTATAATAGCAGATAAGTTCAAGGAGGTATTACTTTATAGTATTTTATTATTATTTATTTATTTATTTAACCAGAGTAAGTACAATTGAGAAGTACATATTTACATTATACAAGATGTATAATCCAGCAAAGGAAAATGTTTTCCTGTTCGCTGATCTGGTATTCTCAAAGCTAACTTAACCTAAAATTCTAGATAGAAATATAAGTTTTGTAACAAAATATAATATAACAGTGTGATAAGCTTTTTAACCTTTTCATACCGAGACCCTTTTCCCGGGAAAAAAGTGACTTTTTTTTGTATACTATAATTGTGGAGGCTTTAACTAAGATCAATCGACAGTTTTTTTTCTCCAAAAGTATCTATAAGTACTATTTTCCAAGTGGGTCCTGGAGGACCCACACAACCCATACCCGCTAATAGAATTATTTTATTAAATTCGGATAGTAACAAATTCTTAGTACGTTGTCTCATTAACAAGATCCATCACTCAAAAAAAATAAATAACAATTAACCATTTCTTTATTCTAAAATAAATTATTCAAGATCCGAATTTTCGTCAAATCCCCATTTTCATCGCCGAGCCCTTTTTTAATGTACTAAACGAAACGGAAGAAAAGAAAAAAATTTAATTTTAATGGCCAGAGGGGCTTCCCCTTGAATAAGAGAACACGACTAAATAAGTAGATTTGAAAAATTATTTAATTTCAGATTTCTACAGCATGTTGAAGAAAGTAGGTCCTACAGGACCCATACGGTACGAAAGGGTTAATATAAACATAGCTAGATTGTTCTTACTTCTATATGTTTTCTTTTATCCATTTCTTTAGTTTCATTTTTTACTATATATGCTACTAATAGTTTTTAATTCGTTAGCTAAGCGATTGAATATCATTATTGCTCTAATGAAACTGTTTTTAATGCTAATGGTTTTGAGCCTTTTAGGAATCTTAATACTTTTATTTCTTGTAGTTTTATTGGAGGTAAGATATATTAACTGTAATTCATTGTAATGATAAGCTAGTGGTTCATATGCGAAAATTTGATCTAAGTACATTGGATTTTTATAAGTGATAAATATATTTTTATTAACTATTTTTAGTAATCTGATTTTAGTCTTTTCAGCAAATTGATACAGTTCGAATATGCACCTCCCCAGGCTATCGTACCGTAGGAAATGATACTGTGGGAAAAGGCGTAATATACCATACGTAAGCAGTCTGTTGATATAATCTTCGTTATTTTATAGAAAATGAAAATGAGATATTTAGTTTTGTTGTACAAGTAACCAATGTGTTCGTTCCATCTCATGTTACTGTCAAAGAATATACCTAGATATTTGGTACTTTCTACTCTTTTGAGTTTTATACTACTTATATTGATGTTTAAGTTTTTTGGAGCACTATCGCATTGATTACCAAATTCCATATACACTGTTTTGTCAGTGTTTAACAAGAGTTTATTCAGAGCTAACCATTTAGATATTTTTCGTAAATAGTCATTCATTTTTGACTCCACCTCATGCCATGTTTTATCTGTTCAGATAACAGCAGTATCATCCGCATACGATACGATTGTGTCTTTCGTCATGTCTAATAATAAGTCGTTGATGTACAGTATAAATAGTAACGGTCCCAATATAGTACCCTGTGAGACTCCCGTTGTTACTGATTCAAATTGGCTGGTTTTGTTGTTTAATTTCACTCTTTGCTGTCTATTTGTGAGGTAACTTTTTAATAGATTATAAGCACTTCCTCTTATTCTATAATTATACAATTTATCAAGTAGGATTTGATGATGTACAATGTCAAATGCTTTAGCTAGTCTAGGAAAGTTATAGCAATAAGAGTGCTAGTGTCAAGATTATTGTATATCATATTGGATAATTGAAATAGTGAATCTTTCGTACTTCTATTTTTCCTGAAACTATATTGATTTTTTGTTAGCAGATCGCATGCATTGATAAAGTTAGTAATTCTATTGTGAATAATTTTTTCAAAAATTTTTGCAATATTTGATATTAGCGAAATAGGTATGTAATTGGTAGGGATATGTTTTTCGTTAGATTTTTGTATTGGTATGACTACAGCTATTTTTAAAGGATCAGGCCACGTTGTCTTATCAATACATAGATTACAAATGTGAACAAGTTAATCAACTATGTGAACACTTAGAGTTTTTAATGTTTTGGCGTTGATCAATTCCACCATTTTTAATGTCCATGTTGTTAATAATATTTAAGATTTCAATATGGTTTGTTGGAGTAATAAAAATACTTTTCCTGTTCATAGGTGGGAGTTTTATTTTCTCATTTCTTGGCTGCACTATGTTATCGCTTATCTTTTTGCGTATTTCGCAAAAAAATTTGTTCACGTGTTCCGCCATATTTGTTGAGTCTGTAATTTTAACGCTATTATCAATTATATAGTTAATGTTTTTGTTTCTTTTGCTATTTCTTCCAAGTTTTTGATTTAATACGTTCCACAAACTCTTTGGATTTTTCAGCTTTGCCTTTATTTGCTCTTTGTCAAATGATTCTTTGGCTTTATTTATAATTTTCCTTAGTATTCAATTAAACTTTCTATAATTCTCTCTTTTCTTTGGATTATTTGGATTACTTTTCCATAATTTGTAAAGTTTCTCTTTGGTTAGGCAAGATTTAGTTATAGTAGAGGTTATCCAATTTTTTCTTGGATACAATATATTCTTTTTACAATCTTTTTTAGAATATTCAACTTTACTTAGACATATTTTTATTTTACTAACTAGGCTATTTAGTGCAAAACTTGGCTCACTAATTAACGACAATTCTGAACAGTTAATTAATTTAGCTTCAGTCCTAAGTTTGTTATAATTTATACGATTCATTGCATGCATATCTTTTGTGGCTCTGATCTTATTTATAGACATGAATATCGGAAAATGATCATTAAGCGGAATTTTTAAAATGAAAGTTTTATAGTTAATTTTATCTAGCTTAATAAAAATATTGTCTATGCATGTTCCTGAATTGTTGTTTCTATCAGATGGTCTGGTAATATTACGAAAGCCTGGACAGTAACCATGCTAATAAAATATGCAAAAATTCTTGCTTGATTGATTCATGGTTAGAAACATCAAAGTTAAAGTCCCCTATTATGAGATTATTTTTATATTTGCTATTATTATTTATCAAGTTCTTGTTCTTGAGTATTAAGGGAAATTCCGTTTTACTAATATCGTGTGATCTATATAGGGCGGATATCATAATTTCTTTATTATTTTCAATTGCAATTTTCGTGTTAATTATTTTGAGGTTATCTATAGTTAAAACTTCTGTCCTCTCAGTTATGTAATCGCTTACGTCAATCACCAGGCCATCTGATATATTAATTTTACTGTTATTGTAGTACATATTGTATCACGGTATATTAAAATATTCGTAATGCTTCAGGTCCCATGTTTCAGTAGTCTTCGTACACAGTTTCATTAAGTCCCTTGTCCTTGTCCTTCTCATTGTCCTTTTCAAGATCAATTTCACTTATAATTTCTTGTTTGAATTGTTCTTTAGTGAATAATTTAACTTGAGCTATTAATTCTCTAGCTTCTCTGCTCAAAGTACGATATGACAAGTTTGAGGTAAGGGATATATTGGCATGGTCTTGGCAAATTATAAGTGTGTTGCTAATGAATTTTACATGACAACCGGCGTTATATTTTGTTACTATCTCCTTTGTGTGTAATACGCTTTCACAAAAAAGATACAAAACCGCTCCAACTTGTACTGTTGGATGACACTAATAGAATTTAGTAAGAGAGGCGTCGGGAGGTGGCGTCCCCCACCGGCGCCATCATGACACTAATGTTGAAAAGTATAAAAGTATAAAACGGTTGTTGGCAATATATTTATTTAGATGATGCTAAATAACATAAAAAGGTGTTAATCTATGACATAAAAGTTCAAAAAGAGGTTCCTCTATAGCAATGAAGGTGTCACTCTATGACATGAAAAAGGTGTTACACTATAATATAAAAAAGGAGTCACTCTATGACAAAAAAAGGTGTGACTCTATAACATAAAAAAGATGTAACTCTATGAAATAAAAAACATGTCATTCTATGACATTAAAAAGGTGTTACTTTATGACATAAAAAATATGTCACTCTGTGATATAAAAAAGGTGTTACTTTATGAAATAAAAATTGTGTTACACTATGACACAAAGTTTTAAATGTTTTAACTGTATGGCATAGAAGGCGTTACTCTATAACATCAAAATATCTTACTCTATAATAGGATAAAAGTTCAAAAAAATGTTACTCTATATCATAAAAGTTCAAAATGTGTCACTCTATGACATAAAAAAAGTGTTACTCTATGACACAAAGATTAAAAAGTTTTAACTGTATGGCATAGGAGGTGTTCCTCTATAACATACTAATGTGTCACTCTATAATAGAATAAAAGTTCAAAAAGGTGTTACTCTATTGCAAAGAAGTTCAGAAAGGAATTACTCTATAACACAATGTGTCTGAAGTTCTGAACGTTCATCGTGAACGAAATATCAAAAATTTCCAAATTCGGTTTTTTTGATATTATCTCCTAGAGATATGCATAAAACATGTATAAACTGTAAAATAAGTTATTTCCAAAGTGATCATCCCCCCAAATCATCCCTAAAACCACCCCGACTAGACAATACATTGCAAAAAAATTGATACCATCTGAGTTTATTAATTTACGACAAATTTTATGGCTGATAATATTTCTTCCAGATGTTGCCATAGCCTTGTAAAAAAATTGGCGATAAGAAATTCGATCCGGAACGTTTGGCTTGGGGGGGGGGGGGGGGGTGCAAAGGGACTAAAATAGCGGAAAATACTCGCAAAATACCGAGGAAAAAATCATTCTCGCGAGTTTATTAATTTAAGACAAATTTTATGGCTGATATTTGTTCCAGATGTTGTCATAGCCTTGCAAAAAAATTGGGGATATGAAATTCGATCCGGAACCTTTCGCTGCAGGGGTGCAAATGGGCTAAAATAGCCGAAAATACACGAAAAATATCGTGAAAAAATCATCTCTCGCGAGTTTATAATTTAAGACAAATTTTATAGCTGATATTGCTTCCAGATGTTGCCAAAGTCTTGTAAAAAAATTGGCGATAAGAAATTCGATCCGGAACGTGTCGCTTGGGGGGTACAAAGGGACTAAAATAGCGGGAAATACTCGCAAAACACCGAGAAAAAAATCATCTCTCGCGAGTTTATTAATTTAAGACAAATTTTATGGCTGATATTTCTTCCAGATGTTGTCATAGCCTCGCAAAAAAATTGGGGATATTAAATTCGATCCGGAACCTTTCGCTTAGGGGGTGCAAACGTGCTAAAATAGCCGAAAATATACGAAAAATAACGTGAAAAAGTCATCTCACGCGAGTTTATTAATTTAAGACAAATTTTATGGCTGATATTTCTTCCACACGTTGCCATAGCCTTGTAAAAAAATTGGCGATACGAAATTCGATCCGGAACGTTTCGCTTGGGGGGTGCAAAGGGACTAAAATAGCGGAAAATACTCGCAAAATACCGAGGAAAAAATCATCTCTCGCGAGTTTATTAATTTAAGATAAATTTTATGGCTGAAATTTCTTCCAGATGTTGCCATAGCCTTGTAAAAAAATTGGCGATAAGAAATTCGATCCGGAACGTTTGGCTTGGGGGGGGGGGGGGGTGCAAAGGGACTAAAATAGCGGAAAATATTCGCAAAATACCGAGGAAAAAATCATCTCTCGCGAGTTTATTAATTTAAGACAAATATTATGGCTGATATTTGTTCCAGATGTTGTCATAGCCTTGCAAAAAAATTGGGGATATGAAATTCGATCCGGAACCTTTCGCTGCGGGGGTGCAAAGGGGCTAAAATAGCCGAAAATACACGAAAAATAACGTGAAAAAATCATCTCGCGCGAGTTTATTAATTTAAGACAAATTTTATGGCTGATATTTCTTCCACACGTTGCCATAGCCTTGTAAAAAAATTGGCGATAAGAAATTCGATCCGGAACGTGTCGCTTGGGGGGTACAAAGGGACTAAAATAGCGGGAAATACTCGCAAAACACCGAGAAAAAAATCATCTCTCGCGAGTTTATTAATTTAAGACAAATTTTATGGCTGATATTTCTTCCAGATGTTGTCATAGCCTCGCAAAAAAATTGGGCATATTAAATTCGATCCGGAACCTTTCGCTTAGGGGGTGCAAACGTGCTAAAATAGCCGAAAATATACGAAAAATAACGTGAAAAAATCATCTCACGCGAGTTTATTAATTTAAGACAAATTTTATGGCTGATATTTCTTCCACACGTTGCCATAGCCTTGTAAAAAAATTGGCGATAAGAAATTCGATTCGGAACGTTTGGCTTGGGGGGGGGGGGGGTGCAAAGGGACTAAAATAGCGGAAAATATTCGCAAAATACCGAGGAAAAAATCATCTCTCGCGAATTTATTAATTTAAGACAAATTTTATGGCTGATATTTGTTCCAGATGTTGTCATAGCCTTGCAAAAAAATTGGGGATATGAAATTCGATCCGGAACCTTTCGCTGCGGGGGTGCAAAGGGGCTAAAATAGCCGAAAATACACGAAAAATAACGTGAAAAAATCATCTCACGAGAGTTTATTAATTTAAGACAAATTTTATGGCTGATATTTCTTCCACACGTTGCCATAGCCTTGTAAAAAAATTGGCGATAAGAAATTGGATCCGGAACGTTTCGCTTGGGGGGTGCAAAGGGACTAAAATAGCGGAAAATACTCGCAAAATAGCGAGGAAAAAATCATTCTCGCGAGTTTATTAATTTAAGACAAATTTTATGGCTGATATTTGTTCCAGATGTTGTCATAGCCTTGCAAAAAAATTGGGGATATGAAATTCGATCCGGAACCTTTCGCTGCAGGGGTGCAAATGGGCTAAAATAGCCGAAAATACACGAAAAATATCGTGAAAAAATCATCTCTCGCGAGTTTATTAATTTAAGACATATTTTATAGCTGATATTGCTTCCAGATGTTGCCAAAGCCTTGTAAAAAAATTGGCGATAAGAAATTCGATCCGGAACGTGTCGCTTGGGGGGTACAGAGGGACTAAAATAGCGGGAAATACTCGCAAAACACCGAGAAAAAAATCATCTCTCGCGAGTTTATTAATTTAAGACAAATTTTATGGCTGATATTTCTTCCAGATGTTGTCATAGCCTCGCAAAAAAATTGGGGATATTAAATTCGATCCGGAACCTTTCGCTTAGGGGGTGCAAACGTGCTAAAATAGCCGAAAATATACGAAAAATAACGTGAAAAAATCATCTCACGCGAGTTTATTAATTTAAGACAAATTTTATGGCTGATATTTCTTCCACACGTTGCCATAGCCTTGTAAAAAAATTGGCGATACGAAATTCGATCCGGAACGTTTCGCTTGGGGGGTGCAAAGGGACTAAAATAGCGGAAAATACTCGCCAAATACCGAGGAAAAAATCATCTCTCGCGAGTTTATTAATTTAAGATAAATTTTATGGCTGATATTTCTTCCAGATGTTGCCATAGCCTTGTAAAAAAATTGGCGATAAGAAATTCGATCCGGAACGTTTGGCTTGGGGGGGGGGGGTGCAAAGGGACTAAAATAGCGGAAAATATTCGCAAAATACCGAGGAAAAAATCATCTCTCGCGAGTTTATTAATTTAAGACAAATTTTATGGCTGATATTTGTTCCAGATGTTGTCATAGCCTTGCAAAAAAATTGGGGATATTAAATTCGATCCGGAACCTTTCGCTGCGGGGGTGCAAAGGGGCTAAAATAGCCGAAAATACACGAAAAATAACGTGAAAAAATCATCTCACGAGAGTTTATTAATTTAAGACAAATTTTATGGCTGATATTTCTTCCACACGTTGCCATAGCCTTGTAAAAAAATTGGCGATAAGAAATTCGATCCGGAACGTGTCGCTTGGGGGGTACAAAGGGACTAAAATAGCGGGAAATACTCGCAAAACACCGAGAAAAAAATCATCTCTCGCGAGTTTATTAATTTAAGACAAATTTTATGGCTGATATTTCTTCCAGATGTTGTCATAGCCTCGCAAAAAAATTGGGGATATTAAATTCGATCCGGAACCTTTCGCTTAGGGGGTGCAAACGTGCTAAAATAGCCGAAAATATACGAAAAATAACGTGAAAAAATCATCTCACGCGAGTTTATTAATTTAAGACAAATTTTATGGCTGATATTTCTTCCACACGTTGCCATAGCCTTGTAAAACAATTGGCGATACGAAATTCGATCCGGAACGTTTCGCTTGGGGGGTGCAAAGGGACTAAAATAGCGGAAAATACTCGCAAAATACCGAGGAAAAAATCATCTCTCGCGAGTTTATTAATTTAAGATAAATTTTATGGCTGAAATTTCTTCCAGATGTTGCCATAGCCTTGTAAAAAAATTGGCGATAAGAAATTCGATCGGAACGTTTGGCATGGGGGGGGAGGGGGGTGCAAAGGGACTAAAATAGCGGAAAATATTCGCAAAATACCGAGGAAAAAATCATCTCTCGCGAGTTTATTAATTTAAGACAAATTTTATGGCTGATATTTCTTCCAGATGTTGTCATAGCCTCGCAAAAAAATTGGGCATATTAAATTCGATCCGGAACCTTTCGCTTAGGGGGTGCAAACGTGCTAAAATAGCCGAAAATATACAAAAAATAACGTGAAAAAATCATCTCACGCGAGTTTATTAATTTAAGACAAATTTTATGGCTGATATTTCTTCCACACGTTGCCATAGCCTTGTAAAAAAATTGGCGATAAGAAATTCGATTCGGAACGTTTGGCTTGGGGGGGGGGGGGGTGCAAAGGGACTAAAATAGCGGAAAATATTCGCAAAATACCGAGGAAAAAATCATCTCTCGCGAATTTATTAATTTAAGACTAATTTTATGGCTGATATTTGTTCCAGATGTTGTCATAGCCTTGCAAAAAAATTGGGGATATGAAATTCGTTCCGGAACCTTTCGCTGCGGGGGAGCAAAGGGGCTAAAATAGCCGAAAATACACGAAAAATAACGTGAAAAAATCATCTCACGAAAGTTTATTAATTTAAGACAAATTTTATGGCTGATATTTCTTCCACACGTTGCCATAGCCTTGTAAAAAAATTGGCGATAAGAAATTGGATCCGGAACGTTTCGCTTGGGGGGTGCAAAGGGACTAAAATAGCGGAAAATACTCGCAAAATAGCGAGGAAAAAATCATTCTCGCGAGTTTATTAATTTAAGACAAATTTTATGGCTGATATTTGTTCCAGATATTGTCATAGCCTTGCAAAAAAATTGGGGATATGAAATTCGATCCGGAACCTTTCGCTGCAGGGGTGCAAATGGGCTAAAATAGCCGAAAATACACGAAAAATATCGTGAAAAAATCATCTCTCGCGAGTTTATTAATTTAAGACATATTTTATAGCTGATATTGCTTCCAGATGTTGCCAAAGCCTTGTAAAAAAATTGGCGATAAGAAATTCGATCCGGAACGTGTCGCTTGGGGGGTAAAAAGGGACTAAAATAGCGGGAAATACGCGCAAAACACCGAGAAAAAAATCATCTCTCGCGAGTTTATTAATTTAAGACAAATTTTATGGCTGATATTTCTTCCAGATGTTGTCATAGCCTCGCAAAAAAATTGGGGATATTAAATTCGATCCGGAACCTTTCGCTTAGGGGGTGCAAACGTGCTAAAATAGCCGAAAATATACGAAAAATAACGTGAAAAAATCATCTCACGCGAGTTTATTAATTTAAGACAAATTTTATGGCTGATATTTCTTCCACACGTTGCCATAGCCTTGTAAAAAAATTGGCGATACGAAATTCGATCCGGAACGGTTCGCTTGGGGGGTGCAAAGGGACTAAAATAGCGGAAAATACTCGCGAAATACCGAGGAAAAAATCATCTCTCGCGAGTTTATTAATTTAAGATAAATTTTATAGCTGATATTTCTTCCAGATGTTGCCATAGCCTTGTAAAAAAATTGGCGATAAGAAATTCGATCCGGAACGTTTGGCTTGGGGGGGGGGTGCAAAGGGACTAAAATAGCGGAAAATATTCGCAAAATACCGAGGAAAAAATCATCTCTCGCGAGTTTATTAATTTAAGACAAATTTTATGGCTGATATTTGTTCCAGATATTGTCATAGCCTTGCAAAAAAATTGGGGATATGAAATTCGATCCGGAACCTTTCGCTGCGGGGGTGCAAAGGGGCTAAAATAGCCGAAAATACACGAAAAATAACGTGAAAAAATCATCTCACGAGAGTTTATTAATTTAAGACAAATTTTATGGCTGATATTTCTTCCACACGTTGCCATAGCCTTGTAAAAAAATTGGCGATAAGAAATTCGATCCGGAACGTGTCGCTTGGGGGGTACAAAGGGACTAAAATAGCGGGAAATACTCGCAAAACACCGAGAAAAAAATCATCTCTCGCGAGTTTATTAATTTAAGACAAATTTTATGGCTGATATGTCTTCCAGATGTTGTCATAGCCTCGCAAAAAAATTGGGCATATTAAATTCGATCCGGAACCTTTCGCTTAGGGGGTGCAAACCTGCTAAAATAGCCGAAAATATACGAAAAATAACGTGAAAAAATCATCTCACGCGAGTTTATTAATTTAAGACAAATTTTATGGCTGATATTTCTTCCACACGTTGCCATAGCCTTGTAAAAAAATTGGCGATAAGAAATTCGATCCGGAACGTTTCGCTTGGGGGGTGCAAAGGGACTAAAATAGCGGAAAATACTCGCAAAATACCGAGGAAAAAATCATCTCTCGCGAGTTTATTAATTTAAGATAAATTTTATGGCTGATATTTCTTCCAGATGTTGCCATAGCCTTGTAAAAAAATTGGCGATAAGAAATTCGATCCGGAACGTTTGGCTTGGGGGGGGGGTGCAAAGGGACTAAAATAGCGGAAAATATTCGCAAAATACCGAGGAAAAAATCATCTCTCGCGAGTTTATTAATTTAAGACAAATTTTATGGCTGATATTTGTTCCAGATGTTGTCATAGCCTTGCAAAAAAATTGGGGATATGAAATTCGATCCGGAACCTTTCGCTGCGGGGGTGCAAAGGGGCTAAAATAGCCGAAAATACACGAAAAATAACGTGAAAAAATCATCTCACGAGAGTTTATTAATTTAAGACAAATTTTATGGCTGATATTTCTTCCACACGTTGCCATAGCCTTGTAAAAAAATTGGCGATAAGAAATTCGATCCGGAACGTGTCGCTTGGGGGGTACAAAGGGACCAAAATAGCGGGAAATACTCGCAAAACACCGAGAAAAAAATCATCTCTCGCGAGTTTATTAATTTAAGACAAATTTTATGGCTGATATGTCTTCCAGATGTTGTCATAGCCTCGCAAAAAAATTGGGCATATTAAATTCGATCCGGAACCTTTCGCTTAGGGGTGCAAACCTGCTAAAATAGCCGAAAATATACGAAAAATAACGTGAAAAAATCATCTCACGCGAGTTTATTAATTTAAGGCAAATTTTATGGCTGATATTTCTTCCACACGTTGCCATAGCCTTGTAAAAAAATTGGCGATAAGAAATTCGATCCGGAACGTTTCGCTTGGGGGTGCAAAGGGACTAAAATAGCGGAAAATACTCGCAAAATACCGAGGAAAAAATCATCTCTCGCGAGTTTATTAATTTAAGATAAATTTTATGGCTGATATTTCTTCCAGATGTTGCCATAGCCTTGTAAAAAAATTGGCGATAAGAAATTCGATCCGGAACGTTTGGCTTGGGGGGGGGGGTGCAAAGGGACTAAAATAGCGGAAAATATTCGCAAAATACCGAGGAAAAAATCATCTCTCGCGAGTTTATTAATTTAAGACAAATTTTATGGCTGATATTTGTTCCAGATGTTGTCATAGCCTTGCAAAAAAATTGGGGATATGAAATTCGATCCGGAACCTTTCGCTGCGGGGGTGCAAAGGGGCTAAAATAGCCGAAAATACACGAAAAATAACGTGAAAAAATCATCTCACGAGAGTTTATTAATTTAAGACAAATTTTATGGCTGATATTTCTTCCACACGTTGCCATAGCCTTGTAAAAAAATTGGCGATAAGAAATTCGATCCGGAACGTGTCGCTTGGGGGGTACAAAGGGACTAAAATTGCGGGAAATACTCGCAAAACACCGAGAGAAAAATCATCTCTCGCGAGTTTATTAATTTAAGACAAATTTTATGGCTGATATTTCTTCCAGATGTTGTCATAGCCTCGCAAAAAAATTGGGCATATTAAATTCGATCCGGAACCTTTCGCTTAGGGGGTGCAAACCTGCTAAAATAGCCGAAAATATACGAAAAATAACGTGAAAAAATCATCTCACGCGAGTTTATTAATTTAAGACAAATTTTATGGCTGATATTTCTTCCACACGTTGCCATAGCCTTGTAAAAAAATTGGCGATAAGAAATTCGATCCGGAACGTTTCGCTTGGGGGGTACAAAGGGACCAAAATAGCGGGAAATACTCGCAAAACACCGAGAAAAAAATCATCTCTCGCGAGTTTATTAATTTAAGACAAATTTTATGGCTGATATGTCTTCCAGATGTTGTCATAGCCTCGCAAAAAAATTGGGCATATTAAATTCGATCCGGAACCTTTCGCTTAGGGGGTGCAAACCTACTAAAATAGCCGAAAATATACGAAAAATAACGTGAAAAAATCATCTCACGCGAGTTTATTAATTTAAGACAAATTTTATGGCTGATATTTCTTCCACACGTTGCCATAGCCTTGTAAAAAATTGGCGATAAGAAATTCGATCCGGAACGTTTCGCTTGGGGGTGCAAAGGGACTAAAATAGCGGAAAATACTCGCAAAATACCGAGGAAAAAATCATCTCTCGCGAGTTTATTAATTTAAGATAAATTTTATGGCTGATATTTCTTCCAGATGTTGCCATAGCCTTGTAAAAAAATTGGCGATAAGAAATTCGATCCGGAACGTTTGGCTTGGGGGGGGGGGGGGGGCAAAGGGACTAAAATAGCGGAAAATATTCGCAAAATACCGAGGAAAAAATCATCTCTCGCGAGTTTATTAATTTAAGACATATTTTATAGCTGATATTGCTTCCAGATGTTGCCAAAGCCTTGTAAAAAAATTGGCGATAAGAAATTCGATCCGGAACGTGTCGCTTGGGGGGTACAAAGGGACTAAAATAGCGGGAAATACTCGCAAAACACCGAGAAAAAAATCATCTCTCGCGAGTTTATTAATTTAAGACAAATTTTATGGCTGATATTTCTTCCATATGTTGTCATAGCCTCGCAAAAAAATTGGGGATATTAAATTCGATCCGGAACCTTTCGCTTAGGGGGTGCAAACGTGCTAAAATAGCCGAAAATATACGAAAAATAACGTGAAAAAATCATCTCACGCGAGTTTATTAATTTAAGACAAATTTTATGGCTGATATTTCTTCCACACGTTGCCATAGCCTTCTAAAAAAATTGGCGATACGAAATTCGATCCGGAACGGTTCGCTTGGGGGGTGCAAAGGGACTAAAATAGCGGAAAATACTCGCGAAATACCGAGGAAAAAATCATCTCTCGCGAGTTTATTAATTTAAGATAAATTTTATAGCTGATATTTCTTCCAGATGTTGCCATAGCCTTGTAAAAAAATTGGCGATAAGAAATTCGATCCGGAACGTTTGGCTTGGGGGGGGGGGGGTGCAAAGGGACTAAAATAGCGGAAAATATTCGCAAAATACCGAGGAAAAAATCATCTCTCGCGAGTTTATTAATTTAAGACAAATTTTATGGCTGATATTTGTTCCAGATATTGTCATAGCCTTGCAAAAAAATTGGGGATATGAAATTCGATCCGGAACCTTTCGCTGCGGGGGTGCAAAGGGGCTAAAATAGCCGAAAATACACGAAAAATAACGTGAAAAAATCATCTCACGAGAGTTTATTAATTTAAGACAAATTTTATGGCTGATATTTCTTCCACACGTTGCCATAGCCTTGTAAAAAAATTGGCGATAAGAAATTCGATCCGGAACGTGTCGCTTGGGGGGTACAAAGGGACTAAAATAGCGGGAAATACTCGCAAAACACCGAGAAAAAAATCATCTCTCGCGAGTTTATTAATTTAAGACAAATTTTATGGCTGATATGTCTTCCAGATGTTGTCATAGCCTCGCAAAAAAATTGGGCATATTAAATTCGATCCGGAACCTTTCGCTTAGGGGGTGCAAACCTGCTAAAATAGCCGAAAATATACGAAAAATAACGTGAAAAAATCATCTCACGCGAGTTTATTAATTTAAGACAAATTTTATGGCTGATATTTCTTCCACACGTTGCCATAGCCTTGTAAAAAAATTGGCGATAAGAAATTCGATCCGGAACGTTTCGCTTGGGGGGTGCAAAGGGACCAAAATAGCGGGAAATACTCGCAAAACACCGAGAAAAAAATCATCTCTCGCGAGTTTATTAATTTAAGACAAATTTTATGGCTGATATGTCTTCCAGATGTTGTCATAGCCTCGCAAAAAAATTGGGCATATTAAATTCGATCCGGAACCTTTCGCTTAGGGGGTGCAAACCTGCTAAAATAGCCGAAAATATACGAAAAATAACGTGAAAAAATCATCTCACGCGAGTTTATTAATTTAAGACAAATTTTATGGCTGATATTTCTTCCACACGTTGCCATAGCCTTGTAAAAAAATTGGCGATAAGAAATTCGATCCGGAACGTTTCGCTTGGGGGGTGCAAAGGGACTAAAATAGCGGAAAATACTCGCAAAATACCGAGGAAAAAATCATCTCTCGCGAGTTTATTAATTTAAGATAAATTTTATGGCTGATATTTCTTCCAGATGTTGCCATAGCCTTGTAAAAAAATTGGCGATAAGAAATTCGATCCGGAACGTTTGGCTTGGGGGGGGGGGGGGGTGCAAAGGGACTAAAATAGCGGAAAATATTCGCAAAATACCGAGGAAAAAATCATCTCTCGCGAGTTTATTAATTTAAGACAAATTTTATGGCTGATATTTGTTCCAGATGTTGTCATAGCCTTGCAAAAAAATTGGGGATATGAAATTCGATCCGGAACCTTTCGCTGCGGGGGTGCAAAGGGGCTAAAATAGCCGAAAATACACGAAAAATAACGTGAAGAAATCATCTCTTGCGAGTTTATTAATTTAAGACAAATTTTATGGATGATATTTCTTACATACGTTGCCATAAACTTGTAAAAAAATTGGCGGTAAGAAATTCGATCCGGAACGTGTCGCTTAGGGGGTGCAAAGGGGCTAAAATAGCCGAAAATACACGAAAAATAACGTGAAGAAATCATCTCTTGCGAGTTTATTAATTTAAGACAAATTTTATGGATGATATTTCTTACATACGTTGCCATAAACTTGTAAAAAAATTGGCGGTAAGAAATTCGATCCGGAACGTGTCGCTTGGGGGGTTCAAAGGGACTATAATAGCGGAAAATACTCGCAAAAGACCGAGAAAAAAATCATCTCTCGCGAGTTTTTTAATTTAAGACAAATTTTATGTCTGATATTTTTTCCAGATGTTGCCATAGCCTTGCAAAAAAATTGGGGATATGAAATTCGATCCGGAACCTTTCGCTGCGGGGGTGCAAAGGGGCTAAAATAGCCGAAAATACACGAAAAATAACGTGAAAAAATCATCTCACGAGAGTTTATTAATTTAAGACAAATTTTATGGCTGATATTTGTTCCACACGTTGCCATAGCCTTGTAAAAAAATTGGCGATAAGAAATTGGATCCGGAACGTTTCGCTTGGGGGGTGCAAAGGGACTAAAATAGCGGAAAATACTCGCAAAATAGCGAGGAAAAAATCATTCTCGCGAGTTTATTAATTTAAGACAAATTTTATGGCTGATATTTGTTCCAGATGTTGTCATAGTCTGGCAAAAAAATTGGGGATATGAAATTCGATCCGGAACCTTTCGCTGCAGGGGTGCAAATGGGCTAAAATAGCCGAAAATACACGAAAAATATAGTGAAAAAATCATCTCTCGCGAGTTTATTAATTTAAGACATATTTTATAGCTGATATTGCTTCCAGATGTTGCCAAAGCCTTGTAAAAAAATTGGCGATAAGAAATTCGATCCGGAACGTGTCGCTTGGGGGGTACAAAGGGACTAAAATAGCGGGAAATACTCGCAAAACACCGAGAAAAAAATCATCTCTCGCGAGTTTATTAATTTAAGACAAATTTTATGGCTGATATTTCTTCCAGATGTTGTCATAGCCTCGCAAAAAAATTGGGGATATTAAATTCGATCCGGAACCTTTCGCTTAGGGGGTACGAACGTGCTAAAATAGCCGAAAATATACGAAAAATAACGTGAAAAAATCATCTCACGCGAGTTTATTAATTTAAGACAAATTTTATAGCTGATATTTCTTCCACACGTTGCCATAGCCTTGTAAAAAAATTGGCGATAAGAAATTCGATCCGGAACGTTTCGCTTGGGGAGTGCAAACAGACTAAAATAGCGGAAAATACTCGCAAAATACCGAGGAAAAAATCATCTCTCGCGAGTTTATTAATTTAAGATAAATTTTATGGCTGATATTTCTTCCAGATGTTGCCATAGCCTTGTAAAAAAATTGGCAATAAGAAATTCGATCCGGAACGTGTCGCTTGGGGGCTTCAAAGGGACTATAATAGCGGAAAATACTCGGAAAAGACCGAGAAAAAAATCATCTCTCGCGAGTTTATTAATTAAAGATAAATTTTATGGCTGATATTTCTTCCAGATGTTGTCATAGCCTCGCAAAAAAATTGGGGATATTAAATTCGATCCGGAACCTTTCGCTTAGGGGGTACGAACGTGCTAAAATAGCCGAAAATATACGAAAAATAACGTGAAAAAATCATCTCACGCGAGTTTATTAATTAAAGACAAATTTTATGGCTGATATTTCTTCCACACGTTGCCATAGCCTTGTAAAAAAATTGGCGATAAGAAATTCGATCCGGAACGTTTCGCTTGGGGAGTGCAAACAGACTAAAATAGCGGAAAATACTCGCAAAATACCGAGGAAAAAATCATCTCTCGCGAGTTTATTAATTTAAGATAAATTTTATGGCTGATATTTCTTCCTGATGTTGCCATAGCCTTGTAAAAAAATTGGCAATAAGAAATTCGATCCGGAACGTGTCGCTTGGGGGCTTCAAAGGGACTATAATAGCGGAAAATACTCGGAAAAGACCGAGAAAAAAATCATCTCTCGCGAGTTTATTAATTAAAGATAAATTTTATGGCTGATATTTCTTCCAGATGTTGTCATAGCCTCGCAAAAAAATTGGGGATATGAAATTCGATCCGGAACCTTTCGCTTAGGGGGTGCAAAGGGGCTAAAACCGCCGAAAATACACGAAAAATAACGTGAAAAAATCATCTCACGCGAGTCTATTAATTTAAGACAAATTTTATGGCAGACATATCTTCCACACGTTGCCATAGCCTTGTAAAAAAATTGGCGATAAGAAATTCGATCCGGAACGTCTCGCTTGGGGGGTGCAAAGGGACTAAAATAGCGGAAAATACTCGCAAAACACCGAGAAAAAAATCATCTCTCGCGAGTTTATTAATTTAAGACAAATTTTATGGCTGATATTTCTTCCACATGTTGCCATAGCCTCGCAAAGAAAATGGGGATATGAAATTCGATCCGGAACCTTTCAATTACGGGGTGCAAAGGGGCTAAAATAGCCGAAAATACACGAAAAATAACGTGAAGAAAGCATCTCTTGCGAGTTTATTAATTTAAGACAAATTTTATGGATGATATTTCTTACATACGTTGCCATAAACTTGTAAAAAAATTGGCGGTAAGAAATTCGATCCGGAACGTGTCGCTTGGGGGGTTCAAAGGGACTATAATAGCGGAAAATACTCGCAAAAGACCGAGAAAAAAATAATCTCTCGCGAGTTTATTAATTTAAGACAAATTTTATGGCTGATATTTTTTCCAGATGTTGCCATAGCCTTGCAAAAAAATTGGGGATATGAAATTCGATCCGGAACCTTTCGCTTAGGGGGTGCAAAGGGGCTAAAATAGCCGAAAATACACGAAAAATAACGTGAAAAAATCATCTCCCGCGAGTTTATTAATTTAAGACATATTTTATGGCTGATGTTTCTTCCAGATGTTATCATAACCTTGCAAAAAAATTGGGGATATGAAATTCGATCCGGAACCTTTCGCTTGGGGTATGCAAATGGGCTAAAATAGCGGAAAATACACAAAGAAGACTGAAAACAAATCCGATATCTTGAGTTTGTGAATTTTAGTTATTTTGATGGCTGAAAATAATTTATTGTGTTGCTATTAACTTGTGAAAAAATTGGGGAAAATATTTCATTATTCCAAACTTTGCGGGTTTTATTCGCCCCAATCAGTCAAGACCGTAAGTGAAAGTCACTGTCGACCAATTGTGGGCTCCTTTTAGACGGATTTGGCCAATCGGGAAAGGTTTTATTTCGGCTTCACATTTTCTTCATCATTCTTTTAAGGGATGAATATATTCGTAATAATAGACTAATATAAAATATATCTGAGAAAAATTATTTTTACTTTAGTATGCCAAGTCTTATTCCTTCGCTATAATACTTTATTTGTATGAAATCAATTGACAAACAAAAATAATTTTGGTTTCTCTATTTTTTCATACCTCTATTACGTTTCGGAAAATGTTCTTCAGAAAACTCTAAGCAAAATTAGTTTTTGATATACGTGTCCATAATATTCGATGTTATCAACTCTTTTGCCGACGTAAAATACGATTTCACGTACCCGATTTTCGCGTGCGTGCAATCGCGTTTGTACGTTTGCAAACGAGTCCGTAAAATCGAATGACGGGCATGCATATCCGAATAGCATATTGTGCAATATGGGCATAAAATTAGCTGAAAATTCCTTACCTGTCTGTGAAATAGCTCTACTCTCCGTGACGAATCTATTTTAGGTCCTTTTTGTATGCATGAAAGTTGTGTAGGCATAGGGAATTGCGCATTTCGAGTCATGTACTGTGCAGTTACAAATCATTGCATTTTCTGTTTTTATTTGCATAGCTTATTACAAATATATGCGCCTTTTTTATATTTATTTTAAATCGAAATGTAATTTTTTTCAATTGTTTGTATAAGTGTGTTACGTGACGGATTTTTAATTCAAGTTGAATTGAAATCTATTAAAATATGTTCACGAAAGTTCCGCAATTCAATTTTTAAAAACGTATGTTAGTGGGGCATATTTCGACATCATAATGTTGAAACATCCTTCGTTCATTCATCTTGTGTAGGAATCCGTCGCGTAGCATACCTGCATCGCGCGTTGGGTAGTGGCGTGAGGCGCGAAAAGTGCAAGCACTGTCAAAGATCACTAGAGAAAGAGAGAGAGAGAAAACCGCCCGGGCGGTCGAAAGTGCGAGACGACGTGGTTTCTGTCGTCGCAGGAAATTAGTACGTAGCGAGAATTAGAAGTGATCGGTACTCCTCAAAACTATAGTCAAGATATCCACACATATACAGATATACCTTAATAACTCAAACGCACAGTTATAAATTTATAAGTTTCAACACAAATTTTTAATTATTATTGCACCTTGTACTCGGACTTTACATTTTTCCACTTTCTCGAGGACCTCAATCACTGCACACAACCTTTATCTGCTGGACACCAAGGATAAGAGGGACACGTTGACAGCTAAACATAGAGACCAGATATATCTATTCTGTAAGCTTTGAGCATCTATCATATTTGATGTGTATGCGGGTAGTAGAGTTGTTTTCTTGCTATAAGAATATAATAATTAATTCGATTCAAATATGAAAATCATATAATTAAGATGGATTTTGAAATAAGAAAATTTTTATGATAGTTATAAAAATACATAGACGTACATTTATTCACAATTATATAAAATGTACATTATACTTTTTGTAAGGTTTATACTTACATATGTTACCAATTTTTGTCGTTGAGTAGAATTAATTTCAATAATTTCGAATAAACCTTAACTGATATAAATACCCTATGCAAAGGCGTAGTGGCCCTGGACAGAAAAGCACAATAATTAAATTATAGGTTGATAATAATAATAATAATAGATTTTATTACTTAAAATTTTAAAAGTATCAGAAGGTTAGATATATTTTTACTCGGTAACAATTGTAGGTTAAATGGAAAGACATTATTCATTGATACATACACGGTTAAGAAATGTCGCTTGATTAAATCTATGTTGATTTCTCTCTCTTTCTCTGGTGCGACTCTAGTTTGTACGATCCGAAGATGATGCATAGGTCCTTGCAATAATTAATTTACATCAATTATTTATTCATATAATTTAATTTGAATACTAATTAAGCTAAGCGCATGAATTATAAAAGATCTATTATGTTACTTGAATTATCATTAAGTTGCATTGTTAAGTTATTTATCTAAATTGGATCTTTATATACAGGGTAGCGATAATTCAAGATAAATCAGTGCATAATCTTAGATTATATTCTTGACTTGATTGTATGGTTGATAAAAATTATAATTCATCTTTGTAAATTAAAATAAGAAAGCGACAAAAGGGGGATAACCCAAGGAATATATATATATATATATATATATATATATATATATATATATATATATATATATATATATATATATATATATATATATATATACACGCATACCAATAGTGATAAACATGTGAAAAGCCCATTCATGTGAATACACACCTGTATATGCCTCTATAGAATAGTTAAAGGAGCATAGCTAATTATATAGCTATCGATTCGGATTGACATTAAACCGGAGTACATATGCATTCATATCTGATTCGGAATCCAGTCCCACGAACAATCACTCAGCCGTGGCAGACAAACATCTTACTGAAAATCTGAAGAAGCCTGGTTGCGGAATCATATAGAAATACACGTCGTTGGTTTAGTCCATGTACAGCTTGGAAACACTGTAAAAGAGGAAACCATCACAAAGTATCTTATCCTGTCGACAAGTAAAGTCAACATTCCATATATATATATATATATATATATATATATATATATATATATATATATATATATGTATAAGTGATTAGAATTAGGTGGAAATATATACAAGTAAATGCATGAAAGGGATACTTATCTGAGTCAATAAATCCTTGAAAGAACTGTACTATATACAGTCTCTCCTCCGGTGCTGTTATACATCAAGACGCGACCCTCTGACTCTCCGCCGGACGCCACTGGGTATATAGAAAAGACAGATGCATATGTGCCGTATTGATAAGGTCACTCTACAACGCAACGCTCAACATAGTATAGATTCGAGATTATTCCTACGACAATCTTAAGGGCATAAATCTAGTTGTGTATGAACATGAGATGTATAATTGTTAATAACTATTAAAGTGGAATAAGGAACAACCTATCGGGGATTTGTTAATCGGATCTATTTATAGTAGAAAGGATTATTAAAATTGAAATAAGAAAATTATATTTAAATACGGGATAATACAATTAAATTAAATTAGTTAATGATCTATATATATATTTTTAATAACATATAATCAAATATTTCTTAATAATATTATAACTAATAAACTAAATTATTGTGACTACTTATCGTTCGTGTTTCAATAAGGTATCATGAAGCCTAGTTGTTATAACCCCTTATTCCCAATAATCCTTTCAATATATATATATTTACTCAGTTAAGTTAATTATATTGAGGCGTCGCTATATCCGTGTGGGAGGATATAAGGGACAAAGGTAAAAAGAGAGTTCTCAATTTTTAACAGGAATGAAAAGAAAATATTCCTGAGGTCGGCGTCCAAAATTTTATTCTTGCCCGTGAGATCCTAACGGATTGTCACGTGACAAAGTGGTAATAACTCTTGTTATTTTACCATTGAAACTTTAAACATTATCTTTTATCATTCTAAACAAGCCATAAAGTATATAAGATATAAATTTTACACTAAGAGAACAATTTTACAAAATTACGTTGTAGGTAACGGGGAAAGAATTTTTTTCCCGCTAATCTTTGAAAAAATGGATTTTTTTCATCTTTTCCCAACTTACGCTCGGAATGCGCGATTTTCTATGCGACTTTTAGTCGTGAAAAAGAGCATGTTTCAAGCAACTGTTCAAAAAAAAACACTATTTTGGCTTTGGCGCGAACAAGTATAAGACTATGGTACCATGTAAAGTAACACCAATCCTTCTGTTAGGGGCGCCTAATGTAATTTTTTTTCTCATTTAATTTAAGTTTAGAAAATAGTTTCTTCTTATACCTAATAGCAGTTTTCGATACAAGTGCGAAAGTGTTGATTTTAGCACGAGTTTAAGGTTTGTTGCCCGAGCGAAGCAGTGGTGAAAAGCACACGAGTGTAGAATAATCTTTCGCGCGTGTATCGGTCGATATATCTATACAGGGGGAGTAAAAGCGATTTGTAAAATTTATGTAATCGCATTTTAGGCATACTGAATCGAAAAAATATGATTATGTATGTACTGATTTCTCCCATTAGATTTGTGGCCTACGAGATGCATGCGTTACAGAATTTATGGTATGTTACTTAAGCAGAGAAAATCATTTGCATCGGCGAAACATTTTCCTGTTAGTTTTTCTAAAAAAAAATGCTCGTGCATCCGATAAAGATGGAAATTTCGTGTCAATGACTGGAGATTTTTCGAAAAATACAATATTATGGAAACGAAAAATTACAATTGAAAATCAGATTTGACAATATAACGATGTTATTCTTAATATTGTATGCAACAGCAGAAACAATAAGTTCTGTCTGGTTTAAATTTCTTTGAAATCCTGAAACCTACTCATCACATAATAATGATTTTACAGTCGCTTTTATTTTAAATAATATGAAAACTCAATTTTTGCCAAATCTTAATGCGATTTTACACACGAATATCGTATATATAATATTACCACGGAAAATTGTGATTTGAAAGAAAGCAATGGAACATTTCAGATCTGAAATATCTTTAGGATTTATGAACCAATCTTTGCAGCAAAAAAACTAGTGCGATATATCTGTAATCTCTCCCACTTAACAAAATTGCTATTAAATTTGAATCTCATATTTACTGCACCTATCCATACAAAAGCTAATTTGATTATTTTTACAAATGGGTTTTCTCTCTATAACTATTAATTCCACTTTTCTCATATTATGAAGAATTTCCCTTGGCTTTAAGTACGTTAATTATTTAACCTATAACTAACATTAGTTTTAATGTACAAAAAAGAAATAAACAGAATTAGACAAATTACTCTTAAACAAAAAAATAAATTTTTACCATTAATTATAATTTCTTTTATTGAAAAGTTCATTTTAGCGTTGTGTTTACTCATCTATTAAATTACGAGCTATAAGTGGGCCCAATTGGAGCGAAGTCGGCAAATCGGGAAGAGATGGCCTGTGCCCGGCCGGCATTGGCTCGCGCCGTTCGCGCGACTTCTCTACTCTCGAACATATAGATATCTATTCATATACACACGATCAGTGCGATTTGAGTCGTGACGTAGTGGGAGAAGCGGTAGAAGGTTCGGTTGACGCAGCTCACGGGAGTCGGCGGCGCTCGAACAAAACTGTATACAGCGCGAGATCTGTTCCTGGAATCGCTGCTGAGCGTTGGGAATCGGAGAGAGTTGGCACGGCCGCACGGCCGCCGCTGGTTTGCGTGAGCCCGATGCGCTCGAACCTCGAAAGCATGTGAGAGCGTCCGCTGCAGGAGCAGGCCAGCAGGCGCGCGCAGCGCATTTTTGGGCGTAAAATACGCTCTGTTTAACTCGCTTATAGTCGTATGCGGAGTCTCTGAGAAAAAAACAAAAGACATATATCGATACACTTTTTCCTGCTCTTTCCAATAGTGTTATGTTTGTTACTCCCAAACGCTTTCTTCCGGTTGAAAATTCAAGTTCTGACTGAATTTGACTTGTCCCATTATTGTGATATGGTCATCAAGAGGTACCTAAAGTGGGACAAGATTTTCGCTATACGCATTCGAAAAATTAGGCCCGATACGTTGTGCCAATGTTGCTATTGCTTTTACACCGAAACGTTTCCTTCTGGTCGAAAATTCAAGTTGAAAGTTCAGGGTCATTTTTCTCAAAGTATATCATGTTTTTGTCTGAAAATGAATTTTATCATTCGAAAGTACATTTCTTAAACTACGAAACTCTAATTTTTTGAGTTCGAGAAATAAGGGGTTCAACAATTACAAGATTAAGGTCATGTGGAGTTCAAAATTAACCCAATTTCATTATTTAATAAATTAACTTTTCAAACATTAATTTGGCAAAACATAATTTTCACGCCCTCCTTAATATAAAAACTTTACTAAAAAATTTTTTTCGAGCGATTTGATGAGTACTCTTATGAGATATACTCGTTGAAAAATTGGACTAAAGTTACAAAAATTTACATTCCTACTTATCGATATTACAGTTTGTTTATTATTAAAAAATTTCTAAACATTTATTTGGAAAAACACAATTTTCATGCCCTTCGTATATGTCAATACTATACTCAGAATTTTTCTGAAGCGATTCTTTTAGTACTGTCATGAGATATACGCTTTGAAAAATTATGTCGGTAACACACACACATCCCTTTAAAAAGTCAGCGACGAGCAGCCGCACGCGCTCTTCGCGCTGCGCCCGAGCGAGCTCTATATGCTAATAAATGTAGTGAACTATTTCGGTTTTTCATACTGGAAAATATCATTAAACAATAAAGCCTCAAACATCATTTTTATTAGTAGGTATCAATTTTAACTTTCGATCCTGTTAATTTCTAGTTAAATTTCTAATTTTTTTTTATTTTTATTCGAATAGGTATGATACAATTGGGAAGTTCCTGATGCTGCAAATCATTTTAGATCTAACTTTCTTGTATCTGCTAATATGTAATTTGATATAGTGAAACGATGGAGTTTCAGGCACTGTTTTTGCTGAATCTAACCTTGGTTTTAGTTTATGTATTGTTTTTAAATATTCATCTTTTGATGAAAAGAAGCAAACAATATTTGCAAAATATTTTGTTACCCTCTCGTAAAGATCTTGTGGCGTTGGTATATAATTATCAGATACTTCCCCCAAACTTGTCCGCTTAACATTACTTTTTACGAAAGCACCAATTCTATTACATCCATTTTTTCCGTGAGCAATCCGATGACAATGCAACTTCAACAGAAAAATCTTCATACTGGTGAAGAAGATTCTACACGTTGTGTATATTTTTTAAACATTAACTTTTTTAACGAAATCAAAACATTTTTTAATGTAATTATTATTTCTTGGATTAGGTAAAGTGCTACGGCATTGTAAATTAAATTGTCTGAAAAAATTATCATTCTTTTGTCTTTAATTTTAGAATCCGATCTTTTATAGTAAATGACTATTGTCGTCAAACTACATTGATTATTATTATTATAGTATAATGATTGCGTCACATCTTATCCAATGAAAGCATAGATTTCTGAAAACCTTAGAGAAATCAAGAATGCTAAAAAAGTGAAATGTATGACCTATATTAATAAAAATGATGTTTGAGAACCCGCTGGGGCGCAGTGCGAAGCGGGCGCTCGCCTCTGTCTTTTTAATATTATTACTTTTGAATCCTTCATTTCTTCAACTCAAAAAATTAGCGTCTATAAGCATAAGACTTGTACTTTCCAATGGTAAAATGCATTTTGAAAAAAGAACATGATGTACTATGAGAAAAATGACTTTGAACCTACAACTTGAATTTTCAATCGGAAGAAAGCGTTTGGGAGTAACAAACATAGCACTATTGGAAAGAGCAGGAAAAAGTGTATCGATATATGTCTTTTGTTTTTTTCTCAGAGACTCCGCATACGACTATAAGCGAGTTAAACAGAGCGTATTTTACGCCCAAAAATGCGCCGCGCGCGCCTGCTGGCCTGCTCCGGCAGCGGACGCTCTCACATGTTTCCGAGGTTCGAGCGCATCGGACTCACGCAAACCAGCGGCGGCCGTGCGGCCGTGCCGACTCTCTCCGATTCCCCCCGCTGCGCAGCAATTCCAGGAACTGATCTCGCGCTGTATACAGTTTTGTTCGACCGCCGCCGACTCCCGTGAGCTGCGTCAGCCGAACCTTCTACCGCTTCCCCCACTACGTCACGACTCAAATCGCACTGATCGTGTGTATATGAATAGATATCTATATGTTCGAGGGTAGAGGAGTCGCGCGAGCGGCGCGAGCCAATGCCGGCCGGGCACAGGCCATCTCTTCCCGAGTTGCCGACTTCGCTCCAATTTTGCGCACTTATAGCTCGTAATTTAATAGATGAGTAAACACAACGCTAAAATGAACTTTTCAATAAAAGAAATTATAATTAATGGTAAAAATTTATTTTTTCGTTTAAGAGTAATTTGTCTAATAATAATTCATAATGTGAGAAAAGTGGAGTTAATAGTTATAGAGAGAAAACCCATTTGTAAAAATAATCAAATTAGCTTTTGTATGGATAGGTGCAGTAAATATGAGATTCAAATTTAATACCAATTTTGTTAAGTGGGAGAGATTACAGATATATCGCACTAGTTTTTTCGCTGCAAAGATTGGTTCATAAATCCTAAAGATATTTCAGATTTGAATTGTTCCATTGCTTACTTTCAAATCACAATTTTCCGTGGTAATATTATATATACGATATTCGTGTGTAAAATCGCATTAATTTGGCAAAAATTAAGTTTTCATATTATTTAAAATAAAAGCGACTATAAAATCATTAGTATGTGATGAGTAGGTTTCAGGATTTCAAAGAAATTTAAACCAGACAGAACTTATTGTTTCTGCTGTTGCATACAATATTAAGAATAACATCGTTATATTGTCAAATCTGATTTGCAATTGTAATTTTTCGTTTCCACAATATTGTATTTTTCGAAAAATCTTTAGTCATTGACACGAAATTTCCATCTTTATCGGATGCACGAGCATTTTTTTTTAGAAAAACTAACAGGAAAATGTTTCGCCGATGAAAATGATTTTCTCTGCTTAAGTAACATACCATAAATTCTGTAACGCATGCATCTCGTAGGCCACAAATCTAATGGGAGAAATCAGTACATACATAATCATATTTTTTCGATTCAGTATGCCTAAAATGCGATTACATAAATTTTACAAATCGCTTTTACTCCCCCTGTATAGATATATCGATCGATACACGCGCAAAAGATTATTCTACACTCGTGTGCTTTTCACCACTGCTTCGCTAGGGCAACAAACTTTAAACTCGTCTTAAAATCAACACTTTCGCACTTGTATCGAAAACTGCTATTAAGTATAAGAAGAAACTATTTTCTAAACTTAAATTAAATGAGAATAAAAATTACATTAGGCGCCCCTAACAGAAGGATTGGTGTTACTTTACATGGTACCATGGTCTTATACTTGTTCGCGCCAAATAGTGTTTTTTTTGGACTGTTGCTTGAAACATGCTCTTTTTCACGACTAAAAGTCGCATAGAAAATCGCGCATTTCAGAGTCAGGTAAGGAATTTTCAGCTCATTTTATGCCCATACTGCACAATATGCTATTTGGGTATGCTTGCCCGTCATTCGATTTTACGGACTCGTTTGCAAACGTACAAACGCGATTGCACGCACGCGAAAATCGGGTACGTGAAATCGTATTTTACGTCGGCAAAAGAGTCGATAACATCGAATATTCTAGACACGTATATGAAAAACTAATTTGCTTAGAGTTTTCTGAAGAACATTTTCCGAAACGTAGTAGAGGTATGAAAAAATAGAGAAACAAAATCATTTTTGTTTGTCAATTGATTTCATACAAATAAAGTATTATAGCGAAGGAATAAGACTTGGCATACTAAAGTACAAAATAATTTTTCTCAGATATAATTTTATTAGTCTATTATTACGAATATATTCATCCCTTAAAAGAATGATGAAGAAAATGTGAAGCCGAAATAAACCCTTCCCAATTGGCCAAATCCATCTAAAAGGAGCCCACAATTGGTCGACGGTGACTTTCACTTACGGTCTTGACTAATTGGGGCCAATAAAACCCGCAAAGTTTGGAATAATGAAATATTTTCCCCAATTTTTTCACAAGTTAATAGCAACACAATAAATTATTTTCAGCCATCAAAATAACTTAAATTCACAAACTCAAGATAGCGGATTTGTTTTCAGTCTTCTTCGTGTATTTTTCGCTATTTTAGCCCATTTGCATACCCCAAGCGAAAGGTTCCGGATCGATTTTCATATCGGCAATTTTATTTCAAAGCTATGGCAACATCTGGAAGTAATTTCAGTCATAAAATTTGTCTTAAATTAATAAACTAACAAGAAATTATTTTTTTTTCCTGTTTACCATGTATTTTTAGACTTTTTAGCACCTTTGTACCGCCCAATATCGCCAATTTTTTTACAAGGCCATGGCAGCCACCTAAAGTAATTTCATCCATAAAATTTGTCTTAAATTAATAAACTCACGAGAACTGATTTTTTCTCGATATTTTTTGTGTATTTTCCGCTATTTTAGCCGCTTTGCACCCCGCAAGCGTAAGGTTCCGGATCGATTTTCATATCGATAATTTTTTTTACAAAGATATGGCGATATCTTGAAGCAATTTCAGCCATAAAATTTGTCCTAAATTAATAAACTCGCGAGAGACAATTTTTTCCTCGGTATTTTGCGAGTAATTTCCGCTATATTAGTCCCTTTGCACCCCCCAAGCGACACGTTCCAGATCGAATTTCTTATTGCCAATGTTTTACAAGGCTATGGCAACGTGTGGAAGAAATATCAGCCATAAAATTTGTCTTAAATTAATAAACTCGCGTGAGATGATTTTTTCACGATATCTTTCGTGTATTTTCGGCTATTTTAGCCCCTTTGCACCCCCTAAGTGAAAGGTTCCGGTTCGAATTTCATATCCCCAATTTTTTTGCAAGGCTATGGCAACATCTGGAAGAAATACCAGCCATAAAATTTGTCTTAAATTAATAAACTCGCGTAAGATGATTTTTTCCTTGGTATTTTGCGAGTATTTTCCGCTATTTTAGTCCCTTTGCACCCCCAAGTGAGACATTCCGGATCGAATTTCTTATAGCCAATTTCTTTACAAGGCTATGGCAACGTGTGTAAGAAATATCAGCCATAAAATTTGTCTTAAATTAATAAACTCGCGTGAGATGATTTTTTCACGATATCTTTCGTGTATTTTCGGCTATTTTAGCCCCTTTGCACCCCCTAAGTGAAAGGTTCCGGTTCGAATTTCATATCCCCAATTTTTTTGCAAGGCTATGGCAACATCTGGAAGAAATACCAGCCATAAAATTTGTCTTAAATTAATAAACTCGCGTAAGATGATTTTTTCCTTGGTATTTTTCGTGTATTTTCGGCTATTTTGGCCCCTTTGCACCCCCTAAGCGAAAGGTTCCGGATCGAATTTCATATCCCCATTTTTTTGGAACGCTATGGCCACATCTGGAAGAAATACCAGCCATAAAATTTTTCTTAAATTAATAAACTCGCGAGAGATGATTTTTTTCTCGGTGTTTTGCGAGTAGATTCCGCTATTTTAGTCCCTCTGCACCCCACAAGCAACACGTTCCGGATTGAATTTCTTATCGCCAATTTTTTTACAAGGCTATGGCAACGTGTGTAAGAAATATCAGCCATAAAATTTGTCTTAAATTAATAAACTCGTGAGAGATGATTTTTTCACGTTATTTTTCGTGTATATTCGGCGGTTTTAGCCCCTTTGCACCCCCTAAGCGAAAGGTTCCGGATCGAATTTCTTATCGCTAATTTTTTTATATGGCTATGGCAACATTTGGAAGAAATATCAGCCATAAAATTTGTCTTAAATTAATAAACTCGCGAGAGATGATTTTTTCCTCGGTATTTTGCGAGTATTTTCCGCTATTTTAGTCCCTTTGCACCCCCCAAGCGACACGTTCCGGATCGAATTGCTTATAGCCAATTTTTTTACAAGGCTATGGCAACATCTGGAAGAAATGTCTGCCATAAAATTTGTCTTAAATTAATAAACTCGCGAGAGATGATTTTTTCACGTTATTTTTCGTATATTTTAGGCTATTTTAGCCCCTTTGCACCCCCTAAGCGAATGGTTCCGGATCGAATTTCATATCCCCAATTTTTTTGCTAGGCTATGACAACATCTGGAAGAAATATCAACCATAAAATTTGTCTTAAATTAATAAACTCGCGAGAGATGATTTTTTTCTCCGTGATTTGCCAGTATTTTCCGCTATTTTAGTCCCTTTGCACCCCCCCAAGCGACACGTTCCGGATCGAATTTCTTATCGCCAATTTTTTTACAAGGCTATGGCAACATCTGGAAGAAATGTCTGCCATAAAATTTGTCTTAAATTAATAAACTCGCGGGAGATGATTTTTTCACGTTATTTTTCGTGTATTTTCGGCTATTTTAGCCCCTTTGCACCCCCTAAGCGAAAGGTTCCGGATCGAATTTGATATCCCCAATTTTTTGCAAGGCTATGGCAACATCTGGAAGAAATATCTGCCATAAAATTTGTCTTAAATTAATAAACTCGCGAGAGATGATTTTTTCACGTTATTTTTCGTGTATTTTCGGCTATTTTGGCCCCTTTGCACCCCCTAAGCGAATGGTTCCGGATCGAATTTCATATCCCCAATTTTTTTGCAAGGCTATGGCAACATCTGGAAGAAATAGCAGCCATAAAATTTGTCTTAAATTAATAAACTCAGATGGTATCAATTTTGTTGTAATGTATTGTCTAGTCGGGGTGGTTTTGGGATGATTTGGGGGGATGATCACTTTGGACAAAAATTGCTGAATCTATGGATACAGCTGATGATATGGAAACTTATGAAATCAAATTATTTAATATGCGCCATGACCATAATAAAATAGCTAGCTCCAATAATCGTAAATTTGCAAAACTAGTCAAAAAATATGTAACGAAATTAAATCGAAATTCTAGGAGATATTCTCGATAATATTTATGGTGTTTACAAGCGAGTAAATTTACTTATGATCGGAAATTCTCCAATAAAGTTTCAAGGCGACTTTGTCCAGATAAACGAACGAAACCATCGTTTGTCCGTAGGAATACTGCAACTACTATTCAAAAAACTTCCGGAAGAAAGTCATATCAATTCAGATGATTTGGATAATTATCGTATGATTATTGAAGTTTCGAGCGCTTAGAAAAAGCACTATTGCGTCAATGAGTCGATTCGAAATCTAAAAAGTAACAAATTTTATAATTTTATTGCTCCAATGTTCGAAAAGTCGTCTGTAAAAAGTATCTCGCCATTTTCTCGAGCAGATAATGTTAACGAAGTAGCAAACAGAAGAGAGAAAAGTGAAAGGTTTGAGCAAACTAATCCAATGGCAGCGAAAAAGATACTTGAACCAATAGCCAAGCCTTTAGAATACTCTAATGGAGCTCATAACTGTTGATACACGAGTTAACACGCATCTTCAAACTTCTAATGAGACCTACAATTATTATGAAGCTGATCATTCTAGTCAAGTGCATCAGATTTCTCAACCAATCAATATTTACCTAGAAGAATTCGTGATAAAAAGAATTATAACTTTATTAATTGGAGATATCAACGTGAAAGTAAAAAGAGACAGTGGACTAGTGATGATGAAGAGGAAGAAGTTATTCCCAAAATCACGCGAGTAGATGTTACAACTGCATAAGAACTCGACGTCTGGGATGATTCTAACAAATTAGTTGATCGCTTACAAGTACTCGTTACTGAGCAAAACATGGGAATAAAAACTAACTATGGTGAAATCCGTTTTATTCTTAGTGAACTTCGCAATGCTAGTATCATAAATTAATCTTTCAAAGTTATATTGTACTAGATTATCTAAAAACTGAGGTATTGGCTAAGCCAAATGTCAATTTTCCATAAAATTATTTTGGTAAACAAAGATTTTCAAGTTATAAATACCCTGTCACTTTTTTTTTCTATTTCTCGCCATGCTCTGTTGACAAATGAAGAGCCTGGAATTACCGATTATTTAAGGTGAATGACATAAAGGATTCAGAGTCGCGGAAAAACTGCAGTGACTGCCGAGCGCATGTAGGTATCGCGAACTCAGATTTTCAACTGCGTAGCACTCCACGTTTTGCGTACATAAGTTATACATTTAAGCCCTAATCTGAACAGTGTAAAAAGTGGGTGTCCGGGACATTAAAGTAAAAATTCCTTTTTCAACCACCTCATTCATTTCAATTCTAAAACGTTAACGATAAAAAGTCATCTGAAAAACTACGTATCTTTCTTTCTTTGAATAATGTTTATACTTCTAGTACGTTTATAAACATTCAACTATTATTCAAGATACGAATATTGAGTGCCTCGCTAAATTTTAAGTATGTAGGGTGTCTATAATTGAGTAGTATTTATTTTACGGATAGCATTGCCATTTACTACAATAAATTTGAGCATTTATTATTTTATAAGACTTACTACATGTATAAACTGTTTATGATAGGATAATATAAATGAGTCGCTAAATACATTTTATACACTGAATAGAGGTGGTTCAATGATGTTTTTTTTTTTACTATAATTCTGCGGACAAAAAAGCATTATTTTTAGTATTTGTAGAATGTTGAAAACTTACTAAAATCTAATATCGACTAGCATAACCTCAAATTATCCTATTGCCGGCTGTTTGTCTCACTTTGCTAAAAAATCCTGTCCCACTAAAGGGACCAACTACGTATTTTTTTTTATTTGTGTAATATGTTAGTAAAATTGTTTGTGAAATCAAATAAATAAACTATAGAATTTGTAGCTAATGGCCGTACTACCAAGGTGTTTTTTTATAAGTGAAACAATTAATTACAACGTTTCGGACATTTTATTACGTCCCTCTTCAGGTTCTAAATACAACGAATATACAATTATTGTTTACAATTCCACAATAACTTAATTTCGCATTAATAAATAATACTTACATTTAAAACGTATTGTCAAAAATTCTTTTACGGAAAGTGATCCGTTCGTCACTGCTTAGAATTCAGATTTTTCGTCGTATTTATACAGATATTACGCATATATGTGTGTGTGTATAAGAAGCGCGTACAATGGTGGGGATGCAGTAGACGATTTTCGAAGCGACACAGCGGGTGTGATATCAGGAGAGTATGTCTAAGTAGAGGGGGGACCCCAACCAATGTTACAATGTTCTCGACCTCGAGCAATCCTACGACAACGTGGGCGGGCGTGGTAACTCTACCTCAGCATGCTCTCCTGTTCTCCTTCACTTGCTGCTTTCAGTATCTTACTCTTATAAGCACATAAATTGACAATTATTTATTAGAGTGGTATATTCTTTCGGTAAACTATTGATTTCGAATTGTTTATTTATATATCTTGATTGTGTGTGTATGAATACAGCTTCCGAAAATAATCTTTTTCCTCTATTAATTTCTGTATCTAGAATTTGTACATTATTGAAATCTATTTTATGATTATTGTTTTTTGCGTGTAGATATAATGACGAATTATCATCTTTCCTAGTGTATTTTTTAGAGTGTTCATTATTTCGTACATTTAAACGTCTACCTGTCTGGCCAACGTACGAAGCCTCACAATCTTCGCAATTAATTTTATAAACAACATTCGCTTTATCACAGATTTTAGTATTATCTTTACCTAATTTAATAATATTATTGAGTTTATTCTTAGTACTATATATGATATTTGTATTGTGTTGTTTAAACAAAATGTTAATGGATCTTTCTAATTCTTTAATATGGAAGTGTAATAAACATTTTTTTATTTTTCTCATTGCATCTATTGTTATTACTATTTCTTAATTTATTTAGATGTTTTTTTATATGAAATTCTGATAATTCAGGTGGATAATTATTCTGTTTTAAAAGTTCCTTGATAAAATTTATATTTTTATTGTGAAAAGAGTTGTGTGATAATTTAAATGCTCGGTCAACTAAACTATAAATAATGGCAATTTTATTACAAAGAGGATGTTGAGATAAATAATTTAAATATCTTCCGGAAAAAGTTTGTTTATGGTACCAATCTGTGATAATGCGTTGTTGATTATTAACAATAATTTTGATGTCAAGAAAACTAATACAGTTATTAAGTGGTAGTTCAACAGTGAACTGTAAATTTTGGTCACAGGAATTAAACGTGTTTACAGTATGATCAATCGTGTCTTTTTGTATACATAAAATAATATCGTCAACGTAACGGAAATAAAACAAAGGTTTCGTATTAAGATTATTTAACGCTTGAATTTCCTTGAATTTTCTTGAAACTTGGAGAGAAATTTAATTTTAATAACCGTTTTGACAACACACTAACATTGCAATATATAAAGAATTTTGAGATGTTCATAAATAATAATGATAATGATGAAACTGTTAAAACACTAAGGGGTACTTTTCTCAACCTATTAAAAAGACACTACAACAAAGAATTATCAAATGAAAACCATTTTGATAAACAGTTCAAAACAGATTTAACGAAAACAAAAGAATTTATAAAGCGAAATTCACAGTTACTTATCACTAGAGCTGATAAGGGAAATGCTACCGTTATAATTAAAAAATCTTATTATATAGAAAAAACTGAAAGCTTTTTCAAGATAACAAGTATTATAAATTAGTCAAAACAAATCCTTTATCTGGTTTAGAAAGAAGAACTTACGAATTAATCAAATGGTTAAATAAGATTGACTTCTCGTGTACGGGAAAAAAGTTTGATTCTATTTTACAAAAGTCCAATATTGCAAAAGCATATGGATTGATAAAAATTCATAAGAATGGCTTTCCCATAAGACCGATAATCTCGGCTATTAACTCACCGCTTTACAACATCTCTAAATTCTTTACGAAGTTCTTATCAAACAATCTAAAACAACCAAATTCACATGTAGATAATAGTTTTAAACTAAGAGAACAAATAGATAATTTCCAAATCCCATCTGAGATTGTAATAATTAGCCTTGATGTAGTAAGTCTTTTCACCAATATTCCTGATTATTTAGTTTATAAAGCAATAGAAAAAAGATGGACACAGATATATAATAAAATTAATAAGAATTGCACAGAGTTTTTACATATAATAAAATACATACTTAATAATAATTTTTTTCAATTTAATGGAAAATTCTACCAACAAATTTTCGGTTCAGCTATGGGTAATCCCATTAGCCCCATCTCGGCAGACATTGTCATGGAAGATTTGGAAATTCAAGCGTTAAATAATCTTAATACGAAACCTTTGTTTTATTTCCGTTACGTTGACGATATTATTTTATGTATACAAAAAGACACGATTGATCATACTGTAAACACGTTTAATTCCTATGACCAAAATTTACAGTTCACTGTTGAACTACCACTTAATAACTGTATTAGTTTTCTTGACATCAAAATTATTGTTAATAATCAACAACGCATTATCACAGATTGGTACCATAAACAAACTTTTTCCGGAAGATATTTAAATTATTTATCTCAACATCCTCTTTGTAATAAAATTGCCATTATTTATAGTTTAGTTGACCGAGCATTTAAATTATCACACAACTCTTTTCACAATAAAAATATAAATTTTATCAAGGAACTTTTAAAACAGAATAATTATCCACCTGAATTATCAGAATTTCATATAAAAAGACGTCTAAATAAATTAAGAAATAGTAATAACAATAGATGCAATGAGAAAAATAAAAAAATGTTTATTACACTTCCATATGTTAAAGAATTAGAAAGATCCATTAACATTTTGTTTAAACAACACAATACAAATATCATATATAGTACTAAGAATAAACTCAATAATATTATTAAATTAGGTAAAGATAATACTAAAATCTGTGATAAAGCGAATGTTGTTTATAAAATTAATTGCGAAGATTGTGAGGCTTCGTACGTTGGCCAGACAGGTAGACGTTTAAATGTACGAATTAATAAACACTCTAAAAAATACACTAGGAAAGACGATAATTCATCATTATATCTACACGCAAAAAACAATAATCATAAAATAGATTTCAATAATGTACAAATTCTAGATACAGAAATTAATAGACGAAAAAGATTATTTTCGAAAGCTGTATTCATACACACACAATCAAGATATATGAATAAACAATTCGAAATCAATAGTTTACCGAAAGAATATACCACTCTAACAAATAATTGTTAATTTATGTGCTTATAAGAGTAAGATACTGAAAGCAGCAAGTGAGGGAGAACAGGAGAGCATGCTGAGGTAGAGTTACCACGCACGCCCACGTTGTCGTAGGATTGCTCGAGGTCGAGAACATTGTAACAATGGTTGGGGTCCCCCCTCTACTTAGACATACTCTCCTGATATCACACCCGCTGTGTCGCTTCGAAAATCGTCTACTGCATCCCCACCATTGCGCGCGCCTCTTATACACACACACATATATGCGTAACATCTGTATAAATACGACGAAAAATTTGAATTGTAAGCAGTGACGAACGGATCATTTTCCGTAAAAGAATTTTTGACAATACGTTTTAAATGTAAGTATTATTTATTAATGCGAAATTAAGTTATTGTGGAATTGTAAAAAATAATTGTATATTCGTTGTATTTAGAACCTGAAGAGGGACGTAATAAAATGTCCGAAACGTTGTAATTAATTGTTTCACTTATAAAAAACACCTTGGTAGTACGGCCATTAGCTACACATTCTATAACTATACCAAAACCTACCATTGGCTACATTTAACCAAATAAATAAACTATTTGGTGCAATTTTAATTTCACTTTGAGAATATTTAAAACACTATAAATAAATCATATGTGACCTGCATTGTTTGCATTCAAACATAGGTATTATTTTTCAAAAGAGAGAGAACTAACTGAAATCAAGTGCACTCTATATATTATAACGAGGTGTGATACAGCGCTAGCCGGCGCAAGAGTAGGTCCCTGTGTTACCGGCACCTGCGGTTAGCACACCAGATAGAGGGCCATGGAGCAGTGCGTTGGTAGTCTCGCGGTAGAGATACTCCCCTCCGGTCCGGACGGCTCGGGTTCGATTCCCGATGCCGGCGCGTATTTTTTACTCTTCTCCTCCGTATTCACCCCGTTACATATTTTAATACATTACATTTCTTTTCTAACTATTAACAATGTATTAATTTAAACTTCTGTGAATGCTAAGATGCAAAAAATGTTGGAGTAATCGTAAGAGAATATCAGGATTATTTGTATAATACAAAATTTCAAGGCCTCAAACTATTTTCTATTTTGTGAGTTAAATATTTTAAATTTTCGCGCCTAACCACATCAATCAAGTCATGCGGTCCATTCGTAACATCTATAATTGCCATGCTGGTGCCAGCCCATTTTTTATAATTTTCCCATGAATTTACACTGTCTGTATATGAGACTGTCAAGTTCGGAACTGCTATTTGGATAATACTTTGAAAATAGGGCATATGGGAGCGTCCAGCAGAAACGGGCCCCCGAGCGCGCGCGGTGCCTTTTTTCGCGTAAAAGGCGCTCTGTTTAACTCGTTCATAATCGTATGCTGCGTCTTTGAAAAAAAAACCAAGGACCCATATCGATAGATTTTTCCCTGCTCTTTCCAATGGTGCCATTGTTTTTATTGCGAAACGCTTTCTTCCGGACGAAAACTCGAGTTGAATATTGAAAGCCATTTTTCTCAAAGTATATCATGTTTTTTTTTTCAAAATAAACTACACCATTGGAAAGTACAACTCTTAAGCTTCAAAACCCTATCTTGGAGAAGTTGGAGAAATAAAGGGTTTAAAAGTAACAACATGAAAAAGACAGCGCCGAGGGTCCGCGCGAGCCCCTCGCGCCCGTGCGGTCGGCACGTTTAAGTGCACGCTCTATTCAATTCGCTAATAATCGTGTACCAAGTCTCTGAAAAAAGAACTAAGGACATATATCGATAGCTTTTTTCCTGCTCTTCCCAATGGTGCTATTATTTTTGTGGGAAGAGGTAATATTGTTATGCCAGATTAAACAATCTATAAGGTTATTTTAAATTTCTGTTTCACTGCTTTCAGTGCGTTCATGGATATTTTTATGTTTAAGTTCATTGTAATATTATACTAACTGTTACAACTAGATCCACAAAATTATGTCCACGCATTGGCATTATAAGTTATAAAACATTTTATATTTACAAAAAAGAAAGGGCGAAATAGCACATCGCGTGTATTAATCCGCCCTTGAGCATAGCGTAAAAAGTACGGGCAGCCGCTGTCTTTTTGATCTTACTATTTTTGAACTTTTCATGTTTCAACTTAAAAATATAATATTTTATAGTTTAAGACTTGTACTTTTGAAGAATATAATTCATTTTGAAGAAAAGACTGATATTTTATTGAAAAAATAGAGTTTAAACATTCAAATGGAATTTTCAACTAGAAGGAAGCATTTCGGAATAAAAATAATAGCCCCATTGGAAAGAGCAGGGAAAAATCTATCGATATATGTCCTTAGTTCTTTTTTCAGAGACTTGGTACACGATTATTAGCGAATTGAATAGAGCGTGCACTTAAACGTGCTGTACGCACGGGCGCGAGGGGCTCGCGCGGACCCTCGGCGCTGTCTTTTTCATGTTGTTACTTTTAAACCCTTTATTTCTCCAACTTCTCCAAGATCGGGTTTTGAAGCTTAAGAGTTGTACTTTCCAATGGTGTAGTTTATTTCGAAAAAAAAAACATGATATACTTTGAGAAAAATGGCTTTCAATATTCAACTCGAGTTTTCGTCCGGAAGAACGCGTTTCGCAATAAAAACAATAGCGCAATTGGAAAGAGCAGAAAAAAATCTATCGATATAGGTTCTTGGTTTTTTTTTTCAAAGACACAGCATACGATTATGAGCGAGTTAAACAGAGCGCCTTTTACGCGAAAAAAGGCACCGCGCGCGCTCGGTGGCCCGTTTCTGCTGGACGCTCCCATATGCATAAGTTTAGATAAGTATTGAACAAGCACCAAAATTTTAAGGTAACCTGTTCAAGGCCTGCCGTACGCATCATGATAGGGTCGGGGCGTTTTATCTAACTTTGAGAGGTACATTTGAATGCTCGTGATCTGATATTTTCACATGCTATCCATTGAAAGAATTTTCGAAAACAGGTGGCGGAGGTAGAACTTTTGGTTTTTTGCCTATAACTCGAGAAGGAGCACTCGGATCGAACAACAAACAAAATTTTGGGGTTCTAACTGGAGGGGGGACATACTTTTCATACACTATCCGACGACGTTGACAGAATTTTTGTAAACCGGTGGTGGGGGTATAAATTTTGGTTTTTCGCCTATATCTCAAGAAGGAGCGCTGGGATCGGAAAACGGACGAAATTTTGGGGATTCAATTGGAGGGGGACATACTTTTCACACACTATCCGACCACATGTACAGAATTTCTAAAAACCGGTGGTAGGTGTAGAAATTTTGGTTTTTCGCTTATATATTGAGAAGAAGTCAATAGTAACATAAACCATTATTTCTCTTTATATAGTCTAATATTTAAATAAGTGTGTGTAATAAAAGGTGTGAACGCACATAAATAACACAGTATATGTAAGTAGGTGGGGCACAGCCGACTAATAGAGTTCGAGAACGGGAAGAGGTATAAGGCAAACACGTCTTCGAATACGAGGGATAGTGTACGGCACATAGCTTTACTAATCGTATGCTCCTAGAACCTGCTCGTCTACAATACTCAGTTATTCTAATTCTAAGAGGACAAAAATTCGACATTATTAATCAAAAACTGTATTCCTTTGGTAATTTTGTAATTTCGAATTGTTTATTCATAAAATTTTTTTGCGTATGTATACATATATCTTCTGTGAACAATCATTTACCACTGTTGAATTCTGTATCTAAAATTTTTACGTCTTGAAAATTTGTATTATGTGAGTACTCTGTTTTATGAATGAATAATGAAGAATTTTTATCCCCATCACAGTATTTTTTATGATGTTCTTTTATTCTAACGCCTAGACGTCTACATGTCTGTCCTACGTAGGACGCATTACAATTTTCACAATTAATTTTACAAATAACATTAGACTTATTGCATTTTTTATTCTTATCCTTACCTAATATTATAACATTATTCAATTTATTATTCATGCTAAATACTACATTTGTGTCAAGGCGTTTAAAAAAATTTGTTGTGAAGCCTTCTAATTCTCGAAATTCTAATCCGTCGAAACGTCGACGGATAAAAAGAAAAATGGTGTTGTTTTATTAATTACCTTTTAATTAATAACACCGGAGTGGTAGTAAATTTGGCCATTAGCTGAAGATGTGGGATATTAGAAGAAATCTACCATTAGCTGCATTATACAAAAAAAGGTGTTAGAAGTTTGAGTCTCATGCTTTTAGAGAATGTTTGTGTGTGTGTGCGTGCGTGTGTGTGGTGTGCGTGCGTGCGTGCGTGTGTGTGTGTATGTGCGCGTGTGCGTGCGTGCGTGCGTGCGTGTGTGTGTGTGTGTGTGTGTGCCGCTTTTTCACCGGATCTACGCGTTCGATTTTAATGGGACAGGTCTCATTTTGTTTGTTTTTTTATTCTGAATTTAGGAAAAACATAATTTTGTACGATTCACTGATCCGCTTTTATTTCAAGTCGAATTTTTGATTTTCGAAAAATTTATTTTTGAATTTGTTTAATGATTGGATTCAAAATTTAGAATCGGATGGGTATAGTTCGAAAGAGCATAAAAAAACCTATATTTTCAAAACAAAAAAAAATTATAGCTATCACGGTTCTTTTGTTATTAATGAAAAGGTCTTTTGATTAAGCTCATAACTCTAAAACTGAATGTTCAAGTTTTTTGAGAAAAATCATGATAATGGAGAATGTAAATAGCTATAATCTGTAAAAATTTGAATCCATTCTGTCTGAGACACGATGAATTCAAATTTTCACAGATTATAACTATTGATATTCTGCATTATCAAGATTTTTTGTAAAGAAATGTTATATTTTCTTATATGTTATTGAATTTTTGTAAATAAAAAAAATGAAAACTTGAAATTTATTGTAATACATCTTAAAGAATGACATAAAAGACATAAATAGCATGCATAATAAAAAAATTGGAAAGCTTATTTATAGAATAAATGATAAAAAGTAAACTCGAAAAATTTCACTTTTCATCACATTTTTTTATGCTTTATACAGGTAAAAAAAATAAAAACTACAGGAATTGACGTATTTTTGTCCCTAGAGTAAGAATATACCAATGTTTTGATGTTTAAAATTGTCAGAAGTGACTAAAAATTTAAAAAAGTGAAAAAAACGTCAATTTTTCATTTTTAACAACTTTTGAACTTTTCTTGACATCAGGGGGCTTCCTAATTTGAAAATCTGGCTTGAGGGATGAGTGAGAAATTACTTCAAGAGTATTTTGCAAAAAAAAAATTTCAAATCCGTTTAATGGTTCGTCCTAAAAGGTAATTTGTCCGCGCGCCGTATGTTTTAGACCACTGTGGGCCGCCCGCCGGCCGTCGCACAGTGGTCTCAAATCCACCTTTACTGATATTTTGCCCGCTTCAAGCGAATTTTTCACTGTTCAAAGTGATTCAAGCGGGATATTAAAGCTTTTATAATTTAAAATTAGAAGCCGCTACACACAAGGGTGGCAACCGGCCCTATTTATCGTTAAACAACGCCTAAACTTATATAGAAATTTTTACATATTAGAAAGTAAGTATTTTTACATTTTACAAAGTATCTCCTGTAACCGAAAACACTAATTATGAATATACATTTATATTATATACATATATAATATATATTTATATTATATATGTGTGTTTGTGTGTGTGTGTGAGTGTATTCATAATTAATGTTTTCGGTTACAGGAGATACTTTCGAAAATATAAAAATTTCGATATAAGTTTAGGGGTTGTTTAATAATAAATAGGGGTGGTCACCACCCTTGTGTGCAGTGGCTTTTAATTCTATATTATAAAAGCTTTAATATCCCGCTTGAATCACTTTGATCCGTGAAAAATTCGCTTGAAGCGGGCAAAATACCAGTAAAAGTGGATTTGGTACCACTGTGCATCGCTGCCTGCTTGCAATTCGCCGCCGACCGTTAGCCGTTCGCTTCCCGCGGCCCGGTCGTCGCTCCCCAGGACAAGGCCTGACGCATGATGTAGACGCACACGTGCATTCACGGCTGGCCGAGAGTTATGGGCAAGACCTGATGTATGGGTTATTTTAACCTATACAATTGAGCCAGAATCGGTATGCCGGTTCTGGCTCAAGCAGGTCTTGGCCCGTGGGGTGAGCCAAAGGTGTATGCCGGTTCTGGTTCAAACAAGTCAGGACCTGTTATGGGTTAATGGCGCCCCGTACAATTGCGGGTGATCAAAAAACCCTATGCTCCTTCCGGACCAACAGGTCACGACCTGTTATGGGTTAATGGCGCGCCGTGCAACTGCGGGTGATCCAAAAACCCTACGCCACTTCGGGACCAACAGGTCACGATCTGAAGTGGTCGGGAAGCGGCATAGCCTATCTACTCTCGCTCGAAACGGTTGCGCTCGAAGTTAATCTGCGCGAAACACTCGCGCGAGAGGCGAGTCCGCACAGAACGCTCACGCGCGAAGTGAGTTAACGTGAAACGTTCGCTCACTAGGACAGCACAAGCACCAGAGAGAAGCGCTCGCGCGCGAGTAGAGCTCGAACGAAACGAGAGGAGCCTGAGGGGACCGCTTGTGCGCGAGGGTAGCCCCCGCGGTCCGCTCACGCACGAGCAGAACCCTAGCGGTCCACTGGTACGCAAGGGGAATGCGATCGTTCCACCCGTATAAGTGGGGAACGCAAGTGGTACGTTCAAACGCAAGGTGAATGCTTGTACGTCAGGGGAACGCTCGTACGTTAGAGCGAGAGAGACACAGAGAGAGAGAGAGAGAGAGAGAGAGAGAGAGAGAGAGAGAGAGAGAGAGAGAGAGAGAGAGAGAGAGAGAGAGAGAGAGAGAGAGAGAGAGAGAGAGAGAGAGAGAGAGAGAGAGAGAGAGAGAGAGAGAGAGAGAGAGAGAGAGAGAGAGAAGAGAGAGAGAGAGAGAGAGAGAGAGAGAGAGAGAGAGAGAGAGAGAGAGAGAGAGAGAGAGAGAGAGAGAGAGAGAGAGAGAGAGAGAGAGAGAGAGAGAGAGAGAGAGAGAGAGAGAGAGAGAGAGAGAGAGAGAGAGAGAGAGAGAGAGAGAGAGAGAGAGAGAGAGAGAGAGAGAGAGAGAGAGAGAGAGAGAGAGAGAGAGAGAGAGAGAGAGAGAGAGAGAGAGTCTTTTATTCGCCGCAACGGCGAAATTGTAAAATACAATAAAAACACTAAATTAATACTGACAAAGGCACGCAATACAAATAATTAAAATATTGGATATACAAACAAGTTACCGCCATTTTCAAGAGATGGCTCCACCAACAAGATTAATTTGAAATCGTTAGATGTAAAATGTCACATAGAAAGTTTCGGCACCTGGGAACAACATAACCTTAAAATACTATTGACTTTGTATTGGCAGTATTCATTTTTTTTTTGTTCGAAAATGTCGAGTTTTGTACCGAATAAGCGTCATTTGCGGGAAGTTTTGATTTATTTATTTCATTTAAATAAATCTGCTGCTGAGGCGCATCGGTCGCTTGTAGAAGTTTACGGTGATGCTGCTTTAAGTGAGAGAAGTTGTCGCGAGTGATTTCAAAAGTTTAAAAACGTCGAGTTTCACATGGAAGATAAAGAACGCGAAGGAAGGCCAGTCAGGTTTGAAGACGCTGAGTTAGAGGCATTATTGGACCAAGACTCATGCCAAACTGAAGAGCAGCTCGCAGAAAGCTTGGGAGTGACTCAACAAGCGATTTCACACCGTCTCAAGACCATTGGTATGGTACAAAAGCAAGGAAATTGGGTTCCGCATGAACTGAAACCCAGAGACGTCGAGCGCGGTCTTTTCACGTGCGAACAACTTCTCCAAAGACAAAGCCGAAAGGGTTTTTTGCATCGAATAGTGACGGGGGATGAAAAGTGGATCTACTACGACAACCTAAAGCGTAGGAAATCATAGGGTAAGCCCGGCCATGTACCAACTTCAACGGCCAAACCGAATATTTATGGCAAAAAGTTAATGTTGTGCATTTGGTGGGATCAGCTCGGAGTAATCTATTACGAGCTACTCCAGCCTAACGAAACTATGACTGGAGAACGTTATCAACAGCAACTGTTGCAATTGAGCAGAGAATTGAAGCTTAAACGCCTCCAATATGCCAAAAGACATGACAAAGTGATTTTTCAGCACAACGCTCGGCCACATGTTGCAAAAGTCGTCAAGGATACTTTGGAAGCTTTACAATGAGATGTCTTACCCCACCCGTCGCGGTCATATTTCCAGACATTGCTCCTTTGGACTACCACTTGTTCCGGTCAATGGCTCCCGCCCTGGTCAAGCAGCACTTCATTTCTTACGAAGAAGCCAAAAATTGAGTCGATTCATGGGTAGCCTCAAAAGATGAAGAGTTTTTTCGACGTGGCATCAGAATGCTGCCAGAAAGATGGCAAAAAGTAGTAGCCAATGACGGACAATATTTTGAATAAAATGTAACGTTTATTTTTTTTACAATAAATTGATAATTTTTATTAAAAAAACGGTGGAAACTTATTTGTATTTACAATATATAGTATAAAATCATAATAAAAGAATATTTTTGTTAAGGTATATCACAGTCGTTTCAAGGTCTTAATATCGCAGTTAATCGTCCGCTTACATTAACCTTTAGAGGACGGGATGGCCCCTATACGGGCCATGCCCATGATCGACACTTTACATGTGTTAGTTTTGAGATGTGAGACATCACAAAAACTCGATTTCTATAGAAAAGTGAGAGAAAACAGTAAACCCAAATCCCCGTCCTCTAAAGGTTAAATTGCAGTAGACACATCGTACACATGATATTGCTTTATAAAAACAAATACGTTTTGGTCTTATTATATCACAGAGTCGCTAAAAAAATATTGATATCGCAGTAAAAGAAAAAGATAAATATACGAATACATATACTTAATAGACTTAGCATATCACAGAGTCATAAGTACGTTGATATCACAGTATAAATAATATTAGAAATACAAGCACAAATATTTTGACCTGACGTCCAAGTTCTAACCTAATTACCGCTACAACTTCTAAACTGTAAAGCAGCACTGGCAGCTTCACACACGCTGTTGTAAGAGGGAGTTAGGGATCGAAATCGAAAATGTACTGGCGCACTGCCCTACGGAAGCTAGAAAAAGATGGAAGATAGCGTAGAGATGGGGGAAGAGAGTTCCAAAGAATTACGCCTTGTACCAGAAACGAACCCGCAGCCGCCTCCGTTTTTCTGGCAGCCTCAACGAGTTCTGGAGGCACTGCTCTAAAAGTTGGATGCGGTTTAAACTCAGAAAAGAGTGCAGCTAGATAGCTGGACTCCTTTATTCGTAAGATCTTGTATATTAATAATGCAGCGTGGAACGGCTTTAGAGTATAAACTCGGAGCCAGCCTAAACGTTTACGAACGGGGGTAATATGCTCATCACTCCTCACCCCAACGGCATAACTCACACATGAATTATGGAGTCGTTGTAATCTAATCCACTGTTCGTTCGTTGCATCTAAGTATACCACCACACAGTAATCCAGGTGTAGCTGTACTAATGCATCGACCAACCGTTTGCGAAGAGTCTCGGAGGTACAAGCCCAGACAAACCGCAGACTGAACAGGGCTTTATTAACTTTCTTTACAACTTGGTTAATGTGCGGTTTCCATGACAGTTTGCTGTCAAGAGTCAGTCCGAGACTCACAACTCACATGGATTTAAATTCTGAAGATTGAACTACTACGTAGTAAAAGCTGCATTGGCAGCTGATCTTATTTACATAGATAACTTTAATTATTCTTGTTGAAAGTTAGGTTTTTGTGATACTAAAACCCAGCAATAGCAAGATGTAAGATTTTCTCAGACTATTAGAAGTGCATCAAGCTTAAGTATTTTATACTTTCAGACTCAAATTTCATTCCTTGAAGAAGATATTATCATAAATAAAAACCAATACTAGAATATATTAATAAAGTTCATTGCATATCAATGCGTTCAAGAATGGATTGCCAAGTATCTTTTATTTGTGACATTACTTGACGGTTCAGTAATTTGAGAAAACAACGCGTAAACATATTAGTAAACTATTTAGACTATCTTATTTTCATAGACAACTTGAATTATTGTGGTTAAAAGTTAGGTTCTTGTGATAAGTGTTGAATGTATTATTATTATTATTTTTTATTTTACAAGAGAAGAAGTGGATAAATAAGTGAATTTGAAAAGTGCATATAAAAATATGTTTATTATGGTGGTGATCTATGGTTCCAAGGTCTTATGTGATGAACCTTCGAACACGAGTTTGTTATATGTGTGTGTGAAAAAACTATTTGAAATAAACAATAAAAATTAACACTGTTTGGGAATTATCATGATATTGAATTTCCCGCGGCTTACGCACCACAGGTATAACTCAGCACGCGGTCGCGCGACGGCAGCACTCATCAGCTGCTCTCCGGAACAGCTGATCCGCTATACTGATTAGCCGAGTATGGCAAAAATCATGTTGTCTCTCTCTCTTTTACACATGTAAATAAGAGAGACGCTGATTTGACTCACTCTCGGTGACAACGAGGCGAGAAAAAAGATGGATGTTCTCACTCAACACTTCCTCTCTACTCAAACACTCTCCATGTAACGGTCGGCCACGTGGAAAAACTCAGTGCGCACTTTCGGCAGTTCTCCTTAGACAAACTCAAGTGCAGACTCTCTCACTGTCTTGCCACGAGGCTGCTTGGGCTGCCCATGCGGCATCTTCTCGTGCAGCAGTGCTCCTCACCCGGCACCTTCCCATGTAGCGTCTTTACACCGACGTTCAATCACACCTACACTCACACCAAGGCATTCTTCATCGGTACCAAATCAACATCATCATGATCAATAATATCACGAAATTTGGGCGGTAATTATCACTACGGATCATCGAGTGTAGTTTGTGTAATTGCTCTATAAAATAAGGCAAGTATAGAAGTTTTTTCTGTACAATCTATAAAACTATATTTATGATTTTTTAAAAGAAGTCAAATAAATACTATAGTAAAAAAGTCTTTTACTTCTTTGAGTCAATGTATGCTCAACAAATTTATGTAAGTACATTCAAATTGTTCACTGCAAATCAAACAAACGAAAGATGTGAAATCAATTATCGATAGTCAAGTAATGCAAACCCATTCTCCGAAAAACTGTATGACTATGTTCTCAGAAATGTACTCAAATTTCTTCATTCTTCTATACAAATTAAACACAAGAAAGTACTGAAATCAATTAATTATAGTCAAGTACCGGCCACAAGAACTTTTCGTACCTCGTCTGTAAAATTACATTTTACTCCCACATTATAACTTCAAAATTATTCAGTCAGCGGGCATAAAATACTATATAACGCCCAAGAGGCCCAATAGCTCACACACTCCTACAAAACTTTATAGTACCTCCGTACATTACGCCCGTGTGGGCGAAAATTATTTTAATTGTATAACTATAATGCCTTCTTTTTATTTCTAAAATACACAAGAATTTTTTCAGGTATTTATGAAATGTCAAAGTCTATATAAAAAATTACATAGTTGCCAACAGATCACTATTTTTCATTATTCCTCCTCAATTTTGAACTTTCTATAATATTACACATCTTGGAAGGACATGAGAAGTCTAGAGCTGCTCTATCAGAGGTGGTCCTCCGACCTCCCGTAAATACTTGGCGGGCCCGACGGTTTGCAGTTCATGGTGTAAGGCATAGTCATTTTCATATAAATATTCATATGTTTAAAGATGAGATAAAATGTATAAATGGGTTACTTCTACATATTAACTACTGATCTATGAATCTATCACTCTGTTTTTAAATAAAAAGTACACACCCGCGTGAAAATATCATATGAGATCTCATAATACGTAAAATTGCATATGACATCACATATAAGATCTCATACGAGATATGCGATGTCTGAAATTCTCATATGAGATCTTATATGATATTTACACGGGGGAAAAGGATATAACATATGTTGTTTATAAAACGGTTAGTAAAATGTAAAGGACTTTTGAGCAGGCTATAAATTTATATGAATTTTTTATTTTATTCTGGTTTAAAAAGGACGGACACAAGGAAAAATATGTTTACACTGAAAAAAATTTGGCACGGCATCTGTTTCCATCACAGTTCGTCAGCGCCCCCTTCGCTGCGTGTATCAGACCACCCACTTTTGGCACAGCGTTTGTCCCGAACGGGACAGGAGCTGTGCCAGTACGGGGCGCGCGACGCTTTTACGGGACAGGAGCTGTGCCAGTACGGGGCAGGAGATGTGCCGAACCGCGGTACAACATTCGACCCTACTTTCGGCGTAGCGTATGTACTCATCGGGTCAGCTGGAGTGCCAAATTTTTTTCAGCGTAGTAATCAAATATAAATCATGATTCTGCACATGTATGGATATGTTGTACTTAACGGCATCAATTAAAAATTAGAACCAATGTAATTATTTATGGTGGACTTATACGTATAAATATTGTTAATAAATTTATGCAAAAATTTAGTATTCTACATTTAAGTAGCCTACCGGTATACTGCAAACCGTCGGGCCCGCTAAGTATGTACGGAAAATCGGAGGACCACCCCTGCTAGAGCAGCTCTGGACTTCTCTTGTCCTTCTAAGATGCGTAACATTATAGAAAGTTCAAAATTGAGGAGGAATAATGAAAAATAGTGATGTGTTGGTAACTATGTAATTTTTTTATATAGGCTTTGACTTTTCGTAAATACCTGAAAAAATTCTTATGAATTTTAGAAATAAAAAGAAGGCATTATAGTTATATAATTAAAATAATTTTCGCCCACACGGGCGTAATGTATCCTTGTTCTGATATAATCTGTAACGAAAAAAAAAAAGATTTCACAAAATAACAATACTTATATTGATAACATTATTTTTTTTATTTTACAATAAAAGTCTGCTACTTATCTGAAAATATATCTAAATATTTATATTTCTGGCACGTTTTGACGAGTAAAAAAGATACGGAACGACTGTTTTGGCGAGTTTTGGACGTTTTTGACGAGCTCGCCAAAAGAGCTAAGATACTATAGACCACTTTTGGCGAGTTTTATTAATACCTCAGCCCCAGAGAGGGATATTATTTCTTTAGTCAAGCATATACTTCAATCATGGTAAAAAACTATAGCTCCCCAAATAGGTTCACCAACATATACACACACACACAAACACACACACACACACACACACACACACACACACACACACACACACACACACACACACACACACACACACACACACACACACACACACACACACACACACACACACACACACACACACACACACACACACACACACACACACACACACACACACACACACACATATATATATATACATTTCTCGAAAGGGGTTTATAAAGCCCGTTTCTTTATGTATAGGGGTTTATCGAGTCCGATTTTGATTATGCAGCCCGGGCTTCATAATATTTCTAAATACAGGAGTTTATGCGGCCCAACCTAGAATCTATAACCCCAGGGGCCATTATTTCTTTAGTCACTTGCCATAGGGAACTCTGGGCTGTAGGTACTAATATACAGTCTTGGGCTACATAAGCCCCGATAAGTGTATATATATATATAAGTCAATTCAAAATCGAATTTCAATGATGTAAAAACTCTTGAATAGCTCCTTGACTTCTAAATGATGATTGTATATAACCTGTAAATGATGATTGTATACGGACTAATGCGTATATTGAATATATACAAATAACAAGGTTAGGTTGACCAGATATATAAGTATATATGTTTGGAAATTCAGCAATTTGAATTCCCGCGGTTCCACTTAGCTCGGCTCGACTCACGGCGTCTCGGCGGAACAGCTGAGACGCTATACTGATTCGTGCAGTATAGTCGCGAGATTGCTATCTTTCTCACACTCTCATATGCAAATATGAGAGATATTAATTTGATTAGGGTGTAGTGAGACAAATTCAAGGAAGAAGACGGAAGTGGATCAAGGACTCGCTCTCTCTGAAACCAGCCTTGCCACGAGAAACATCTCTCCGCTGTGCACCTGCTATCGTTCATCGGAAAACTCTCAACGCAAATTCACTGGATCACTCACTTGGGACTCTCATCGCTTCTACATTCTCGCTCAACCATCACACATCAAAAGGCATCTCCGATTAATATAATCGCTGCTCCTGCCAGGTAACATCTCTCACTCTACACGAGGTCAGGTAGCGACCACTTGTTGGCCATTTTGAACGCCATTACGTCGTTGGCAAAACTCAAAGCAACAAATCAATAACATTTGTTTGCTGGTTATACTAGTTCATCGTGCTGAGCCGAGAAAGAAGAACTTCATTGGACAGACTCACTCACAAGGATCGGACACACTCATCTTATTGAAATCATCGTAGAAAACTCAACAGGTTAGTAATCCCTCATATGGGATTCATACTATAATACAGTAATTGCTTTACTGAATTACACTCACTAAATGGACATGATTTAGCATTCATGTCAAAGTGTAATGAAACCAGTGAACAAAACTCAACAAACAGTGCTACGATAAACTCGTCTTTTTATTCCTGAATAATCTCAACCAACCAGTTCGTCGCTTAGACTTCATTTAAGAAAATATAGTGAATGAAAAAATCATTTATAGTTCAATTACCTTTATTCAATATTGTACTCTACTCTAGTCATCAAAATAGTTTATTTTTATATTCTTGTTATACCCAGTGTAATTTAATGTAATTATTAAGACCAAATGTGACTGTGAAAAATATAACATGAAGTTTATATATAAATTGTGTTCGACTCAACTTATTTCATCACCCACAGCATGTTACTCATTTAAACTTATGGAATTCTCAAACAATATACCATACTCATAGATAAAAATTATTTTAATCAGTCGACTTCCTGAGATCTTTGATTATTCAAATAATATATATACACTGGTGCAGTTTCGTTAACTCTGGTTCTGGTGTAGCCAAAGTTGAAATTGTACACAAAGGGAGTATTCGATAAACCTTGTCTGAACCTGGTAGTTTTAACACTACTATGACGATTGAAGTGGCTATCTTCCATGCATTTGGAAAGGCCTGTTACACCTTATGCCATAATATTTTGTATTATTAATCCTATTTTCTTCCTCTATGAAGACTGATGGAATTTTAGTTTTTAATCCTATTTTCTTCCTCTATGAAGACTGATGGAATACGTCCAGTAGTAGTATATTCCAAAATTGGGTGGTGATAAAAAAATTTCTGGGAATGACTATCATCAATACAATTTGAGTCTCCATATATAGTAATTCTCCATGCTAAACTCAATTTTGACTCAGTTGTTTTTATTTCATTATTTTCAATACTATTAGTTTTCACCAAAGACTGAGTATTGCATAATCTGAAAATGAAAAAGATTACACAAAGTATCGATTTTTTATTGTATTATATTTTATATGATATTACATGATATATCTTCTAGTATAAAAAAAAATAATACTTATCTATGTATATATATAAAAGTAGATGATGCCATGCCATCAGCTGATTTGAATAAAAATATATAACCATCATACCATATTTCGCGGTTGTTTAGAATTACAGTTGTTGTACTTCGTTTTATCATTATATCTTTTTTCGATTCGAGTATATATAAGAGATAAAAATACCATACGATATTTTGAGGTTATATTGTAGATCACAATTTTGTTGTTATATAATATACACTCTCGTATATATTATATACTCACGTAATATTTTTCGTATATAATATATACTCTCTCTCTCTCTCTCTCTCGCGCGCTCTCTCTCTCTCTTCTCGAGTCGAGTGAGATTTTTTACTATACGATATGCTATAACTATATATATTATAAATATATATATAGATATATAAGCGTAAGATAGACGACAACTGGAAGTGTCGTAAGAGCTGCAAACCGGATATCTGAACAAGGAGAAGAAAAGTTCGGAAAGGAAACAGTACATAAAAAAATTCAGCTCTCTATATCTTTTGAACGAGATAATTTTTTTAAATAAAATCTTTTGATTTGAGTAGAGCAATGAAATGGCTTTCGATTGACAGTAATATGTTATATAGTTTAAACTAATGCAGACGTGTATAGTCGCATTTAATTTTTCGCACACGCATTTCAATGTATATGTAGTACGGGTCGCTCCTTTAGGCTTCTTCTATACTTGCCTTCGGAGCGCTCCCGCGCTCCTTGATCCTATCTGCTCGCCACGAGGCAACATCTCTACGCTGCTACGCAAGCCACGACTGGCTTTCTTAACTACGGGTTTTCATCTGACTTCTCTCGTCGGCTGCTTCGCATCCTCGCACTCATTTCACCGGCTTTCTCATTCGATCATCACGCTCAACTTACGGCTTTTCTCAGCTGCTCATCATCGTTGCAGAATCACTATCACTCGACCAACTCATCAGCTTAGATGATTAATATAATCTCTACGTACGAAAAGGTAACAACTCAAATACATGTGGCCATTTTATACACAAGTGCGCTGCTATAATGAACGTGTAGCCAAGTTGATAGCAGGAAATACTCAGTCACGGTTAGATCGATAATATCTAATCGTGTCATATCATTGAAAACTCACATACGATCAAATCAATAATATTTGATTGTGTTGCTTATTATATGATTAGAAATCTCATCAGTGATTCGCAACGTGTCTCAGAAGAACTCATCCACACTCACAGAAAAAACTCATTCACATTCAAATTGTAAAACTCATACACTTAAACATAATTTTGTACCACTCATACCCTTAACCATTTGTAACACTCATACACTCAACATATTTATTGCAACATTTACACACATTTTATCTCAATCGTTTATAACAACCTTTTATCAACATTTATGTAATAGTTATTTAATTTTATAGACAGTTTATAATATATTATAGTTTAATTTTATTCAAATGTTGCTCACATTTATGTCTAACACCCACAGTATGTTACTCACTTATAAATTATGGCATTCTCAAACAAGTACAAAGAAGTAAACATTTGGCGTTTGTCAAATAACTTGTATCTTTGTAATATAAAAACATGGTGCTTCCCAGTGAAATATATTTGTGGATTCTTATGTCAGTGAAATGTACGTTATTTTGTGTATGGATCCAAGGTCTTATGTCAGTGAACCTTGGAACAGGAGTTGGTTAATGTGGGTGTGTGTGTGTGTGATTGTATGTGTGAAAAAACTATTTGAAATAAACAATAAAAATTAGTACAGAGAAATAAACATTTAGGATCTGTGAAATAATCTGTTTTTTGTAATATAAAAACATGGTGCTTAATTGCTAGTGAAATACATGTATGCGTTCTTATGTCAGTGAAATGTACGTTATCTTGCATACTTTGATAAAAGTTTTGTAAAGTGGAAAGCATAAATAATTAAAATAAAAGGAGTGAATAAATAAGTCAATTTAAAAAATGCATTTTAAATAAAATAAAAAATTTGTTTACTGTGTGATCTATATAGATGTAGGCTCAAAAGGCAATTGAACCTGGAACACGAGTTTATAATATGCCAAACAGCTGCTTAGGCTGTATCTTCTATTCATACATAACATTAACTTATTGGGCTTAAAGTTAGATTGTTATAATAAAATGCAGAACATATGAATTCGTTACAAATTTTTCTCGTTGGATGGTATGAATCAAATTATTATGCATTAAGGCCACTAGAAGATTATCTTCAAGTCTGTCAAAGCACAAGACCTCCTGTAGTAGAGACAAAGAGAAATATTGTTGTGGATATTCCTTTAAAGGTAAGCTATAGTGACACAACCAGAGAACGTTGGCCCAGGACATGTGAGTTTAGTTATGAAGGAGGTTTTGTAAAACTGTCGAATAATATAGAAGTGCAAGAATCTTAATAAAAACATTACAATGTAATACTAACCCACATCCACTCAGGCGGAAATAAATTATGCACACAATTGTTAATAACTAAATATAATGTTTTGGGACGCTAATAACACTCAATAATAGTTTTTAAGAATTATTTGCTGTTAGTAACAGTTCTTTAGAGTTATTTGTAGTGGTTTGCAAGTATTTGTCTTTTTTTATTCATCAAATGAACGTATGACAAAAAATGTTAACAAGAGTTATTTGAATTTTTATTGAAAAAAAAAATTGTAACAGTGATTTGCGTTTTTATTGAAAAAAAATTGTATAACAGTTATTTGCATATTCATTTTAAAAAAATTATAACAGATATGAATGATTATTATTTATAATTAAATATTAATATTGTTGCATAATTTATCTACAAAAATCGTCTATCGCTATGTCACTACATCTTTTAAAAACTTTTGCAAGCAATTAAAAATTATTTTCCAAAATCTTTACAGTCCTTTTATAAGAACTTTTGAAGACCGTAAACATTTCTTTCTGAAACCATAAGAATTACTTAAAAATATATTAGTTATGTCGACTGCAACTTACTATAAACTGATGAGAATTTTTCCATCGGTCTTAGTCTTATAAATTAAATTAAAATAATTAATATTTATGGCAGTCAGATTGCCCTTGTTTATAATCATCCCCGCAGAATCTGAAATAAAAACTTAATTAAAATCTGGAAAAAAAACTTTATTAGCAAAGGACTATCTGACTGCCCCCCACCGCCAAACTGCTTAATTGCCCAATGTTTCGAGCCCGCTCCGGCTCCTCCTCAGGGACTGAAATGAAACCCGCGATACACCTCCTTATATACCCATACCCACTTATTTCCACTTACCCCACCACCATCCACCTTCCCCTCTCCAACTTTCCATTCTCACTTAAATTAATAAAGAATGATAAATGTTATATAATTTACTTGACTCTACCATTAAATTTACATTATTCCGATTCCTTAGAATGTGAATACTTTCAAGGCTTTCCCTCTTATATTTATTCTTAATCCCTTGTTCCAAAATATCCACACTCCCAAAATTGAAAGAATACAAACTATTTAAACAATGTTCTTTCAAACCCGATGTAAAATTTGTACTACGTAAACTATAATGATGTTCATATATTCTCTTCTTCAAATATCTACCCGTTTGACCAATATAACATCCATTACAATCCCTACAATTAATTTTACAAACTACTCCCGATATTAAACCTTTATCATCCTTGTCTTTACAATTACTAAATAACCTTTCTAAATTATTATCGTTTCTAAAGAAAACTTGAATATTATGTTTACTAAAAGCCCTTCTAATTCTTTCCGACATACCGCTAACATATGGTAAACTAAAATATGCGTTCTTTCCATTTCTATTCCTTGTTTGATTATCTGCCCGCTTCTTCAATCCACCATTATTTCCCACACTCTCTCATCAATCATTTTATCAATAAATTTTACCGGATAACTATTCTTAATAAATGTTTCTCTAACTAAATTTAAATTCTTTTTCCTAAAATCTTTATGTGACAATACAATCGCACTGTCAATGACACCTTTGATCGCACCTGTCTTGTTTCCGAATTGGTGGTGAGAATCAAAATTTAAAAATCTACCTGACCATGTAGGTTTTCTATACAAAGCTAATTTTACTCTATTATTATTAACTCTAATGACTCTAATATCTAAAAAACTCAATTGATTATCTGACTCGACCTCTTTTGTTAATTTAAATCTACCATGGATAGAATTAAACCCATCCACCATATCATCCACAAAACATTCAGGTACAACTACAAAAATGTCATCAACATATCTTTTAAAAATAATTGGCTGAAAAACCAACTTAGACAAAGCAACACTTTCCAATTTTTCCATTACTAAATTCGCTATAACAGGTGACAAAGGTGATCCCATTGGACAACCATATCTTTGCTCATATAAACTATTATCAAAAGAAAAAATTGTGTTTTTAAAAACCAAATTAAGTGCCTTCCTTTACAAATTCATCTTTGTTAAACTAGTATGTACTTTGATTTCAATTCTAAGGAATCGGAATACTGTAAATTTAATGATAGAGTCAAGTAAATTAGATAACATTTATCATGCTTTATTAATTTAAGTGAGAATGGAAAGTTGGAGAGGGGAAGGTGGATGGTGGGGGGGGGGGTAAAAGGTAATAAGTGGGTATGGGTATATAAGGAGGTGTATCGCGGGTTTCATTTCAGTCCCTGTAGAGGAGCCGGAGCGGGCTCGAAGCGTTGGGCAATTGGGTAATCTGGTGGTGGGGGGCAGTCAGATAGTCCTTTGCTAATAAAGTTTTTTTTTCCAGGTTTTAATTAAGTTTTTATTTCAGATTCTGCGGAGGTGATTATAAACAAGGGCAATCTGACTGCCATAAATATTAATTATTTTAATTTTATTTATAAGACTGTAAGACTGATGGAAAAATTCTCATCAGTTGATAGTAAGTTGCAGTCGAAATAAGTAATATATTTTTAATGATAAAACTAAGTTCTATTCTTTGAGTGGACTGGAAGGATGACTAAAAAACCACTCGAAAACAATCCAGATATTAAAGTAAGTACATTTAATGAGAATAATATGGTACTCATAGATTGAAACAAAGGAAAAAATACTAACATCGATTTATTAATTTCGAAGAATTTGAGTGAAATCACGGGAAACATAAGGAAAAATAAGACAACCAACAAAACGGAAAGTAAATATGTTGACGAAATAAATTTAATTGATTTTACCGAACCCGAAATAAATAATGTCGAAAAGGACAAAATGCAAAAAAGAATAACGGCGATCAAAATTGCAATATATTTTCTGAAATTGGAAAACTCACTGCAGTATATCGAAATAGAGAATCCATATGCAAGTAAAGTATATAATTTACTTGTTGATATTGGAGCTCAATTAAATATTATCAAAGGAAATCAGATACCTTCTAATATAATTTTAGAAAATAGGAAAATCTGGTATCACAGATAAGACGATTGAGAGTTTAGGAGCAATAAAAATGAATATCAATGGACTAAATATTGATTTTTATGTCGCACCAGAAAATTTTTGCCTACCCTACGACGGAATTTTAGGAATTAAAATTCTTACTGAACAAAAATTACGATTAGATGAGGGTTATTTACAGATAAATAATAATAAAATCAAACTAAAACCAGCTCACAAACTGAACCAAAACCTCAATATAATAACTGAAAACGGACAAAAAACTGATAAAAATTAAACCAAGAATAACGATAGAACGAAAGGAATTTCTAACGAAAATGCTGCAAAATAGGGACGAAACAAAAATTTTTAAACCGGTAATTCATAAAGATATTCAACAAGAATTGCAGTTAAATGAACAAACAGAGAATTTTCAAATTGAGGAGAGAGTTGGAAAATCATCTTGTTTAATATCTTATGAACCCGAGTTAATCAATAAAAATGAAGTAAATACAAAATCAGAAATAACATTTTACGATGATGTTATAAAAATTTTAAATACGATTCCAATATTAGAGGCAGAAGAAAAAGAATTACAGCAGAAAATGCTAAATGAAACTTTACCAGAAAATATAAATTCTTAACATTATGAGAAAATTTTGGGAATTAACGAAAATAACATTAAGACATTAATAAATAATATTAATATTGCTTTTGAAAATAATGACGAAATAATCGATTTTGAGGAAATCGGATCGAAAGATTATAAACAATTTTTGACAATAATAAATAAAAAGATTGAAGTAGATCTCGAAGAATATAATAAACTTTATGGAAACGAAAAGGAATATAACTTTATTTCTTATGAAATAGACAATTTACCTGAAGGTTTTCAAATAACAGAAGACTTTAGCATAGATGAAAATGAGATTCTAAATTTGGGATCAATAAACTTTATGGAGAAAAATGATTTAATACAAGATTTAAAAGAGATTAATCGAGAATAATAATTTACCTCAAAATAGTAAAACAATGATTAGAGATCTAGTATTAAAAAATAAAGATATATTTTTGCTAGAGGGAGATAGTTTAGGAACATGTAAAGTAGAACAACATGAAATAAACTTAACAGATGATAAACCCGTATATGTAAAACAATTTCCTTTACCACACAAATTAAAGGAAATCGCGATAGAAGAGACTCAAAAACTAATAACAAATAACCTAGTAAGGAACTCAAAAAGTACTTTTAATGCTCCAGCATGGATTGTAGCGAAAAAGCAGTTAGCAGACTGAAAGAAACGGTGGTGTTTAGTAATAGATTATAGAAAACTAAATGAAAAAACAGTTCCAGATCCATATTTACTCCCAAATATTACAGAAATATTCGATCAATTAGGAAAAACTAAATTCTATCATATATTTCGTCGTTATAGTTTTAAAATCGGGGTTTCACCAAATTCCTATGAAACCAAGTGATATACAGAAAACTGCATTTAGCATTAATCCTTTGGGACGCTTTGAATTTCGCGTATTGCCTTTCGGATTGAGAAATTCATCACGTACATTTCAAAGAGTTCTAAATACAGTTTTAGGCGATTTAATCGGTAAAATATGCTTTGTGTTCATCGACGATATAATCATTTTTTGCGAATCTATGACAGAAGCAAACGAAAGATTTAATACAGTCGCACAAAAATTACGGGAAGCAAATTTAACATTAGAACCGGAAAAATGTGAATTCCTAAAAAAAGAAGTATGTTATTTAGGTCATATTATAAGTGAATACGGAATAAAACCTGACCCAAAGAAAGTAGAAGCAGTAAAAAAATTCCCTACGCCTAAAAATGTTAAAAGCATTAGAGAATTTCTAGGACTTTCAGGTTATTATAGAAGATTTATAAAAAATTATGCAAAAGTAACAAAACCTTTAAATATAATACTAGAAAAAGACGTGAAATTTCATGGGAAAAAGAAAAACAAAAAGCTTTTGAGGAAATTAGAGAATTATTATGTACAGCACCAGATTTAGAATATCCACGTTTTGATGAGCCATTTATCATTACGACAGATGCGTCAAATTTTGCTTTAGGTGCAGTTTGATCGCAAGGCATAATCGGCAAAGACCCAGCGATAGCCTACGCATCACGAAGTCTACATAAAGCCGAAACTAAATATCACACCTATGAAAAAGAAGCATTATAATACAAGCAGTTGATAATAATACAAGAGTCCAAAAATGGAGACTAAAACTGTCAGATTATGAATTTAATATTGTATACAAAACAGGAAAACAGAACGCAAATGCAGATGCTCTATCTAGAAATCCAGTAGAGATATTTGCTATCACCAGAGCACAAAATAAGTAAATATTCAATAAAAAATATTAAATAAAAATAACGAACAACCGAGAATTCTTAGTGATGATGATAAAATCAAAGTAATGAATGAAGATAGACAGAAACTTAAGAAAAAAAGAGGCAGACCTAGGAAAAATAACGACAAAAAAATGACTACGGGTAAAAAAGAAGAAGAAATTGATGAAAACAAAGAGACCACATCGAAAATTAATAATATCATTTATTCTAAAAATTCTATACAATTTAGAAACGATAATATTGTCCATTTAATAAATTTAAAAGGAAAATCATGAGATAAAAATACTGAATCATTAATCAAAAGTAAAAACATAAAGCCAAAACTACCATTTACAGAAGACAATATAGATATAGTAGATATAGAGAATAAAAAATTATTCATGCTATACATAGATATGTCCGTATCATGTAAATGAATAAAGAAAAATTTAGCGAAATTATTTAATCAATTAAAAGAACTATTGGTTACTAAAAATATATGTATTTACAGAATTTCGAAAGATGAAGAAATTTTAAATATAAGTTGGTTAGAGATAGAGGAAGTATTAAGAGAAATATTTAATAATACAAATATAAAAGTAATAATATGTTTAAATAATATTGAATACGTAAAAATTGAAGACAGAGATAGAGTCTTCGAAATGTATCACTCCTCTACGATAGCAGGACATTCATTTGTAAATAGAACGTACAATAGACTTAAAAAGAAATATTTTTGGGAAAATTTAAAATCAGACATTCAAAATAGAATTAAAGATTGTGAAGATTGTCAAAGAAATAAATTAAAATGAAGAAAGACTAAACAACCTATGATTATTACAGATACACCGGCAAAAAAATTTGATAGTAAAACGAAAAAAGACTAAACAACCTATAATTATTACAGATACACCGGTAAAAACATTTGAAAGTCGCGATGGATATTGTAGGTCCATTTAACATTACCAAAAATAATAATAAATATATTTTATCCACACAAGATCAATTATCAAAGTTTATAATTTTAGTGTCTTTGAAAGATCAAACAACGGAATCGGTTTCAGACGTTTTCATAAAAAGAGATTTATATGCATATTTGGGTCTCCAAAAATAGTACAAACTAATAGAGGGGCAAACTTTACAAGTAAAATGATGAAACAAATAGAACGATGATTTAAATTTAATAAAATTGAGACTGCGGCTTTCTCTCCGCAGTCTAATGGTTCATTAGAAAGAGCACACCACCCGTTATGTGAATATCTAAAAAATTTCTCCACAGAAAAATGCGAATGGGATGAACTTTTAGAATTCGCACAATTTCATTATAATACAAGTGTACACACTAGTTATAAATTTACACCGTACGAAATAGTTTTTGCTTCTCCTACTAGAATTCCTTCTAGCAAGCCAATTAAGAAATCAGAATTATTGCCTACATATAATAGATATTTAGAAAAATTCATAAATAACACGAGAGAAATTACTGAAAAAGCAAGAGAAAATTTAATAGTTTCAAAGCAGAAATCTCAAAATTATTATGATAGATTCACAAATCCAGTACAGTTTAATAAAGGCGATAAGATATGGCTAATTAAGAAACCAAAACCGGGTAAACTTGAAAAAGATCATTATCAGGGCCCTTTCGATATATTAAAAGTAAATGGAAATAGCAATATCACTATTGACTATAACGGAAAAGCAAAAACCGTACATTCAAATAAATTAAGTCTTATTAACGAGAAAAAATAGTAACATAATTTTCTGTTTTAGGAAATGGCGAAAACATTATTTAAAATTTTTATAATTTTAACCCTCAATAAATATAACAAAGCCGTAATCGGATTCAACTGCGGCTCCGCTGATCCAGCAGTGAAAACATACTCCCTATAGGCCAGTCAAATTAGATTATTTTAGCTCCTTTTCAGAACTAACTGTAACTAGAAGCTTGCGAGCGGATTCTGGTCGGGCGGGGGGGGGGGGGGGCATCAGGTACAAGATCCGGTGAGTGCGTCCAAAAATTATGTCAGGATCATTTTTTAAATAATGAATTAATGATCGAAAAGTCAGTTTTTTGACGACAGAAGAAAAACTACTGACTTTACAGAAAAAAGTTAAATGTAAACTTTGTAGATATTGAAAAGATCTATCAAACGCAATTTACAGATTTACATTTAGTTAATTTGTTTATCTGCAAATCGCAAAAAACCGCTGAAAATAGCCATTTTAACGATTGTTTATAACTCCGTTAAAAAATTTGGTAGGTGCTTGATAACTCGCTTTAGTATAGCTCTTATAGTACCTAATAAGCAGTTAAAATTTTAGCTAAAAATATTCAATAGTTTTTGCATAATTCAATTTATTTATTAGATTTTGGTCATTTTTGCGCGAATTTTCCCAAGCCGTGGGACGTCGTACGAGGATGCAGTAAACGGATTTTGAAAGTTTAACATCTCTACTTTCACGAACAATGAATAGCTAAGCAATTATTTCAAATTTAGTTATTAAAAATCGCAAAATAAGAAAAAGACATTTTTTTTGTTATAAATAAAAGCAATTGCGACTCCTGTATTTGTCGGAGATAAACAACAGTAGGTTCGTTGGAAAGCTCGCATTTTTCCCCAAATTTCAACGCCCCTACGAACTCTCTAAGCGCTCTAGAAGCCGAGATAATTTTTTTTTTTGTAAAAATCGCCGTGTCTTCAATTATTAATATTAAGAAACGAGACAGGTGCGAAAAATCGAATTAATAGTTGTACTCGCATAAAAAAAATATTGCGTCACATTAATTGCAAAATTACATTGTTATAAATAATCACAAAGGTGCGGGTCAAAAATGGAGAAGGCTACAGTGTCACGCGAAAAAACTGAACATAGGAACTTCAAATCCGACGCGCTCGAAAAATTTTTTATATCTCGGTAACTTATTGACATAAACACTTCATTTTTTTTTTAATTTGGGATGGCTCGCGAAAATAATAACATCTGGCCTACTTATTTCCCCAAAAAAGTTTATTTAACAATACTTAATTAACAGTAATTATTTTAATTAACGTTTTAATGTTTTTTTTCATAAATAAATAATTAATTAATTATATATGTGTGGTTGGGTACGTATTATTAGTTTATTAAATAATAAAAAATAATATATTCACTTTAAACAAAATTTTATTCAACATACAAATGTCTATTGTATTGGCACTTTTCGCTTTTTTGTGTGTGGTGCATCTGTGTGTATTTGTGAAGCGTGTTCTTCTTCTTCTTCTTCTTCTTCTTCTTCTTCTGTTTCTTCGTTTTCTTCTTCGTCTACATGTTGAGTATCATCTTGCATCGGCATTTGCACCATTTTTTCGAAAATCAACTCTTCGTCTTGCGTATCATCATTAATACCGATGTCTGTGTTGTCGTCTATCGTGGTTTCTTCGACGTTCGTGCAACTATCAACATGACATGACGAGCACATTTGAGAGCATCGCAGCCCATATTTACGACAACTGCATGTTTTCTTTTTGCATCCCGTCTAGCACCTACAACTAATTTTACTCAGTAGCTCATCGGGAATAAGCGGTTCCAGCGTGTGCACTGGGTAGATGACATTTTGTCGCTCTTTCCAACCCCACGCTGTTGGATCCTTTTTATAACCAAGCCACTGTTGTAATTGTAGGTACGATCTGTATGCGTGCTGCTTAGTAGCACCTTCAGTCGGTGGCAAATTTTCTAATTTCAAACTACCTTTCAAAGCTGATTTTTGGAAGTTAAAAAACCGCCGCTCATGTAGAGTCTTTTTATCTTTCTTGGTGCCATACATTTGGCTAACTATATCGTTAGCACTCGAAGCTAAAACATCAGGAGTGACGTAGGGATCGTAGAAATGCTGTGCTTTTTGCTGTAGAACTACATCATCGGAAAGCGTCTTTATTAATTTGTTTTTGCCTTGTTTGAAAAAACAAGACGTTGTATCACATCCTGTGAAAGCATGCAGGAAACCTATTAACTTTTTTACTTTCAAATATTTAAAACTGTTGCTGTCATATATGCAATCATTCACATTTCCTTTTCCAGGTTTCAAAAAGTAAATGGTATTAATAGGTGAGTGCTGCGTTAATATTACCAATAAATCGATGTCTTCTCCAATTATCCAAGTTGTACCGCTTACGCTGCATTTGTCAGCAGTACTCACAATCAGAAAATCAGCATCTTCTTCCGCTACGACTGTACTACATTTTTCATTTTCAAACTCTTCGCACAGTAATACAATTAACTTTTTTTTATTTTTATTCCTGCTCAAAAATTTGTCTTGCGAAATCCTAATAATCGTATCTCTATTGAATTCTACTTCTCGGCCTAAATTTTTATTCTCTCTCCGTGACCTCTCGGCTGCTTTTGTGCTTTTAACATTTATACCCTCTGGGTAACCATCCCAAACTATGGTGAAATTTCGACTGTAATTATGGGTTGTGTAATCAACATACTGTTTAATAATAAAGTCTATGGATTTATTAGTATCCCATCGAACTTTATGCAAAAGGAAACCCCCATCAACCACATAAAAATCGTTTGGACCACGAGATACACCAGAAATCTTCGAAAAATTATCATAGAATGATGATTTTCTTCCTTTTCGCATCCCGCCTTCGTCAAAAAGAGAAAGAGGGTAGGGAGCAAGTTCATATTCTAAAAACTTATGCATATCTGTTTTGTTTTGAATATTTAATGATATTCTCTGGAATATAAGAGTTGGGTCAATTGTTACGACTTCGTTATCAATTTTTACAGAAGAATTTAGTGCTTTCAATGATAGCACTTTGTCCTTTTTGTGAAATTTCACCGAACCAAAATCACCACCAATAATTCTGTTCATTGAAGACAAACCAATTTCTAATGCTTTGTAACAATTTATTTTATCATCACCTATTATCCCAGTGCTAATCGATAATATATTATCGGTCACGGGAAATGGGCTATGATTTTTTAAAAATTCTGTCAACTTTTTGGAGTCCTGTAAATCTCGTGATTCGCGAATTACTGGCATCTACGTGTTGATCCTAAGTAATGTAAGTGATGTTACAAAATTGCACCATAGCATCCGTTACTTCAATCAGAACGATAGTTGACAGAATCCATTTACATAAAGTACTTTCAGTTATCCCACGTCCATGAGTCAATCCAGCGCTAACATTCATTGGTCTCATTAGCATTTGCTCTATAATCATGTCCGACCATGTACCAGATCGAAACTTCTCAATTCGCCTTATGGTAAAATAACCTGAACGACTAAATTTGTCATATTCCGTAACATCCATTATATTTTAAAGATTATTCATATCTTGCAAATATAGGTGGCTGCTTTTAGCGTAAAGATTATGGCCGCTGGCATGAAAATAAGGCAACATTTGTTGGACACACTGCAAATGTTTAGACCAATTTCCGCTTCTTTCAGCCTGAATAAATTGCTTAGCCAGATCAACCATATTAAAATAGAGAATCCATAATCGTGCAGTTGGGCCATTTTCTTTTATTGATTCTAATTTATTTATAAACTTGTTTTTTATTTCTTTGAACTGATCATTTTTTAGCAACGTATGGAACTCCGATTTTCCTACGAGGTTAAACAAATTATTCAGAACAAGTACTTCTTCATCTGAGAGATCGATCAAAGAAAAAAGCATATTCGCCAAAGCATTTTGAATTAAAATATTCCCCCGGATCGCTCTAGAATAGGCATGGCCAGTTAGTGCTTTTTCGGCTGAAACTTCAGCATAAAGTTCACAAAATGCGTCCTCTAATCCACTACCTTCCATTATAAAACCTATTGCGCCAAGGTAGGACATAAGCATATGGAACCCTCCGAGCCTGACAATAACTTTATTTATCTTTGCTTCGTTTTGAGTTCCTTTACAGCACTCAATGATTTCTCTAGCCTTTTGATATAGAGGTTGATCAAAAGTGACGAAAACATTTTTTGATCTTGGCTCTTGCATTTATTATTAGCTTCAATTAAAACAGTAAAAATTGTATCGTAATTACTTGGCGGTGCATTGACAAATGGAACCGGAATTATTCTTGATATGTGAAATGGTTTTACTTGCGTACATAGTTCCATAAAGTTATTCCAGCCGCTCATGTTTTCCCGCCGTACGTAATTACCATAAAACCACAATAAATCAGAATCCTCCACTTGATTGTTCACAATTGGATTTGTTCCATTGAAGTCTTCAATTTTGATATTCTTAAGGCCTGCATGAATACCTCTTTGAAAATTCTTTAAAGGAACAAATCCAAAAGTGCCTACATTAATTGCCGATGGAATACGACGCAGGCGCTCTATTTTCGTACTGCTCGATATTTCAAAGGCAGGAGTTACACAGATCACTCCACCCATGGCATGAAACGTATTTCTGCCGTCGATAGTACACGTATTATGATCCGCATTATCATAAATAAATTGGAAATACGATTTTCCTGCATCGTAACTTTCGGGTTGGCAAACTATAGAGGACTCGAAAAGTTGCGTTTTATAGTACAAAACGCACAAGCCAATATACGCTAGCGAATCAATTAGATTTTTGGAAACATGTTTCTTATACATCATCGACGACAGGCCTAGCAATATAGGGGATAAAAATGACCGAGGTCTCACTGAATTTATTATAATGTGACAAAGTGTTGTAATTCTTTTATCCCACATAACATAAGAATTTTCTGAACATTTGTGACTTTTAATTAAAACATCTAAAAATAATCGTAACGACAGTGGTATGTCATCATCAACGTTATGTAAAAAACAATTAGGAGCAGGATAATTAGCTGTGTCGTAATATTTTGATCTAATATCATTCAAAATTAATTTCGCCGATGTCTCGATTATCCTTTCATTCTCCTTACCTTCATCTGAGTTTTTATTTCTGTGCCATTCCTAGGAGACAATTTTATTTCTTACAGATGCAAAACAAACCACTAAATCATTTTTTCTTTATAAATCGTAATTGTGCTACCAAAATATTCTAATAATTTGTTTTGTATTGTATCTAGTTTCATAGGAACTTCTCCTGTGTATTCACTTAAAATATCTTTAATCGAAAATTGACATTCGTCTTCACTACATTCGCACAAATAAGATATTATATACTCTACAGCTTCGGATGTACCTTCGCTCATCGGTCGGCTAGGCTGCTGAGTAAGTCTAAGAATTGAAAATTTCCTAAGACAATGATCATGGTAACGAGCGGCCCGTTCCACTAAATCTACGTTTTCTATGCGTTTCTTAAGATTTCTATATTCTTCCTGACGAATATCTTGTAAATTACTATTTTCTAATCGCGAATTAATTTTTTCCATAATATTATTTTGGAGAGTATTGCTTAAAACATGTTGAACTTTGTAAAGATTCATTTTAGTTTGAATCTTCCGTTAGGCCTCATACTCATCGGACGCATCTTCTCCGCAAAAAAGACAGTACTTACTAAAGTCAAATTTTCGTAAGCTAATACTACCTCTCCTTGAACTTACTTTAGAAGTTACAGCTTTTTTTTGCGCAGCTTTTATTTTTGACTCTTTAACATAATTGCCATGACAATTCTTGTGAATATTTAATGATTCACACTTTTCAAGCTGTTTGTGTTTGTTGTCTTTTCTCTGTAAGCTTGCTGCAATCAATGATTCAATAGCTCTTTCTTTGACATTTCGTTGCTGGTCGGGGGATATAATTTTGTCACACAGCAAACAGATATTCGCATCGTGAGTTTTCATGTTTTCAAAAAGCTTCAATCTGAAATAATACAATGCGCATAAAAAATAAAAATGATATCAATTAATTTTTTTAATTATCGAAACTATATGAAACTACTATATATTATTTGAAAATTAAAAAAAAAATTAGTAATATATTGTAACGACCATAATTAATCAATAATTGATAAATAAATAAGTATACATAAAAGTTGTAATTGGAACAATTTTTACATTTATAAGTATACGTTTATAATAAATTTAAAAAAATAAATTTTTAAAAATATATTGTAACGGATTAAGGATAAAAATAAAAAAACTAAAATGGAGACATCGCGAATTGAAATCGATTCACCCGGGTGAGAAGCAAGTGCCCGTACCGCCGAGCTATCACCGCACTGGCAGTACAGTGGTACATACGACACTAACTGTCGCAGCCAGTGCCGGTATGGCAGGAACCTATGCGCCGACTAGCCCCAAATCCGTATCCCTTTATAGTATATAAATATAAATAAATGTAAATGCGTATTCCAATTACAAGATTTATATACACTTATTGACATTTATATACATAAATACACTTATTAAAAATACTTGAGATTAAAAATTTTGTCAAAATATAATTCGGAAAGATAGATAAGAATACAATAGCTTGTATATGATTTTATACCGATTCGTTTAAAGTCACAGGAGAGAAAAGCAAAGAACTTGATTCAAAACAAAGTGTTATATGTATGCATGATCCCTCTCCCCGCGAAATTACGTATGTGTGTGTGTCCATGTGTGAAGTAGTACACACGTTCAGCTGCGCTCTGATACATTATAGTATTATGCTTTTCTCTTAGTTACCCTGTGACTTTAGATTATGCGAAATTTTATCCCGACATGATAATAATGCTTATGTACTAACCAATGGTTCGATTATGCAGTGCGTCAATCTCGTTAAATCTCCAAAAAATATTTCTCTTGCAGTTGTAATTTAATATTGAAACTGGATTGCAGTTTATTATGTATCTTCACTACAAACATAAAAAACTCTATATATTCTTTTTGACAATGACAAATAAATTATGAATCAATTTTCTAAAAACACTATAAATAAATAATTATAATGCTTATGTACTAACCAATGGTTCGATTATGCAGTGCGTCAATTTCGTTAAATCTCCATAAAATATTTCTCTTGCAGTTCTAATTTAATATTGAAACTAGATTGGAGTTTATTATGTATCTTCACTACAAACATAAAAGAACTGTATATATTCTTTTGACAATGACAAATAAATTATGAATCAATTTTCTAAAAACAGTATAAATAAATAATTATAATGCTAATGTACTTACCAATGGTTTTATATATGTACTGCGTGCGATATGCACTAAACCTCCGTAAAATATATCTCTGCAGTTGTTGCTATATTGCAGTTGTAAATTTAAACCGATTCGAATTGTCGTTAAAAAATAAACTACACAAGTTTCGTACAGAAATTATTGTGAGATTTCGTAATTGCACTAGAAATCAGAAGAACATTAATGCACTTAAAATCATTCAATAATTGAAACAGTATATAAACACTATCAAACAGTATTTGAAACAAAATATTTTTCTGTTCACGTACTGGATAGCGTCACTAACAGCTCAACTGTCAAACTAACACAAATAAAAGCAACACTCCATTTGGAGGGGATATGCGCACAAAGGACGAAGCAAAGGTTCTATCTTGAATGTCTTTCTGAACGCATTATTCTGAACACATAAAAGAGCGGCAGACTTCAAAACTACTCTCGCACACATATACTCACATACACCGAATTAAATAGAAATAAGTTAAATTAATTAGTAATATGTACCATTGCATTAAATTAAATGTAATTAATTATTTATTTATGAAAAAAAAACATTAAAAAGTTAATTAAAATAATTATTGTTAATTAAGTATTGTTAAATAAACTTTTTCGGGGAAATAAGTAGGCCAGATGTTATTATTTTCGCGAGCCATCCCAAATTAAAAAAAAAACTGAAGTGTTTATGTCAATAAGTTACCGAGACATAAAAAATTTTTCGAGCGCGTCGGATTTGAAGTTCCTATGTTCAGTTTTTTTCGCGTGACACTGTAGCCTTCTCCATTTTTGACCCGCACCTTTGTGATTATTTATAACAATGTAATTTTATAATTAATGTGACGCAATATTTTTTTTATGCGAGTACAACTATTAATTCGATTTTTCGCGCCTGTCTCGTTTCTTAATATTAATAATTGAAGACACGGCGGTTTTTACAAAAAAAAAAATTATCTCGGCTTCTAGAGCACTTAGAGAGTTCGTAGGGACGTTGAAATTTGGGGAAAAATGCGAGCTTTCCAACGAACCTACTGTTGTTTATCTCCAACAAATACAGGAGTCGCAATTGCTTTTATTTATAACAAAAAAAATGACTTTTTTTTATTTTGCGATTTTTAATAACTAAATTTGAAATAATTGCTTAGCTATTCATTGTTCGTGAAAGTAGAGATGTTAAACTTTCAAAATCCGTTTACTGCATCCTCGTACGACGTCCCACGGCTTGGGAAAAATCGCGCAAAAATGATCAAAATCTAATAAATAAATGGAATTATGCAAAAACTATTGAATATTTTTAGCGAAAATTTTAACTGCTTATTAAGTACTATAAGAGCTATACTAAAGCGAGTTATCAAGCACCTAGCAAATTTTTTAACGGAGTTATAAACAATCGTTAAAATGGCTATTTTCAGCGGTTTTTTGCGATTTGCAGATAAACAAATTAACTAAATGTAAATCTGTAAATTGCGTTTGATAGATCTTCTCATTATCTACAAAGTTTGCATTTAACTTTTTTCTGTAAAGTCAGTAGTTTTTCTTCTGTCGTCAAAAAACTGACTTTTCGATCATTAATTCATTATTTAAAAAATGATCCTGACATAATTTTTGAACGCACTCACCGGATCATTGCACCTGATCCCCCCCCCCCCCCGACCAGAATCCGCTCGCAAACCTCTAGTTACAGTTAAGTTGGTGGAAAAACTAATTTGACTGGCCTACTAGTGGATACCGGGGAATGCGACTTTCATGAAGAAGATTTGCAAGTATAAAACAAATTATGTAATTCAATGTAAAATAGAAATAAGACGAACAATATATCACTGTGAAATGTTCAGTCATTTAGTTCCTGTTGATAACGGTCAACAGGAATATTTATACGACCTTAGCGCTGAAAAATGAAAATTTATTCACAATACGGGAATATTCAAATATGACAACTTTCACACAATAGCGAATATTAAAATAAACGAAACTAAAACAGTGGGAATCAACCTCGCAGGAAAAATCGAAGGAAAATCTTGTTCGGGAGGCACCTATGCGGATGATTACGGAAGTTGGGATAATGTTCTTGTGCAAGGTCTCATAAAAATTACGCTTATGGAAGAATACGCAAAAGTAAATTTAAATAATAATAAATTACATTTAAACTCAGGAACGACATGCAACTTCTCAGACGAACATTGCATAGACGCTCAAGCTGGTTATGCATTTTGGTCGCATGTTCCAAACGAAAATTGTTTTGATAACAAATACGATGTTTTATTCAAAGGCTTTGTAACAAAAACATTATCACCAAACCAGGAAGTAATGTATACAACCAATACTTATGATATATCTTTTTCTTTAAACGCTGGAGAAAATATTAAATTTTGTGACAGAATTATAACAAAAACAGAACATCCTAAATTATTTATTTACGAAAAAATCAATGTAAACATTCTATTCGATAACGATGTGAATCATCAACGAGATTTAATTAATATAGATATTTTTGCTTATACAAATGCAAAATTTGTGCATGTAGAAAAACATTTTCGGGCACAATTTAAGAGCTTATATTTATATATATTTTAACTAAAATGTGTCAGTTAGAGAGAAAAGAAATCCAAAATTCCATATCTTTTACATCCAACTTCCCAGATGAATTTGCTTATAATGTTATGCAAAAGCCAGGATATATCGCTAGACTTGCAGGAGAGGCGGTACACATAGTTAAATGTACCCCGATAAATGTAGAAGTTCAACATACTAAAGAATGCTACGAGGAACTTCCTGTAATATCTGGAAATACTACATGGTTCCTTACGCCAAAAACCCATATTATGATTAGAACAGGAACACAGATCGATTGTGATACGATAATTCCACCCTATTATAAAATAGACAATAACTGGATAAATTTAACGCCCACACCAACGAAAGTCGAAGAGAATATCACTGTTTTTAAACTTAAAATTATTAAAAATTGGACACCAGAAAAACTAAATTCTTTAGCAACAAGTGAAATATATACACAACAGGATCTGGAAAAATTCGAAGAAAGATTACTTTTTCGAATGGAAAAGAAATCCTTATTGAACACAATAGCAAAGTTCACGCAAAGTGCAAATTCTGTAAAAGACGATTTAATGAACAATTTCCTAACGGAGAAAACATTAACGCATATTGCCGAAAGCACTTGGAACAAAATAATAGAAAAATACGAAGAATACGGAACGATAAGCTCAGGAATCATTATGACATTGATACTAATGCAACTAACAAAAATGGTAGTAGATATGATAATAAGAGGATATACACTCCAAAAACTATATGAATGCTCCATACACCCATTAGGAGCAACATTCACATCTATAACACACCTGTTAGTAGTACTGAGCAAGATCAACGAGACAGAAGAAAGAAATTCAAGGAGCACAAGAAGAAGGGCGAGTGAACTTCAAGAAATAATAGTCACTAAACCCACCATATCCATGCTACTAAAAAAGGAACACATCTCTATAAAAGTAGAAGAGCATGAATTACAGGAATTTAAACCACGGAAGGTAGCAAATCTCAGACCCTTACCATCCCTTCACAATCTACACCCCGAGAAAAACCCGAAGCACAGCTTTTCGAAATCTAACTCACACAAACTTATTAGAGACAAAAATAGAAAATATTTTTTTTTATTTAAATTAAAGAAAGCCTTTAAATATCAGTCTACATAACAAAAATTATTCACTATATCTCAGCAGGGAGGGAAGTGAATGATCACTTGAATCATTCCCTACATATTTCGTCTCATCTTTTATTTACTACAAAATTATTTAATATACACATCATTTCTAAACTCGGTTAATCAATGACTTTATTTTATGTAAAAACAGTAAAACAAAAATTATTATACATTAGCGTAATAAAATAATTTAATTTTCAAAATGCGATGTTCAACAAGATATATATCTCTATACAAATTGTAATGCATAACGTATGCTATATTTATTACGTAACGTTTTATTAATCAATTGTTATATAAAATTAAATTTATGTATGAATGAAGTAAGACTACTCGTTTATTCCATAATGATCCACACTGTCATTTGAACACTAGGAAAAATCGGCACTCAACAAGCGGTACAAAGTAAAACCGTAGGTTAAGTGTAGTCTAGTGTTAGGAACAAAAATACTTGATTTATTTTATAGAAATTTATAGACGATACGAAATTTTGTTTAAATTTATTGAATTCTTTGCTTTTATTATATGAATTTTTTATTATAGTTTTATATTATTTGAATTATTATTATTATTGAAAATTCTGTAACAGAAAATCACTGATATTTTAACTCTTTCTATACCTGTTGAATCTCTACGACATCCAACAGTCTAAGGGGGGAGGTGTTACGTCCGGTGACGTATCCTTAAATTTATATTTTATCCCAACACTTTCATCAGTAATTTTCTGACACACAGAACGATGTGTCTGCGAAATTCTAAAACGTTACATTTTCAAATACAAGGCAACGTGTGTAGCAGGTCATCAAACTTGCGAAAGACAACGATTTATATTTTCTTTAGAATCAGCATTTCTCAATGCTACTGCCGAATTGGATACGACTGACGACGATTGCATTACCAAATAAGATGATCTCGATTTACTGTTCACGATCATCTTTAACCTAATTATTTTGTATTATAAAAGAAGCGATGCGCGTTGCATGCATCAGTCACAGTAACAACCGTAATACATGTGAACTGGAGAGCTCCGTCTGCCCCAGACGCCATACGAGGGCATAATTCATTATAACGGAGCAATAAATACATTAAAGTATACTAACATAAGCGGAATAATTGTACGAGCGAATATACAGCGATAGCATATATTGTGAGGGAAGTTCAATTGATAAAAAATTGTACATCGAAGGAATTGCAAGCAGCAACAATATTGGTAATTATACTTCTCAAAATAAAATAAATTTTAAACCAAATATTATTCGTTATTTCCTTTATCCCGACCTTCAAAATTCAATTTATATAAGTCTGAAGTTTTCATTGTTCAAATTAAATAATAGAATTGTTTACAAAAAAGGTACAGTAACAAAATTCGCAATAAACCTTTCTTCTGGTATTATTTCAAACAGGAAACAGCAAGTAGTCAAGAAAATTTTGAATTTCATTTTATTTATGAAAAATAATTTTAATTTTGATGGATCACATTCAAATAATGCCTAAGTCTATTTTATCATTAAATTTGATAATCCGCTATAAAATTAATAGCAATACCTAAAGCAACGAAGGGAGATTTTTTTCGCCTTCAACCCCCCTCTAATAGACTATTCGGAAATGATGCGGCGAATCGATTTCGTTGGTAATTATTTTCTAGGTGTATTTTATCGTTAACTTCGATAAACCACCATAATAAGAATAGGAATACCTAAATCAACAAAGTGAGAATTTTTTTTTCGCTTCTCACCCCCCTGTAATCGACTGTTCGAGGATGATCAGGGGAATCGAATTCGTTGGTAATTTTTTTCCAGGTCTATTTTATCGTCAGATTTTATAATCCGCCATAAATTTGATAGCAATACTTAAAGCAACGAAATTAGTTCTTATTTTTCGCCCCCTATAATCGACTATTCGGGGGTGATCCGGAGAATTGATTTCGGTGGTAATTTTTTTCTAGGTCTATTTTATCGTTAGATTTGATAATCCGCCATTGAATTAATAGCAATACCTAAAGCAACGAACTGAGATTTTTTTTCGCTTTCAACACCCCTATAATCAACTACTCGGGGGCGATCCGGGGAATCGCTCCTGTTGGTAATATTATCTAGATCTCTTTTATCGTTAAACTTAATAATCAGCCATAAAATTAAAAGGAATACCTAAAACAACTAAGTGAGAATTTTTTTTCGCTTCTCACACCTCTATAATCGACTACTAGGGAGTGATCCGGGGGATCGATTTCGTTGGCAATCTTTTTCTAGGTCTACTTTATCGTTAAATTTGATAATCCGCCATAAAATTAATAGGAATACCTAAAACAACGAAGTAGCATTTTTTTCGTTTCTCACACCCCTATAATCGTCCATTTTGGGGTGTTCCGGGGAATCGATTTTGTTCATAATTTTTTTCTGGGCTTGTTTTATCGATAGGTTTGATAATGCACCATAAAATTGAACGGAATACCTAAAGCAACGAAGTGAGATAGATTTTTTCGCTTTCAACCCCCCTATAATCGACGATTCGTGGGTGATCCGGGGAATCGATTCCGTTGGTAATTTTTGTCTAGGTCTCTTTTATCGTTAAATCTGTTAATCTGACATAAAATTAATAGGAACACCTAAAACAACGAAATAAGAATTCTTTTTCGCTTCTCACACCCCTATAATCGACTATTCGGGAGTGATCCGGAGAATTGATTTAATTGGTAATTTTTTTCTAGGTCTATTTTATCGTTAGATTTGATAATCCGCCATCGATTAATAGCAATACCTAAAGCAACGAAGTGAGATATTTTTTCGCCTTCAACACCCCTATAATCGACTACTCGGGAGCGACCCGGGGAATTGATCATGTGAGTAATATTATCTAGATCTCTTTTATCGTTAAATTTGATAATCAGCCATAAAATTAATAGGAATACCTAAAACCACGAAGTGAGAATTTTTTTTCGCTTCTCACACCTCTATAATCGTCCATTACGGGATGTTCCGTGGCAACGATTTTGTTCATAATTTTTTTCTGGGCTTGTTTTATCATTAGATTTGATAATGCGCCATAAAATTGATAGGAATACCTAAAGCAACTATGTGAGAATTTCTTTCACCTTCCACCCCCCTATAATCGTCCATTTGGGGGTATTCCGGGGAATCGATTTTGTTCATAATTTTTTTCTGGGCTTGTTTTATCGATAGGTTTGATAATGCACCATAAAATTGAACGGAATACCTAAAGCAACGAAGTGAGATAGATTTTTTCGCTTTCAACCCTCCTATAATCGACGATTCGTGGGTGATCCGGGGAATCGATTCCGTTGGTAATTTTTGTCTAGGTCTCTTTTATCGTTAAATCTGTTAATCCGCCATAAAATTAATAGGAACACCTAAAACAACGAAATAAGAATTCTTTTTCGCTTCTCACACCCCTATAATCGACTATTCGGGGGTGATCCGGAGAATTGATTTAATTGGTAATTTTTGTCTAGGTCTCTTTTATCGTTAAATCTGTTAATCCGCCATAAAATTAATAGGAACACCTAAAACAACGAAATAAGAATTCTTTTTCGCTTCTCACACCCCTATAATCGACTATTCGGGAGTGATCCGGAGAATTGATTTAATTGGTAATTTTTTTCTAGGTCTATTTTATCGTTAGATTTGATAATCCGCCATCGATTAATAGCAATACCTAAAGCAACGAAGTGAGATATTTTTTCGCCTTCAACACCCCTATAATCGACTACTCGGGAGCGACCCGGGGAATCGATCATGTGAGTAATATTATCTAGATCTCTTTTATCGTTAAATTTGATAATCAGCCATAAAATTAATAGGAATACCTAAAACTACGAAGTGAGAATTTTTTTTCGCTTCTCACACCTCTATAATCGTCCATTACGGGATGTTCCGTGGAATCGATTTTGTTCATAATTTTTTTCTGGGCTTGTTTTATCATTAGATTTGATAATGCGCCATAAAATTGATAGGAATACCTAAAGCAACTATGTGAGAATTTCTTTCACCTTCCACCCCCCTATAATCGTCCATTTGGGGGTATTCCGGGGAATCGATTTTGTTCATAATTTTTTTCTGGGCTTGTTTTATCGATAGGTTTGATAATGCACCATAAAATTGAACGGAATACCTAAAGCAACGAAGTGAGATAGATTTTTTCGCTTTCAACCCTCCTATAATCGACGATTCGTGGGTGATCCGGGGAATCGATTCCGTTGGTAATTTTTGTCTAGGTCTCTTTTATCGTTAAATCTGTTAATCCGCCATAAAATTAATAGGAACACCTAAAACAACGAAATAAGAATTCTTTTTCGCTTCTCACACCCCTATAATGGACTATTCGGGGGTGATCCGGAGAATTGATTTAATTGGTAATTTTTTCTAGGTCTATTTTATCGTTAGATTTGATAATCCGCCATCGATTAATAGCAATACCTAAAACAACGAAGTGAGATATTTTTTCGCTTCTCACACCCCTATAATCGTTCATTTGGGGGTATTCCGGGGAATCGATTTTGTTAATAATTTTTTTCTAGGTCTATTTTATCGTTAGATTTGATAATCCACCATATTATTAATAGCAATATCTAAAGCAGCGCAGTGAGATTTTTTTTCACCTTCCACCCCCCTATAATCGTCCATTTGGGGGTATTCCAGGGAATCGATTTTGTTCATAATTTTTTTCTGTGCTTGTTTTATCGATAGGTTTGATAATGCACCATAAAATTGAACGGAATACCTAAAGCAACGAAGTGAGATAGATTTTTTCGCTTTCAACCCCCCTATAATCGACGATTCGTGGGTGATCCGGGGAATCGATTCCGTTGGTAATTTTTGTCTAGGTCTCTTTTATCGTTAAATCTGTTAATCCGCCATAAAATTAATAGGAACACCTAAGACAACGAAATAAGAATTCTTTTTCGCTTCTCACACCCCTATAATCGACTATTCGGGAGTGATCCGGAGAATTGATTTAATTGGTAATTTTTTTCTAGGTCTATTTTATCGTTAGATTTGATAATCCGCCATCGATTAATAGCAATACCTAAAGCAACGAAGTGAGATATTTTTTCGCCTTCAACACCCCTATAATCGACTACTCGGGAGCGACCCGGGGAATCGATCATGTGAGTAATATTATCTAGATCTCTTTTATCGTTAAATTTGATAATCAGCCATAAAATTAATAGGAATACCTAAAACCACGAAGTGAGAATTTTTTTTCGCTTCTCACACCTCTATAATCGTCCATTACGGGATGTTCCGTGGAATCGATTTTGTTCATAATTTTTTTCTGGGCTTGTTTTATCATTAGATTTGATAATGCGCCATAAAATTGATAGGAATACCTAAAGCAACTATGTGAGAATTTCTTTCACCTTCCACCCCCCTATAATCGTCCATTTGGGGGTATTCCGGGGAATCGATTTTGTTCATAATTTTTTTCTGGGCTTGTTTTATCGATAGGTTTGATAATGCACCATAAAATTGAACGGAATACCTAAAGCAACGAAGTGAGATAGATTTTTTCGCTTTCAACCCTCCTATAATCGACGATTCGTGGGTGATCCGGGGAATCGATTCCGTTGGTAATTTTTGTCTAGGTCTCTTTTATCGTTAAATCTGTTAATCCGCCATAAAATTAATAGGAACACCTAAAACAACGAAATAAGAATTCTTTTTCGCTTCTCACACCCCTATAATCGACTATTCGGGGGTGATCCGGAGAATTGATTTAATTGGTAATTTTTTCTAGGTCTATTTTATCGTTAGATTTGATAATCCGCCATCGATTAATAGCAATACCTAAAGCAACGAAGTGAGATATTTTTTCGCTTCTCACACCCCTATAATCGTTCATTTGGGGGTATTCCGGGGAATCGATTTTGTTAATAATTTTTTTCTAGGTCTATTTTATCGTTAGATTTGATAATCCACCATATTATTAATAGCAATATCTAAAGCAGCGCAGTGAGATTTTTTTTCACCTTCCACCCCCCTATAATCGTCTATTTGGGGGTATTCCAGGGAATCGATTTTGTTCATAATTTTTTTCTGGGCTTGTTTTATCGATAGGTTTGATAATGCACCATAAAATTGAACGGAATACCTAAAGCAACGAAGTGAGATAGATTTTTTCGCTTTCAACCCCCTATAAAGGACTATTCCTGGGTGATCTGGGGAATCAATTTCGTTGGTAATTCTTGTCTAGGTCTCCTTTATCGTTAAATTTGATAATCCGCCATAAAATTAATAGGGATACCTAGAACAACGAAATAAGAATTTTTTTTCGCATCTCATACCCCCATAATCGACTATTCGAGGGTGATCCGGAGAAACGATTTTGTTCGTAACTTTTTTCTAGATCTATTTTATCGTTAGATTTGATAATCCACCATGTTATTAATAGAAATATGTAAAAAAACGAAGTGAAATTTTTTTTCGCCTTCAACCCCCCTATAATCGACTACTCGTGGGTGATCCGGGGAATCGATTTCGTTGGTAATTCTTGTCTAGGTCTATTTTATCGTTAAATTTGATAATCCGCCATAAAATTAACAAGAATACCTAAAACAACGAAGTGGCATTTTTTTCTCTTTCAACCCCCCTATAATCGACGATTCGTGGGTGATCTGGGGAATCGATCCCGTTGGTAATTTTTGTCTAGGTCTCTTTTATCGTTAAATCTGATAATCCGCCATCAAATTAATAGGAATACCTAAAAAAACGAAATAAGAATTCTTTTTCGTTTCTCACACGCCTATAAACGTCCATTTGGGAGTGCTCCGGAGAATCGATTTTGTTCATAATTTTTTTCTAGGTCTATTTTATCGTTAGATTTGATAATCCACCATATTATTAATAGCAATATCTAAAGCAACGAAGTGAGATTTTTTTTCGCCTTCAACCCCCCTATAAAGGACTATTCGTGGGTGATCCGGGGAATCGATTTCGTTGGTAATTCTTGTCTAGGTCTATTTTATTGTTAGATTTGATAATCCGCCATAAAATTAATAGGAATACCTAAAACAACAAAATAAGAATTTTTTTTCGCTTCTCACATCCCCATAATCGTCCATTTGGGGGGGGGGGGGGGGGGGGGGAGGGGGTGTTCCGGGGAACCGATTTTGTTAATAATTTTTTCTGGGCTTGTTTTATCGTTAGATTTGATAATGTGCTTAAAATTGATAGGCATACTTAAAGCAACAAAGTGAGATTCTTTTTTCGCCTTCAACCCCCATATAATCGACTACTCGGGGGTGGTCCAGGGAATCAATATCGTTGGTAATTTCTTTCTAGGTCGATTTTATTGGTAGATTTGATAATCCGCCATATAATTAATAGCAATACCTAAAGCAACGAAGTAAGATTGTATTTCTACATTTCTCCAACTTGAAAATTTAGAGTTTTGTTGCTTATAACTTGTACTTCCGAATGGTGCTATGCATTTTGAAGAACAATATATTATACTTTAAGAAAAATCGTTCTCATCTTACCACTCGAATTACCGACCAGAAGAAAGTGTTTGGGAGTAAAAACAATAGCACCATTGAAAAGAGCAGGAAAAAATCTATTGATATATATCTCTTGTATTTTTAGGCGCGTCCTAGCGCAGCGCGGACAGTTCGCGCGGCCACTCGCAACTGTCATTTTAATCTTGTTACTTTTTACCCTTCATTTCTCCAATTTGAAAATTTAGAGTTTTGTAGCTTAAGACTTGTACTTTCGAATGGTGATATGCATTTTGAAAAAAAAAAAACATGATATACTCTGAGAAAAATGGCTCTGAACTTTCAACTCGAATTTTCAATCAGAAGAAAGAGCTCCGGAGTAAAAACAGTAGCACCATTGGAAAGAGCAGGAAAAAATCTATCGATATATGTGTTTTTTCTGAGAGTCTCAGAATACGATTACGAGCGAGTTGAACAGAGCGAGTTTTGCACGAAAAATGCGTCGCGCGCGCCTAATGCCTTGTTTCTTTTTTTTTTAAGTAATAATTATCTCGGAATTTTTCGGCATCGCTGAACACATGATATTTTGATGAAATAAAAAGATTAAAAAATACATGTCAAATAATTTTTGGAGAAGAACATAAATATTTTAATTTCAAAATGATAGGCGACATAGGCATACGCGGACCACCTGATTCGGTCGTAATAATATTTAAATTTCTTTGAAAAAAACTTTTTTTTTACTTCACGAATCCTTGTTTCATATTATATTGTTTCTTAAATTATAACATGTGAAATAAGCATTGTAAACAATTTGTATATTTATATATATATATATGGCGCCGGAGTCACATTAGTAGTAGGGGTACATCTCAGGCAGACAGGGGGCGTGGCCAGGGATACAACTCAGGCAGATCGGTGGAGGAGGGGGGTAGCCTCTGGCGCCAGAGGTCTGGGGTACAACTCAGGCAGATCGGGTGGAGCGGGTGGTGGGTGGAAGTGGGTGGTGATGAAGGTATTGCAAAAGTATATGCAAATTTTTTTTTGCAAATTTTTTTTTTTTACTTTTTTCAGAATTTTATAGATATCTGGGGTACAATTCAGATCGGGTGGAGTGGGTGGTTGTGAAGTTATGCAAAAGCATATCCAAAATCTTTTTTGCAAATTTTTTTTTTACTTTTTTCAGAATTTTATAGATATGTAGATGCGAAATGGGATTTATGAAAATTCGAATGGAATAAAATTTAAATATTCTGAGAAATGAATTATTAATAATAAAAGAATTTGTTAATATTTTTTGTAAATTTTTTAGATTTTGAGTATATTTTACTAATGAAAGAATTATATAAATGTGAGTTTATGAATAAGTGGTAGAATTAATTTAAATGTTAGAGTGGTGAAAATACATTTGTCGAAAATCTTAGTGTATGTAGAAAGGGTCAGTCGGAAGCACGTAGAAAATCCGTTGTACAGTGGAAGGGAAAGCGAGTGTATTAAGTAGTGAGTCTGAGAGAAGCGGCCGAGCCCCCAATTAGTGGGATGAGAGCTGGAAGGCGCGAAAACTGTATTGATGAGTGTGTAGACAGGACAAGGAATCTTTTAGAAGCATAAACTCAAATATTAAATATTGTGCAACGATGATGAATTTCAAGCGGATAGAATATAGATACAGTAAAAGCCTTTACATGTGTCTTAAACAGTGTGAGTTTCGACCAGATATAGGGTTAAAAAAGGTGACGAGTTGTGGGTGAGCTTAAGAGCTCGAGGTTGTAATTAAGGGAGCATGTGGAGTAGAAGCTGGAAGGTGAGTGTTGAAAATAGAATACATTTATATTGTACGCATGTAGAATATACATAGTATGTATGAGTGCGCGCTTGTACCGAGAGCGCGCAAGTATAATGAGTGCGAACGCACACATGTGAGTCTCCCCTCCCTATCTAGTGTGCGCATGAGTAAGAAGGTATGTCGAGCAGTAGTGAGCGACGCGCTGCTCTCCCTCTCTAGTACTGTACGCCGAAGAAGAAGCACCTCGCGCATGGCGCAGAGGAAGCGCCGTAGTTTAAGTCTGAATAGACTTATCATTCTTCTTGTCTGTCTAAATTGGTCTTCTTATTTATCAATCTACACCTCAACATGGTAGTAGAGCGTGGTTTGTGGTTAAATTAATGCTCTATAGCAACCTTCGGGAAACTATAGACTATTCTAAACGCCTACATCAAGACGGCGGACACCGAAGAGAAAAACTCCGAGCACGAAGGAACGCTCGAGTCAAAGGAACAGGTCACAACAACGAAGGTCAAGCAAGAGAAAGATTCTGAACGACAAGCAACGTTCGAGAATAATCAAGAGAACGAAATGAATAGAAAGGAGATTTCGATACCGGTGTTTGATGGAGAAAATTACAGTATGTGGAAAAAGAGGATCAAAATGTTTCTGAAGTTAAAAAAATGTGAAACTGTGATAGAAAGAGAAAAGATTGAAACAGATAAAACAGAAGAATGGACTCAAAATGATTTGAGGGCAATAAATATAATTTATAGTGCCATATCGGATAAACAATTAGAATTTGTGAGCGAAGAGAAACGGCTTACAAAATAATAAAAAAGTTAGACAGTATGTATTTGAAGGAGTCTGCAGCACTGCAAATTGTGTGCAGAAATCGACTAGAAAAAATAAGATTAGCAAACTACAGTGATTCAGCGTTATTTTTCGAAGAATTTGAAAAGACAGTTAATGAATTAAAAAGCGCGGGTGAAAAAGTGAGTGAAAAGTAAAAATTAAATTATATGCTGAACACGTTGCCAGAGTCATACAGTTACATAGACGACTTAATTGATATGTTGAAAGAAGCAGATCAAACGGCAGACTACATTCGCAATAAAATCAAGCTAGCTGAAATGAAAAATAAAGGAAAATACAATGAGAAAAGTACAAACGCATTTACGGCAAAGAAGAAAGAAGAAGCATGCTACAAATGTGGAATGCATGGACATTACGCACGAACGTGCCAAGATGGCGGCCAAGCACGACAGCAAAGTGGCTCATGGCGAGGTCCAAGACGTGGTCGCGGGCAAGGCAGAGGAGGAAGGAGCAGAGAGCGCAGCAACTTCCGCCACCATGGAGCAGAGCAGAGTGGCAGGGACGCGAGCGCATGGATAGCGAAGGCGCACACGGCACACAGCGGCAAAGCAAACAGGTTACATAATTGCGATATTGAGTGGTTACTCGACAGCGGGTGTACAGACCACATAATAAATAACGATGGGTATTTCGAAGAATCTATTGAACTTAAAGAAAATGTCAATATTTATTTAGGAGATAACAGGTTTATTAAAGCAACTAAAATTGGAACAGTTAGGACTTTGAAACTTTCGGTAATTTAAATGAAGTAGAAATTAAAAATGTTTTTTACGCGAAAGATATAAATATGAATTTGATGAGTCTTGGAAAATTAACTGATAATGATAATACAATTGTTTCGAAAAGAAAAGTTGCAAAAATTATAGATAATAATAATAAACTAATTGCGATAGCATTTAAAAATAATGGAACTCATAAAATGAAAAGTATTTTGAAATACGGAGAAAAGTCTGTAAATAGCGCAGACCGTAACAATAACATGAGTCAAAAAGAGAGGTGGCACAGAGTGTTAGGTCACATAAATTTCAGATATCTAAATACATTAGTTAAAGAGAAATTGTTAACGGGAATACCAAACGAATTAGAATCGGAATTCATGAAATGCAAAACATGTATAGAAAATAAAATGTATAATTTACCGTTTAATAATAACAGATCTAGAGCGAAAGATATCTTAGAGATTATTCATACCGATGTATGCGGTCCCTTCAAAACTACTGGGTTTAACGGGGAAAATTATTTCGTTTCTGTTATAGATGACTATAGCAAAATAGCTAGAGTCTATTGTATAAAAACTAAAGATGAGGTTTTTGACTGTATCGTTAAATATATAAATGAAAGTGAAAACTTGACGGAAAAACGAGTAAAAACATTGACATGTGATAATGGGAAAGAATACTTAAATAATCGGTTTTATAAATATATAAGAGAAAAAGGTATTATTTTGAATAATTGTCCAGCGTACGTACATGAGTTAAACGGAACCGCGGAAAGATTTAACAGAACTATAATGGATATGACGCGTTGTTCACTAATAGAGGCACAAGTACACAAAAGATATTGGCCTGAAATAGTATGTGCGGCAGCATACTTAAAAAACCGTACGTTAGCAAATACAATAGAAAAAAAACTCCTTTTGAGATTTTCTTTAAAAGAAAACCAAATGTAACACATTCACGTCTCTACGGTAGTAGAGTTTTTGTAAGAAAACCGGAACAAAAAAGAATTTCGAAATGGGATAAAAAGGCGGATATGGCTATTTTATTAGGTTACAGTGAAGTAGGCTATAGAGTACTTTTAAATAATAGAATAATAGCTGCGAGACACGTCGATGGTGTAGAAAAAGATGATAAATGTATCGGTATTGACTATGAAGACGAAAAAGAAAGCGATTGTAGTTCGGATGATGATGTATCTGAAAATGCTTTTGAAAGTGCAGATGAAACGAATGAGCAACAATGTAAAATAAAAGAAGAGAATACTACTATATCTTTACATGAACCTTCGGGAAAGTGTAAAGATAATGAAAATAAAGAATTAAGAATCCTCGTAGATCTACACGTGACAAAAAAAGCCCAATAAGATATCCAGAGAATAGTTCGAATAATATTTATGTAAACTTTTGTAGAGTAGATATTCCGTATATATTTGAGGAGGCGATGGACAATAAAGATCAAGAAAAATGGATAAAAGCAATGGATAATGAAATTGAAAGTTTAAATGAGAAAAAGACATGGGTATTAGTTGATAAACAAAAAGATAAAGAAATTTTAGAAGTAAAATGGGTCTATACGTGAAAATCTAACAATGTATTTAAAGCTAGGCTAGTCGTAAGAGGTTATCAACAATCAAATGTAATTGATGACATGTACGATCCAGTAGCAAAAACACAAACTTTAAAAATCATGTTACCATTTTGTTGTCAGTCTGGTTTCATAATAGAACAAGTGGATGTTGTTACAGCTTTTCTTAATGGTATTGTAAGCTTAGAGGTATATGTCAGTCAACAAAAGGTTATGATGATGGATCAAACAAAGTTTGTAAATTATCAAAAGCGTTATACGGACTACGAGAAAGTCCAAGAGCGTGGTATGAATGCTTTGATGAATATTTGCTAAAACTGAAATTTAAAAGAAGTAATATTGATTATTGTTTATACACTTTTGGAAAAAGAAATGAAACTTTATATTTGTTACTGTATGTAGATGATTTATTAATTTGCAGCAAAAGTAAGACAAAGATTCAAAGTATTAAGAAAGGTTTAATGAAAAAATTTAAAATGAAAGATTTAGGAGAGATAAAAGAATATCTTAGTATGAACGTAGATTATGATTATCATAAAGGTGAGGATGAAGTTAAGTCAGTCTAAGTATGTAGAGTCATTAGCCAACAAATATCAATTACAGAATGACAAATTTTATAGCACTCCAATGGAAACAAAATTAAAACTTGAAAAAGCTGTAAGTTGTGAGTATAATATAAAGTACAGAAACTTAATAGGTGCTTTATTATACATAAGCTCAAGTACAAGACCAGACATATGTTATAGTGTAAATTATTTGAGTAGATATCAAAATTGTTACGATAAGACACATTGGAAATACGCGTTAAGAGTTTTGAAATATTTGTATTTAACTAAAGACTTAAATTTACACTATAATAGGAACGGAAATTGTGATATTTTAGATTGCTACGTAGACGCAGATTATGCGGGAGATAGCGTAGACAGAAAGTCCATCTGGTTATGTAATTAGATTTTTCGGAAATGTTATTGATTGGAAATCGCGTAAACAAAAGTGTGTAACAAAAGCTCCGACTTATGCGGAATATGTAGCACTGTCTGAAGCAGTGAGTGAAATAAAATTTGTAATTAAATTGATAAAACTCTTAAACATTGAATTGCATGATCCTATTAAGATTTATGAAGATAATTCCGCAGTGATAAATATTGCAAACTATGGAAACTTCACGAAAAAATCAAAACATATAGAGATACACTATCATTTTGTCCATGAAGGGGTAAAAGAGAAGTTAATTCAAATATGTAAGATTAATACTGTAACGGGGTACAGTTACGGAGAGGGTATTAATCCCTCTCAGGGGTTCGCGGGGTAATATACGGGTGTATTCTACGCCCGGGCAACTCCCCGTTGTAGAATCACCTGTAGTCCGGCAGAAGCGCCTCGGCACAGGTTCCGAACATGCGAGCCCGGCTTCGATTGTAGAAAGCCTAGGCCGCTTTCCCCTGGAAGCGGCGCTGCGCTCTGCCGCTGCTGCCAACTGCTGCCCGCGAACTACCGGCTGCTCGCTATGACCTAGCGTTACCAGCGCAGCCGGTCTTCCCCGCGTACAACGCCGCTCGGTCGAACCTCTCGAGCGGCTTTTGAACTTACTCCCGCTACCGATGATCCTCTAGGAGGCTACGCCTCGACTAGCTGCAGCCACTGAAAAGGGTAGAGGGCGGTATTCGGGAAATCATGCACAGGCTAAGGTCTCCAAATAAGAACGCGTGACTCGACAGTTAAGATAAAAACAAGGGCTCTCAATTTATTAAAGAATAAGTTCGCTCGCGAAAGGGCGCGAGCTCCCGAACAAACTAATATGAAATTAAGACGCGACAGGCCGAGACTATTCTCGCTCGCTCGCTAATGTTGGTGACGGGAGGGAATATCCTCGCGTCTCCGTCACTACGCTGCGCCAGTACAAATACGCGAAAAGCAATCAAACGCTACTTACGCGGGGCTGGCCAGCCATCGCACGCAACCGTGATTCTCGCTGTCTCTCTCTCTCTTTCTCTGCTTCGGCCGGCTGTCGAGGGGCTATCTATCTCTTTCTCTCTCTTCCACTCATCACACTGGGGGCGGCGCAAAGCTGCAGGCTGTAGTGGTGGAGGCGCACGCACGCGAACCCACTCGCAATTCTCCCACACGGGCACCGAGCTCACTCACGACGCGACTTCTCTCTCTCGCGGTCACACACCTGTTGCCGTTCACACGGCGTACGACAAGATGGCTCTCATGCTCCCCTCTCGCCCGCGGCACGGCGTCGTCGTCTTCTTCTCCGACTCCTTTTTGCTCTCCCCGCGTGGCGCGCTCCGAACCATGATACGTGCAGGCGCGCGAGATTCGATTCTCGCAGCGCTGTATCGGTGGTTCACTTACCTTACGTCGGCGCCCGTTACACCCCCCACCTAGATTTGGCGTACCTCGGACGCTATATCGATCAGGACAGAAAGAGGGCGCTAACAATAATGACGAGCGCGGACTACAGATTGTTCTTTGTTTCATTTCTTTTTATTGGGGGGGGGGGGGGCACCTGCCCCTACAACAGTTGTCTTCTTCGGCGGGTGGTTGGCCCGGTTTGGGCACCTGCTCGCCCCTCTCAGGGTGGCTCGGGCGCAAACCGGGCAGTACCGCGGTATCGGCGCCGGACGGGGTTCTGCCGGACCCTCCCTGGCCCCGGCCAGCTGGTCCTCTTGGCGCCGGGCTTCATCGAGACGCGCCCGGGCCTCTGCGAAGGCCAGCTCCTCGTCCCAGCGGCGGGTCTGGGCCGTCTTCAGCCGCTTCTGGTGGCGCTAGCGGGCCTCCTCCTCTTCAGCCGTCGCCCTTCGTTGAGCCTCCCGGCGCTCTGCCAGCCAAGCGACAGTGTGACGCAACTCCTCCCTCTTGTTTTGCACCAACCGCTGCCACTTAGCGGCCTGCGCCGAGGACTCGGGGTGATGGGCGGACCAGGCGTCCAGAGCCTTGAAGGCGGCGTCGCGGAGTCGCTGGCCCTCGCTCTCCGCTGCGCGGGCCCGCATCAAGGCCCACTCCACTTCCTCCCAGGTCGTCGGAGGGGCCTCCGCGCCCCCCTCGGTTTGAGTGCCCCGCTCAACCGTAGGCACCCGGTTCCACCCCATGGGAATGGGTGTGCTGGGGGAAGTGGCGAGAGGGTCTCGCGGTGCGGAGACCGGGACGCCAGGACTCGCCCGGGCGGCGGCCTCCTCCTCGTTGTCCCACTCCTCTAAGACGGGGCGCTCCCAGGCGGCCTCCTCCTCCCGCTGGCGCTCCCGGTCCAGGTGCTGCTCCCGGAGAAGGTGGAGGGCGGCCTCGACGGTGCCGTCGACGGCCGTCCCCAGGTTGAGGCGCATGAGCCGCGCCAGAACCTCTGCTAGGGTCTCCTCCGAGATCTCCAACATCTACAACATAGAAGGAGAACATGGTGAGGCAGGGAGGTTGGTCGCTAGGACGCCGCCGGCAAGCTGTGGTTTACCACCGGCCGCGGCGGGGAAAGCGGATGGTTTATGTGGCTTTCCTCGGACGCCCGCGTCCTCGCTTTGGTGGGGGAATGGCGGGGGGGCACCGCGGGGACGGACCCGAATGGGCCTACTGCCACTGCGCGGGCCCCCGGAGGTATTCCACGCCGTCTTGGTGGGGGCGTCTCCGCGGAAGGGTCTCGTCCATCAGGGGGCCGTCGGAGGGCTCGCTCGTCGGCGATGCCTCCGCATCGACCGCCTCTTCCGGCTCTTCGGGCCCCGGTGAGTTAGAGTGATAGCTTTTCAGCTGCTCCGCAGCCACCACCTCTTCTACCACGCCGCCGTCGCCTACCAGCCTGTAGGTGTTAGGCCTGAGGGCGTCCGTAATCCGATACGGGCCCTCGAACTTCGGCGCTAGCTTTGCTGCTATACCCTTGGCAGCCGAGGATAGAGGATGGCTGCGTTTCCATACTCTGTCGCCGGGTTTGAAAGTGGGCTCACGCCTGCCGGCGTCATAGTAGCCCGCTTGGCGTTCTTGGGCCGCGCGCGCGTAGCGGCACGCGCGTGTAATTCTGGAAGGGCCTCCATTCGCTCCTTCCAGCGAGCCCAACTTTCCCCTTGAGCCGGGACGTCTGCTGCTACCTCTTGCATCCTTCTTTGCGTGCCGGGTGGTTCTGGTTGTCTCCCATATAGCATAAGGGCCGGGCTCATCCCGGTAGAACTCTGCTCAGCCGTATTTAGGGCAAAGAGAAGTTCCGGAAGCTTCTCGTCCCATGCACTATGTCGCTCCTGAAGGTAGGATGCGACCATCGCCTTTAGGGTACGGTTGGCTCGTTCCACCGGGTTGGCTTGAGGCTGATAGGGAGGAGTGTGGGTGTGATGCACACCGCGCTTCCGCAGGAAGTCTTCCACGGCATGGTTCTTAAACTCTGTGCCGTTGTCAGACAGGAAGACTTCCGGGCAACCAAATCGAAGGAAGACCTTCCGATTCAGCTCCTCTATCACCGTCTTGGCATTTGCTTTACGTATGGGGGATGCCTCTACCCACCTGGTGAAAAGGTCTTGGAACACCAAGATGTATTCGCAACCTTTAGAGCTTCGAGGCAGCGGTCCGATAACGTCTCCAGCCACGACCTGCCAAGGTTTGTCGATAACGCGACGCCCCATAAGGCCGGCTGGAGCCCGTTGTTCTACCTTGAACCGCTGGCATGTCTCGCAGTTCCTCACGTACGCCTACGTTTCCGCATAATAGCGTGGCCAATAGTAGCGCAGCGCTACTCTGGCGAACGTTTTCTCCCTGCCGAGATGTCCAGCGGTTGCGTCGTCGTGGCATTCCTGCAACACCTCGCGACGATGCTCTTCTGGGACCACCAGTTTCCAGGCATCTTCATCGTTGCCGAAGGTTGAGTCTACCTCCGGATTGGGACGATACCGATAGAGCTGCCTGCTACAAGTTTATAAGTCGGGTAGTCGTTAGGCCGCGCCTTCACCTTGGTGCACCACTCCTGGTACCACGTGTCCTCTGTGTCCATCAACCAGGACACTGCCGAGACCTCTACCTCCTCCTCGTCTTCATAAATACGAGAGAGGGCATCGGCAACGTGGTTCAGGGCACCTTTACGGTGCTCTACCGTAAACCAGTGACCCTGCAGCTCTAATGCCCACCGAGCCAGCCTGCTAGTTGGATTCTTCATCTGGCACAACCAGCGCAGGCTACTATGGTCGGTGACTACTTTGAACTCGTAGCATTCGAAGTATGGGCGGAACTTTTGAATGGCCCATACGACCGCAAGGCACTCTCGCTCGGTAACACTGTAGTTTCGCTCTGCCGGCGTAAGGAAGCGGCTTGCGAACTCCAGTACCCTCTCCTGGCCCTCTAACTCTTGGAGGAGCACGGCTCCTAGGCCCACATCACTCGCATCCGTCTGCACGATGTATGACCCCTCGGGGTGGGGTCTGTGCAGAACCGGAGCGGTCATCACCATCGCTTTCAGCAGCTCGAACGCGTGCTGCTGCTCTTCGAGCCACTCATATTTCTGGTTCTTCTTTGTCAAGTTGGTGAGCGGCTCAGCGATGGTGGCGTAGTTCGGTATAAACTTACGATACCATGAGGTGGTGCCCAGGAACCTTCGCAGTGCCTTCAGGTTCTGGGGCACAGGGTAGTCCCTTATTGGTTCGATCTTGGCCGGGTTAGGCCTCGTGCCCTCCCGGTTCACCAAGAATCCCAGATACGCTACCTCTGGCTTGCAGAAAACGCACTTTTCTGCGTTCAGTGTCAATCCAGCGGCCACTAGTCGTTCTCATACCCTTCGAAGGCACTCCTTATGCTCCTCGAACGTCTCGGCGACGATTATGATGTCGTCGAGGTAGGCATAGACGTTCGGCTCTAATTCGGGGCCGAGCACTTGGTCTATTAGCCGCTGGAAGGTGGCGGGCGCGTTCGTAAGCCCATACGGCATCCTCCGGAATTGGTATAGCCCCATTCCGGGGACGGTGAAGGCCGTTACGGGGCGCGCATCCGCCGCCAGAGGTATCTGGTGGTAAGCACTCTTGAGGTCGAGCATGGAGATGAATTTCGCTTTCCTCAACCTACGCAGAATACCCTGCATGTTCGGCAGGGGGTAGGCGTCCGGTTCTGTGACTGCGTTGACTTTACGCAAGTATTCACAGAACCGCCGCGTCCCATCACTCTTGGGCGTCATCACCACGGGGCTCGACCAACCACTGCGAGAGGGTTCTATCACTCCCTTCTCGAGCATCTCCCTCACTTGTCGGTGCATCTCTTCTTGCACTTTATCCGACACGGGGTAGTGGCGCTGTTTGATTGGCCGAGGGTCTCGCAGAGTGATTTCATGCTCCACGCCCTTTACACATCCCAGGCCTGGCGGAAGCTTGCCTAGGATATTTTCCACCATCTCCTTCAGCTCCGCCCGCTGAAGGTCCGTAGCGTCCGCGAGCCCGATAGCCGACACTGCCGTTGGATCGGTGGTCAAGCTAGCTACTTCCAGCTCGACCTGCGCTTCTGAGTCCTTACAGAAGAGCGTGTCCGTATCCGGGTCAAGTACGGCTCTGAACGCGCGTACGAAATTGACCCCTAGATAGCAGTCGGCATCGAGGTTTGGCATAATCGCGACTCGAATCTCGCGAGTAAGGCCTCCTACCGTAATCGGAAGGAAGACGTGGCCTAGCAAGGGGCTGCGGCTACCATCCGCTAGCCTAACGCCTTGCTTCCCGGACACTACGAGCGTCTTTCCGAACTCCGTGGCCAATTGGAGGCCAACTGGACCCATCACGGTCGTGGACGCTCCTGGGTCTAACAGAGCTCGGAAAGTCGATTCTCCCACCTCAATCCTCAGCCACCAACGCGTCTCTGCGTTGGTTGGCCGGCCGACGGAAGCTCTTCCTCCGTCGGGCGGTAGAGGGGGGTTGGACTCCTCGGGGGCCGGGCGAAGGTCGCACGCGGCCGCAGTGTCCTCGCACACCGGAGTCGCGTTCGGGCTCCGCGCCGGGGGCGCCGCTGGGGATGGCTCGAGTGGGTCTACTACCCCTGCTCGAGCTCCCCGGAGATCAGGGTTGGGGGCGATTTCATCTAATCGCCCCCTTTCCCGTTTCCCGAACAATTGGGGCAATATTTTGCCATGTAACCGATTTTTCCGCATGAGTAACAACTCAGCGGCGGTCTCGGCTCTCCCGGGGTAGTTCCTCCGGCGCCGGCCGGCTGCGCGGAGTCTCCTCTCGAACTCACGCCCTTGCCGTCCGGCTTTGGCGCTGGGGCCCTCGGTGGCCCTGACCGCCCCGGTGGCTTATAATTCCGCCCTCTCCGCGGACCAGCCGGAGCCTGCCTGGCCGCCTAGTCCTCCTTAGAGCTCGCCATCTCTGCGAAGCTCTGTTTCAAGACCCGGCGCAGCATGGCCTCCAAGTCTTCCTGCTTGGGTTCCGGCACGCCGGCTGCCGCCGCGACCTTGCCCTCTTTGAAGTCCGTTCTGGGCTTCTTCGGCGGTTCGGCTCTTGCGGGTGGCTTATACGCCATCTCCGGGAGCAGCGTCGCTGATGGTTGTGGAGGGGGCCTGTAGGTTCTGGAGTTCTCCAGTGTCTGCTCCGCATCCACAGCCAACTCTAGGAGCCCCTCGACCGTATTAAAATCTGCCCTCCGCACCATAGCCTGCAGCTGTGGTCGGAGGTTACGGTGGAGCTGGTCAAGCTGCTGCTCCATCTTGGGCGGAGGCGATATTTTTCTGTTAATTGCGATGAGGCACGTGATGTAATCTCTCACGGCCTCTTCTTCGCCTTGTGTACGGTTATTCGCCTCCGCAATCAGCCGCTGCTGGAACCCTTTCGTCGTTCCGTACCAACGCCTCGCCGCTGATACGAAGTCCTGCCACGTGGTCCATTTCTCCTTCTCGTTGCGATACCACGTGGCCGCTGTGTCCGTGAACAGTTCCAACAGCGACGACAGCACCTCTTCTTCGGAGAGGTTTGCGAGGACTCGGCAATCTTCTAACCTGGCGAGAAATACTTCGATACTCTGGCTTTTTGCACCAGAGAATCGTATTTGCCATTTCCGCACTATCTGGCCTATGTCTCTCGAGTGAAAGACTCCTGACCTCGAGGAGTTGGCCGATGTGCCTGGCGCGTACTGGTTCTGCCAGCTCGAACCTCTCGTCGGATTTCGACGATTCTCCCCCTCCCAGGCTGGATTTACGTCCCGTAAATCAGTCTGGTCCCTAGGGAGAGCTGGCGGAGGTGAGCCTTGCCTTTGGTCCCAGCTCTCTCGTGCCCTCGACCCATAAAACGTGTTGTCGAAGTGCACTTGTTGCCTGCCGTCGCCGATTTTGGTGCTCGACGAGACCGTCGGCTGTCGCTGGTACTCTGTCAGTCTACTTTCCAGCGACTGGACTTTTGTTATTAATTCTAGTAATAACCGTCCGAGGTCTCGTGGCATGTGGAACTCTGTTCCGTCCGTTGATTGCAGATTCAATGTCTCATTACCTTGTGACTCTTCTGCGTTTGTGTGTCGTGGTGATTTCGTGTTGGGCTGCTCTTGGCGTCTATTCTTCTCGGCATCTTCGTTCTGTTGCGCGTTTTCGCGGTTTTGGTTAGACGCGGTAGCCGTGCTTTGTTGGTTGTTTGGGTGCTGGGCTTTTTCCCTCGCCTTCTCCGTCGTTCTCTGCAATATCGCCAGTATCTCTTCACTTTTCGATACCACCGCTATGGGGTGTACATCCCAACCGGTGGTTTCGACGAACGATCCGTCATCGTCCGTGATGACCTCCCGCATCATTGCTTCGCGAAGTTGCGTTCGCCTGGCGATCGCATCGACGGGGTTGGCCAACTCTTCAAAGTCGTGAGGCTCATATATACCCAACACCCATTTGCTCAGCCTGTCTAGCTGTGCGAATAGGTTGCCCCGTCGCCTCAACTCTAACTGCGACAGGTACCCATCAATCTCGCTCTGGGAGATTGATAACAACCACTCTTGCACGGCTCCCTCGACGTCGTAACCCATGACAGTCTCGCTCGTGTGTGTGTGCAAGGGTATTGATAGTTCAAGAGTCCGCAACTATACTGTGCTTATGCACCGTCAGTGGCATCCTTCACACGGTACCTACTGGATCACCACTGACTGAGGAAACAACGATTTTCCCCAACTGGTCATTTGGTCTCTAGTCGCTGGACCAATCTGTTCGCTTTTTAACCCGCTTGCTTGGAGGTTATGTTGCTTTTTGGTTATTGCGCAAACGTAATTCGCTTGTTTACGCAAGGTGCAAACGTTTTTATCGTATAAGCAAACGATCGAAACGGTGCGCACGTGATTTCGCGGACGCGTGAGCGCTCTTACAGGGGTTATGCCGTTTATTGCCGATTGCAAATAAACTAGTTGGTATTTCCGACTTCTACTACCCGCGCAAATCGATTCGGCACCCGAGCAAACGAATCCGCGAAAAAAAATCAAAATTTGCGTTTGACCCGTTCTGCGCATGTGCGGCACCAAAATTACTATATACAAAGTCTTCTCCAGCGCATGCGCAAACGATTACGCGTCTTAAAACAAAAATTCAATTTTTGACCCTTTGCGCATGCGCAAACTCGAAATTAGTGGATGTGCGCACCTCCTGGTGAGATGCGCTACCGATTCCGCTATAGTGATTTTCCACTTTTTAATTTCGGTTTCTGCGCATGCGCGGCCTCGAAATGACTGCGCGCGCCCTCTAGGCTATCCCCTGTATCCGCGCTCACGCGTTTTTCCCCCAAAATGTGGAAATTCCGCTGATCACCCTGAAAATGCGGAATGGGTGCGTAATCTACTACTTTGCACCCCGGCGTGGACGTGAGTTGTGTAACAAAGAGGTCAAACGCTAAAACCTATTGTTGATGAAAAAATGTTTATAAATAATGTGATAAATAATAAATAACTAATTGTTAATTAAACTCTTTGTCGCCCTCACTAGGTACTTCAACAATTGCTCGGCCTTCACAAGCAAAGTCTCACTAAGTACGTGCAGGCCGGTGTATCTCCTCCAAGCTAGGTTATGAACCACCAGTTGGTTACCCACTTGCACACACTGTATAATTTAATTAATAATTAATTCACCACTCGAGAATTAATTATTCGCAACACGAGTCTCGGCCTGTTAAATTATCAAAGAAAGCGTTTTAATTCCCTAACCTGTGCTTCCAACACGTTAAGGGCGCCAGTTGTAACCGGGTACAGTTACGGAGAGGGTATTAATACCTCTCAGTGGTTCGCGGGGTAATATACGGGTGTATTCTGCGCCCGGGCAACTCCCCGTTGTAGAATCACCTATAGTCCGGCAGAAGCGCCTCGGCACAGGTTCCGAACATGCGAGCCCGGCTTCAATTGTAGAAAGCCTAGGCCGCTTTCCCCTGGAACCGGCGCTGCGCTCTGCCGCTGCTGCCAACTGCTGCCCACGAACTACCGGCTGCTCGCTATGACCTAGCGTTACCAGCGCAGCCGGTCTTTCACGCGTACAACGCCGCTCGGTCGAACCTCTCGAGCGGCTTTTGAACTTACTCCCGCTACCGATGATCCTCTAGGAGGCTACGCCTCGACTAGCTGCAGCCACTGAAAAGGGTAGAGGGCGGTATTCGGGAAATCATGCACAGGCTAAGGTCTCCAAATAAGAACGCGTGACTCGACAGTTAAGATGAAAACAAGGGCTCTCAATTTATTAAAGAATAAGTTCGCTCGCGAAAGGGCGCGAGCTCCCGAACAAACTAATATGAAATTAAGACGCGACAGGCCGAGACTATTCTCGCTCGCTCGCTAATGTTGGTGACGGGAGGGAATATCCTCGCGCCCCCGTCACTACGCTGCGCCAGTACAAACACGCGAAAAGCAATCAAACGCTACTTACGCGGGGCTGGCCAGCCATCGCACGCAAACGTGATTCTCGCTGTCTCTCTCTCTTTCTCTGCTTCGGCCGGCTGTCGAGGGGCTATCTCTCTCTCTCTCTTTCTCTCTCTCCCACTCCTCACAGTGGTGGCGGCGCAAAGCTGCAGGCTGTAGTGGTGGAGGCGCACGCACGCGAACCCACACGGGCACCGAGCTCACTCACGACGCGACTTCTCTCTCTTGCGGTCACACACCTGTTGCCGCTCACACGGCGTACGACAAGATGGCTCTCATGCTCCCCTCTCGCCCGCGGCACGGCGTTGTCGTCTTCTTCTCCGACTCTTTTTTGCTCTCCCCGCGTGGCGCGCTCCGAACCATGATACGTGCAGGCGCGCGAGATTTGATTCTCGCAGCGCTGTATCGGTGGTTCACTTACCTTACGTCGGCGCCCGTCACAATACGAATGAAAATATTGCAGATGTATTTACCAAAGCGTTGTGTAAAGACAAGTTTGAAAAATTCAGGAATTTGATGAATATTATATAAGATATGTTAAATTGGAATCTAAGAAGAAAGAATACGTAATAACTTAAGCGCACAATATATATATAAGGTTGTTGAAAATAGAATACATTTATATTGGACGCATGGAGAATATATATAAAATGTGTGAGTGCGCGCTTGTACCGAGAGCTAGCAAGTATAATGAGTGCGAACGCACACATGTGAGTCTCCCCTCCCTTATTAGTGTGTACGTGAGTAAGAAGGTATGTCGAGCAGCAGCGAGCGATGCGCTGCTCTCCCTCTCTAGAACTGTACGTCGAAGGAGAAGCACCTCGCGCTTGGCGCAGAGGAGGCGCCGTAGTTTAAGTCTGAATAAACTTATCATTCTTTTTGTCTGTCTAAATTGGTCTTCTTATTTATCAATCCACACCTCAATAGTGAGAAAACAGAATTGATGGGTGTATCATTAAGAAGAGGAATTCGTTGGAAATATAAACACAAATATTGAATATTGCGCAAGGAGGATGAGTTTTAAGCGAGCAAAATATATACGATAGAAGCCTTTACACGTGTCTTGAACTGCGGCGTGTTTCAAGTGAGCGCCGATGAGGGTTTAAAAAGGAGACGTGTTTATTTACAGATTATAAAAGTTTCGAAAATGCTATATTTTAAGTATGGTAATAAAATGTGGGAAAAAATCTGGGGAACTTGGTGATTGGAAGTTTTGAAGGAAACGAGGATATACGGATGTTTATGGGGCGAGGTAAAAAAAATACGGAGAAAATATACGTTTTAGATCTATTTATTATTTCGTATAAAATAGAGTTTTGAATAAACATATTTACATGAATTGAGATTTAAAGCCATCTAGATTTTCTTTACAAAATATATATGTTATTTCATAGAAAAATAAATCGTTACAAAGTGCAATTAATTCAAGGAATAAAATATCAAGGTAGTGCATAAGAAACACTGCATCGTCCACAGAGTTAAATTTATCTTTGACACATGTTTTTATTTGTTCAATGTTTTTTTGCAGTTTCATTTTGTTGATTTCGGCACTATTATTTTTAACTAATTCGGAGTTTTCCACCACTTTCGTTAGTTTCTCGGTATCCGGACAGTTGCTCGAAAATTTTTTGCTCGAACACTTTTGCTCGAATACATTTAATAAATGACGTTTGCTCGAACGGACATTTGCTCGAACAAACATTTGCTCGAACGGATATTTGCTCGAAAATTTTTTTCTCGAATGAAGATTTGCGGCAAATACATTTGCTCGAAAGAACATTGACTCGAAAAAACTTTGCTCTAAATAACATTTGCAAATGTGCAAATCATTAAGTTTCTATTCAAGTGTGTTAAAAGAGTCTAATTTCTTTTGAAATTCATACACTTCTACCTATGAATGGACATTATTTATTTAGTCATTTATCTGAGTTTGTTACTAAAGAAATAATGGTATCCGGGACAGTTGCTCGAAAATTTTTTGCTCGAAAACTTTTGCTCGAATACATTTGTTCGAAATGACGTTTGCTCGAACGGACATTTGTTGGAATGGACATTTGCTCGAACGAACATTTGCTCGAACGGACATTTGCTCGAACGGACATTTGCTCGAACGGATATTTGCTCGAAAATATTTTTCTCGAATAAAAATTTGCTCGAATATACATTTGCTCGAAAGATAATTTCCACCTATGGAGGGTCATTATTTCTTTAGTAACAAACTCAGATAAATGACTAAATAAATAATGTCCATTCATAGGTAGAAGTGTATGAATTTCAAAAGAAATTAGACTCTTTTAACACACTTGAATAGAAACTTAATGATTTGCAAATGTTATTCAGAGCAAAGTTTTTTCGAGTCAATGTTCTTTCGAACAAATGTATTTGCCGCAAATCTTCATTCTAGCATATATCTTTCGAGCCAATGTATATTCGAGCAAATGTTCATTCGAGAAAACAATTTTCGAGCAAACGTCCGTTCGAGCAAATGCCCGTTCGAGCAAATATCTTTCGAGCAAACATCTTTCGAGCAAAAGTTTTCGAGCAACTCCTAAACCCAGTTTCTCATAGATAAAATCTTTGCACTTATTGACTAGAGGAGTAATACGTTCGATACGATGAAATATTTCGTCTACACAAACCACAGATATGTTTAATCCTTGAAATGTGCGTTTTTGCATAACGACTGCTGGTGAATATGTTTTTCTTCTTTTAGCACCAGCGTTCTCATCCGTGGAAAAGTGTTTGTCAAAAGCGATGGATTTAATGCCATACGAATAAAATATCAACGTCGTTAATTTGTATTTTTTCTGTTCTTTCGATGTTTCCCAAATTATTAAAATAATTGGAAATATCTTGAAAATGGTTTTGAATTTCGCACCATGTTTTCGAGTTTAATTCCAATTCTTGTGTGTAGTTATTATTTAGCAGTTGAATTACTGGTTCAAAACTTTTGGTGTTTTTGTCATAATGTAAACCAACAATTACCTTTTTAGACCATGAATTATTGAGCGGGTACATGGTAGTAAGAACGTTGAAATTTCTTTTGAAAGTTTTGTTTTCCGTTTCGGCCATGATTATTCTCTTCTTTTTTTTACGGGAGTTTGGAGGTGTGCTTAAAATCTGGTTGTCTTTTGATGATAGCATAGCCTGTGCCATAACTCTAAATTATATATGTTTGGAAGAAAATGGGGTAAACTGCACAAACACTTTTGGAAGCACAAACACTTTAGAAGGAAACGTGATTTTGAGAAAAATTACCAGATATTACAGAGACCAAAGCTGGTGATGTTATCGGGTGGAGCGGTAAGCGTCGACTAATCTGTGTGGGGTACACGCCCGCAGGATTCTTTCCAAACAAAAGGGTCAGCCGTTCTAAAAATAGATTTTTTCTCTAAATGTAAACATCTAGTATTTCTCTTCTTGTAACTGTCATAAACACGGTAGCTCGTGAAACGTGAAATTTTCTGTCATCACACGTGCGTACAAAAATAAAAATATTAGATCTTAATTGCGTAAGATGTGGTACACCGTAAGACCTCATTCTTCCGTGTACCTGTAAGAATTTTCACACATTTTCGAGCTATAGAGAAAATTTGAAAAAAGTGGGGAGATGGGGTTTATAACTCCTGGGATGAGGGAGGAAGAACTTATTTCGATTTGAAGTGTTTCGCTGTCCGGAAGTGATCAGAAGCATTCTCACTCTGAGTTTAAATTTCCTCGTGGTCAAAAACGTACTTATTTTAGTTTAATGTTTGTTTGAAAGTGATTTTATTTAGAAGTGTTCTTATTTCGGTTTAATCCTTTTGCATTTAAAAGTGATTTAATTCGGTTTTATTCGGTTTCATATTGAAAATAAAAGTGTTCACGATGTTGAATTTATTAGCAGCAATTACTTCGCAATGTACCGGCATTTTAACTATCGGTCAGCCGTGGGCCCGACAAGTATATACGACGGAGTGGTTTGCGGGACTGCCTGTACTTGAATCGGCCGAATTGTTGGCGATTTTAAGAGAAATGGGGCAAAGGGCGAATACTCAGCAATTAAACACGATGTACGGCCTAGCTCTACATGAAAGCGAGGAGTACGTTTTAACTATCGGCGAGGTAGTTTTTTATAAAGGTAAGCAGAAGAAAACATCTTTGAGTCGCCTAATGGATCATTATAACAAATTAGGTAAGAATAATCTGTTAATAATTTTAAAAAATAGTTAATGTTTTATTACATATGAGAACATTTTTGAAATTGTTAAATATTTTTTTTATAATGTATAGATTTTATAATGAACCAGGATCATGACAGGACGAGTTCAGGGGCTACTGATTGAGAATGTGAAGAGGAGGTAAACGCCGTAAGGGCAGAGCGGTAACTACCTGCTCGTAAAATGCGAAAATGGGACGCGGGTTCTTCTGCTGCAAAAAGAATATGTCATGATAAGGATATTAGTGCAGCAATTTGTAAAGGTAAGAATAAATCATTTTTTAAATAACAGCACGAATATAAAAATATTTTTTTTAATTTACTAATTCGTAGCGTACACGGCAGGGTTAGGTGGGTATAACGGTTCTGCACGCAAAATACAAAAATGGGTCTGTGTGCAGATTCCAAATGAAGCTCATTTTTACCCATCCACTTATGATGAAATTGTTCGTGTGCACGATTCCCTCCGTGGTACATCCGAACCATAAAATGATGTTAGTTTTCATATTTTTCACGTGAAAAATTATAATTATTGTTATTAACATTTATTTTCATTACAGTTTTTTAACACAGCGAGTTACCGGGAGCAGTAGAAAACGGAGCAAGTACGAGTAACAGCGGCGGGAAAAACTTTAATCAAATCGGAAGAGGTGATAGTGCAGCGGCTACAAGCAACGACAACTCTACAAACAACCAGAGTGTAGTGGGTACGAGCCGTGACAATTCTGGTCACGTGCAGTAGCAGCGTTGCAGGTACGAGCAACATCGAGCCTGTGAACAACAACAGCAATATAGCAGGTCCAAGCCGCACCGTCAGCAATGAGGACATTATTGAAGCTGGTAATGAACAAAAATTTGTAATAATTTCCGATAGCGAGCGAATGAATAGGAATTTTAGGACCGTTTCTAGAGAGTTAGTGATAAAAATTAAAGACGCGGTAAATAGTAGAAATCAGATCAATTGGTTGGTAAGTGCTATGTGACAAATTGTTGATTATCTGAAAAGAGGTCGTGATGGCATCGTTATCGGTATAACTATCAATTGTAGTGATTTTACCCAAGGGTTAGCAGGATTATATTTTCGGCTAATAGCAACGTTAGATTTTAAAGATTTCTGGGATTCGTTCAGGCGTATATCTCAAAATATCAAAGATTTCAAATTAGATGATACATTTACAATTGCAGCATCTTACATAAATGAGCGTTCGGTTGCCAAACTTTGCTTAAATTCGTTTTGGGAAAAGTTTGGCCAGCGTGTTAATCTACCTCAAACATCAATAGTTAGAACTTATGAGGATTTGATACAATTGCTTTACGATCCGGAAAAAATTATACAAAATTGCATTCCAGCTACGGAAAATATAATGTATGTATCGTGGATTTATAAAAAAGAGTCAGCTTCGACTTCTCCCTGCACAAACCTAGCTATCGCTGCATACACAACGGCACAAACACGGCTTGAATTATATGAATATTTAGATAAATTAGGAAAGCGCGTTTTATACTATGATACCGATTCGATCATTTTTATTAGTAGTCGTGTAAAAAAAGATGAATACGAGCCACCAACTGGGTCGTTGTTGGGCGATTTAACCGACGAGTTGAAAGTCTATGGTGAGGGTGCATAGATACAAACTTTTATCTCTGGTGGACCTAAATTTTACACATATCGTGTACATACAGAGTCTGGCAATACTATTGAAACGTGTAAAATAAAAGGCGTTCGATTAAATTATGAAAATTATTCGAAAATTAATTTTGAGTCGATTTTAAAATTAATTAACCAACGAAATTGTGATAAGAACAATATTATCGTCCAGAATAATGTTATTAGGGAAACAGCGATACACGAAGTCATAACATGCACAGAAACAAAAAGATGCTCCGTGGTTTAAAAAAAAAGACGATTTGTTTCCGATGAAGTATCATATTCATATGGGTTTAAAAGAAGCACAAATTTTTAATTTTTTTTTATTTTTTTACAGAAACGCGAGTTTTTCTTCGAAAAAGAGGAGAGGACTTGTGCGCATGAGGCGGTTGTAATGCGCCTTCTTGCATGCATTATCCGCGATTCAAAAATTCATTGCAAGAATTAGCTTCGCATAGGTTCATCCACGCGTTAGTTTAATTAAAAAGAGAAAATAAAATAAAAGAATACCGGCAAATGTTTGAAAGTGTAAGGCAATTACAATATAATAACGATATTATTGTAAATACAAAAATGGTTGGAAAATACCGAAGTATGTATTGTCGACTTTATAATAATACAAGGTGTAAACGCGCTATGTATATGAAAACAGGGCTTCACGAAGTCAAGTATATAGATGATGCGAAGCTGTATCTTGATACGACAGTTGCGGATATTTTAAACGCGATAGATAAGCATAAGATCATTAATATTTCGTTTTGATATGATAACGCCCGCCATTTCAATAGAGGAAGAAATCAGAATAGAGGAATTATAGATTGTCCTCGGCATTATTCACCACCATCACCTCCTCTTATTCAATTATCTCAATAAATATAAAAATGAATTCAATGTTTAATCTAATCTTTGTAAGAATATAAAAAATATGTAACGAGTAATTTATTTAATATTATCATTGTATGCTTGTATTTCAGATTTAAGAATAATTTTTAATAAATTGATATTTTATTTTTATTGTAAAAAAATGCGTATAAATTATTTTATAACCTTATTTATCTATTGTAATAACTATTTAATTCACTATGCTACAAATGAAAATTTCTATACTTCTTTTATTCACATGTGTAATTTTATTTTCATAAAAACTTGTTTATAATTTTATTCACTTATACTTTTTAACATTAGTATAGTTTTTTAGATTTTTCAGTTTCAAACTTTTATTTGTCATTTGAAACGAAATATTTCTCGTAATGAATTAAAATTATTTACATTTCTTTTAAATACTAGAAGCTACATGCTTTAATTATTTTAAAAGCAAATTATTTCACTTGCATGGAGTATCAAATGGCCAAATGGGATGATGTGACCCCACAACATCGGTTACGGCGGTATCGAAAGCACATAGCGCTGTGTTGATATGAACATTACCACCATCTATTCATACACTTGACGAAAATATGTAAAAACTATGTGAAAAGAGTCCTTGTTGTAAAAAAATATGCACGTAGATATCGTCCTTTTGTCAAAGTTTTAAATATTTGACACGCTTGTTCTGTCCAGCAATTCCCATTTGAAGAGATTGGTAACATTTTTCCCAAACCGCACATAATTGCTCTTGGTGGCAAAACTAGGAAACGACGATCAAGCTCGAAAATTCGAATATTTTCGTTTGTTCGAGATAAATTAAAAGTTTTTCCTGTATCTATAATTTTACACTGTAAAGGATTTTCATCTGCAACACACCGCACCCATTGATCCTTCACTCTAATCGTTATGTACATTCCTGGCTGTAAATAAATAGTTAATTTAAATCCTATTTTTTTAAATAATATTTATGTTTTAAAACACGTTAGCTTTAAATACTTACTTCCAACTCGTGGATTTTCAATTTTTTCACTGATGTATTCCGTTATATTTTGAATAAGATTGATTCTTGTATAAAAAAACTAATTACATTGTAAAACACACTTATCTCATTTTCAAGCGATTGGTATGCTTTGTCCTCACCTATTATTTGTACATAAAATGAAGATGGTGCAAAAAAACAAGAAATCTTAACGTATCGAACATTCTCGACAAATTTTATATGACACTTGACCAGAATGTTGGATGCCCTGGCCGGCGCGCATCGACGTTCTCGGCTTCGCCTCGGGCGTCAAAATGGCGCCGACCAGGAAATCCAACTTTCTGGCCAAGGTCAGTATACTATTTTTCTGCTCGACGGCGCCGGAAAGCGACAACTTCGTTTCGCGCAGTGGCCGGGAAGTTGTCGCTTTCCGACCGGAGGGCAGAAATATACTTTTTGAGAAAACTGGCCAAAAAAAGGTTACGTAAAAATTCTTGGAAAGGAAAGAAATGTTTTCTCGTTCAAAAAGGTGGAAGTTTTTTACCATTTCTGCTTACTCCTATATTAGAAATATTTTCAAACATATTTTAAAGTAATGGAGAGAGCAAAAAAAATTGTATTAATATCTAAGGAAGAGCTCAACAGAATTCGAGGAGGTCAGCCCGCCTCTGTTAATACTACAAACAGTTTGACAACCGCAGCTACACTGCCTGCTCTGGAAAGTACACAAAAGATTGGAGATAACTTGACTCGTCTAGATTACAAAATGCGAAAAATCCTGTATTCAAAAAAATACGCAAGCGACCACGACAGATTGAAAGATTATTTAAGAGTTTTGCAAAGATACTTATTTTTCGCCGAAGAGAAACGAGAGGTGTACACAATAACCCAAAAACAATTATGAAGATTCCAGCGGCATTGGCGATGATCTAATTTTACAAAGTGTGCCAAAACTGTACCAAAAAAAGGCTCAGTTATTGCTTAGCCATTTAAAAAATAATCGTGATCGAATTAAATGGGGATAAAATGGTGTAGTGTACATAGATGGTGAAAAAATACTAAATTCCAATATAGTGATCTTGGTGAACGATGCTTGTAGAAACAGAAAAAACGTTAAAGCTATAGGTAGAAGAGAATTTGTAACTTTACTTAAAAATATTACAACTCCGCGAGAATTTATTGGAAACCCTGAAATTTGGGAACTCGCTAATTGTTCGTTTTCTCGTAACTCTAGCAAAAAAGAGTCCCTTATTGAAGAAACCTTTGACAGTGACCAGACGACTCCTCTTATTGAAAGTAAAAACAACAGATCTTTATCCGAATTATACAATACAGTAGTAAAAGCTGGAGACTAGCATTGAAAGAAACAAGAAAAAAATAACAAATTTGCCTCTTCGACACCTCGAGGAAAACAAAAAGCTTTCTGGATAAAATATTAACATGAAAATTTTAGAAAACCAATACTTTGATACACAACATGAGGCAGAGTTTTCCGGAGCCAGAAATTTAATCAGAATAATCAAAAAGAAAATAGCATAGAAAAAAATTATAAAATGGTTAACAAAACAAGACGCATACACATTACACAAAACTATAAGATTAAAATTTCCACGGCTATTTTACGATGTTAATGCCCGTGATCAAGTTTGGGAAGGCGACCTAATGCAAATGACGTCGTTTAAAAATTACAACAATGGACACTCTTATATTTTAGTTATCGTAGATGTTTTGAGTAAATATGCATGGGCAGAACCGTTACGTGACAAAACAACTCATGAAGTTACAAAAGCTTTCAAGAAAATACTGGAAAATAATAAATATCGTTTTCCTGCAATGTTACAAACCGACCAGGGAAAAGAATTTGTCGGAAGTATTTTACAAAAATTTTTGAAAGAAAATGATATAATTTTTCGCGTCGCGAGCAGCCCAGATATTAAAGCGGCTGTCGTTGAACGTTTTATACGCACTCTCAAGGAACGCATGTACAGATATTTTACAAATAAAAATACATATCGATACATTGACGTTTTACAAAAATTAATAACAGCCTACAACAAGACACTTCACAGTACTATAAAAATGTCTCCAGCAGCAGTAACTATTTATAATGCTCACATCGCTAGAAAAAATTTAGTCGAACGTGCGACGCGGAAACAAGTTCATCGAAAGAAACTAAAATATAAAACGTGATAACGTATGTATAAGCCGTGAAAAAAATGTATTTGAAAAAGGCGCTGTAAAATCTTGGAGTGAAGAAATTTTTAATATTGTGCACGTTTTAAAAAGACAAAACTTATTTATCCACAAACTGGCTGACTTTGACGGAGAAAATAAAGAAGGATTTTTTTATCCAGAAGAACTTAGTCTTGTTCACAGAGAACGCGTCGATAAACAAGTATACAGAATTGAAAAAATTTTACAGATCTGTGGTAAAGGAGCGAAAAAACAATATTTTGTCAGTTGGCTTGGTAAAAAAAAAAAAAAAAAAAAATTGAAGTGAATTTAGTGTTTCACTACCGAGCAATAGTAGTATAAGATATTTTCCGTTAAACACTACAACGAATTACTCGACACACGTGCCTCGAGAAATAGTATTACATGGCAAATGGATCGGACTCTCAGAAATTTACGTGCCCCGTACAACTTTACATCTTCGCCATGGTGATACCAAATTAATAGAAGCTCGAGCCGGCCAGCGAGAAAAATATTTTCAACATGGTACATACAACTCCATAAGTAGCCTTGTAAGTGCAATAAACGAATCACTTTTCCAATTGAATAATAAAAATGAATGCTCTAAATTACTTTACGATGACAAAGGAGGTTATATTACTATAAAAGAAATTGTTAAGAAATAACCCGAAAGTAAGCCTTGTCAGCCTGTCTTGTTTAGTGATCCAGTAAAACGGATCTTAGGCTTTGAAGATGGTTTTTCAAAAGTAAAAGTATCTTCGACAGATGTAAGAGATGTAACATCTGTGGCAAAACATCCCGCTAGTCTTGTAAGAGCGATTCCCGATCAATTGTTTATATACTCAAACCTCTGCGAACCATGTATAGTTGGTGATACACATGCTCCTCTACTTCGTATAGTAAATCTGGAAGCTAAAAAATTTAATTTTGGCACTACAATAGCAAAAAGATTTGATCCAATAAATTATGTACCTCTCTTAAATAACAGATTTCAAACAATCGACATCGATATAAGAGATCAGTTTGGACAATCGATACCATTCGAGTTTGGAACATTGACTGTGACGCTATATTTTCAAAGAGAATTTGCGCTATGAGTTTTTACGACGAGTATCATCACCAGTATGGAGGAGGCGGTAGAGGAATCAATAACGTCTATGTTGGCTCTCATCAACAGCGGGGGCGTGGATTGGGCTCGTTCTTCACAGGTCTGTTTCGACGTGCTCTACCGTTTCTTGCAAAAGATACGCGAACTGTTGATAAAGAAGCTCTACGCGCTGGTGTCAATATTCTCGACGATATTACGGAAAATAACAGTCCATTCCAAGAAGCTTTTAAAAATATAATGAACGAGCCGGGCCAAAATCTTAAGTGTAAAGCAGTGGAGAAACTCGATAACATTATAAAAGGATCGGGTTATAAAGGCTTGTCCTACAAAAATTTGAAACAGTCTCGTAGTACAAGTGGTTTGCGACGGATCTCTTTAAAAAGGAAGCGTTCAAAGGCTATTAAACGCAAACGTGTGGAAAAGAAAAAAAAAAACAAGAGAAAAACAAGACCAAACAAAAAGTCAAAACGTGCGCGAGTAAAGTCCAGAAAAAATAAGAAAAACATTGATATTTTCGGATAATATTTAAAATAATAATAACAAAAATGTCATTTTTACATAGTCACACCGAGCTGTGTTTAAAACCCGAGCTTGATTTATTTTCTCTTCCTGCTACACAAACAGCACTAGAATCAACAAGATGGGTATTTTACAAACCCATGTCGTCATCGAACGACGAGAATCCGATAGACTTTTGCATAAACGGTCAAAACGAAGACCACTTACAAGTAACCCTACGGAAGTGTCACTCACCGATTTACCTGAGACTTTGCATACGGCTTCTATATCGAAAAATATGAGACACGTATTTTTTTTAGCTGCCCATAAAGAGTTTTAAGGTCGTAAATCACGAATCGTGAATTTTTATACGTGAAATGAGAATATATCATCAGGAAATCCATAACTTCGTAACGCTTTTCGTGGTCCAAAAAAATTTTTTTTTTTTAGCACACCTATGAGACATGTTTTTTCTGGCAAATTACACCTTATATTATAAGGAAAAAACGTTGTCCAATCGAAACCTTTTGGGTGAAATCCATATTTTGCTGAGGAAAATGAGCGATTTTTCCCGAATCCAAGTAATTCAATGATTTTTGATTATTTTTAGCGATTTTCAAATGCACGTAACTTGGCGCCGAATTGACCGATTTTAACGATTCTCATCTCAAATTAAAGCTCTTTTTTTACTGTAATCGGTTTTTGTGGAATGTTTGTTGGCCACTTTCATAGCTTGCTATTGGGTAATCAACAAGAACCGCACTTTTCGTCCATTTTTCCCATGTTAAATTCCCATAAGAAAAATGAAATGCAGCAAAAAAAATGGATGCACCCATAATTTCTTCTTATAATATAAGGTGTAATGTGCCAAAAAACGTGTCTCATAGGTGTGCTCGGAAAAGAAATTTTGGAACACGAAAAGGGTCATAAAATTATGAATTTAGTAAATCCGATTTACTCATATACCATATAGCCCAATAATAATAAACATCTTCAAGTTATTTTATCTATTCTACCAAATTAAATATGACACGTAAATTTAGGATAATATTAATGATTTTAGACTGATATGCGCCCCATAAAATCTATTTTAGGTACATGGTTACCCTTGCAGTCACAGGAGCCAATATATTAGCACCTTTTTTTTTTCTTTTTTTCTTTTTTTATGTAAAATCCTGAAATTTTTTGCATTGTGTAACGGACGCTGATAATGAGAGTCGTGAACTACGTAAAGCGGGAGCGAAGCTAGCGCGCTCCCGCCTGGAGTGCTCCGTGGCGCGCCGCGCGGCGCGCTCCCGAGACAAACGGGGAAGAAGCCGCGGTGCGGCCTCGAAAAGGACGCCGTGGCCATGTTGAGTTGTTCGCCATCACGCGCAACAAGTGTCCGCGGAGGTCGCGACGCGAGAAAGAAAAAGAAACGTGTGTGAAGTGCGAGAGAGAGCCCGCCGCCACCCACGTGACCACGCCGCCACCACTGCGAAGAGTGGAGGAGCGAGAGAGAGAGGGCACGAGGGCAGCGGAGCGCGAGGAAGAGAGAGAGAAAGGAACGGCGAGAGCACCGCGTGCGATGGCTGGCCAGCCCCGAGTAAGTAGGGCTTACACTTGCATCGGTACTTCTTGGTGACGGGCGCGTGGTGCATTCTCCCCCCCCCCCACTCCGTCACCCGCGGATAAGCGGCTCCGCCGTAACCGCGAGCGTGCGTGCGGTAGTTGAAGTCTCGGCCTGTCGCGTGTTGTAATAAAGTTTGTTCGGGTTTCGCGCCCCTTGCGCGACCATCTTCTTCGTATTAAAACCTTGTTTTTATCTTAACTTGTCAAGTCACGAGTATTTATTGAGCGCGCCTTAACTTATGCATGATTTCCCGAATACCGCCCTCTACACATTTCAGCAGCTGCAGTTAGCCGAGCACATCGTCTCCTGGAGGGGACAAGGTAGCAGGGTGTAAGTATCTCGATAGCCGCTCGAGAGGTTAGCCCGAGCGGCGTTGTACGTGGGAAAAGCCGGCTGCGCTGGTAACGCTAGGTCTTAGCGAGCAGCCGGTAGTTCGCGGGCAGGAGTTGGCAGCAGCAGCAGAGCGCAGCGTCGGTTCTAGAGGAAGGCGGCCTAGGCTTTCTACAATAGAAGCCGGGCTCGCGTGTTCGGAACCTGTGCCGAGGCGCTTCTGCCGGACTACAGGTGATTCTACCACGGTGAGTTGCCCGGGCGTAGATTACACCCGTATATTACCCCGCGAACCCCTGAGAGGGATTAATACCCTCTCCGCAATTGAACCCCGTTACAATTGTTAGGTAGTATAAAAGACTTAAATTATAAATCGAATAGGACTTTTTATTAATCCATAATTTTTCATAATTGTTATAAACAAATACACACCAAAAAAAGTTGTTTCTTGAATTTAATTCATAACTAAAACAGTTGAAGAAAAGATCATTTTCAATGTATTATTATTGGTAAGAGAAGTAAAGGCAGATTCTATAAACTATTGTTCTCATCACCAGATGTTTGTGTTTATAGTAATGATAATGAAAAGATAATAATGGTAATAATTATTACGTGATGTACTACTTTATTTGATTAGTACTAGAAAGATATAACAAGTGAATATTTTTCTTATTCCAATGTTTTGCAGTTGAGCATTCGATTCAATAACGAATTATTACTACTATTGCAATTAATATTTTTTTTTAGATTAAATAATTGCATTTTAAGATTAGTAAAATCTATTATTCCTGAATCGTATATTATAAATTTATAACGTAATATAGACGATTGTTGCCCTACTCCTATTTGCACATATTTTTTAGTTTTCTTTAATTTCTTTACCAAACAAATAATTCACTTTCAATAAAAAGAAGTTCATTTAGTATTGCAAAATTTTTGTTGAATAATAAAATAAAAACAATACCACATTTGATTTTTTTTATTCCTAAGCTTTTGAATGTGGGAGAGACCGGTGCTATAGTTAGACCACTTTCTACATTTTCTTTATTTATTTTTTTTTTGTAACACGGGTACATTTTAATTTAAAAATTATGCTAATAATATTGAAAATTTAAATATGAAAATAATACAAAGTGCTAAAATTATTAAATAATTAATCATTATAACCTAAATTACGTTTAAAAATAGATAATCATAATCTTTTCAAGAATCACTGGAAATTTTCTGGAATATAAAATTTACTCCTGTATATGAGAAAATTTTCTAACTTCCGACTGAAAAATAAAACGAATATTCCTCGTTCCAATGTACATGACTAACATCGACAGTTTGACAGGTTTTGACCTCTGTTACTCCAATCACGAGATATTAGCATTGGGCCAACCTACCCGTATGCCAACTTGCCTCGATCTCCCCTATGTATTAATAAAAAATAGAGCAATTAATAGTTATTTAGATAAAATCGAAAGCAGTTACTTCAATTGAGTTTACATGATTTTTTCAATAAAAACTATAGTGGTGCAATTATGTGGAATATAGAAACAGTGATAATTTGACAATTTGTTAAAGAAGTTTATCAAAGTTATTCAACAAAATTTTGTAATAGACGAGAAAGGTGAATAAAAGCTTTTTATTATATTTATTACATATCTCATTTCGTTATTTATTTACTTTTATTGCTAAATAAATATATGAATGATTTAAGGGAACTAAAAATTGCATAGTTTTAATAAATATAATTTTTGTATAGTAAAATCATAAAACAAAGAAAATTTAGAATTATTAGCATTCAATTTTAAGTTTAAGGTGAAAGTCATTCTATTAAATACTTCGAGAAAAAATTATAATAACGTAAATTTTTATAAATAAGAAAAATATAGATATTCTATATCAATATTGTATCGATATTGTACCAATATTGTATCAATATTTTCCGAATATTTAAAAATAACTATGTTTAATAATTAAAGTTTCATCAAATTTTATCTAAAGGTAAATATCTTAATTTTAAAAAAATATTCTTCACGAACAAATTTATTTACTTAAAAAGGATCATCATTAATAAGATCAAAACGTTGCGCAAATAAAATGAATTTACTGTTATAAATCATTAACGTCTTATACATTTTTACATTTAATAACATCACGGCCGTCATAAGCTTCATTTTCAAAATTATTTCATTAATAAAGTTTAACGTATTATACATTTGTAAAATGACAAATATTTTTTTTCAGAGTTGTAATAAATAATTTTACCCTGTCAAATAATTACAAATTTTCATATTTAATATTATTTAAAGTTTACAACTTTAATTTTTGCTCTTCATTATTTAATTAGCAATACTACATAAGTACTTAACGATTTTTTTACATTAATTTGTAATATGCATGCATTTAAAGAAATAGTTATTTTCGATACAAGTGCGAAAAAGTGATTTTATCCTCGCGGTGGACGTTTGCGCCCGAGCGAAACAAGGGTGAAAAGGCCACACGAAGATACAACCACTTTCTCACTCGTGTATCAAACATTATTTTTTGACACGACGTGTGACAAGCTTAATCTAGGGCATCTTCTTTTATTAGAGCGTGTGCGAAATCGAACTTTGCGCACGGAGTGTAAAAAAAAATTATTTATTTCAGATACAAGTGTATATTTTGCACAATAATGATCAATCCTAAGAATGTTTTAACGCTTTTAGGAAAAGCTTTCAATGATTCTCGATTTGACATTCAATCAATTATTACTAAAGAAGAAAAGCAGTTTTCGTTAGAGCTTGAAACTTTAATTAAAGATGCAATAAATGATAATTTATTTATAGAAACATATGATACGTTCAATTTTGATGAAGAAAGTGTCATTTCTGATGCTTGTGCTATAGAAGAAGAATTTGAAGATGATTATAATGTAATAAATAATTTAGAAAGTAGCAAAAAAGTTTTGGTACCAATAGATCTAGATTATAAAACCAATGCTGTTAATTTTTGGCGTTCTGGAAGTAAAGGACGTCTTAAACTAACTACAGTTAAACATAGGTTTAGAAAAGTCAATAATGTTAAGACATTATATAGATGGGAGAAACAAATTTCTCAAGGGGGAACTAGACTTGACAAATTATTGAAAATTTCTGAATATGTGCTAGAACAATTTCAAAATGCGCGAGAAAAATCTCTACCAGTTCATGATTTAGATATAAAGAGATGGGCTATTAAATCTAGAGATGATGTTGGTCTATCAAATGAATTATTTACAGCATCTTCAAAGTGGATTTATAAATTTAAACAGCAGCATCGAATTGTATCAAGGAAAATTAATAAATTCGTCACTACATCTAGTTTGAAAAATAAAGTAGCATTATCTGAAGAGACTTCGCGATTCACAGATAAAGTTAAATTTGAAATTTCACAAATAGGAAGAGATAATGTATATAATACTGATCAGTCGGGTTTTAATCTGGAAATGCGTACATTGTCTTTCAAGGGAACTTTGAAAATTGAATCATTGGCGCAATCTTTAAATTCGCTTACTCATAGTTACACGATTCAACCTTTTGTATCTGCAAGTGGAGTTTTAAAATCCCCTTTACTTATAGTAACACAAGAAAAAAACGGTTATTTCGGACCATTGGTAGTAAAAAATTTATACAAAGCAGAAAATATTATTGTGTTTGCTTCAATATCTGGAAAATTAACTTCAAACTTAATAATTAAATGGTATGAAGAAGCTTTTCTACCTAATGTTGGAGAAACTTCTGTTTTGTGTTTAGATTCTTGGTCAGGACAAACTGAAAAAAAATTTCAAGATGTAATTGTTTGTAATAAGCAAGTGAAAATATTGACAATTCCGGCTGGTACAACAGGAATGATACAACCACTCGATGTATACACCTTTAGACCATGGAAAAATTTTTTGAGATGTTTTTCAGATTTAATTATTTTAAATAGTTATGGCATTAATTTACATTTGCGAAATAACATACTGAAACTTCAATCTCTCATTCATAATCAATTTTCTTCACCTAGATTCGTTAATATGTTTCAGTATGCTTGGAATAAAAGTGGATATGTAGAAAAAGCGCCACATGTTGAAACTCCAGTAGATTACTGTTTTCAAAATTGCGATGAATCTTGTCAACTATGCAGTAGTATTGCTATTATTAGGTGCGCTTGGTGTACTAAAGCTCTATGTATCGATCATTTCTTTGACCCAAGCAATAGAAGTAATCCGCATTATTGTAAATAATAAAAATACATATTAATTATAAATAAATTATACTATAAATTAGATAACTCATAGTTTTTATATTTTTATTCTCATAACTTTTTTCATTCTCTGATATTCATTTCAGGAAAAATACTAATAAGTTTTTAGTTACCATAGATACATTAATATTACTGTAGAGAAAATAAAAAGTTATTATTTTTGTTATTTAATGTAAAGAAAATTAAAAAATTATTATTATTTTATTTATCAAAATGCGCCTAAAACTATTTTTTTTTATTTCTTGTTTTCACTTTACGGTACCACCATCTCTCTTTTTTACTCTCTAACATGTGCACTACTATTTTTGACCTAGGAATTGTAAAAAATGGGAAATTTTACATACATATAGAATTTTTTTTTGTATTAGGTCGAAGTAACCTTATAAGATCATGTAATGGTCAATAAAATCCTTTTTATTGGAAATCTAGTGAAAATCGACCTCTAGAAAAGATGCATCATTTAAAGAAGGCGAAAATCGTCTTCAACGTTAAGTTGAAAGTCATTTTTACTTTTCATTCTTCAAATCATAAAACCTTTGTAGAGGTCGAGTTCCAGTAGACTACAATAGAAAGAATGATAGTGACCATTCAATGATCTTATAAGGTCATTATGATAAAAAAGGGGATCGTATTTAAAATGTCAGATTTTGATCTTCAAATATCTTTGAAAATGGTTTTTCGGTCAAATTGCAGATCATTTTCAGATTGTCCTTCTTGAACCGTCCAACTTTGGTGAAAGGCAGATTTCGCCTTTGAACCATGCCTTTGAAGCAATTTGCGTTAATAGATTTAATAGGCCTGCCTTGTATATAAAAATTCACAATTGGCTATCCACAACCTTAAAACTCTTTATGGGCACCTAAAAACATAAAGGTGTCTCATATTTTTCGGTATAAAAACCGTGTGCAAAGGCTCAGGAAAATCGGTGAGTGACACTTCCGTAGGGTTACTTGTTAGATCTTGTGCATACACTGCTCAAAGTGAAAGTGCGACTGACTCCGTACAACAAGGAAAAAGATGGTCTCGTAGCACCTGTCAACAACTTTTTACATTCAATGTTCAATCAAGTTGATGTAATTTTAACCAAAAATTAATCTCTCCAGCAAATAACGCTTACCCCTACAGAGCATACATTGAAAGCCTACTAAGGGCCTTCAGCGAAATCTTCACGTCTAACGATAAATTAATGGATCAACGATGTCGCCGGTGAAAGGGATGAAATGCCAGCCTCTGGAAAAAATGAAGGATTGATAAAAAGACGTAAATACTTGCAAGATGGTAAAACTGTCGACCTAATAGGATATTTACACTGCGATGTTTTTAATCAAGACAAACTACTATTAAATGGTGTAGAAGTTCGCTTGAGACTCGTATGCTCCAAAGACGCCTTTTGTTTAATGGATAATTCAGACGTAAATTACACTGTACACATCAACGAAGCAACTTTACTTGTTCGTCGCGTAAAAGTGAGCCCTACTGTATTGATAGCTCACGCAAATACTCTCGCCTCAACAACAGCAAAATATCCAATAACACGTGTAGAAATTAAATCTTTTACTATACATAGCGGAATAACTGGTGAAAATTTAGAAAACGTTATTTTAGGCCAACTACCAAAAACAATTATACTAGGTTTTGTGAATAATAAAGCTTTCAATGCAGATCGAACCCTCAACCCGTTCAATTTTCAAAATTTTTCAATCAACTTTCTTTTATAAGTCGATGGCTCGCAGATTCCTAGTAAACATTTGCAACCAAAGTTTACTGGAAATTCTCCTCAATTTGTCGAAGCTCATCACACATTGTTCTCCGGGACTGGCATACATTATATGAACGAAAGAAACGACATTAGTCGCTCAGATTACGCAAATGGCTACTGTCTATTCGCTTTCGATTTAACGCCGGACTTATCTTCACACTTTGCCGACAACTGGAATCTAGTATAACATGGTACTATTAGAATAGAAGTTGGTTTTGAAAAAGCTTTGACCCAGACAATAAACTATGTACTCTACGCTGAATACGACAACGTGCTAGAAATAGATTCGTCTAGACAAGTTATCGCAGATTATAACTCATAACCCCACTCCTTCTAAAAAACATCTGGAGGGGTGCAGCAGCTACTCTAAACTTCCTGTTGCTGCTGCTGCTGTTTCCACATGCCAGTTTACTCAAAGAACCCGGAGAGCTCACATCCCACACACGTGCACAAATTACCATGGAAAAAATTGATTTTATAATAGACATTCAAGGCTTTCACGATAAAAACGGCGATTTTCTGCCTAAAGAAGTTGCTGCTCTTGGTGTTAACTGCAATTATTTCGCTCATTGGATCATTAAACCGCCATGTGACAGCAATAGTCTACCAAGAGGTATACTCGTTACAAATAGTTATTTAACCGTTTATCATCATGGCATCGAGTGGTTTGACGGAGAATCAAGTTTTCAAGATGTGATTCTAACTCTCAAAGAAGTAGCCAGAAACGCCGTATGCATATATGTGTTCGGTTACCAAAAACAAAATTTTCTCGAAAATGTTCTTTCAAGACAAATCATCAATCTAGAAGAGTACATATGCCCTTCGTTTAAAAACTTACCACGTGTAAATGAACATTTCTGCTTCTATCATGGTAAAAGAAGAGAATATTTTTCATGTGTATTAGGTTTTGCATATAAACTTCGAATATGGCTCATGAACTCTCCATTCCATAAAATCATCATCAACAACAACAAAAACAACAACGCCAGGAGACGAAGTAGATAGTTCATTACAACACCTTGATGATTTGTGCGAAAAAATACAAAATTTAAAAACTTATTCTTCTACGAAAACTACGCTGCTCGATACAACACCCCCACCCTCAGAAAACAGTTTAGTCAAAGGTGGGGATACGTCGCTAGACGAAAATCATCATTCCAAGCATGAACTCACTTCAAATACAGCAAGCTCTGCGTCATATACCAGCCCAAACTTTGGAAGTGTTTCCTGCAGACAAAATTCCGATTGTGTGAACTCGACCGTGTGCCCTTGTTGCTAATGTCGACGAAAGCCATAAACATGATTCACACTGGGTTGCCATCTACGTCGACACAGCTGGACATGGTGTTTTCTTCGACAGCTATGGACTACCCTTATCAGTTCCATATCACATCAACAGACTCAGAAGAAACTGTATCTTCTACCATTGGAATATACAACAACTACAAAATCTTGACTCTGACGTCTGCAGCCATTATTGTATTGACTTTGTTTTATATGTGTAGTGGTTATAATCTTAATATGTTTTTTACACTTTTTACACAAAATACCCGTAGTAACGATAAGTTAAGCATATCCATTTACAATAATATCATTAAAAATAAGAAATTCGTAAATAATAAAATTATATGTTGTCATAAAAACCAATGCTGTAAATCTAAATGTGTAAACCATCACTCATAATATCTTATACTTTTCTCCTGTGTGTATATGTCTATTTTAAAACATGTATCATCTTATCTCTCAAAAATAAACCTTTCAAAAATTTTTGTTGTGTTTACTTTATTCCAAATATATCCTTTCGAAACATCCTTCCAACTATTAAACTTTTTAAATAATTAATATATTCGAAAATTTATAATTATATACTTCTTTCTTTAGTAAAATATACTAAGAATCGAAAAAAATTTACAAAAAATATTAACAAATTTTTTATTAATAATTTTCATTCATTCAAATTTTCATAAATATCATTTCACAACCACATATTTATAAAATTATACAAAAAATAAAAAAAAAATTTTTTTTTTGCCAAAAAATTGCATATGCTTTTGCAATACATTCACCACCCACTTCCATCCACTCCATCCGATCTGAGTTGTATCTCAAATATCTATAAAATTCTGAAAAAAGTAAAAAAAAATTGGAAAAAAAAATTTGCATATGCTTTTGCAATACCTTCACCACCACTCACTTCCACCCACCACCCGCTCCACCCGATCAGCCTGAGTTGTACCCCAGACCTCTGGCGCCAGACGCTTCCCCCCTCCTCCACCGATCTGCCTGAGTTGTACACCTGGCCACGCCCCCTGTCTGCCTGAGATATACCCCTACTACTCACGTTAGGAATAATAATGATAATGTAGCAGTGGAGGCTGCATTAAATCGATCCAGTACTTTTTTAGCGTATTTTGAATTGAGTGAACAAGATTTTTCAGCTAGACAATACACTTATACTGAAACTCCGGCTCATTATATTTAAAAAAAAAACTTAATGAAAATGGTAATAACGTTTATAAATAGTCAAAACGGAAATCTCATTAAAATAATTATAATTATTATATTGCACGTATGTATTCCGTAAGACCAAGCCAGGAAGAGTTATTTCGATTATGATTCCTTTTATTAAATTGTAGAGGCGGAATGAGTTTTGATGAATTAAAAAATGTAAACGGTGTTCAGTATATGACGTTTGCGGAAGCTTGCTAAGTGTTAGGTAGACTAGAGCTTACAATTTAGCGTATTCCATCATTTGTGAAACGTTGATAGCGGAAGGCCATAATATTGCGAATTGTCCATCGATGCCTCAATTAGTGTTGAATAACCACATTGAGGATAGTAATGGATTACACGTTAACTTAGCAGGTATAGGCATACGGACACTGACGTTATCGCGCCTTTTAAGGTGACATTCGGCTCGCACAGGTGCGCAGCCAGTCAGCGATCTCCACGCTGCCCTCTCTGCGCCCCTCCAACTATCGAGGCACGCCGCCGACTCATCGCAACGCCGGCCGGCATCAGTTCCACGCGCGACAGCAAAGAGAGAGAGAGAGAGAGAGAGAGAGAGAGAGAGAGAGAGAGAGAGAGAGAGAGAGAGAGAGAGAGAGAGAGAGAGAGAGAGAGAGCAGCAACAATTTGTACGTCTGCAACGGCACAACAGACAACGGAAATAAACAAGTCCTTTTCTCCACGCGAAACGCCTTTTCTTTTTTGAACCTCTACAGTCCACGATCCATCCCCATTCAACAAAAAACATTTGGTCCTTCGAGCCGGATCGTGGGAGACATCGCCATGGCCACAACGCAGAAGGAGATTTTATTTCTATTTCTGCGTAACTTCGGGGAGCGCAGGAATAGTGTCTTCCTTTCAGGTACGCATCAAAGTGTTCGTGGTCGTGAGTGCCGTAACAGACGCATGTGCTCACATGCCGACTTCGCGCGTACGTTGCTGTCTCTCTCTCTCTCTCTCTCTCTCTCTCTCTCTCTCTCTCTCTCTCTCTCTCTCTCTCTCTCTCTCTCTCTCTCTCTCTCTCTCGTTTGTCTCGTCGTCGCGTGAATTCGGAAGCCACCTTCTAAGGCTTCCGAGGGGAAATAGCACATCTATTGCTATTCTCCCCATTTCTGAAAACGCCTTGGAGTGCGCGTATTTACCGGCTCCAAGACGTCGTCAAGAGCGTGCGCTGTAAAGCTGGCTCTAGAATCACCGCGTGTACGGTGCTCGGCAGCCGTATTGTCGTACTCAAAGCAACAAGTGGCAATTTTCTCTTCAGAGCATGCGCTGTTAAGCCAGCTCTAGAGTCATCGCGATCGTACGATGATCATTTAATTGTTGCTGACAAGAGCAACGATTCTACGGGCTTGCGCGAGCCAACATACGGACAACCCGCGTTCAGCGTACACGCTACGGGGTCTGCATCAGCCAAGCCACTGAGCACCCGCGTACACGCTACGGGGCTCACTACAGTCAAGCCGCGGACCACCGGCGTGCAGCGTACACGCTACAGGGTCCACACACAGTCAAGCCAAGGAGCACCCGCGTGCAGGGTACACGCTACGGGGTTCACACACATCGAGTCAAGGATTACCCAAGTGGAGCCTGCTCGCTGCCACCGCATCAAGCTGCGCGGCGCTCGCCGTGCATTTAGCCAGCTTTCCACAAGGGCAGGAGGGTCGTCTACAAGAAGACGACAATCAGGACGCGCTACGTCCCGGACATCGCATACCTCAAGAGGATTAGGAGGCGGACGAGTCCAACATACGCCACAGGGGGGGGGGGGGGGGCGTATCAACGGATCGAAGCTGTACTCGGACGAGTCCATCTTCTTCGCACCCATCGCCGATCCGATTGCGCTCGGATGCTTCGTCCTAATACTTGGACACACGTATCGTTCCAATTTGTTTAAATTAAAATTTGCAACTATCGTCTAGTCAATCTAGTCAATGATCTCAACTTAGTCAAATTACTTTAATTAAAATTGAGTAGATTTTATTTGAGATTAGTACAAGTTAATTGAGTTTGAGTTTATTATAAATTTAATTCGTAATATTTAACTAGTCTTGAGGAAATTGAATGCAATTTTTTGTCTTAGACAATAATTATATTATTGGACCTTGCAGTTTTATCTCTGCCTGCTGATACATCGTCTCGTTTCCAAATTCGACTGCTGATCTACACCTGGATACATTCCTGATTCAGTTGCTGACTTCGCTGCGGGGGGTTGCTGAATTCAACGCTTGCAGTTACTTCTCTTCAAGCAGTCAACACTGCTGATCAACAGCTGATTCACCGTGGGAACGTTAGCAGACGCACTCAACGTTGTATCTTCAAGCGCATCTCTACATTCATACTAGCATAAGTATTATTACCTAGGTTAAGACTTAATTATAATAACTCTCACTATTTCTTGTTGTACTCTCGAGCGGCAAGGATAGTTAACGATCATCTAGCTTAAATAGTCAAGTTTGTTGTTAATTTAACTACTTTGATTTCAAAATGGAGGAATTACATCATAGGCAGATGTCGCTCCAAGCTAAAATTGCAAATTCTTTTCAAAATTTCAAATCTAAGGGTAAAGATAACTTGACGAAAGGTTATGCAAAACCATGTCTAACCGGACTTGAAGGAAATTATATGACCTTTAGGTTAAATCACGAGAAAATCCTGCTCATTAAGGATCTTGATAAAAGTCATGTCTATTTTACAACTAATCTCTGTGATCTGGTTGAGGATAGCTTTTATGTCCGCAGGAGAGATTTTCTTGATTTCTTAAAAACTTTTGAAACTAGAGATGCTGCTCAAGGCTCTTCTAACTCGAATGCTGCGCCAGTGACTCCAAGACCTGCTCAATCCACTAACGTTTCATTTCAATCACTGCCTAAGATAGATCTACCAAAATTCTCAGGTAAATTCTCTGATTGGAAAAATTTTAGGGACGTCTTTCGCGCTGTCATTCATCGTCGCAAGGACTTATCGCCTGTTATAAAATTGCATTATCTTCGCACTCACCTTACAAGCGACGCACTTGAGAAAATTAAATCTCTTCCTATTTCGGGTGATAATTATGAACGAACCTGGACAACTTTAATTGAGTATTACGAAAATCAACGTCGTATTGTTAGCTCTCATATTTCAGAAATCTTCTCAGTCAAACCCATAAAGACAGACTCTTCGTCGGAAACTAAACGTATTTACAGGGAACTTTACAACCCTATAGCTAGTCTAAAATCCCTTAATAGAGCGGCGTCTTTAGGAAATGACCTAATGGTACATTTTTCGCTTAAGCAGCTCCACTTAAATACATGTAAAGAATGGGAAAGACACCTAGGTGATAGTGTCGATCCACCGACAATGGAGCAACTTCGGGCCTTTCTTCGAAGTCAAACCCTCACTCTAGTCTTCGAATAATAACCCGAAACCACAATCATCAAATTCAAAACCTCGTAAATCAAAGCATGACACTGCTCAGTCGGTTTATTCGCATCAGACATCATCTTCGATCCCAACAAAAAGGAAATGTTCGATTTGTAATCAACATCATTTTAGAAATAGATGTGAACGATTTCTCAATAAAACGACTCCTGAGAGAAAGGAATTGATCAGATATTCTAATCATTGTTTGAATTGTTTAGGGAAGCACAACGTTAAAAGTTGTACTTCCACGTACCGATACTTTCTTTGTAAAGCCAAGTATCACACTTTGGTGCACACTGACAGCAATCAAGTAATCAGTTCGCCGCAGACTGATCAGATTGACTCAGTGTCCAGCACCCCCAGCCCAAACGGTGGCAATCTCGTCATTTCAGAAGACATTCAATCTGCTCATCAAGCAGTCTCCCCTAATTGTAGAGAAAGTACTAAATGCACAGGAGTACTTTTAGCTACCGCTAGGGTTAACGCCCTTGGTCCTAATGGAACCAAAATTCAAGTTCGTGCGCTGATCGATCCTGAATCTCAAATCTCACTTGTTACACAAGCTTTGTGTAACTTGCTTTCTCTAAATTATAGAACCAGTCATACGCATATAGAAGGTATAGGTGAAAAGACAGCTGCTATTTCTTCTAAGGTAGCTTGTCTTACTATACAACCTCGTTTCAATTCGACTTTCTCACTGGAAGTTGATGTCATTGTCTTGACAAAACTCTCGTCTTACAAGCCCCCCTTCGTAGGTGGTATTTCTAATTTCGGATACTTAAGAGGGCTGCAGCTAGCAGACCCCATGTATTTCGAACCATCATGCATCGATATTATTCTCGGTGCAAGCGCCTATGCGCAAATTATTGAAAATCAAATTGTTAAGGGCCAAAGTCTTAAGCCGATAGCACATAGTTCCAAACTTGGATGGCTTTTGACAGGTAATCTCTCTTCGTCAACTTCAGAAATAGGGCTAGATCAATATCTCTTCATTTTTCGGACAGCTGCGAGCATGAAGCCAAATTTTTGGAGCTCGTACAAGATTTTTGGAGGGCGGAGGAGATAGTCAATGACAAAAAATCTTACTCGCCTGACGAACAAGCATGCGAGGATTTTTATCAAAAAACAACTCGTCAAGATGAAACAGGACAATATATAGTAAGTATACCTTGAAAAAGTCGAGACCAGTTGAGTTCTGCTTATCTCGAGAACTCTCATTCTGCCGAATTACGCACACTCAATCGTCTCGAAGCAAACTTCTCTAAGGACGAGAAACTCAAACAAGCTTAAACTGACTTCATAAAAGAGTACATTGACCTAGGTCACATGTCACTCTCTTTAGAATTTGATTCATTATCTAACAAATCTCAAGCCTTTTTACCACATCATGGTGTGTGGAAGGAAACTTGTACAACAACCAAATTACGTACTGTGTTTAACGGTTCGAGTAAATCTAAAACAGGAGTTTCGGTGAATGATCTTCTTCACATTGGACCTAATCTTCTTCAAAATCCCGTCGCTTTGATCTGTGCCTGGCGTAGGTACAAGATCGCTCTTTCAGTTGACGTGGAGAAAATGTTCAGACAAATTGGTGTCGACCAAGTTGATCAACCCTTTCAATCGATTTTATGGCGTTTTGACAAGAGTGAATCCATTCAGGTCTATCGATTGACAACAGTGACGTGTGGTTTGGCCTGTTCGCCTTTTCTAGCCATACACACGCTTCTGAGATTAGCCGAAGACTACGGCAACTCATATCCAATTGCAGCTGAAGCTGTTAGATCTGAAATGTATTCTGACAATGTGCTTTCTGGTGCACATTCGTTTGGCGAAGCTTTGAACAAACAAGACGAGTTAATTCAACTCTTTAAGCAAGGTCATCTCAATCTTCGAAAGTGGACATCAAATAATGCTGAAGTGTTTTCTTATCTACCCTCGAATATGTTACCTGCAGATTCCATTACATTATTTGTCCCAGAAACATCTGTGCCAATTTTAGGTATAGATTGACAACCTAACACAGACCATTTTAGTTTCCACATAGAAGATACCCCCTTAGACTTACTTGCCATTTACCAAACGTTCTGTTCTGTCAAGAATTGTACGTATCTTTGATCTTATTGCGCAGTCGCTGTGGATCCTGAAGGTAGGCTGGGACGAGAATCTTCCTTACGAAATCTCTAACCGTTGGCAAAATTAGTTGCAAGATTTTTCATCTATCTCTCAGATCAAAATCCCTCGCTGGAGTGGATACACTCCCCAATGTGAACTAATCAAATTACACGGATTCGCAGATGCATCTAAATTTGCGTATGGTGCAGTAGTCTATCTGCGCTTAATCCAAACACAGGAAGTACTTGTTACACTTCAAGTGGCTAAAACGCGAGTAGCGCCGCTTAAGACGCTAAGCATACCTCGTTTAGAACTTTGCGCTGCGCTGCTACTTGTACGACTGGTTCAAACGTTCATCGAACCTTTCCCAATAAAGGTTGAGAGTGTTCACCTTTGGTCCGACTCAGCGGATGTACTTTTTTGGCTAAAGGACCACCATTCTTGATGGGGTATTTTTGTAGCTAATAGATGTTCGAAAATTCATATTTGCCTACCTAGCGCATATTGGCATCACGTTCGTTCAAGTGATAACCCTGCTGACGTCATTTCTCGAGGTATTGAGCCCTGTAAGCTGGTTTCGCATAGTTTATGGTGGAAAGGTCCCTCCTGGCTTGCTGATAGCCATAAACCTTGGTCGAGATCTTATAATGAACTCAATTTCACAGTAGCTAAACTGAATCTTCAACCTAGTCATACCCTAGTCGCAAGTAAGGTCACTCCAAATGCTGTTAAGAATAGTGCTGAAATTTGGAGCCTCCTTAGTGAATATCGTTAAATAAGCACATTCTCGAGGTAACAACGAGAGGGATTTTTTTTTTTCGATTTTTCAATTTTTGGTGACATAGAAACAAAACTTTGCTAAAAATTTGTTTTATGATTTTTGCTAAAAAAATTGACATATTTGTTACTGTAAAATTGTTAATAATAATAATAAAAAAAAAAGTTCTCGTTGTTACCTCGAGAATGTGCTTATCTAACGATATCCTATTTCAATTTTTAATTTCAGACGATCCAGTGCTGAGATATGCTGTCCACCGCAAAACAACATTTTGTCAAGGCACCTCCGCAGAATTGCTGCCAACGGCTTAATTTTTAATATTTTTCAATGAAAATTTCACAGAATATTGTACAATAGTTACTGAATCGTATACTTTTTATTAAAATAAATTTTCATTTACTGGAGCGAATATAAAAATCATTAAAAATGACCCATTTTTTTACGAATTAACCATACCCCCCCCCCCCCCAACAGTGATCAAAAAGATCGTAGATAAGATTTTAAAAGTATCAAATGTTATCGATTATAACAACTTTAGGTGTTTTAATATCGATGGCCCCAGTGGTTCTGGGAAAACGTTTGTATATACAACATTATACAATTTATTAAAAAGTCAAAGCAAAAATGATTGTTGTATGGCTTTTACTGGAATCGCTGCAACGCTATTGCATAAAGCAATGACGGTTCATAAAGTACTAGGTTTGCCTGTGTCTTTATTATCGGATTCTTCATCCAATATTGCTGTGCAATCAAAGGAAGGACAATTTTTGCGGTAAACAGATGTTTTTATTTACGATGCAACACCAATGGCTCCGTGTTACGTTTAGACATCATGGATAGAACTTGAAAAGATGTTATGAATAATGATTTATTGTTCGGTGGTAAAATTGTCATTTTAAGTGGAGATTTTAGACAATTATTACCACGAAGCATTCGAAGAGAACTAATAAATTTATATATCAAAAGTAGTATTTAATGATAATATTGATACTGCAGTAAAAATTAATTTTTTATTATATGTAATCACAAATAAACATGAGTTTATACTATCTACTTTTATCTATCTAATTTGTTGTGACTATTCTATTATTTTTTGCATTTTCATGAAATAGAAATATTTCAAAATATCTCCTAAATTTATGTTATTTACTTCCCATGCTCTTCTCTATCGGCCATATTGGAGATCTGTTTGCCTTTATTTCTATGTTATAACGAAATCAGAGTACAACTACGTCAGAAATAGTTACATAAACACGGAATCACCTAGATGGAATAACCGGTTGATGAAATATGAAAGCGCAATCTGTGATTACTTGAGTATACACATTATCTATTGTAACATCACATTTGTGTAAGTTAACTCCACCCATAGACTCAGTATTGTTGATCAGAGGACCTATATCCAAATAGCCCAGTTTGAGGAGAAGGCTCTCAGCAGCCTATAAACTACCCTCTAATTTATGTACTTTTGTATTTTCTACCCTTACAGCAATCTTAGATTTGTAAGAGAGAGTTGTAAGCTAACTCTCTGTAGACTGCCAGGAAAAGATTTAGCAGAGCAGCACCAAACTGTGCTGCTCTGGAGGCTTAGTTGCGATAGCCTCTCCATGGTTTCTCTTGCATCTCCCTGTTCTCAGCTGTCTCACTCCCCTTGTATCACTTAACCTAACTACAACTCAAACCGGATCGTTAGTCGTATATTTTGAAATATTAGAAACGTGGAAGTCAACTTACCATACCTACAGTAATCCTTGGAACACACATGAAGACAAGTCGACAGTCTCTCACAGATCCAGAAGTCTCCTAGTCCCTCCTCTAAGAAAAAGAAACAAGATAGAGCAACTGCCGAAAGCAGTGGATCAATGAAATAATACTTACTCAAAGAACGTAACCTATGGTTTTCTAAAACAATACTCCCGAGAGAAACAATCGTTACTATCAATCCCAATAGAGCAAACCATTAAACTTTAGTCGCATCTTTAGCTCCTATTGGTATAATGCCCGAAAGTAATTTTAAATCTAACGAAGAATCTGAAACTATAAACCACGTGTTGTGGCAGTGTAAACTTTACGATTCCCAAAGATTGAAACTCGTAACTACATTAAAGAAATCAAATCTACAATTGTAATTTTGAGAGACGTTCGTAGTAATATATTAGTTTAAATAATAAACCTCAACGAACGAGTTTTAGGCAAAATGCTTTATTTATGACGACGTTTCGAGAGTGAATTTTACTCAGGGCATATAAAGTTGATATAAGTGGGCATATAAGTGAGGATGAGAGTAAAATTCACTCTCGAAACGTCGGCATAAATAAAGAATTTAACAAATCTACAATTACCTCAATGTACAGAATTCCTCGTAGCCGAACCTAACATTTTGTTTTGAAGACAAGACATTGATTTTTTTAAAAATGTTAAATGATAGAAAATGTAAAATAAATTTTGCGAATTTGTTTTGCAAAAAAATTATTAATTTACAAGTCAATTCAAGCCACTACACGAAATTTCAAAGCTACCTTCCTGAATTTAGAAGAAAAAGGCCAAAACATTTAGTGCAATGTAATATTTCATCCAACGCGTTGTCCAAAATATAAAAATGCAAAACTATTTTAGCCTTTGTCTCATCAATTATGAAAGGCAAAGCTCTGAAATTTCGTACAGTGGTTGAAAATACCTTTGAATAATAATCATGCAAAAACCATAGACAAATTTAATTGGCATTTTGAGTTTGAAGACATAACATTGATTTAAAAAAATCTAATGTTAAATTACAGAAAATGTAAAATAAATTTTTCTAATTTGTTTTGCAAAGACATTATTAATTTACAAATCATTTCAAGCTACTATACGAAATTTCAAAGCTTTACCTTCCCGAATTTAGGAAAAAAAACGCCAAAACATTTAGTGCAATCTAATATTTCATCCAACGCGTTGTCCAAAATATGAAAATGAAAAACTGGTTTAGCCTTTCTCTCATAAATTATGAAAGGCAAAGCTTGGAAATTTAGTACAGTGGTTTGAAATTACCTTTCAATTAATAATAATCATGCAAAACCCATAGACAAATTTAATTTACATTTTGAGTTTGAAGAATTGACATGAATTTAAAAAATCTAATGTTAGATTACAGAAAATGTAAAATAACTTTTTCTAATTTGTTTTGCAAAGACATTATTAATTTACAAGTCATTTCAAGCCACTATACGAAATTTCAAAGCTTTACCTTCCCAAATTTAGGACAAAAACGCCAAAACATTTAGTGCAATCTAATATTTCATCCAACGCGTTGTCCAAAATATGAAAATGAAAAACTGGTTTAGCCTTTCTCTCATAAATTATGAAAGGCAAAGCTTGGAAATTTAGTACAGTGGTTTGAAATTACCTTTCAATTAATAATAATCATGTAAGAAACCAGAGGCAAATTTAATTTATATTTTGACTTTGAAGACTCGACATTGATTAAAAAAAAATCTAATGTTAAATTACAGAAAATGTAAAATATATTTCTCTAATTTTTTTTTGCAAAAATATAATAAATTTACAGATCGCTTCAAGCCAGTATAAGAAATTTCAAAGCTTTACCTTCCTGAATTCAGGAGAAAAAGGCTAAAACATTTAGTGTAATCTAATATTACATACAACGCGTTGTCCAAAATATGAAAATGAAAAACTGATTTAGCCTTTCTCTCATAAATTATGAAAGACAAAGCTCTGAAATTTCGTACAGTGGTTTGGAATTACCTTTCAATTAATAATAATGATGCAAAAAATCAGAGACAAATTTAATTGGCATTTTGAGTTTGAAGACATGACATTGATTTAAAAAAATCTAATGTTAAATTACAGAAAATGTAAAATAAATTTTTCTAATTTGTTTTGCAAAAATATTATTAATTTATAAGTAATTTCAAGCCACTATACGAAATTTTGAAGCTTTACCTTCCCGAATTTAGGAGAAAAACGCCAAAACATTTAGTGCAATCTAATATTTCATCCAACGCGTTGTCCAAAATATGAAAATGAAAAACTGGTTTAGCCTTTTTCTCATAAATTATGAAAGGCAAAGCTTTGAAATTTCGTATAGTGATTTGAAACTACCTTTCAATTAATAATAATCATGCAAAAAACACGTCACAAATTTAATTTTCATTTTGACTTTGAAGACTTGACACTGATTTAAAAAAATTCGTGTTCTCTCGTGCAGCGCGTATCTGGAAGCCTCTCAGTCAAGGTTACCCACTTGATACCTGCAGCCTGCAATAATGGAAATTTCAGCTGACGGATCATTGTCCCAACCTTGAAGCCATTTTATCCTTCATCAGTTATATTGGATGCAGCATTCAGTGAGGATTAGATGGAAGCACTGTTTCTGCATTCTCCTCCGAGAGAATTTAATTGTATAGGGAGCAAGTTTTTCCGAACTTTCAAGGCAATCTGCATTTGGAAGAACCTATACCTGAAATACGACTATTTATGTACCGTCTAAACATATGAAGAAAATTATTGGAAGCCAACTCACCTAGTTTCACATTGTAGATGATTTAGCATGCAAAAGCATTCCTGTTGGAGAGTGGATCAGTTCAAGAAAACAGTTACAGAAAACACTTGTGATGTGCAAGAAAACAATTAATGTGATTAATTAATTGCCAAGTAAAGGAAATGCTAATGATTACTGACCTTACCTAGAAGCTGAAGTACTAGAGATATCAACATAACCTCTTGTTGTTCCCGTCAGTAGTCGTCGCTTGCAATCTCTTTTTAGTCGGTGTACTGTCTTTTTCTTTGTCATCACCAGGGCACGGCAGCACCAAACAGGTACACATGTACTAAAGTATGATGATATTAATGGTCTTGTAACTTCCGATTGATGTTGAAGAACCAACAAAATTTTGTTTTATTAATACTGTTGTTATTTTGTATTTGAATTCTCTGACATGTACAGAAAAGAATAATCATAAAATTTTGTATCAACATGGACTCTTCTGTTAAGAAAAGTAGACAGAAACACAAATTTTCCATCACATTACGTCTTACATGTTATTAATATAAAATATGCTATCTTTTTTACATTAAATATGAAAAAAGATTTATTTCTGCACATATGCGTATTTTAATTACTCTACTACCACCTTTTATCTGGTCATAAATCTTTCCGTGCAATTTAACTTTAAGCTAAGGCAATGCTTGATAATTAGTTAAATAATTAAATGTTATTACTTTATTTCTATCTTTGTTACCTACTAGCGCCAAACAATATTATATGCTTTATAATCTTACTGAGCTTTAGCACGTTTGACTAATAATTAAAAATAAATAAATAAATAAATTTTTTAGTGACTTACTTTTCCGTCATTTGTTATCAAAGGTCTTCTTCATAATACTACAATCTATCATTAATAGCTTGCACAAGATTTTGTGTCATTTTTGCTCTCGTAATCCAATCACCAGTGCTGTCATGTCCTTCATGTTTGATAATTCTCAAAGAGGCAGGCTGTGTAATGATCAGCAATTTATCGATATTGCTGTTAGATATTTCATAATCATCATCATCTTCAGACCATTCAGAGAATGCATTATGTAACCCACTTTTGCTTGGTTGTTCTTATTCTTCTTGTTGGTGGTGTTCGTGTACTCGTCGCTGTCCTCTTGACAATGATTCTCCTCTTTGTTCTCCTTGGTCTTGCTCTTGGAGGTACCAACGCTCCTTTGAGTTGCTGTGCTGCTCAATGATTGCATTTTAGTTTGTTGTATTCGTGTTCGTCTTTTTCTATTCTTAAGCGCCCAAAGTCAGTCAGTCTCCGATATCTGTGAAGTCGCTTACCTTGTGATTGATCTTCCGATGGTCCTTGGGGTCTTTCACGATGGTTGGCTATGCATTGCTTGTGTTATTTCCAACTTTACCTCGTGGTACTTAAGGTTTCAGGACTCTCTTCTCTTTGTCCAATGCCTTTTCTACAGATGCAGTTACAGATACAGGTGCTACTACTGAAGGAACAAGAGCTGAAGTTGAAGGAACCTTGGGAACAGGCTGTGGTGCATTATCTTTACTCTGTCCAAGGGTTGACGGCAAAAAGAGGTGCTTCAATATACTTGATCGATTGCTGTTCAGATTCTTTAGCTAACTCACTATCCTCTCTTTTCCTCTCCTTTTCGTATCCTGTCTTTATCTTTCGAGTCATCTTTGGCATTAAAATTACAGTGCTCTCTACCTTTGTGGGGCCTCTCGTTACCATTCAATTATTGCTTGTCCCTCTAATGATATGATTGAGGCTCAATATGATCTCTGTGTTCTTTTAACATATGTAATTTTTCCTTTCACCTTGCACTCTGCAGATATTTATGTTTGATTTTCAAACCTGCGATTGGTTTTGGCGATATTATTTGCTTTTGGCATCCGAGGCATTCTGTATAGTAGATATTTGTTCACCACTATTTTCCTTGTTGTTCTCCTTTGAAGAACCGAGATCTCTGCCAAAGTCGGCATTATCACTGTCGTCGTCATCGCAGCTGTACTCACGGCGGCAGCTGCTATCGTGACAGGCGTCGTGGCGAAAGCTGCGCTGCCATCTCTGCTGCGGCCTTCGGTTTCAGGACCCTTACGTACGAGATTCCGACCGGGCTGTACCCTTTCTTCTTGTGATCGATGCTGGCGGTGGGCCTCTGCTGCTGCTGCACGTTTGGTACCTCTTCTCTATATCTTTCTCGCACACAAAGCTCGCTTGCAGCCGAGACGAGACACTTGCGTATACCTATACCGTTGCGCGATAACGGAGCTGCAACCCGTAAAAGTGAGGTTATCGCCCTGCGGCACGCGGTGCCCACCTCGCCGTCTGTGTACTCTGCACGCATGCGGTGTGACTGTGTGAGACGGCGTATCAGGCCTATTCCGTCGCATGACGTGCTCTGCTAAGCACATGGGGGTAAATTTGAGTAGCGCACCATGCGGCGGAATACCGAATGGGTCCCAATGGTTATGTTTTATGCATGTTCTATGGTTGTTATATGCTATATTACCAGAACAAAATATAAAATTATACTTTTTGTACGTTTTCCAAAAAAGGACCATAATACACCGTAAGTTAGCAAAAGACAAAAATTCCATTCAATTTTGGTGCAAAACTTTTTATTATTCTCGGACTTTAGGAAACTAATGATCTCTGCCAATAATTAACAGATCTACTAAACAATTTAACAGATTATTCCTCATTCGATAACTTACAACGTACCATGGTCCTTTTTTCGAAATATTTAGGTTTTAATGATTAAAAAAATTAAAATTATGAAAAAATCGTAAGTCGATAAGGTAGAGTGAATTCTTGAGCTTCATATCGCCTTAACAAATACATTTACGTTGTGATTTATGTTACATACAATTATGGTAGTCGTATAAAGAATACACAGTAGCATCGAAGGCGCTATCCCCTGGGTGTCAATTTTAAGTTATTAAGATGTTAAGGGGAGAGGGAGGTCTGAGGGGGAGCGAGTAGAGGGAGTGAGGGGGTGAGGGGAAGGGGGGCTAACCACCATCCGCGAATTTTAAAATAACGTGTAAAAACGCATAATTTTACGCTATTTAGAGGGGGCAGAGGAGAGGCGGGGGAGACTGAAAACACGAAAATCTCTTACAACTATATAATATAGGAAGATATATATTAGAGACACCTTTTGAGAGGTGGCCTTATTTTCTGATGTTCACTTAGCAAGAAAAAATGTTACAACTATGTGCAGAGCGCTTCTTGTTGAGTTGTTAGTGCAAAAATGTCATAAGATATGCTAAAAAACGAGAACAATTCACAATTTCTGCGTGTTTTTTATAGTCCCCGCGCATATAACTTTCTGAACGTAGCAGAAATTTAATGCTGACATCAAGACCTTTAGTTTGAGGGGGCGCAAAGCTTTGAAACCCCTAAGGAACAAAAGTTAGACTCATTTGAATTTTGAAAAAATTTGTAGGTACCAAAATCCTGCGTCGTGTACTTCCTTAATAATGTAGAATGCCCATAACTTTGATCTCTCGGAATCTTATAAGCTCTAAGACCACTCAAACGGAAGATCTTGATGGCAGCTAGTATCATATCTTACGTGAAATTTCATGCAGTATTCTAAAAACGAACGGATAGTGAACAAACCTCGAGTTATTGCAACGTTCGAAAAATCAAGTTTTCAAGTATTCGCGTAAATCTCGCCAGGGAGTAAAAGATTCCTGGAGTGTATATATATTTTATACCGATTTGACGCAGGCATCGGTAGCATGCGATTTGCACCACTGCGTCATTCCTACTCTCTGTTCCATCTACTGTCTACGGTGACTGCGCCCTCTCGCATTTGATCCTTGAGTATCTGGTCTATATTATGCTCATTGTTTGTGTTACGGACTTACTATTAGTATGCTAAGTACCTGGTTTGTGTTGATGCCTTTATAAACAATTGACTTTCAGCTCAATTTTCATTCACGGCGTTAAACGTGTTACCACGACTTTAACTGGTGATTGTATTCGGCTTGAAGCGAGAATTCATGTGTTACGTGCCTAATATCTTAATTTATTAATTTATTAATTTTTAATTTTATTAATTTATTATTAAAGCCTGCAACGATTGTTAATTTCATTGTAGCTCGCCATTGCGCAAAACAATTAGGAAATAAGAATTGCGCGATGACCAGGAATCGCTGCGCTAGCAGGGCAATGGCCTTGATCCAGCGCGACGACCGCGAGGAAACGCATACGCCGCGAGGAGAACAGGCGTTGCGCTGGATCAGTAGCAGCACCTCCCGGGCACCTCTCGCGCTCCCTGCCTTACCTGCGTCGATAGGAGCTATGGGAGCGAGAGAGACAGCGAACGACTGTAGTAGGAGGGAATTTTCGCGGATCCAGGTGTGCGGGCTGCGAAAATTCGTTGGCACGACAGTCGAGTTAATTTATCAATAGAAGACCATTGAGTTTAATTATCCATAAAGTACAGTCGCGTTTATTTTGTATCGGGGTACCCTATTAGTCAAGCGTAATTTTTATAAGTGCCTATATTATTGTACTACCATATTAAGTGTAAGAGTATTGTCATTGCGTACGAGAAAATTGTTACTATATTGGACTTACCACTTTGGACTACTGGACCACAGTTAAAAGAAAATAAAACTAAGAAACATATGAATATTCAGCGAGTACCTTTATTTCGATCCAATACCGAATCCAATAAATATTATTCTATTAGCAACTAGGGAGATCATCAATCTACGACAAGGAAAGGATCCCTTATTTATCATCGGTAATTTACTCGGGCATTATTCCTTTACGTTTAATTATTAATACGTTTATTGATTGAATATCGGTTTTTTTTTCCTAACTTACATATATTTGTTTGATCTATTTGTCTGTCGGATATATCTATTAGCCGTGTGTGATTTCTTTTATCGCGAAATCCGTATCATAACTCCATAAACGCAGGAGGTAGTGGATCGAGGTTTCGTCGTTCGCTCGACCCCCATTTCTCTCTCACGCTCTCTCTCTTTACGCGATACGGCGTGGGAGGTGCAGATCGAGGTTTCGTCGCTTCGTTAATATTATCTTTTGTTTCCAATAATTAATTAGCATAAATTCGTTATTGTGGCTATCTTCATGATTGTATCGCCGCGCGTTTATTTAACAAATAATAATAATAAATAAATAGTTATATATATATATATATATATATATATATATATATATATATATATATATATATATATATATATATTCACTCATATAAATAATTAATAGTAAATTAATATTAATATAATAATATACATATTTTTGTTGTATTATAATAATATTCCGATTAAACAATTAACATCTAAATTTAAATATATTACTAACCCCTAGTCCGGATTTCCCCGATGAAGTAAGTAGCTGGGTTGATTCATTGTAGCATGAATCGGCAAAACTACTGAAGATTGGGTTTACGATCCGTCGAGATTTAGGACTAACACACGTAAAGTGTCCCACAATAGCCTCAGATACACAAGGAAGAACAAGATTAAAAGTATTATGAGGGTATAACAGGCATCGTACGGAACAAGTGAGGGAACACAGCCCTCATATTAGCCCTTTTCCTAGGAGTAGATTTCAATTCTTTGTGTAGTTACCGGAATCAAGGCGAGTTAGCATTATAGGTAAAAGGAATGATAGATGTCCTGGGGCGACATCCAAAATAAATTTATAGTTTTGCCCTTACGTGCGAGAAATCTAACCTCTCACGTAACATCATGCAATTTTAGAATAGTATATTTTGATATAAGGGGGAAACTGTTGATTTTAGCACGAGTGTAGAATCATCTTTGGCACGTGTATCGAACGATATTTTTCATTAGTGGGCGTAAAAGGGATTTTAAAAATTTAGAAAATGTGTAAAATCGCATTTTACACACACTGTATCGAAAAATACTATTAAGTATCTGTCCAATATTGTGATGCGAAATGCAGTTGAAATACTGATTCATTTATAATTTTAATCATGTAAGAAGAAAGTGTTCTGTTCATATCGCAGTGTTGAAAGTTTTCTAATTTTGGAAGAATGAGAAAAATTTGAAAATACAACTTCTTGAATAACTTTATGCCTCTGGTTTGCTCAAGGTTCGACGATCAGGTGATATCAAACATTTGTATTTCTAACTTTGAAACTTGGATTATCGTCTAAGTAGCTTTAACAACTGATTTATATCCAAATTCAATTCCACTCTATCTAAGATAAGAGCGCCTCTCTGGTTAATTCGAGCCGTAGCGCAAACGAGACTCTTAAACCTTTTTCTATAATAAATCTCTGAACAAGCTTTTTCTATTCATATACGCAATTTGTATGATAAAGGAACTTAAAGCGAGAAGTATAACTTCTTAGTAAGTACGCTTTGTATATTTTCTACAAGGGCCGATAGCGCAACCCGCAATTTTTCTGTCGAAAATATACTTATTATTATCATTAAATATAATTGATTTATTTATACTTACATATCAGGATGAAAATTATTGAGCCATGTTTCCATTGTAGTACTAGCTGACATAGCCAAACCAGCCCAAGAATTAAATTCATTTGGATGTAAACACAGGTCTAATTTGTAGTATTTCATAGCATGATCCCACTGAGTACTACTTTTAAAATAATGATCCGCTATTAAATAGTAAATATAGGAAATTTGGCTCTGCAAAGGATTTTTTACTCGTGGAAGGTCTTTCACATCTCCATGTAAATAAGCATCCATTTCTTTTTCAATCGCAGCAGGATCACTATCCAGAGGAATCATAGTATACATCTTTTTGAATAAATTGACTGTTTCTGCATTGATAGAATCAATTCGCTTAGACTCAAAATTAGGTAACTTTCCAGGTTTGTAAAAATCGAATAAGAGCTCACAAACTTCCCATGTCAAAGCCATATGACTTTTTACATGGTCATCAAAAATTTTTGATTTTGATCTATTACCATTATTAAATTTCCCTGGGTGCCCGTATAAGCAAAAAATTATTTGTTCTAGTGGCTCTTTTAATTTCTTCTTAATAGAAAAATATAATGGAAAATGTAATTTAGGTATAATTAATTTCAATATGAATAATAACAATTTTCCTTCATTTATACAGCAGCAACCATGTCGCCCAAGAAATTCATGAGCTTTGAATAAAATTTGTATAGATGCTGGAATATCTTCTTCATCTTCATCTGATCCCGAATGTGTAGATGAATAAGATTTGCATTTTATTGATGATACAGATTTTGCACGTTGTTTATCTTCTTCACTGTGTAAAGAGAACAAGTATTTAGGAGATATATTTGTTCATCAATTATAGAAATTTAAATTATTTTGTAATTGACTTACTATTGGAGAATATAGTGAAGTAAGATCCATGGTAAAATAGTTTCGATAGGTATATTAGGTATATTATCTAACACATCCAATTGATGGCAGACTATATGAACTAAATTCTGAACAAATCTTGATCGACGATGTTCTGGTAAAAACTTCACTACAAAAAATAAAAAAAAAATAAACAAGACTTATCGTAAAAATATGTTATGATTATATATCAAATTGGGTTGTTCTTGAAAGGAATTACATATTAGTATTTATTCAATGTATACATATATTCTCTTTAATTAATAAAGGTAATGATTGTTATAAAACACTTTCACAGAATGAAATAGAAGTTTATTCAACAAACATTACTAACTTTTTATTAAGTCGTATAATTGCGATTCTTTTATTGAACAGAATGATTGAGCCAATACGATTAAGAGTTATAAAAGGGCCAGTTATTAAGCGCACGTCGTAGCCAATACAATGATGAGGCTAAAGATTAAAAAAAAAATTCTTTTAAAGTAATTTGACACATCTTTCAATTTTTTTATTGTACGAAAATTACATGCATTTTGAAATATCCAAAAATCTTAGGCAAATCCTAACTTTCAAATTAGTTTTTTCAACGTTATTTTTAAAACTTTTGAGTAAACAATACATTATTTTACTGTAACATACCAGCCTTTATGTTATAATAAATTTTGAAATTGTGTTTACTATGTATCGATAAGAGAATTTATAGGAAAAGCGTGAGCGCGTGCTGGACTCGAGTGGAATACTACCTGTAGGACAGAAGGAAAAACGAGTATCTTAGGGAAGTCTCCGGTGTAACGAATATCCGGGGTCGTTGCCTAAGGCGTGTCTTAAAGGTCCGAGTTGGTAGCGGTGTCACGAATGTCCCGCTACCGTGCCACGTCAGATGAAATAAGAACTGACGAGGCAACGGCCTGCCGTAGAAAGGATATGTCGGGTAAATAGCGGGCTGTTAGATAGCCTGAGGATAGATAGGTGGGTGAAATGAGAGAGAAAATGATATTAATTTAACACAAGGATATATGGGTATACCCGTATGCTATAGCAATCGAATTTATTTGACGCAGTAGATATAGACATGCAGAGCTTGCAGAGCTCTTACTACTGTCTTCTCCATCTGTTCATCTCTCTCGCTCGCCTACCTGTCCCATGTGCAGTACCGCCGCACTGCTGTACATAGGGGGGGGGGGGGGGGGGGGGAGTTGCGGAGTAGGAAAAGAGGCGAAACAGACCACTGTACAAAAATTTACATGTTACAGTAGTGGGGTCTTCCCCATTTTGCTCGCGTTGTACTTATGTGTATGAAGAGCTATCTTACATATGTTATGGCACAGTAGTGGAGACGGTCTAGGGCAAAGTATAGGTGTTTATGTATTACGCATTTCTACGCGTGTATAAGCGCTCTGTGTTTCGGCGGTCGGTAAGGCAGGGACCGTTACATTACTCAGTATTTAGACCTTTTTCATCCCCTGAAAGAAATTTTCAAAATATTAAAAAATACTCGAGATATACAATTTTTACTGAAAATTTTGGTGATAGAGGGCGTTAACACCTGAATAACACTATATTCTGAAGCTTTGTAAAATCTCCTTTAAAGACAAAAAAAAGAAACAAATACGAACAAATTTTCATGCTTTACGTGATAGTCAATGATGCTCAATATAAACGGATTTGATCTTGTACATAATGTAATAATGTACGTAATGTGCTTTATAATATTATATTATTGTTTAGTATTGTTTCTTTTAGTTGTTTTATTTTTATTACTTTTCTTTCTTTGCTTTGTTTTAGCTTGGCTTCGTGAATGATCAGCTGTTTTTTATGAGTGATTTCACCGTAACTTGCCCATTCCATGTCCCGGCTTCTGGGGCCTTTATAAATTTGGAAAAAAACTCCCATAAGTTTTTCTGGTGTATAACATCACTAAATACAACCGGTAACAGTCATAAATGAGTACGCTTGCTTTAATTTAAAATGAATCCACAAAATAGACCCGAAATGTCAATTCCGTAACGTCCAAAATCCAAATTCGGGCATGAAACCGCACTACACGCAAAATTAAGGTTCATTAAAAGTATTCCCGCATGTAAATCATAAAATATTGGGCTAACACAACACATTTCTTATAGTTTTACAATTAAAGAATGCTTTAACAATTATAACGAGAGGCTTACTTTTTGTCTCTCGATTTTAGACAAAATGTTGAATGCCACACTACTGATGTTCAGAAGTGTGCTAGTTCACTATAAGGCGCCACTTACCAGTGAATTTTCAAACTATACGTTACACTATTCAAATGCACGTGAGTGGCACGCCGGAAATTCGAAATTTTTGCAAATGCGAATTGATGTTTCATTCTGAAATTGGAAAAAAAGCAGAACAGGTCAATTCCGCAACAATACTTAAGTGTTATTATAATGCTGTATATCAAAAAGTTATACATATTTTTTTCAAATTAATGGTAAGTACTTTGAAACCTATACGCAGGAAAATATTTATATTACTTGGTTTAAAGGAAGAAGCTAACAACTGCTAAAATGACAGTTTCGTAACCATCTATAACGGGTCAGTTCCGTAACAAAAAAGTTAATTTATACATTACAATACATTTGAATAATACGAAAATTCATAATACATTATGAATTTTGGTACAAGTAACGAATTCTGGTTTTGCTTCACAAAGTTCATTTGTATGTTATAATAGTGTGGAAAAACATACTCGCACTTAGAACAAAAGCGATTTAAGCAATAAACTTTTTGAAGCCTGTTTTGAGTAAGTTACGGCGGAATCTCCCATGTGGTTTTTTTCTTTAAGTTCTGGATACTTTGGAGTTGTAAGTAAAATGTATTATATTAATTGCATCAGTATGTTTTTGAAAGTATTTTAGAAAATCATCAGCTTTATAATAGCTTCATCATTCGGGGAGCGGGATCTACTTTAGCTCTGCACTCTGCACGTTTCCCGACCAACACGATAACAATGATATAAGAACGGTAACATAATATTTTTTCAGTTTATTTATTTTATAATTCAAATAAGAAAGTTGCTCTTTAAAAAAAGTGTTGCACCTAAACGCCAAGGTAGCTTTATTTGTAAAATAATAACAAAATGAATGCGATCACAGAATAAACGTTCTGCAGAAATGAGAGTGTATATATTCGAAATCGGTGCAGGGATTGACGACAAAAAAGTGTAAAAAAAAGACCGAGAGTTGGCACATTTCTTAGTTCGCAACCGAGTTGGCAACTTTCTTATTATCCAGTAGGCAACTTTTTCCTCCCAGCCAACGACACATCCATGCTCACTCCCGGCACTCGGCATGTACCGCACGCTAAGTTTTCTCGGGCCAGACACGCTTTCACGACGTGTCCTCGGTGCCTACCCCCAGTAGCTCCGTTCCTTTTCAAGAGATACAGATTGATTAAAATGTGTATACAGATCTCCATGAGCAAGGAAACAGAATTCACGCATACATGGAAATTATGCCAGTAAAATCAGATATCAGTTACTTAATAAACAGCTAGATATCATTGAGAATTTAAAGGAAAACTAGGGGGCAGAGCCCCCCCCCCCTGCGTGTCTTCGACCTTTCGACGCCAACCCCTCCGCCCCAACACACACCTGCTTCTCAATCCGCTCGTCGCCTTCCACCATCTCCCTATATAAAAACTTCGTTTTTACATAATAGGCACGACCGCAATGCTCAGAAGAACCTTAGAATTTTATTATTGCAAAAATTGTAATACATTATTTTTATCGTTTTTATCATTAAAATAAACATAAATACATCTGCAGTAAAATTTAAATAAAAATTATCCATTTACTTTTACACATTTATTTCTTTTTTTTTTGTAAAAGGTTTGTCTTTTAATTCTACATATATAGATATATGTAAATAACTTTTTAATTAGTCTATGATGCATATAAATTTATTAAGTATTAATTGATATGATCAAAGTGCATAAGTAATATTAAAAACATGGTTTTCATAATTTTTATCGAAATAATAATTATAAGTTCTTATTTTTATTTATGAAAACATTAAATAGAAAAAAAGTTTTGTTTTAATGTTGTCCACAACTTTTGTATGCGAAATTTTTAAGTATAGTCAAATTCTGTTAAATTTTATGAGGAAAACAATTGTTTCATTACTCTTGATTAATAAAAAAAAACATAGAGTTAAATTTCATACAATTCTAACGAAAGGTGGGGACTATAGCTGCTTACGGGTGTTCCTAACTACATATACCTGTACAACCTCAATTACGAAAAAAAACTCGCGATACATGCAAACATACACTAATACCGCAGAAAGGAGGAAAAAACAGAAGAAAAAAGCAATACACATTGATGCATTCGGATACACCAATCTGGCATTGCGCTGAGTGCATGAGTACTACTGCATTTGCAGCAGCCGTAACGGCTACCTCGGCTAGGCTCCATTCGCGCACGTAAGTACAGCGGAAAAACGCATACGACCCGCGTGATCGCGATCGCACCCTGTATATATATATATATATGAGGCGTTTCACGTCAACTGTCCCAGCGCGCGCCGCTGGAGCCCCACATAGTGCTATTTCTAACTTACGTTTATGATACTAAATATACTTAAAAAAATTGTTTGATAAGCGTTTTCGACGTATTTTTTCCTCAGCTTTCCAATGGCGTAAGCAGTTTTTCCGAAATGTTCAATTTTCACCTTCAAAAAGTACAAAACATGTTATATCTCAAAAAGTGTATTTTTAATATTTTTTTTTGACCCTCTAGATCGAAAGCTGAGCATTTTTTACGTAGGAAAGGATATTTTCCAAAGAGTGCCCGAGATGTTTTTTGCGAGAAATAGAATGCAAAAGAGTTTTTGAAGATGAAAATGAAAAATTTTGAAAAAACTACCAACATCATTGGAAAGCTGAGGAAAAAATACGTCGAAAACGCATATCAAACAATTTTTTTAAGTACTTTTTAGTATCATAAACATGAGTTAGAAATAGCAGGTTTTGGGGCTCGCGCGCCGCGCGCTGGGACAGTTGACGTGAAACGCCTCATATATATACATATATATAAATATATTGTAACTGGGCGAATGTTTTTCGGAGCGAGAGAGTTTTCGGCAATGCCGAAAGCTTACCTGTACTCTCTCTCTCCGCTCACTATGCTCCACAATGACGAAGTCTTCCTCGGCGCTGCTCGTCGAGGACGACGATCACCCGCGTTGCGGCTCGAGCGGCGCCCTGGCAGAATTGCCGATTCTGCGCACGCTCGGTGCAATGCCGTTCGCTTGCTGTGTACAACCGGATAACTCAGAAGTTACTCGAGAATTTAATATCGTGTGTGACTCTACGCGCTTCTAGATAACGGGGAGAAGCGCGAAAGTACCCGGAGCTCAGATGATCGCCGAGGAAGTCGGCGATCCCGCGGAGGCGGCGGTATGCGAGGTACTTGTAGGAATAACGGGCGGAAGGGTAGGGAGCGAAATAATAACTCGCGGACTCTTAAATACGAAACACAAAAGACACGTTTATTTAAGCGGAAGAAATGGAGCTAACATGACCAAAATGAAACAGGCGCACAGCAATGTTTATTTCTCGCGAGGTCAAAATGCCTCGCGAGTCGCACGCGTCGCGGATGTCGCGTTCGCACACACTCTTGGAGACGAGGTGCACCACTCGAGGGGTGGCGTCGAGGAGCTCGCAATGCCTTCTCAGTTCTATGTAAGTGAATCGTGTGTTCGTCGCGTGGAAGTCTCGACGGGTGGAAGGCGCACTCGCACACTTCAAGCGACGGACACTCAGAAACCTTCTTTTCCGTAAACGGGTAGCGAATCTTCTCGAAAGAAAAGCAAAACTATTTGCGTGCGCGCACAAACGAGGCGGAAACTCGAATGAATCTTCCACGCGCGTCGTTGCCGATCCCCTCCTTGCCGCGCCTGCGCTTCCGCCTATGCTTCGAATACGGTTCGTGCGTGATAGTTCGCCCGCGAAGTTCGAACTTCGTTACAATATATATATATGGATCGCGCGCGTTTTCTGCTACTGCTCTCAAGGCGAATAACCCTAGTGAGTACTTAGTGCGGCATGCTGTGTGCGCGCGTGAGTCCATGGTGTGTGATGTCAACAATCGCAACGTCTGGCTGGTGGGGTCCATAGCGATGACAGTGACTGCTGTAGTACGTCGCCCTGTTGAATGTCGTCCCTTTTATCGTGTTGGCCGGTTGATGACAATTCGTCGTAGACAGGAAGGCAGTTTGCCAACGACGAGAGGAGATTTAGTAAGCCCATTTTCGTTCCTAACCTCTCTGATGGGTGAGCTGATGGTACTTTCTGTTTTTGCAGGTATATCATTGGCAGTGAGAGGAGTGTAAACGACAAGCACTGCTACAGAGTGTTTCTTGGGTGTGGAAGAAATTTTACCTGGGTCATTTATTTATCAATTATATGTGCTTTTTAGATGCTTAACTTTCCTTGTTTGTCTCTCATACTAGTGACTATATGTACAGTTAATCTGCTGCTTGTGTCTTCAGCAACTCTCAGGCTGGAGCTGTTCTAGCAGTGAAACAATGGTTGAAGGTTTCCACCAGTCCTTCCCTTCTAGTTGTTACAGGTAGCTGGTGCAACGAGTGAGCAAAAACCATTGCTGCAGACTTTTGTCTGCATAGTAATGTCTTTTTTTGTGTCATCTATTTATTAGTCATATGTGGTTTACAGCTGCTCAACTCTCCTCGCTTGTCCCCCAGAATCGGGACTCATCTGCTGTTCATGTTCTTTGTTGATCCCTAGACTGAGGTAGTCCTTGGCATTGAGATACAATGGTCTATATCAGTACTTCCTCCCAGGGGTTATGGTTACTAAGTAGTTGATCGCTGTTAGATGATTCTCAGCACACTGGTATCTATGGAGTAGTGCCAGCCTAGACCGCCCAGCCCTATTTTGCTGCTTCTGCAGCTCTAGTGACCTTCAAGTATTAGTACTTTATAATGTGAGGGGATAGGTAATTAGGAACTGGGAATATCATAAAAGTGCTACGTGTGTGGTTAAATGCGATACGGGTACGTAGTTGTCGCTGGTAATATTAGCTCGCCTGGTTAATTTCTAAGTTTAGTCAGGGTGTAAGAACTAGCTTCAGGGTATCTGTTGTATTATATACATCATTATGTATTTCGCATACTTCTACCCAGTGAGACTTACCTATTTAATTATTTCGTAGCACACTGTAAGACTAACAGAGTCAGGCTAAAATATTGCATTCTTTATACATTGAAATTTACCATACTACAAAATTTATAACACATACATTACAGAAAAGTTTTTTTTTGTAAATATGATATTACTTTAACATGTACTTATATAATACTAGACAATTTTGATTCTTTTAGTTCAATCGCTTGGATCCTGTGAACATATTTAAAAGGTTAAGCTGTGCAATCGCGTATCAAATTTCTTAAATTTGTTATCGAAACAGTAAGATAACATAATTGTATATTTTTACCAACCCAATTTTTATACATTTTTCTAATTTTAATTCTACTACATTCTAAGTTCTATAGATTATTTGACAAGGAATTATAAGTTCTGACAGTTTCTATGTAACAGTTTTTGTTAGTTATTGTTTGAGTTTTTTTTTATTGGTATCTGTACAGTTCTATTTCTTGTGTATTAATTGTTTGTCTCTGATATTTAGTTTCTCATAATGATAGAAAACGGACTCAAAACAAAATAATTATTGAATATTTAAAGGGCATCTTTCAAACACAAAAGTATTTTTGAATTTAATTTTAAAAATTTAATTTGTAAATTATTTAATGGTCTTCGACTATTCATATGTAAAAAACAAGATACTATCCCATAATTTTTAAGACTATTATAAAGAGCATAATATAATGTCAACAATGTTTTAGTTTGCATAATATTTGTTTTTTCTGTAGAAAAAAGAGGAATAGATATTTCGTCTCATTAATTATTTTTTACCAATGTGTTTATTAGATTGAATATTGTAATCAAATGTACTTTTGTATCTCATTATTATATTTTTGTAATTATATTATCTTTGGATATCGATTTTTCCGATCTTATTGATAGCTATTGTATTTAATATTTCTGTATCAAATCGAATTCTATTAAATAATAATTGACTATGCTAGGTGCATTGATGCATTAAAAATCGTGTTTATAAGTTTAGATACCAGGAATTGATTTTACATGAAAATGTTAAATGGGAAAAATTTTTGTTTTATTATAATCTACAATTTTTACATTTAACATATTTGTGTAAAGTTAAATCATGTAACGTTATAGCCGACATTAATCAATTTTATGTATATTTAGGCGTTTGAAACCGTTTTTATAGGTATAACTCGCTAGGTATTGATTTTACGGAAAAATGTTATACGAGAAAAATTTTTATTTTATTATAATCTACAACTTCTACATTTAACATACTTGTGTAAAGTTAAATCCAGTGACGTTATAGCTGAAAATTGTCCTTTTTATGTATATTTAGGCCTTCAAAATCGTTTTTATAGGTCTAACACGTCTGGTATTGACTTTTGATGAAAATGTTAAATGGCTAAAAGTTTTGCTTAAATATTATCTGTAACTTTTGTATTTAACATTTTTGTATAAAATCAAATCCTGCTAAGTTATAAACGAAAATCGACCATTTTAGGTACATTCAGACGTTAAAAATCGTTTTCTTTTTATTTAACTCGTCAGGAATTGATGGTAGAAAAAAATCTTCAACAGAAAAAAGTTTTGTTTTAATATTGTCTATAACTTTCACATTTAACATTTTTGTTTAAAGCCAAATCCTGTAAAGTAATAGCAAAGAAATGACTATTTTTTATGTTTTTAGCGATTTTTTCGCTATTCTATTGATAAATGTTGTTCGCGAAAAAAATGTTCAATGTAAAAAAACGTGTTTGAATTAATTTTGGCAGATACATTTGTTGTTTTTAACTTAAAGCTAATTTTGTTAACCGTATGTCGAAAAATCGATTTTTTCAAATTTTTATTTGATCTGCAGTTTTTAGGCACGACCGCTGCTCGGGAGAGCCTTATAGTTTCGTCAGGGCGAAAATTGTAACACTGCAAATTCTGAAAATTTACAACATAAAAACTATTTTCCACCCAAAATCAGTCCATTTTAAGCGTTTTCCGAGATGTATGTATGTCTGTACATATGTATGTAAGAAAGTTTCCAGATTATCTCAACGAATTTTTCATAGATCCAAACGAGCCTTGGCGCAGATACTCGTCTAATTATAAGTAACTGATAGTTCTCAACCGGGCCTAATCGATCGACAAATAAAAAAATGCCAGAGGAAACAAAAATTTGAATAAATCGAATTTTGGACATACGGTGAACACAATTAACTTTAAGTCAAAAACAGCAATTGCATCTGTTAAAACTAATTAAAACACGACTTTTTTTACATTCAATATTTTCTTCTACGAACAATATTTAGCAATAGCGAAAAAACCGCAAAAAACATCAAAAATCGTGATTTTTTTGCTATTACTTTACAGTATTTGATTTTATACAAAAATGTTAAATACAAAAGTTGTAGATAATATTTAAAAACAAAACTTTTTCCCCATTTAACATTTTCATAAAAAATCAATACATGACGAGTTAGACCTACAAAAACGATTTTAAAAGCCTAAATGTACATAAAATGGACAATTCTCGGCTATAATGTCACAGCATTTAACTTTACACAAATGTGTTAAATGTAAAAGTTGTAGATTATAGTAAAATAAAACTTTTTCCCATTTAACATTTCCCGTAAAATCAATACCAGGTGAGTTAGACCTAAAAAAACGATTTTAAAGGCCTAAATATACATAAAATGGATGAATGTCGGTTATAACGTAACAAGATTTAACTTTACACAAATATGTTAAATGTAAAAATTGTAGATTATAATAAAACAAAAATTTTTCCCATTTAACATTTTCATGTAAAATCAATTCCTAAACCTATAAACACGATTTTTAATGCATCAATGCACCTTGCATAGTCAATTTTCGCTTATTATTTAACAGAATTCGATTTGATACAGAAATATTAAATACAATAGCTATCAATAAGATCGGAAAAATCGATATCCAAAGATAATATAAGTACAAAAATATAATAATGAGATACAAAAGTACATTTGATTACAATATTCAATCTGATAAACACATTGATAGAAAATAATTAAAGAAACGAAATATCTATTCCTCTTTTTTCTACAGAAAAAAAAACAAATATTATGCAAACTAAAACATTGTTGACATTATATTATGTTCTTTATAATACTCTTAAAAATTATGGGATAATATCTTGTGGTTCTTTATATATGAATAGTCGAAGACCATTAAATAATTTACAAAATAAAATTTTTAAAATTAAATTCAAAAATACTTTTGTGTTTGAAAGATGCCCTTTAAATATTCAATAATTATTTTGTTTTGGGTCCGTTTTCTATCATTATGAGAAACTAAATATCAGAGACAAACAATACACAAGAAATAGAACTGTACAGATACCAATAAAGAAAACTCAAACAATAACGAACAAAAACCGTTACATAGAAGCTGTCAGAATTTATAATTCCTTGTGAAATGATCTAGAGATCGTAGAATGTAGTAAAATTAAAATTAGAAAAATGTATAAAAATTGGGTTGGTAAAAATATATAATTATGTTATCTTACTGTTTCGATAACAACTTTAAGAAATTTGATACAAGATTGCACAGCTTAACCTGTTAACTATGTTCACAAGATCTAAGCGACTGAACTAAAAGAATCAAAATTGTCTAATATTATATAAGTACATGTTAAACTAATATCAAGGAGCGCGGGAGCGCTCCGAAGGCAAGTATAGAAGAAGCCTCAAGGAGCGACCTGCGGTACTTATACATTAAAATGGGTGTGCCAGAATTTCACTAATTTTCTACGCCTTGGATTTATGTTTTTATCTAATATATATAATATCAATGGATAGCTGCTTTGATGTATTACATGCATACAAAATTTCAATTAAAAATATGCCGCCGTATTCAAGTTATATTAAGGTAAAAAATTCGAGGGCCGATTCCTTTTCAGATTATTTTTTCTTTTCTCTTTCCTTCAGACCTCGATCAGCTGTTTTGTTCCGACCGTTGCTCTCTCGTGATTGGTCTATATCCTATACTATATATATGTTATTATGTATCTCCTCCACAGTCCACTCAACTGTCCACAGTTCTACCTATGCTCTGTGTGTGTGTGTGTGTGTGTGTGTGTGAGAGAGAGAGAGAGAGAGAGAGAGAGAGAGAATATTAGTATATATACAACCTGTCGCATATGTATGTATAGGTTACTTTACTCACACAAATGTTACAAATGTTATCATATCGTCCTGAGTTAGTTTAAAATTAAAATTAGTTAATTAATACATATTCAAAGATCTCAAGTAGTCAACTGGTGATAGGAGAATTCATCTATTCATATATCAATCAACGGGGGTTTTATTAGATAAGTATTGAACAGCAAAATGTTAAATAGATGCTTGAAATTTCGAAAGTTCATAGTGAATGAAAGATTTTTGCCATGTTCAGATTTAGCCGAATTTGGCTACTTAGTATATTTAAAAAATGATAATAACTGTATCTCTTCACTTCTCACTCTTGCAGACACGACTAAAACCACTACGACGAATTCTAACGAAAATTAGAAACTTTAAGCTGATATTCCGTTCATTATGAACGTTCGGAATTTCAAATACGTTGTTAAATGGCTACAATCATTTTTAAAAAATTGATACTTCGTGTGAATTTTTTTTATATTTACAGATTATACAAGATTTGTTTACAGTCATTGAAATTCGATTTTGAATTAACTTGGATGGTTGTACAACGTAAACAAATGCTGAAAGCCTTATTCATTCTATTTTGAATATGTAATATAGCCAATAATGTTGAGGAGTTCTAATTGTGTACTGTCTGAAAAATCTAATTTTGAATTAGCAAAAATGAACGAGTGCCCTCACGACCCTGCTGGTTATTTTATTATTAATGGACAAGAAAAAGTTATTTTAATGCAAGAACAGACGCTTAGGAATAGAATTATATTAAAGAAGATAGTAAGAATATACCCTGTTGAAAATATCCATGTGGATTTTACACTGATTTCCACATGGAATCGATATGGAATCCATATGGAATCTATACGGATTCCATATGGATTCCATGTCGATTCCATGTGGAAATCAGTCCCACTTCCACATGGAATTCCATATAGATTTCTATATGAATTTTTCTACAAACATTTGTAAAACAAAATCCGTATGGATTTCCATGTAGATTTCCATGGGGAAATCCAGATAAAAACGACATGATCCATATAGATTTCCACATGGATTTCCATATGGTAATTTTAATGTTTATAAAAATGTTTATTTATAGAATTGTTATATTTTTTTTTACTAGGATACATATTTTTGACAACAAGTACTGTAGAATCTTTTCGAAGAATTACATAAGAGGAAATTATAGTTTATAATTTTTTATGCTTTACTGATATGGTAAAAAACGTATCCCTAGTAAAAAAATTTAAAAATTTTATAAATAAACATTTTTATAAACATTTAAATTACCACATGGAAATCCATATGGAAATCTATATGGACCATATCGTTTTTACCTGGATTTCTCCATGGAAATCTACATGGAAATCCATACGGATTTTGTTTTACAAATGTTTGTAGAAAAATTCATATAGAAATCTATATGAAATTCCATGTGGAAATCCACAGGACGATTTGGGACTGATTTCCACATGGAATCGACGTGGAATCCATATGGAATCCGTATAGATTCCATATGGATTCCATATGGATTCCATGTGGAAATCAATGTAAAATCCACATGGATATTTTCAACAGGGTAGTACTACTCAAGAAATAAAAACAAAACCAATATCAGCCTATGGAAGAGCAGGCAAATACTATTTACAATACAATATTTTTCAAGGTGTATCTATATATTCTCAACATGAAAATTTTTCATGAGATATAATTTTAGAAGAATATTAAAAATTTGTCTTCGTATTTGAGAGGACGAATAGAGGACTTGGATGTCCATGAAGAAAATGACAGTTTCGTTGCTTTCAATGAATAAAACATAAAACAAACAACAACGAAGATGTTTATTTAGACAGTATTGGATTCAAAGTACGAAAAAAGTATTATGTTTTGAAGTAAGTTTTTAAAAATAGGAAAAAAAATTATGATTTTCAGTGTTCGTCTATCTAGTTGAAAATTATATTCATAATAAAATTGTTGCGATTATTAAAAAATGACATCTAATCAGTGTTGTGCGTAATAAATAAAATAAAATACCGGTGTGATGTGTTGCATGAAGTGCATATATAATCAAATGACATGATAACAAATAGCATAGTGATTAAAAAATAAATCAGTATTTTGTGTAGTATAAAAAAAATAAAATACTGGTAAAATGTGTTGCACGAAGTGTTATATCAAATTTTAAGACTTGTACTTAAAATCAGTTTGAAATGTTTTGAGAATAGAACATGTGTGTATCAATAAATAATTATGTGTTATGAGGTTCATAAACTTCATAATAAGCTTTTGCATAGAAGTAAATATTGCTGAGTGACACGCGAGGTTATAAATATACAATATAATTTTCAGTGTTTTGTCTAATAATAAATAAAATATAGTACTTGTATGACGTGTTACGTGAAGTATTTATAATCAAATTTTAAAACTTCTATTAAAAATCAGTTTCACATGTTTTGAAAATAGCTCAAGTGTGTATTAATCAATAATTACGTGTTATGAGGTTCATAAACTTTATAATAAGCTTTGGCATAGAAGAACATATTGCTGACTGACACGTGAGGATATAAATATACAATATCATTTATGATGCCTATTTGAAATATTGATCTGAGCCTTGATTTAAAAAGCATCTCTCATCTTTAAAAAACATAGTCGATATCAGTGCTGTGCTGTTGTACATATTTATTCAAGTACCAATGAAAAGATTATGTCTAATGAACATGCAAGTACTGAAAAGAGCAAAACTGATGTGTTGTTGCGAAAATTTCAAGGAATGAAAGTGCTCAGTAGTTTATTTTATGATTTTCCCACGTAGAAGATGTCAAAATGTTTCAGAGAAGTTTTTAGTACATATGTTTCTATACAAGATTCAGATAATAATAATGTTTAATTCATCAACTGGTTATGTTTTTAATATTACAAGATTATGTGTATAATGAAAAAGAAATATTATGAAAAAGAAATATGTGGTTACCAAAATAATGAAACGAATTCCAGCTTTAGAATGTGCAATAGAAGGCTAGAGGTAAATTTTAGCACAATTTTAATAATATAATAATAATTTGTCAAAAAACAAGAGCAAATGGATGCATAAAAGTGTTTTGTGAAAAAACTTAGTGTCAGGTGCTGTTACATAATGGTAGTTAACTTGGCAAACTCTTTGAGCTTCGCATTTTTAGGCTAGAGGATTAGGTGATTTCAGAGAAATAAATGCGAAAGAGTAGTTTTTAAAAAACTTTGTACCGCCTGCTGCTATGGAAATGGCAGTTGACATGCGAACTCAACTTTTCAGCCAACTTTGAGCTTCGAGTTTTATAAAAGCAAGAGAATCAGCTAGTGATACAGAGATTTGAATTGTAATTCTGATAACTTGTACTTTTGTATTTTATTCCTTGCAATAGCTACAAAGAAAAAATATATTATTGTTATCTTTTTTAACAACTTTAAATTCTCTGTTGAAATACTAATATAAGTTTCATGTTTTTATCCAAACAATCTTGCTTTCAACAACTGTCCAACTCTCTACAAAGAACTTGACGGAAGCTTAAATGTTTTTTTGAAACAATTATATAATTCACTGCAAATCAAACAAACGAAAGTTGTGAAATCAATTATCAATAGTCCAGTAATGCAAACAACTCTCGGAAACTACTGTATGACTGTTCTCAGAAATGTATTCAAATTTGTTCATCTTTCTATACAAATTAAACACGAGAAAGTACTGAAATAATATAAAACTTTCTACGAAAGTATAAAATAAGGCAAGTATAGACGTTTTTTCTCTATAATCTATAAAATAATAATATTTATGATTTTTTAAAAGAAATCAAATAAATACCAGTCAATAAGTCTTTCACTTCTTTGAGTCATTGTATGCTGAACAAATTATATGTAAGCATTCAAATTGTTTACTGCAAATCAAACAAACGAAAGTTGTGAAATCAATTATCGATAGTCAAGTAATGCAAACATCTCTCGGAAACAACTGTATGACTGTTTTAGAAATGTATTCAAATTTGTTCATCCTATACAAATTAAACACAAGAAAGTACTGAAATCAATTTAATATAGTCAAGTACCCTTAACTTGACTGACATAATAGAACTTTTCGTACCTTGCGTGTAAAATTACATTTTATGCCCACTTTGTAACTTTAAAAATATTCAGCCAGAGGGCATAAAGTATTACTTAACGCCTAAGAGACGCAATAGCTCACATACTCCTATACAAAATCTTATAGAACCTACGCACTTTACGCTCGTGTAGGTGAAAATTATTTTACGACTATTATGCTTTCTTTTCATTTCTAAAATTCATAAGAATTTTTCCAGATATTTACGAAAAGTCAAAGTTTTGAACTTTCTCCAATCTCCCACACATACTTGGCGGGCCCGACGCACACTGGGGCCGATAGGTTCAAAACCACCTAGAGGTCATAATTCTCAACCGAATTTGAAAATTCAAAAACAGGAACATTTGTGACAAAATACCAACGACCGCTACGAAGCCTAATTTTGAAAATATGAACCTATAAACCTAATTTATAACCTATAACCCCAAAATGTACACTTGTGATTCCCAAAAATGCTATAAAACTTCAATTTATAAGTCCTTGACACATGCTCTCTTAACCTTGATTCATGAAATTGGTCTACAGATTAAGTCTTGGGCCATTCTGTCAGAAATAGTGTATATTTTTAGGATATACATTGTATGTGGTTTAAATAACATTTTTCTCTTTTTTATAGCTGATTTTGGCCTCAGAAGCCATTAGGTGTAAGACCCCCTTAAGACTTATGAGGTTAGGGCTTATAGGTTTAGAGTTTATGAGTGCATGGCTTACTGGATCAAAGGTCAAGAGTTCACGAGTAAAGGGCTTACAAATTAAAAGTTTATCGTATTTTTGGGATTTGCAGGTCAAAAATTGAATTGATTGGTTGATGTGATAGGATTATATAACTCCTTAGATGTATAGGTTAATTTTTTGGAAAATCAGGCTTCGTAGGGGTCTTCGATATTTGATAACGAATGTTCCTAAGCAAAAATTTTGAGATTCCGTTGAGAATTGCGACCTCTAGGTGGTTTTGAACCAAAAAATCCGCATGGCCCCAGTGTGCGACGGTTTGCAGTTTACCGGTGGGCTTTGTAAATGTAGAATTCTAAATTTTTGCATAAATTCATTAAAAATTGTTTATACCTATAAATCCACTATAATTAATAAATAATAACAATGACTCTAATTTTTAATTGATACTTTTCAAATATATCATCCCTACATATGTGCAGAATCTCATGATTTACTTACATTACCCAAAATATTTTTTCTTGTGTCCGTCGTTTTTAAACAGGAATGAAATAAAAATGCATATAAATTGTACTAAAAAATCTACCCAAAAGTGCTTTAGATTTTACTAACCACTTTCTAAGCCACCTATTTTTTATCCTTTTCCCCCGTGTAAATATCATATAAGATCTCATGTGAGTATTTCAGCCATCAGATCTCACATGAAATCATATATATATATATATATATATATATATATATATATATATATATATATATATATATATATATATATATATATATATATATATATATATATATATATATATATATATATATATATATATATATATATATATATATATATATATATATATATATATATATAAAAATGTTATCTGCAATTTTATATATTATGGGATCTCATATGAAATTTCATATGAGATCTGATGTCCGATATTCACATATATGAGATCTTATATAATATTTTCACGTGGGTTTGCAATTTCTATTTAAAAACAGAGTGATACATTCATGGATCAGTATTTAATATGTAAATGCAACCCATTTATACATTTTATCTGATCTTTATATATGAAAATGACCATGTCTACACCGTGAACTGCAAACCGTCGGGCCCGCCAAGAACGTGTGGAAGATTGGAGAACCACCCCTGCTAGAGCAGCTCTAGACTTCTCTTGTCCTCCCAAGATGCGTAATATTATAGAAAGTTCAAAACTTTGACTTTTCGGAAATATCTGAAAAAATTCTTATGAATTTTAGAAATGAAAAGAAAGCACAATAGTCATAAAATAATTTTCACCTACACGGGCGTAAAGTGCGCAGGTTTTATAAGGTTTTGTATAGGAGTATGTGAGCTATTGCGCCTCTTAGGCGTTAAGTAATACTTTATGCCCACTGGCTGAATATTTTTGAATCATATTTACAATCAAAACTTTTGTGTAATGTATGTGCTATTACGTCTGCGACGTATCATTAAATTCAAATTTTATTCCAACACTTTCATCAGTAATTTTCTGACACACAAAACGATGTGTCTGCGAAATTCTAAAACGTTGCATGTTCAAATACGAGGCATCGTGCATAGCAGGTCATCAAACTTGCGAAAGACAACGTATTATCTTTAGAAGCAGCATTTTTCAATGCTACTACCGAATTATATACGACTAACGACGATTATATTACCAAATAAGATGATCTCGATTTACTGTTCACGATCCTCTTTAACCTAATTATTTTGTATTATAAAAGAAGCGATGTGTGTCACGCGCGTCAGTCAGTAACAGTAACAACCGTAATACAGGTGAACTGGAGAACTCCGTTGTACCCCAGACGACAATCGAGGGAAATATAATTTTAGTAAATTTATAAATCAACTTTATAAGTAATATTCAAAAGTATATATAAAGTTAAATATACAAGTAAAATTTATTAGTGTTTTAACAAAACTGTATATCGAAGGAATTGCAAGCAGCAACAATATTGTTAATTTCTTATAGGTAACGGACATCAAACGAACCAATGTTAAAGATAATTCTTTATTGCCGACGTTTCGGGAGTGTAAATTACTTCTCTTTTCAGGGCATAAAATTAGGAATTAAACAATACATAGTTCGGTCCTAATTATAAATTATAATTAGAGAGGCGACTGAGGAGGTGGAGGAAACGAGGAGTCAATCCTCAAAGCCCCACACCCTGGCAGCCCCCACAATAGAGGAAATGTCGATGACTCCAGAGGTCATCGCCCCGTCTACTTCGGCAGACGGAGGAGAACGCGCCCAGGACGAACCGACACCCAAAGGGGAGGATTTGGTGATCTACGGACCACACCTACCCGCTAAGAAATGCGCTGCATACCGTAAAAAACTGGCCAAACTCAGGAGGGATGCAGAGGGCACCTCAGACTCCCACTGCAGCAAGGTCAGGCACCAGCGGTCCAGTCCCAGGGGAAGAAGGGGGAGAATTACACCCCGCCCTCAGCCCACCGGGACGACAAGAGGCCACGGAGGGCGGGCTATGAGCCCCCTAGGGGTCATGCCACCAAAGGCCCGATTCGTAGGGAGGAACATAGATCGCCCAAGGGAGGCGGTCAAAAGGTGGCGGGGGGCACGGGTCCGTCGAGGGCGACTCAAAAAGGTGCTAGCGGCGGGGTTGGGCTCACCGATGCCCAGAGGACGAACCCCCTGACCGTGGTAGCTACGGCGGAAGAGTACCTTGAGGCCCTACTGACCCAGGAAGACTTCAACCGCCTTAGGGCCAGTTTTAGGGAATTGGCTAAGAAGACTCCCCCGGAACAGATGTCCAGAAAAGAGACATCATTCGGGAAAGGGGAGGGGTCTTCATTTTCGTGGCCTTCGACCAAAGGTCAAAGGAGTGGCTACTAAATAAGGTGGCCACCGTTGAGCTCGGGGGCCGGAAACTCAGGGTGGGAGGGGTAGAGCTTATCCAGAAGTTACACAAGGCCACAGTCTGGCTCCTGGGACCCCCTGAGGAGCAGGCCGAGATCATGAACCGACTGGGAGACTACAAACCCACCCTGAACATGAACAGATGGCGTTCGGTAAAGGCGGCACCACTTAAGAAGGACTCGGGAAGGCAGGACACCGGAGAGAAATACGTTCTGGTGTTCCAGCTGCCCGAATCTCAGGTCAGGGCCTTAGAGGCCCTTGACAACAGGCCCTGGATGGAGTTAGGTAGGGTCACCTTCAAGGTGTCTCGCCAGGCTCCAGAAGGGTTTGGGGTTGAGGCAATGGCGGTGAAACAGGCATAATGGTCCCTCCGTCACTGCCAATAACCCAGATCAACTTGCACCACAGCAAGGGCGCCTCTGCGATCTTGCAGAAGGGCTTGGCTGCGGTGCACACAGGCCTATCACTGGTCCACGAACCATGGATAGTGAACAGCACAATAAGGGGTTTGGGAGAGTTGTTGTGTTTCAGGGACGCGGCATCGACCAAGCCCAAAGCATGCATAGTGGCAAAAGGGATCAATGTCGTGCCCCAATGGGAACTTTGCACTGAAGACCTGATGGTGGTCACGACAGAGATGGACGGCGTCGGAAGAGTGGCCATAGCGTCGGCATACTTCCCAAACGTTGGGGGGCAAAATGAGAACGTGCCACCAACGGATGTGATGCGACCATAGTAGACCACTGCAAGGCGCTGAGTATGCTCCTATTGATAGGATGTGACGCGAACGCACACCATCAACTATGGGGCAGTACTGACACCAATCCGCGTGGACAACGCCTGGTGGAATATCTGGTGACTACAGAACTAGACAGCCTGAATGTTGGCAATACGCCGACCTTCCGTAATGCTGTAAGGGAGGAGGTGTTGGATATAACTCTATGCATCAGCAACCTTACAGACACGATTGCCAACTGGAGGGTGTTGGACAAACCATTGCTATCAGACCACAAATAGATCAGGTTAGATCTGGTGGCGGGTACGCCCGAGAGACCCCAATAGAAAAGAAACCCCAGAGACACGGACTGGGTAAACTACTCAGTAGATCTCGCGGAATCTCTTAGGAACTTCCCTAAAGCAATTGACGGCGTACCCACGTTAGAGGCGGCCGCCAATATGCTAAAGGACGAGATACTGAATGCATATCACAACAACTGCCATCTTACAAAACTCAGGCCCAGAGGCCAAGTTAGATGGTGGAATAAAGGCCTGGCTGCTCTTAGGGAGAGGACTAGAGCTCTTCTTAGAAAAGCCAGGAAACGTAACGGCCCTCTCGACTGGCAGGAATATAACCAGGAGAGGGATCGATACACAAAAGAAATTAGGAAGGCCCAGCAGACGAAGTGGACCTCCTTTTGTGAGGAAGTTGAAGGAGGGGCCGAGTCTGCTAGATTGAACAAAATGCTGTCAAGCAATCCAGAGGCTGTCCTTGGCTCCCTAAAACTCCCGAACGGCAGTTTCTCTACATCAGATGAAGAGACTCTGAAATGCCTGATAAAGGCACACCTCCCCAGTTTTACGGAGTGGAATGAGGAAGGGCCGATCCCGAAGGAGGACACGGAGACGAGCGGTAGGCGACTGAGGGCGCCGATATAGCGCCAAAATCGCAAACTGGCAAACCAGATAGTGATCCCGGAGAGGATAAAATGGGCTATAAATTTCTTTAAACCATACAAATCACCTGGATCGGACGGGATATACCCCGCGCACCTAAAGAAGGTGGAGCACGTCCTAGTTGAACCACTGGTTAAAGTGACCAGGGCGAGCCTAATGCTGGGGCACGTGCCCGCTGCTTGGCAGGGGGCGAGGGTGGTGTTCATACCGAAACCAGGAAAAAGCGGAGACACCTCTTCGAAGGATTTCCGCCCCATAAGCTTGACTTCTTTCCTGCTTAAAATCTCTGAAAGACTCGTTGAACGGTATATCAGAGATGTTACCTTAAGAGGAAAGACCCTGCATACGGGGCAACACGCACACAGGGCAGGTATGTCCACGGAGACAGCCCTGCAAAGGGTGATACAGCTCATTCAGCCCCAGCTGGAGAACGGAGACTTTGCTGTCGGAACCTTCATGGACATAGAAGGGGTGTTCAACCATACCTCAAGAGGCCTCATTAGTGATGCCCTGAGGAGGTTTGGAGTGCCTGATATGCTAATGGACTGGACGAGCCATATGCTCGGAAACAGGCAACTAGAAGTGATCAAAGGCAACACCACGGTAAGGGGCGGTGTCTTCTCGGGCTATCCTCAAGGGGGGTCATGTCGCCTCTGCTATGGTGTTTGGTAGTGGACAATCTGTTAACAAACCTACGTGAAGAGGGATGCCAGGTTGTGGGTTACGCCGATGACATATTGATCATAAGGCGCGGATCCTTCCTACACACTCTCATGAAACTCACACAAGGGGATTTACAGATTGTAGAAGCCTGGTGTAGGACCACGGGCCTCGGGGTCAACCCAGACAAAACAGAGGTCATGGTATTTACTAGGAAATATAAGTGGCATAGAACAGGCCAACTAACGCTCAATGGGAAGGCACTCCAGCTATCCAAAGAGGTCAAATATCTAGGAATCACCATGGACAGCAAGCTGGCATAGGGGAGACACCTAGAGGAAAAATTCCGGAAATTCACCGCAGCCGTATGGCAACTGCGAAGGCCCATGGGCAGAAACTGGGGATTAAAACCAGTAGCGATGAAATAGCTGTATGATGCAATCCTAAAGCCCCGACTTACCTATGCAGCGGCGGTCTGGTGGGATAGAATGATCTGAAAACAGCAGAAGGCCAGCTGGAAAGGTTGAGAGGCTTGGCAATACGGTGCATCACTGGAGCGGGGAGGCCCACGCCAACGGCTGCCCTAGGGGCTGCACTATGTAAGGAGCCTCTCCACCTGACCATTGCTGCGGCTGCTGCAAGAGGGCTGCTCAGAGTCAGGAAGGACTTTGGGGAGAACTACCAGGGCATAATACCGGAGTTCTTGAAGTCCGGAGGCGTCTTCATGATGCCCCGCGACAAGGTGATCAAGGCATTCATGTTCGATAGGAAATACCGGATTAGCCTGACGGATAGATCTGACTGGGCAACAGGCCGGGAGAAGCTACCAGCCAACGGTGAAATCTGGTACACGGATGGATCCAAAGGGGTAGGGGGAACAGGTGCCGGAGTCTACCGCCGCAGGGGGGGAAGGGGTTGCACCTTTCCACTAGGGCGGTACGCGACGATACTGCAATCCGAACTGGTAGGGGTGCTGAAGTGCGCTCTCCGGGCGGAAACGGAGCGCGGTGAGGAGCACCTACATATCGGAACAGATAGTAGGAGCGCCATTTTACACAACCACTTTGAGGCTAGTATACGACTGTCATCGGACCCTGAATCGGCTGGCAGAGAGCCGTCCACTAACCATTTTCTGGCTGCCGGGCCATACGGGAATAAAAGGAAATGAGATAGCGGACAGGCTAGCCAGGCAGGCGAGGAAGGAGGTCTTATTTGGACCAGAACCGACAACTGGAATATGCGACACTGTAATCAATGCAGAGATTAACAGATGGATCGCCAAAAAGCATTCGAAGGCGTGGAAAAACGCCCGGGAATGTCGAACAACCAAGACCTTCATCAAGGATTCAGAGGTGGAGGGATGGGCAGAGCAAATACTCGCAATGAGTAGAAAGAGCGCAAAGACTGTGGTGGGTATCATTACCGGGCATGGCACTTTGCGGAAACACAGCCACATGATGGGACTTGTTAAGGACCCGTCTTGCAGATTCTGTGGAAAAAAGGATGAAACGTCATTGCACGTTATCCTCGAATGTCCTGCACTAGTGGAGAGGAGGCGCCTTTACCTGGGGGACCCCTTTCCACTGGCAAATAACAGCGAGGTGAAGGACGCCAGAAGGATCCTTCAATTTTACGAGAAGGTGATGGGCTGAATCCACCCGAAACTGAGCGACGCCAAGGGATTACCCATGCCTCTGGAGGCCACGTAATGTGTCCCAACTCTCTCTAATAATAATAATAATTTTATTTTTTCTATTGCTAATAAGTCATAAGTTACTTTTTATTTATTAAAAAACTTGTATTTTTAATAATTTTATGGTGGAACAGGAATTGAAAATTAAGGTGTAATCTAAAACTCTCAATGTAATTTTGCAGTAAATATATTCTAGAAAATGAACCCAAAAAACCCGTAAATGAAAACTGGTTGCGCAAAACAACATAAAGAACTACAAAAACTGATCCTGCTTAAACATGACTTTAAACATAAGCAAACATATTTTAATGAAAAATTATATAAATTATGTATCAAACTATTATTTACCGGTTGATGTTCACCAGCTCTGTAGTCTGTACGCTTGGCTTGTTTCGCTTTCTCTGCACAATAAAGGTTCTCTGATATTTTGGAATATGCCAATACTCTGATCTGTTTCATTCTCCTTTATTAAAAAAGCACCACGATGAAGAACGGTTTGGACATCTGCTGCAGGTTTTTGGTCTGTCGATGAACAATGGTATAAACTAGCTTGGATGGCATCTTGCATATTCTGCAAATCATACGTCTTATTGACAATTGCTCTTCTGTAATATTTCTGCAACTCATTAATTTCAGTAACTGTAAGCGCGCTATCTGACTTTCCACCAAGCTTTTCTTTAGTAGTAAATTCTCTGAGGTCTTTAATTACCCATTCGCTTTTGTATATGGTTGATGGATTCTCCTTATTAAATTAAAATAGATTTTCCATAAGGTGCCACTTCATGAAGCCGAGTCCAAGTTTTTTCATCTCCATCAGACAGAAGTGTTAAATACCTGATACCATTCTTTCGAACCAAGGGACTCCAAATGTTCACAGCAGCATGGACTTCCACACTACCAGAAGCACCTTCATAATTGGCATTACACTCTTGACTACTCTTGTGAGCTTCAAACCAAAAGTTATATTCCGGATATCATTGATAGATTCTACAGCTTTTCGGTTCACCACAAATGCTGCTTATCTATTATTTGTAGATTCCATTCGTGCACTTGTAAAATTTTCTCTGATAATTTGCACATTATTTCGAGAGAACTCTCGCTAAAATTTGCAAACATTAATTGATTTAGCGCGAGCTCTTTCATTTTGTAATGCATTAAATACAACGCCGATGAATGTATGGTCTAGTAAATGCACGTCGTTTTTGCTAATTGCTTCCGTTTTAATAATATCGATCATTATACCGAAAACCTTATTCACAAAACCCGACATTTCTCCTAACTTTTTTAATTTATAGTGCATATACTGTTGGAACTCTTTTAATCCGCTGAAAGTTGTATACTGCATCATAATCTTCGGTGGTTTTTCAGACTTCTTCTTTTTTGTAGCAGGTTCGTCACTGGTAGTGGAGGCGGCTGCCTCCTGATTGGCGTTATCGTCTTCAAAGTCGAACTGTTGAGCCTCGTGTTCGTACTGGAGGGTGAACGGTGGCGGTGTTACTTGGGGCTTATCGGAGATTGATACGGTTCTATGACCGTAGGCTGTGGTCAATTCGACGTCGTGGTGCGGTAAATAAATTTTTGCATATTTGCCTTGCTTAACAAAATCGCCTAATGCCCATAGATACTCTCCGAAGGTCTTGAAATGGTTTTTTAATTGTTCCCAACTGTCGCTATCCAGAGTTATATATTTATGCGGTAATGTATGCCCACCGAACCTGATGACAGGTCGGAAATAGCCAACAGCATAATCCAAGCCGACGTAAACGAACTCGGATTACGAATTGTTGAGAGCGTAAGTCGAATTGTACAGTAAATTCGGCACTAGCTTTATTTGAGACATTTTAAAAAAATACTGACTTAGCGTTGGTAACAAAATCACGACTTCGACGAGGTAGAGCGACTGACTGAGGGTGGCGCGGCTAGGCACGTACTTATTCTCTCTCCAGCGCGAATCCCCTCCTTTCTACCACGAGCTACGATCGGCTGCTCGATTGTTACGTAAAATCCGAGCGCCCAATCATGAACATTTACGCGTATGTATCGGAGAGTGGGGAGAAGCGCTGGGAAACTCGTGGAGTCTTTGAGAAACAGAACCATAAATTTTCCCCGTTAAGGGTTTTGAGCCTCAAAGAAGAAAACGGCTCATGTGTTTTTCACCACTTGAAAAAAGGAAACGTCTAAAGTGTTTTTCACCGCTTGAAAAACCGTTACGCATATGCTTTTCGGTGACTCGAGCTGCTTATGTTTCAAAGCACAAAGAAGAAAGTGACTCCTGTGTTTTTCACCACTTGAAAAAAGGAAACAGCTAGTGTTTTTCACCACTTCAAAAACCGTTACGCATATGCTTTTCGATGACTCGAGCTGATTATGTTTCAAAGCCTCAAAGAAGAAAGCGCCTCCTGTGTTTTTCACCACTTGCAAAAAGGGTTACGCACATGCTTTTCGGTTTCTTCATGGAATAGTACATATTCGTTTTAAGATAAAAAGGGTAAGGAATTAAATTTAGCGGACAAGGTCGCTAAATGAATACGACGTTTGTTTAACTTTTTTTAATGTTCGATCAAATTAAAAAAAAATACATTTTAAACTTACAAATATATGAATAATATAAAATTACAAGCTAAAAAAGGCCAAGACAAGCGTAGTATACAAAAACTTATAAACTAAGAAAGACGGATACACGCAGAAATCAGCTTTTACAATTTTAAAACTTACAATGTACATAAAGTGTAAATATAAACTAAAAATTGAATGTGTTTCTGGATAAAAAAGAAATATTATAAACTAAAAAATTTAATGCGACGCAGGATTAAATAGAAATATTAGAATAAAAATTAAGTCACGCGCACACACACACACACACACACACACACACATTTTATATAAATGCTTTACATGTTTGAATGAACGAGCCGGCGCCCTTGGAAATAACGCTGGGGAAATTGTTCGCACGACGGAGTCTTTTTCGGTGTTTTTTTCTTTTTACATTTTCATAAAATTTTGCGGCCAGTGCGTTGTTTACATGTGAATCACGAGAAAAGACGTTACAAAACGCGCGTAAAGTGCGACCACTACACATATAGCAAAGAAACATAATACAATGTTCGCCGCAAATTTTAGAATTAATACTCAGCAGTTTTTTCTCGTTCCACTTGAAGCTTGCGCAATTTCTTCAAAGTCGATCTATATGATGTCGTGACACAGGGGAGACTCCATAGCTATCGAAATATGTTCCTTTTGCATTTTTGTCTATGTAGAATAGCACCCAGTGGGATTCAGGCTTATCTGAGGTATCGACATTGGTTACAACAGCGGCTGGAAGACTCAAGCTTCTGGGGATGTGATCGGCTGCGTATACACCTATCGAGTTTGCTCTGAGGCTACTAATGGCCCTCGTGATTTGTTTCGTATTCATTTTGCGTTTTCGCTAAATGTGAAATATGTGTTGCTGTCGCTGTCACTTGCTATTTCTGGGGCCACATCCGTCTCGTCGCGGCCGTCGTCGTTCTGCTCCTCCTCCTCCTCCTCCTCCTCCTCCTCCTCCTCCTCTTCAGTGGACTGCTCGGTGCCCGGGTGAAAACGGAGTAATTTTTTGCGCTGCTTCTGCTGATACTGATGAAGTGCCGTGTAGAACATTTGACTTTGTACTTGGTCTTTGTTGATCATCTTCCACTCTTCGGGTAGTATAGAGCGCATCCACTTTTTTATTTGGTGCGTCTTGTAGAGCGCGCAAAAATCTTGTTTATTTTTAAACCTCTGAGATGCGTGCGTAGAACATACCAGCACGTCAGAAAACATGTTGTTGAGTTTTCTGAACGTCGGCGAGTCATATTTTTCTAAATTACATATGTTTCGGCCGAGTAAAGATTCCAGGTACCAGGCCTTCTCCTCGCCGCGAACGTAAATCCATCTTGCTGCTCTTGCGATATTGAAGAGATAACGATATCGCTGTCAGAGTGATACTTCGCCCTCGAAACAGTTAATGCCGTGAATATCGACAGCGTAGTAGGAATTTGTATTTTTTACGTCTTCGGACAGTTCGATGAAATTGCACGGTGCTTGTACAATCCAGTGGTCGACAATGGGTTTTTGTAGGCAAATGATCGCCACTTCCTTTGGTAAAAACTTCCTTTCGGTGTCTCGAAACCCTTGTATATCTACGACATAATCCATTATACGTGCGTGCGTAGCGAGTGTCGAGAGAAAAGTTTGACTTGAGGGCACCGTCCGCTTCCACTCGAGTCCTCGTCCCCCCACCTTTTTAACGACTAGGCACTAAAATCGGATAATATTTGGCGGGTGGAATCTATTTCGAGAACGTTATCGTACTCGGCATAAACAACGCAATTTATTGTGCTCGTTGGAGCCGTCTCAAATCCTACCTCTATGCGTAAGCTACCCGAGCGAACGAGATTCCAATGCGAGGCGCAGTGAGCCGATAAATCGGGTGTGAGATCGAAAGCCGTAAGAAAATAGCCCAGTGAATAGTTGAAACGGTTTATGCCAAGGCCCACGTTGAGGAAATGTATACCTGTGCCAGAGTAGAGGGTTTGAAATGCATTTATAAACATACTATCGTTAGCAGCAAAGCGCGGCTGTAACGGTTTGCTCGGAGTTTGAGACCCATCGACGTAGAGGGAGAGGTGATTTATTGAAAAGTGTTGAAAATTAAACGGGTTAAATGTTCGATTGCCATTGAATGCCTTATTATCGACAAATCCTATTATTATTCTTTTAGGCAGTGGCCCAAGAATGGCATTATCGATGGTATCGCCATGTATACCTGCGTGAAGCGTAAAAGTTTTGACTTCTACTCTCGTGACGGGATACTTGGCCGTTGTTTTAGCGAGAGCATTGGCGTGCGCAATCAATATTCCCGGATTTATCTTCACGCGTCGAACGATGAGCGTGGCTTCCTTTATTTTCAGGCTGAATTTACCATCTTCGGAGGCGTCCATTAGGCAAAAGGCATCTTTGCTTCGTACTAGTCGTACTCTCATTTCTACACCATTGACGAGCATTCTGTCTTGATTAAAGACGTCGCAGTGCAGATGGCCAATCATGTCGAAGGTTTTTCCATTGAGTGTGAAATGCTGGCAATGGAGAGCACCTTTGTTAGATATTTCACCTTGAATGTGCGTCAGGGCTTCGAATAAACCGGGCGTATCACCGTACCACAATCCGGCCGTTAAGTGTGATTCTTTTGCGATTGACGAGTAGTTGAGCAGTGACTATGTATGCTCTGTAAGGATATGCATTATTGGGTGGAGAAAGGAGTTTTTGATTTAGAAAAGCGTCGATTTGATTAAACATTGAATGCAGTAAATTATTTACTGGGGCAACTTTTAAGTTTTCAGCAGGGGTTTCGGCATTCGGCTGTATTCTAGCTTTGACATAGAGCATGGTGTGCGCGAGATCTATATAATGTCTCCGTCGCTGAGCGAGGACACAAGTTTATAGTGTAAAAAACTACTACTCTCAATCGACGTTTGAGTCGCAGGACAAGTGAAAATGTCGAGCTCGCTCGACATGCACTCGTTAGAGTGCGAGTGCAAGAAGGCCATTTTTACTTTAGACCAAAAATATCGTTTATGTTACGAAGGGCTTTCCTCTTCCTCTTCTTCTTCTTCTTGCTCGTTCTCACAGCGGGCTTTCTTTTGCTGGGTTTTTTCTTACCGCCTGCCGTGCGAGTCCGAGTGCGTTTCTTTCTCGACTGGCGCCGCCGCTTGCCACTCACGCCTGTTTTATATCCAGAGCCTTTCATTATTCCCGATATTTTGTCAGCAGCTTTTCTTTTGAGGTTGCGTCCGGATTCTTTGGCCCGTGATTTTACAGCCTCCTTGAAATTGACACCGTTGTTGGCAACGTCGTCAACAACCTTTATACCTGCGCGTCGTGTCTACCTACAGCCTTGGCCCCGCTCGTGATGTATGGCAGGATGCGACGAAAAAGGCCTCCTAACCAGGCTCCTACCCCACGACCTCTCTGAAAAGTCGAACCCGCAAAAACATTTCTCACGCCACCCCCACCTAGCTGATCGTAGTAGTAGCGAGCGTGATGACTCATCTTAACGTTTGCGCTTAAAGTGTAGCGTGACCGTCGACATACCGTACACGAATGGTATACGTCGCCCATGTTGATCTCTTATATCGATAACGATGCTACGAAAATTGTGATAGAGAAGAGGTATATAGTGAACGGATGCAAATCGCTGTACAGTACTGCATCCGTAAAGCTGGAGTTGTCTATAGAAACTATGCGCAGTAGGGCAGCTTGGGTGTCACCTACTGTATAAAGTTCACATATATCGGTATAGACGTACATCTGGTCGGGCAAGGCTCGAGAAAGCGAGGGAGGTCTATTGGCTGCAATGTCCCGGTAACACTCATTAAGCGTTATAAACGAACCTTATTGACCTGCTTCGTCGAAGCCGAATACACGTCTGATTTTTTCGCTGAAATCCGTAATGTGTATTTGTGGGCAGTCACACTTGCATCTTATGATGTAAGACCCCTTACGAGTTTTAAGTGGCTCGAGCATTTGATACCTATAAGTGTCATTCGCCGCGTTTATAGCGACTACTAGTTGTTCGAGGGAATCGTAAATACCTACGGGTATACGACAGAGTTTTTGGTCGATGAGACTCCCATTGTCCTCAGCCGTGTAAAAAGTGTAACTCGCTTCGTCATCTTGAAAATGTACGATACTGTGTGGTATGTGAATTTCAACGAGGCCCACGTGCCACTTTGAAACACTTATCGGGCGCGAGGCGTTCGTGGCCGACTAACACGAGTTACTCGGGATAAAAGAAACCGTCTATAATTTCTTCGTTCAAATATTCGAGCACGTATGTATAGAGATTTAGACGCGTCGAAACGCGGATTATCTTGAACACTTCTTCGCTAAAATTTTTTTCGTATCCTCTCTCAAAGGTGTTCTTGGTTCGACTGATACGCACGAGGTTGCCCACCTTGAATTTAGGTAGCGCCGGTGCTCGCCTTCAATAATTGGAGCTCGCGCGTTTGGCTAAATTTTCGATCGCCGTCGGCGCGTTGTACAATATGACATCGATAGGTCTCATGCGCGTACCACTGTGTAGCGTGCGATTGAAAGCGTGTAGAATCTTTTGCACGACATCGATGTATCTCTTTGTGTTACTATGAGAAAAGTATCACCAGATTCGCTCGCGTAACGTTCTGTTGAGTCTTTTGACCACAGCTGCTTTAATTTCGGGGTTGCGAGCGACTCTAAATGTTATCTCTTTACGGCGGAGGAGCGCCTGAAATGCTGAACCGGTAAACTCTTTGCCTCGATCGGTTTGCATGCATACAGGCAGTCGAGGATGTGTTCGGTCAATAATCCGTGAGAAGGCGTCGGCAACATTGCGCGCGGTCTTATCTTTTATCGGTTTCACCCATGCGGACTTACCGAGTACGTCAATCACCACTAGAATATAGTTGTAACCGTCGTTGTAATCTTTTATCGTCGTGAGCTGTAGCAAATCGGCCTCCAAAACATTGTCAATGTTCGTCACGTTGTAGCGTAATCGTGGAAATCGCCTTCGTATCGGGTGATGGAGCGTGTAGGCATCTTGATTGCTCAGCCACGAGTAAATTTTTTTCTTTTCCTTTTTAGCGTTCAAGCGCACAAGATTGCGCACCCCAGCGTAGCCTGCTTCATGCTCAAGGTAGTAGTATTGTTTTTCGTACATCATTGTTTCTTTTACAAACCAAGCATGAGCCACTTTTTTTAGCTTGTCTTTTACTGCGAGTCTGTATAGACGGCTGGGGTGATTCGTGCTGTATAGGTGTGGATAGACGTCGTTTGGCTGAGCGCTGAGGATCCGTCAATATTTGGCCAATTTTTAAAAGTGTTGGATTATTAATTAAATTTCCCGGTGTTTCGGAAGTTTTGAGAAATTTTGCAAATTCAATGCAGCCAACGGGCGCCTCATCGTCCTTACTGTTCTTTTTCAATGCGTCGATGATTAACTCTGTTATATTGGACCGAGAAATTACACGACCATCTGTAGTAATGGTGCCTGAGTTATCCCACTTGAGACGCTCGGGTACAGTGACTTTCCAATGGCGAAGCAAGAGACACGCTTTGCGCGCGTGTACTTTCGGTACCCCCACGAGTATGTCGTCCTCGGACAGCGGTGCAAGCGCCTCTTCGACCTCGTCTATTTCAGGGTGCTCCTTATGCACAGCGCTACGCTCATTATCACGGAAGAAAAGTAGATATTTTATGCACTTCTCGTAATCGTCTCTAGCTGCTTTTGAGCGTAAAACATCGTACATTTCACCATCCAGACGAGAAAAATGATCACCTGGTGTTTGCAGAGTTTATTTATTCGTATTCCTCGCTCCCTCTTCCTCCTCCATGACTTTAGATTGCAATGTCTCGGTGGCGGCTCCGGCACAAGGATCACCTTACGAGCTCGCTCTATGTATCGAGCCAAATATTTTTAAGATAAGCGCTCCTACGATCGGAGCGAGTAAGGGTGGTAAAAACGACCCGCCGTTTTGTGAAATGACCCGTTTCTTCGATTTCCAAATACCGCTGCCTCTATCACCAGTACGGATCAGTTTACGCAGCGTTTGCTTATGTTTACGCAATCGGCCCTTTTCGGAATCGCTTAGTTTTACGACGCCTGCAAAACGTTCAACACACACTCGCATATGCATCTGACGAGAGGTTTATAAGCAGTGCGCGCTATAGCAATACGTTGTCTTTTGTCCCCATGACAAAGAGCGTTCAAGAGAGCAAGGATTCTTTTCGAGAAATGTTTACCGCAGGCTACCGCTTTACGACCTATCGGCGCCATAGTTTTTTCCCGACTGATTAACGCACGCCTCATTCACCGCGATTTAAAGTACTTGGGCACGTAGGCAACGTGCGTCCCGGCATTGGGAAATATGTTTGCTCGAAATCTAAACTCGTCTAAGCAGGCTTGAGAGAGATCGATAAAAAGATAGGAGTGAGGTTCACGCGTGGCGTCTAGATAGGCCTCACGCAAAAAAGCCGAATCTTCTGGAAAAATTTTTTCGCGCGAGGTGCTGTATTTGTGCTCTGTCGCGAGGATTTTTGAACAATACCAGAGACTTGATTCAAACTAATGTCGCGCTGTGCCTTACCTCTGTGAAATAAGTTTTGCATAACGAATATTACGCTAATATTTTTGTGATGACTACCCTTTGTAAATAAATCTAAAATAACATCGCTCGAGGATTCACGCATGAGGTTGTCGAGAATGAGTGACTTTTTTTTCTCATTGTCACTCGAGTAATCCGCCATCTGTGGAAGGCCCTCTCGAAACTCGATGGGTGGCTCGTTGGGTTTAAAATCTCGTCTGTAGGCGTCTTGCCATTCGGCGTAATAAAATAGGACGCGGGCGAAACGTGCATCGCAGACCTCTGGTAGGTAGGCGAGAAAGCTTTTAACGAATAAAGTTTTACCGCAGCCTGTGGGGCCGCACGCACAGCAAGTAAAAGGATGCTTCCATCGCGTGTCCATGTTTACGACACGAATAAAGAAAATTACACGCGTGCAGCCTTTTTTAAACCCTTAACTCGCTCACGCGCTCAGCTGACGATGAAGTACGTGAAAAACATCACCGCATATAGCAATGCTACTATATTTACGATCCCTGCGGCGGCGGCGGCGGGGCGGCGGGCGCGCGCACGGAGATCACCATATCACCGCGGTGGTGACTTCCGCAGTCATTAGCATACTCCGGCCCCCACGCGGATAAGTATATTTACCGCGTTGATCAGGTGACTTTCGCGGATATAAGCAACCATCGCTGCGTGTTTAACGCATTGTTCCGTTGATCTCCGCGACGCACGCGCGGGTTAGCTGATCACCGCTATGAATAGGTACATGGGATGAGGGGATAAGGGGGAAAATAATTAACACGTAAAAAAAAAGTTTAAATATCTACAATACATTTTCTATTATTATGAAAAATATACAAAAGTTACAACATTCAACGCATTAAAATATACAATTATTCAATTGCACTTATAGCCGAAAGGAAGCGAAACGTCATGTTGGAAATATCTTCGCTTTCTCAGAACTATAAAACAGGATTTTTTTCCTCGTGCGTGCGAGTGCGTCTGATCGCATTGTATTTCAAAACGATAGGCGAGCTCTCGTCGTTATCGAAATACTCTGCGATCAAGCGCTCGATACTAGCGAAATTGATCTTGCTTGTATTGGCGCTATTAAGAGAAATTCCCTTTACTTTACAGCACTCGTGAGTGATGCCGGCCGATGGGACGAGCACACGAAAGGCATAAAATTTCGGACCCCCGGAAAGAAAGCTGGTAATATAAGCTCCCTCTCCGTAGCCCTTGAGCTCGTCCGTCACGCTGCCGAGAAGAGTGCCTAAAGGAGGTCTATACTCTGAAGGGTCTTTTTCGCTGCACTTGAATATACACGAATCGGTATCCACGTAGAGAACGCGGTTGCCCGAAAGCTTTTCTATATACGAGTAAATCTCGAGACGTGCCTGCTCGGTGGTGTAGGCTGCTAGTACCACATTTGTGTTCGGCGACGACTCTACAGCGTCCTCTTTATAGCGCCAATATGCGTACAAAAGATCCTCACTAACTGGGAGCACGTCGAAAACTTCCTTTTCAGGCGTCGTGAGCAGTTTCAGCAGCCCCTCGCACGTTTTGACCACTACCGTTTGTTTTAAATTCGACCGTTGCCCAAACTTTCCCCAAAATGAATTTAAGCAGAGTTTTGCGGCCGAACGTAAACCCGAATTTTTCTCAATCTTTGCCCGGTCTAACCTTATTCCTTCATCGCGCTCCTACTCGTCAATATAACGCTCCTTGGTAGTATCGTCCCTACACCAAGACGGCCACCCGCTCGCTTGTTGTTTCAACCGAAGGAAGGTATTTACGTACGCGGCAAACAACCCACCCTCACCGCTGCACTGGTCATACTGTATGCTCTTATATTGCCATATGACAAATATCTCAGTCACGCTGTAGCCCAATTCGATTGCTTTCTGTAATACGTGCACTACCCATATTCCGCTAAGCTCACGCTCGGCGACTTGATCCTGAGTTGTTGCAGTCGTCCTGACGCATTTCCTCACAGCAGGAATGACAGAGACCAAAAATAAGCCGCCCGTGCATTTTTACCGGTAATACGGGCAATAATAAATTTCGCGGTGGCAAAATTTTGCATTTGACGAGCCCTTCGACGCGCGCGAGATTGTTATTCTGACCATCCGTTAACACGGCGCATTCCGAGCCTATGTAAATGTGCGGGTGACCGATAGGAAAAAGGCCTCACTTACATATATACGGGTAAAGAGAGCAAATATCAGTATATCTGATCTCTTCACCCGGCTCTACAGTGCATGAGGTGACTATATTTTCAGTTCTCCCATCGAAAAACGCATCCCGCGGATTGAGCGTTATTCTACTCATTATCGGATGAGTATCCAGATACCGTACCAACTCGGGCTGTTGCCTTTTTATCCCATCGAATTCACACTCCCACATCTCGCTCACTTCGTAGCCGAGACTCCTCATTCGACCGACTTTTACCTGTACACTTTCGTACACCTGTGCATACGTTTGATTAAACTTATTTTTTACAGATTCTCGGTTGTTCGTAAAACAACGCAGGCAATCGTGCACGGAACAACCTTGAAATTCAAAAACGATTCCCTTAGCTGCTTCCACCTCGCCGGAAGGGAAAGCAGGTAGGTAACCGTCCACTAAAAATCCTTCGGGCAAGCGAAACTCACGTGTCCTCCCTGCATGTACCATCTCCTGACCGATCTCGCGCTCGCAATACAGCAACCACTCTATTGATTTTTGAGAGTGTTTGTCAGCACGCCTATAACCGTTCGGTGGAATTATTCCAACAGTATTCGGAAGTAAAAAATTTTTACGAAAAAAGTACGAACACGCCGATGCGATTGTACACGCTGATACAACATTGTAATATTTTGACCGTTCAAAATGACGCTGGTTGCTGTGCGCTCAGAGTTTTCGGCCAATTCTTTTAAAATGAATTGAGCATCAAAAGCCTTGGTATTGTGCGCGATGCATTCAATTTCGGAAAATTCAGTGCTTTCCCGAATGCACAAGGTCAAGAACTGCTTTACCGGATCGGCTGTGAAAATGAAATCGCGCACGCCACATTTGCTACAAATGATTTTAAGGTCGTCCACGTCTATGCAATCCGTGCAAACCTGATGCGCGACACAGAAATTCGGCACGTGAATTCGGGCGTTTTCTGCATACGGCATATTCTGACGGGTCTCAAAATCGTAAAAAATGTATACAAATTTTTTTTCCGCTTTCAAGTTCCCACCACCACCACCACCACCACCACCAATTGGTTGCATGAAACATGCATGATTGAACGGCTGCCGCTTTGAACATTGTTTGCAATAACTAATACCACACTCGTGTTGACTGTGCTGCGTATTTACTATTTTTAAACAATTTTCGCATAGCCGCACGACGTCGCACACTTTGCGATTTTTTTTTGTACGAACCCGCGCGCTTGTGATTAACGAAACAACCATGCCCGAAAAATTTACGTCCACACTCTGTGCACTCTATCATTTCTATACCGGCACTCCTACATGGAGGTGTAACAAAGCAAGATTCACAAGTTCGTTTACACTTGTGTTGCACAATACGGCGAAAACCCTTGTTACAATAAGAGCAAAAAAATGTTGACCCGGCCGCAGAAAATAAATTAGTGATCACGTTAAAGTGTCTAGACTGCTCCTCCAAGATTAAATAAATGACACCGTGAAGCGGTGCATTTAAATCTTTAATCTTGTTTCGACCGTCAAATAACGGAGGTTCGCCGCTACCCAAGTTATACTTTTCAAATATAACCATAGCAATACCCTCCGCAGCAAATAAAACTTGAAACGCCGTCAACTCGCGGAATCCACACCCCTCTAGCGGTAAAATTACTCCTGCATCGTGCACGAGTTTCTCTGCGCACTCTTTCTGTAATTTTCGCCGACCGTCGCGGATTACGCGCCACTCGTCGGGCGTAGCGGCGCCTTCGGATGTTTTAAGAGCTAAGTGTGCTCTCGCTACTACGAGCGCGCGCGGAAAACATAAATTGTCCTCGTTTTTGAATGTTACGATCGAGCGTTTACGAAGATTATCTATGCTTAGCGCTTGTTTTGGTCATGCTCTCCCTGCGCCAACAGGCATTTCAGCATAATATATTTGTAAGGCTAGTGTATCATCGATACCCAAAACTGCGTTACTTTGACTTATAGAATTTATCAAATTCCATAAATCTAAGTAACTGAAATCTTCAATATGCCTGAACGACAACCCTCCGGGCCCCCGCGCAAACCGATCACTACGAATACTCACACCGATTAATGTGCTAGGTGGAACGTTAGATGTAATGTATTCGTAAATGTCTCTAATACTTTCCTCGAGCCATAATACAGGGTTTTCCCCGGCAGGTGGGTCACGTATATTAAAACTGACCGTGCGGCCGTGAACAGCAAACATACGCATGTACTGTTCTCCCTCGGTAGCTATAATAAACCGCTCGGGGCCTGCGTCAGCCCCGTCGTCGCGTGTGATGCTGCTACTGCTGCTATGGCTGCTGTTGCTTCTGCTACGTCCTCACCAGCACCTACGTGAAGAGGGGATTAACGGGCCTCTAAATGAATAAAATGAATTGTCGTCAGCTTATAATATTATTTAAACATTTCTCTTTTTTAGTCATTTTCTATTCTTCCGGTGGCCCGCGAAAACTCTCGCTTACATGAACTAATAGATTCCGAGATCTATTTCTGTATACAACGGCGAAAATATAATTTCCGCCTGGTCATGGAACCAACGCAACATCTGTGCGCGTGGTGCATGGTGTATGTTCAAAAACCGCTCGTAAACCCCCGGTATATCGGGAATGTCATAGGGATAGTGGTACGATATACTATCCCGATGTCTTATAACGAAAAATATTTTTTTTTCAACAACATGCTCTTTTTTTTACATTACAAAAAAGAAAAATTAATTTAAATTACTCTCATTTATACGCAGATGAACTTCATCCCACGGGTTAAAGTTATTATCGTATGCTCCGGGATCTCCAAGGTAAAAATTGCTCAAGATGTTGTAGCGATTTTCCGCGGTATTTGCGATGCCTACATCTGCTGACGCCTGAGGAGGATCGCTCAAAAACGCCCGGTGAACGGCTTCCCCAGACTCCACGTATGCTGATAACGCGTCCAGTATATAATCGGGCTCATTTTCTACCGCCTCCATTTCTAGATTCGCCCTTTCATGGTCCTCCACGTTAATAAGGTTCGGGCTTAAGGAGAGCTCCTCTTCGCTGTCAGACACCGCTTCGGCGGATTATCGGCGGAAAGAGGTGAGTTGTGTACGTCGGCAACCCAGATTTGCTGCTGCTGCTGCGGGCTACCGTCATCAGCTTCGTCGCTATCAGTGTCAAACGATAGCCTGCGAGCTACAGGATTTTGTCGTCCATCAGTGCGCGCTGAACCGCTTGCCACCCCAGACGGGCCTGGTTGAGACGGTGTATCATCTGCATTCCACTCAAAGTGAGTGGCGTCGCTGCTCTCCTCGACATCAGCTTCGATATTTTCGCTATCAGAATCGCTGTCGCGCAATAAATCTTCTAAGGCTGGAAAAAAATGTTTTTAGAGAACTAAATTTTTAAAAAAGTTTAGGAAAAATATTAAAAATGTTTTCACTTACCCAATAGCTCCTCGTATTCGCTCATGAGCTTTCTAAAAACAGGCAATCTGTCAAAGTTGTACTCGACCACAAATTCCCCGATGGTACGCTGTACATCTCGCGAATGCCTGAACGTACGGAATAATCTTGCTATCACCCGATAACCAGTCAACCGTAACAAGCGTCGTAACTGATTGACAAGTTTCGTGGAAGACAACGCACAGTGACCAATCTGAGCCCAAAAGTGATCAAAATTAATGTTTTAAGAGAATTTTTGAGATAGGGATTTTTTCTTTGCGGGGTTCGATAGGTGCAGTAATTACCTATGATTATGCGTTTCCGTTTAAACGATATACCTAAGTCCTTTTTTTTACAGGCTTGAGATCACTATGCGGCAATTTCATGTCAAATATCCTTTATTGTGTTAAAAAATGATGTCCCTTCTATTGACTGTCACATTGCAAGTATTTAAGATACGACAAAGAGGTAAAAAAATTATAAAAGTTGACAGTAAAAGCTAAAATTTAAGCTCTCATTTGTTAAAAAAAAATTGATTTTTCAGGAAATTGTAAGCAATCAAACATAGCGTAAGATACCCATTAAAATTAATTTTAGACACGTTTAAGCTGTGCATTTATTTTGCATTAATACCTTTATAATAAATATTATACATATAAGTATGTATTTATGTATAATTTAATATAATATATGATATAAAATAATAAATAATATATATCTTTTTCTGAAAATATAGCTTATTTGCTAAAAAAAGTGTATTTATTATTTGTTCTGTAAAATGCATAGTTTAGGAGGAAAATGAGGTAAAAAATTTACAAAAACTACAAAATTCATAAGAACTGCTATTTTGATAATTTCCAGCTCTGAAACTTTATGTTGAAAACCGTAAAAAATTTAGAAGGGTTAAAAATATTCAGAAAAACATGAAAAAAATTTTAAGCAAAAAAAATTTTTTATGTTAAATTTATTAGAGAATAACCCATACATATATATATATATACACACACACACAGGTAGGCACGCGCGGGCACATATACGCACGCACACATGCTCACACACATACACACACACACACATATAGACATATATATTCAAGGGCAAGGAGTTAAAAATTTTTCGTCATTTCAAGCGATTGAATGGATTGTATTTTTAATTATTTTCTTACGCTATCTTCGATTGCTTACAATTTCCTGAAAAATCAATTTTTTTTAACAAATAAGAGCTTAAATTTTAGCTTTCACTGTCAACTTTTATAATTTTTTTACCTCTCTGTCGTATCTTAAATACTTGCAATGTGACAGTCAATAGAAGGGACATCATTTTTTAACACAATAAAGGATATTTGAGATGAAATTGCCGCATAGTAATCTCAAGCCTGTAAAAAAAGGACTTAGATATATCGTTTAAACGGAAACGGATAATCATAGGTAATTACTGCACCTATCGAAGCCCGCAAAGAAAAAATCCCTATCTCAAAAATTCTCTTAAAACATTAATTTTGATCACTTTTGGGCTCAGATTGGCCACTGTGCAACGTCCTCAGACGTGTACGCCACGCGTCGCCTCTACTATAGCGTGATTGCGCTGCGAGACGCAATACGGCTTCCCGTAAACTATTACAAGCGACAAATTTCTTCATGGTGACGCTTCTCGTTCGAAAGAAAGACTGGTAGGACCATAAGTGGCCCTCACCTCTTTTATAGCGTGACTTTTTGGCGGCGTCAACGGCGTCTAGTGTTTTGAATACACTATACACGTGGTATCAGAAAATACCTTTCCCTCGGGATTTTTGAGCATCTGTTTACGTTATGTACTCGAGCCGTCTCTGGAAAATCTCACCAAAGCGCAAGAGGTAACTTTTTCCCGTTAAAAATGTGTAGCTGGGTGAAAAATAACCCCGAGTATTGCTATGCGTGATCACGCGACAGAAACCCCGGTGCGTAAGCTTTACTCGCGAAACATCCTGTTGCGGGGCTGCTACCGTGATATATTGTTCCGAAAAAACAACGGGTCTTACTTTCTTCGCAGCGGATGCAAGTTTCGAGGATAACCCCTTGGAATTATTGCATGGTCCTGTCACCTACCGATAGTTTAGCTCGAAAGGTTTTCGTCACGCGTGCCGACGGGTTTGAAGAAAAATTGAGAATCCCTGCGAAGCGGGGGACGATTACTATGGCGGTCGTTCAGCTTCTCGATAAGAAAAGAAACTCTACAGATGTTAAAAAATTTCTTACTGTAAAAACCCGAAGTGTCCTTCCAAGGGCTGTTTTCTACGCCTACGCGTGTTTCTGTTTTTCTCACGTACAGGTACTTAACTACTCAACCCACGCGCGCTCGTAGAGCCCGAAACTTCTGCGAGGTCGCTGTGCTTAAACCATGAGAGAGTAATAAAAAATTTTCATTCGGGAAAAATTTCGCCGAGGTTCTCCGTGGCAAAACATATGCGCTTTCATCAGAGCGTTTGGAAACCCCGTCATGTCGTAAATTTCATTTTCGAAAAGCGTCGAAATACAGTCCGTCGTGGCATCCCCGAAAGAAAGATGTACCGACGACACATTGCTTTTTTACGTTTTTTACTCATTCCCACTCTAGCTGCCCTCACTAACAGCAGTGTAACCCCCACCATCCCCGCACCAGCATCCCCGTGAACCTCTAACACTGTTAGCGAACATCGAGTCAGTCAGTCAGTCAGTTATGGCCAGTCTCCAGCAGCAACTAGCCAGATTCGAAGCGCGCCTCGCCAAGTGGCGAAGAATCTCACTAAGAAATCGGCAAGCATTGACGATTTCAACTTCGAAGGAGGCCGTATACACGGAACGGATAAGGCACGTGAAAGTGCTAAAACTCTTGCTTCAAAGACATCTCCGGCAGTGGCGGCGCAACCTGTTGGAACATCAGGCGAGAGCAGCAACACCAACACCACCACCACCACCACCACCACCACCACCACCACCACCACCACCATCACCACCTACAGCACTAACCATCCAGGACAGGTGTTTTGACTGCGGGCTGTATCAACGTACAGCCCGCGCTCCCCATAAAGCGGCTCAGTGATTAGTGTGTGTTCAGGTGTGTAGTGTAGTGTTCCAGTGCAATGAAGTCGATCAGTGCGCGTCGACTCGCGTACTACGACAAGCTGTCATACAAGCGCCCCAAAATATAACGGTATATTAAAGTTAATTATGGCGCGTTTAACGATGTGCAGAGGGATTCAGTTTTTATGTCGGAATTTGTGGGCGAAATTAGTTGTCGGTTTGCCGCGGCAACATCGCCGCATACCCGCGCGTACTACAGCGAGCTCCTGGAGGAGATGACGGATGTGCTGTGTAAGCTAAATACCGCGGCGAATATCGCCCTAGAAAAATTTGATAAGGCGCACAGGCATGCCATGGCGTATACCGAAAAGTTACCTTCAGCATGGTGTCAACATACGGAAGAAGTGCTCAAAAAACCGATGCGTCCGTGCTCTATTTGCGAGCTACGATACGCACCGTGCAGCACGTGTTAACATCGACGGTGCGTTTGCATGCCTCGAAAGTGACAGGTAGCAATCAGTATCAATGCGGTGTGTGCGCTAAGTACTGCTAAGTGTCAGCATCGTTATTATTAATACAAAATTTATATTTAGTACTTAAAAACGATGACTGAAAAGTGAAACCGAAAGAAAATGTTTGCAATTGCCTGAATGCGTATGGTGTATTTGTAAAATAGTAATTCGTTTATAAGTTAAAATAAAAATTGTGCGTTAGTGATGTCGCTAGTTATATTACCGTAAGACCAACTGTAAAATAGTAATTCGTATTTAAGTTAAAATAAAAATTGTGCGTACGTGATGTTCGTAGTTATATTAACGTAAGACTAACTTTCTTCTACAATTACATAACTAAAAATTTATTTTTTCATCAACAGCTTTTTTATTTGCAGACCTCTCCTTTACACCAACTCCCTATTCCCACCCCCAACTTCTCATTGCGAACACACACACATACATACACACTCACATACACCCACACACACATAAACACACACACACACACACACGCACACAAACACATACATGCACACACACACACACACACGCACACACACACACACACACACACACAGTCTATACAGCGAAAGGCCTCGCTCCAGCACTCTATGGGACTTTATGGTGTAGAGCCTATAGCCAAAGGTCTCTCCCACCACCACGACGAGTCGGGGCATATACGGCACCATGCGCCGGGCAGGTATAGCGGCATGGCGTCATGGCGGGCACGGTAAATGGGCCATTATTTGTGGGTAATAATCCGCCCCATTGTTTATCCTTATTAGCTTGTGTTCACACCTGCTAATGACCTTGTCACACTTGGGACCCATACACACAACACGCGGTCTATACAGCAGGAGGCCTCGCACTAGCACCCTATGGGGTCCTTATGGTGTAGCGCGTACAGCCAAAGCGCTCACCCCCCACCACCACGAGTCAAGGCATATACGGCAACACACGTGGGGCATGTATAGCGGCATGGCGTCATGGCGGGCGCGATAAGTGGGCCATTGTTTATGGGTAATAAATCACCCCATTGTTTACACTAATTAGCGTGTGTTCACACTTGCTACTGTAAACACTTGAGTTAATGACCTTGTCACACTTGGGGCCCCATACATACCGCACAGCGGGGTGCCACATGGCTCCTACGCACCGCACAGCGGGGAACCATCTCGCTATACCGGTCCCCTTATGCATTATCCTACCAATGCACTCTTTTTGTGCATTCATTACAATTTATAAATCCAAACGTTGATAATAATGAATTTATACCAATTTTATTTCATGGTCGTAATAATAAAGGACACTGGATATGTATTTCGTACAATACGACAGTTTTAAGAGTCTATGATATTTTAAATGAAGAATTACAAGAGGATCATAAAAAATATATAAATAGATTATTTCCAAATCGTTAATAATTAAATGTCATCTATGAAACAGTTCAACTCCAACAACAACCATATAATTGTGGTTTGTTTGCAATTGCATTTGCAATATCAATTTCTAATAGAGTTCTATTATAGAAATCTAATCTATAATAATCAATATATTTGCATTTGCAAGTTTTAGTGCAAAATTAGTAACATTTCCTACTGCAGGACTACAAGTCTTTTGTATTTGCTGACAAACTTATCATAATTCATATTCATTAAATCCAGAGAGGGAAAAATCTCGTAAATACGGGCAACTATATTTAATAGATAACGAATTAGCAAATAACATAGTAAAAATGGTTCACTAAACTTATTAAATAAATTAGATAGTTTAATACGTACTATCAATCCCTATTCTATGGCATATAAAATGATGCATGAGATAGAAATGGAAGAATATAAAAAAGCAGAGAAATGTGGATTATTACATAAAGGAGTTAAAATGTACATGGTTCGAAACAATACTGTTGATAAAAAAAATAATGGTGCCGTAACATGTGATGAAGTAGCAATAGTATATGTTGGTAAAGACGGTCTTTCTCCAAGCGAACGAGATAGTTGTATTTATTCTAAAAGTTCAGTTACGTGTAGGATACCTATTACAAGTAAACATATAGATCCTATGATTTATCCGCTTTTGTTTCCTCGTGGCGAATGCGGTTGGCATCCTTATTTGACATGTTATAAAGGTCCGGATACAACCATAATATGTTTAAGTAGTTCGGAAAATACAATTGCAGATCATGCACATATTTCAGTAAGTAACACTGTTTCTAAATCTAATAATACCACGCATAAACTAAATTATGAAATGAAATGGTAAGTATATTTAATAAGGTACATTTAAAGATAAAAATGAAAATAAAAATCAGTAATGATAACGAATTTGAATAATAGCCCTATCAAAAAAATCAGTTGATAAATCAGATGATTTGTCAGATGATTTATCAGCTGATTTCTCATGTCAAAATGTCACCTGATATTCTACCCGGATGCTGCAAAAAGCTTACGTAAATTAAAAATCAGCTTCTTCAGTATTGGGAATTACCTGTCAGGATCTTTTATCCCCAGATGAGTTCAGAAATGCACGTTTGGAAGCATTTTTGCACAATTTTTCAAATTTTACAAATTTTGTACATGAGATATCAGCTGAGAAATCAACTGAAAAATCAGGTGATTTCTCGGTGAGATCTCCGGTAATTTTTCATCTGATTTGTCAGCTGATTTCTCAGCTGATATCTGATGTACAAAATTTTTAAAAATAGAAAAAATGTGCAGAATGGGGAGTAAAACATCATAATAGGCAATTTCAAATACTGAAGAAGTTGATGTTTAATTTACGTAAGCTTTTGGCAACATCCGGGCAGCATCCAGGTGACATTTGGGCATGATAAATCAGCTGATAAATCATCTGACAAATCATTTGATTTATCAGCTGATTTTTTTTGGTAGCGTGAAAGTAAAATTGCAGCAACTACACGCAAAAATGAGTAAGAAGCACCGAAAACAATTGGTTGTTATTAGTATAAATAAGGTACTATTAAAGATAGAAATAAAAATAAAAATCAGTTATGATAACGAATTTTAATAATAGAAAGTAAAATTGCAGCAATTACACGCAAAAGCGAGTAACTAGCACATACAATAATTGGCTATTATACAAATATTTAATGAAGTATATCAAAATAATATATTTAATAAGTGTATAATAGGTACATCTAAAGTACAATCATTGTTTAAAGAATTTAAAAAAAAATTTAATGCGAGCAACATGATCTCTAAGTCTCAGCTCTGTATAAACGCAGAGAGCAATTTTTTGAAATAAACAAACAATTATACTAAACATGATTACTCATCATTCAAGTTCTCGTTACTTAACCCTTTAATTAACTCGTTACTTAACCCATACTTTAACCCATACTTTAACTCGTCATTTTAACCCTTTTCTTAAACCTTTTCTTAACACTTTTTAAACCTTTTTAACCCCCCTTTATTAACCATTTTTAAAACCCTCTTTAACCCTTCTTTTAAACCCTTTTTAACCCGTTACTTAACTGTTTACTTAACCCTTTTCAACCCTGTACTTAACCCCCTTTACTTAACCGTTTACTTAACAGTTTACTTAACCCTTTATATAAATGAACTACTGAGTAAAGATGGGCAGCCGGACGGACGGACGGACGGACGGAAGGACGGATGGACGGACGGACATTTTGGCTTTTTAATATATAGTATATATATAAGTATATTGAATTATTAATTAAATATTAATATTGTATGATAAGTGTTATTAAACTTTTGCAATGGATATTTTAATTACAATTTTACTGCAGCAAAACTAATCAAATTTTTGAGGATAATATAACAACACAAAAAGTAAGATGGCTGCCCCAAAAAGTAAGATAGCTGCCGAGGTGAAAGAAGCTCTCGACTAGCCTAGTGATACAAATTTAAAGTGTTGTACTAAAATAAAATGTACAACGGTAGTTTTGTATTATTTGCGAATCCACGTATCAACAAAGTTGTTTTAATCGCTTAAAAAATACCAAGCATGTAGGTGAAATGTTAAAAATCTGCCCAGATCACAAAAGGCTGCAAAACATAACCTCAAAGGACGAAAACGAGCTAAGCAAATTGGTCAAAACATTAATAGCAGAAATAAAAATGAAAAGCAAAGAAGAAATCAGGAAGGACATATTGGCAGAAGTAGCAAACAAGACACAGGATTTGATTAATTCATCAATTGTTTATAATGATGCCGATGTTGAATTACTAAACACTGAAAATACTTTGCAAAAAGAATTGATCAAGGAATTACAAGAAAAAAATGAATTGTTGAAAGAGTTGCTTATAAAAAACAAGGAAAACATTCCTAAAAAATCATTCTCAGAGGTAGTCAACAACATCAAACCGCAAGGTGTGCCAAAGATTTTTGTTAAAAAAATTGATAAAAAAAGTGATGTGAATATCAAACAGTGTATTACAAAGTGTATAACAAATGAAACAAAGATACAGGCAAAACAGATACAAGTTAAAGAAAATAAGGATATTATTATTAGTTGCACGGATATAGAAAGTGTCAGAGTGACTGAAAACTTATTAAAAGAGCAGCTTGAATCAGTCTGTGACATAAAAATAGAAGAACTAAATAATCCAAAAATCAAAATAGTAGGTATTGATAATTATACTAACATGGATACAACTACCATAGAAATTGATATAAACTCTAGAAATTTTGACAAATTTGCAACTAAAGGTAAAGTGTTACATATGTATGAGAACGATACAAACAATCTCAGTACTGTTTTAATGGAAGTGTCACCTGAACTTTACAAACATATCAGGGAAAGTAAGAACAAGATTTTTGTAGGTTATCAAAACTGCAAAGTCTATGATCTAATAAATGTTAGACCCTGTAATTCATGCTGTAGATTTGGTCATAACAAAAACTGTAGAAACGAAATTGTATGTCTAAAATGCTCTGGAAATCATAAGAGTAATGAGTGCAAAAGTGAAATTCTACAGTGTAATAACTGTGTTTTCCACAATCGAAAATTCAGTATAAATTATGATATTATGCTTGTGCTTAATATCATAATTTCGCAAGATGTCGCATCGGATGCGACATCTTGCGAGATCTTTAAAAACAAAATAAAGAGGTATATTGACTCTGTTGATTACCCAATTAAACCTGTTTTACCATCGTAGGATACAACGCTTTTGCCAGGGAAATTCAAAATTACACAAAATGAGAACGAAAACAAGTCACAGCAACAACAGCAACTACATGTCAGTGCAACCATATCAGCCCCAACAATAGCAACCACTACAGCGTCAACTACAACAACCTCTACAGCCTCAACAACAGCAACCACAACAGCAACAGCTACAACCAAACAACAACAATTAAGAATAAGAACAGGAAAGACTAAATAAATTTTTAATAGTTACTTTAAATATGGATATCGAACTTCTAGAAAAAATACAAAAAGACACAGTTCGAGGAGAAAAAACTTGTGGTAATATAAACAGCTTAAACAAATACATTAACAATAAAAATGATCTCATTATGCATATAAATATAAGAAGTATATCCGCAAATATTGATAAATTAAAAATTTTATTAAATAGTTTAACTAGTAAACCGGCCATTTTTATATGCACTGAAACTTTTATACAGGAAAATTTTAAAATACACGTTTTAGAGGAATACAATAGTTATTATAATGAAAGTAAATTAAACCAAAATGACGGTGTCATTGTTTTTGTACATAAGAATATTGTACATGAAACTAAAACTGTTAAATATGGAAAGATTAAAATAATAAATACACATATTAGATTAAATGATAATAGTAGTATAGAACTTTCTGCTTTGTACAGATCCCATGACATACCTAAGACTGAATTCATATTAGATTTAAACAAATTTTTAAATAAAAAGAGAAATATTAAAAATCATTTAGTTATAGAAGACTTTAATATTGATTTATTACAGTCTGTAAATACTAGTCAAGAATTTCTCTGCAACATCTTAGACAAAGGTTTTTTTCCTAGTTTCGTCGGTATTACAAGGTCACCGGTAGGAAACTGTAAAGGATCCTGTATTGATAATATTTTCATTAACACTAATAGCCTTAGTACAGTAACATATAAATTAAAACACTCTTTAACAGATCATTACCCCTTTTTCATTACTATAAATAAAATGAAAACACAAAGTAAGGCACCCACTATCATACAAGATTACAAAAAATTAAGAAACACAGCTAAGACAATAGATTGGAATGACACTATTACAATACGTGATCCTAATATAGCTACTGATAAAATATTGAGAGAAATTAAACATTGCATTGAATTGGCAAAAATAAAAAAGAGGGAAAATAAACAAAAAGGAAGGAAAAATTGGATTACAGATGCTATTACAAAATCATGTGAAACCAAAGAATTTTTATATAACTTATGGCAAATGGATCTAAATAATAATCAACTTAAATTACAGTATAAAACTTATGCAAAAATTCTAAATAAAGTAATTACAGATGCCAAAATCAAATATGAAATGAATTTAGTTAAAAATAATGCAAACAACCAAAAGCAATTATGGAAATTTATAAATACTAAAATAGGAAAGATTACAAATGAAAATAGTGTCATAAGTTATATGAAAATTGATAATAACAAAATTACAGACAAAGCTGAAATAGCTAAATATATGAATAGGTGTTTTTGTGAAATAGGTAGAAAATTAAGTGAAAATATCGGTACCTCCAAATGTAGAACTTAGACAGCCCGATATGAATGCAAATTCTATTTTTCTTACGCCAACAAGTGCTGGTGAAGTACTGAGTATATTAAACACATTAAAAGTAAAAAATGGAGGTGTTGACAGAATCAATGCAAAAACGTTGAAAGTAATCGGTAACCTTATTGCTGAACCTCTGGCACATATCTTTAATTCATGTATTAAGAAAGCCATATGGCCAGATGTACTAAAAAAGGCGGAAGTAGTGCCGATACATAAATCGGGTGAAAAACATAACGTTTCTAATTATAGGCCTATTTCGCTAATATCAAATGTTGCGAAAATACTTGAGAGGATAGTTTATAACAGAATTTTTGATTTTGTTAAAAAAAACAATGTGATATCAGAACACCAGTTTGGTTCCATGAAGGGAATAGGTACAAAGAATGCTTTGAATCATATAACGAATATATTGCATAATAATTTGGATAAGAGTAAACCAACGATTGTAACTTTTCTGGATTTAGCAAAGGCTTTTGATACAGTGAATCTTAATCGATAAACTACATTGTATTGGAATTAGAGGTCAGGCTCTGGCTTTACTTACAAGTTATCTTAATAACAGATATCAAGCAGTCAAAATAGATGGTATTGAAAGTGATGATTTATTAATAAATACAGGTGTTCCTCAAGGCACGATCCTTGGACCACTGCTTTTTATACTGTACATCAATGGATATCTTGAAAAAGATTCCCATGGAATCAATATTGTCATATGCTGATGACACTGCTATAATAGCCACAGGCGAAAATTGGAGTAAAGCAGAAGAAAATATGAATAAGTTTTTACTAATAATCCATAAGTGGTTAACGGTAAATAAGTTATCTTCAAACGTCGGAAAGACTGTTTATATGACGTATGGTAACTATACTGATAGTATTCCAACTCAAATAAATGTAAAGATCCAAGATAAAAATATAGCGAGAGTAGAAAATTACAAATATTTGGGAATATTCTTTGATTGCCACTTGAAGTGGGATAAACACATAGAATACTTAATAAATAAAACAAAATATTCAGTACATGTTTTTTATAGAATTGCAAAATCAATGCCGACAGAGACACTACGAATGATCTTATTATGCTTTTTTCCATAGTATAGTAAACTACGGTATAATAGCTTGGGGAGGAGCGTACAATAATAATCGATATCTGATACAAAATTTGCAAAAAAATTTTTTTTTAATTATTAATAAAAATAAGTTTATCATACAGGATAATCCTCTAAATTTAGAACAGCTATTTACTTTCGAATCTATAAGATTTCACTACTATGATTTCAAAATGAAATACCTCACATCATCTAGTGTGACAAGAAATAAGAGCCTAATCGTAATTAAAAATAGATTGATAATTAGTGACAAAAATAGTTATAAAAGAGCCATTATAACATTTAACTCTCCACCCAACGAACTAACATTTTTAGATATAGACAGAGTACCTCATAAGAAAATTATAAAAGCATGGATAAAGAATACCTATTAAGGAATAGAAACTGTTTAACTTTAATTTCTTTGATTAAAAATTGAAAATTTTATATTTAGTTTTAAGTTCAATTTTTAAGTTTTTTTTGTACATCTTTGCCAGACCTGCATACAGAATTTATAACTGTGTTTATCTCTGCAGGGTTTATTGGAGTTAATTTTTACTCTGTATTTTCTTACTGGTTTGAATAAATAAATAAATAAATATATACAATTTTTTTATCAACTCAGAAACACAATAGACGTGAAATTAGACCCGCTATGTAGAAAAAGGATCGGAACAAATACAGCAAATAACATAGGTTACTATATCTATATATGTATATGAGAAACAGCACTTGTATCTTATGTATATAGATATAGTACCCACGTACTATACCTGTTCCCTTTTCCTTATTGTGTGTAACGAACGGGCCATACTCGATAAGATGGTCGAAATAGTTTGCTCGATTCAAATGGAGTTTATTATAACAGCTGGACGACTTATTTATAGAATTATAAGTTTAAATATCAAAATTGAATCGTAATTGTGTAGTTTCAAAAAGAAATTAGCGACGCAGAGAGGTATAATTGTACATGAACTGGATTTGTCAAAAAGAGAAAAATATTATAAAAAATGCAAAAAACGCTAAATTGTGTTTTTAACGATATATGTTAAAATAAATCAAATTAAATAAATATACGAAAATGATGACATTAGGAGTAGGTTTTCTGGGAGAAAAATGGCTAAAAAATAATTTAAAACGATAAAAGAAAATCCATGTTTTGACCAAAAGTCGATACCTTCTTCCCTTAGTCAACATAATAGGCAAAATATGACAAATAGCGGATAGCAAACCCATATAATTCTGTTTAAAACTGACAAAATTAATCGCGAAAAAAAGGGAATCAAAGATTATTACAATACGAAAAAAATGCTTTTATAATAATTCAATTATCTTTTGATTTGAGAGAACGTCTTGTGTTTACAAATGACAAAACTTGGAATTTTGATATTTACGTTCTTACGATTGTAGCATTACCTAAAAGACGCATTCAAACCAGAAAAATATATCCTCAAAATTCGCAGGAATACGAAAAAAATGCCGTATCGAATGCTGCAAAAGATTAAATAGAAGGCTCAGAAAAATGATTGAAAACGGCCTATTTTAAGCATTTCCTAAAATTAAAAAAAATTCTAGGATATGGTTTATGAGGCCTTTTTTTGCTAAAACATGGCAAAAGCTATTTCTTAATATACTTTTAGAAGAAAAAGTATAGGATAAATCGGAGAGAGGGCCGCAACAACTTTCCGGGAAAAATAATGGATCGACCCTGTAACTGTGTTTTTGATATAGGGAAATTATATTTTTGAAAGAGCAATTCAAATTTCGGAAAGGTCGCAGGACAAAGATGTACGCAACAAACGATTTTGATTTAACACATATAAAGCACTTATTTATTAATTGATATAATCTGGATTTAACGGTTGAGCGTCAGCCGCACAAACGCGGCACGAAAATCAAAGCTGCCCATGCAGCGAGAGCAAATTTAGAGGAAAAATCGCGAGGCTCGACACTCGCGAAGGTCCACTGATATTATTGACAAGAAAACAAGGTTACCTACATTAGTACAGTCGCAAGACGAAAACGGCAGGCACACCGAGATGCGACGAGGGCTACTACTTGAAAAGTACTGGAGGAGGCCTCCTGCCATGGATAGGAAGCGCAACTAAACCAGCAGGTGAGATCTTCAATATTGTAACTTCAAAAGTTGATATTACAAACTCCCCCCTCCCTTATCTGCGAGCGTTTGCGCGAGTCATGGTCCTATTACCATGGCCTTTACTGTTGAGTTTGTCAATACTATTCGAGTTAGGTACAAGAAAAGGTTTCTTTCAACATACAGCAAAGCGCTTCACATCAGAGAGGAGAATTTCTATATCACCGTGTATGTTATAGCTCTCACGAGATACGAGTCGCTAAATTATCTTTATACTAAGATCGAAATTTTAAGTTATCTATGAAAAACAGTGCGAGTGTACGAGCCTAATTCGAATATGTTCTCATTTAGCGCGCTTACAATTTACTTATGTGATTCATACGAAGAACCAACTTTCAAGTGCATAATTTATTTTTGAGCAGTACGCACGCTAAAGTTGATGAAATATTTCGTCACGTTCAAGTTATCGATGAAAGTATCAGCTCGACCATTCGAATCTATTAAATGTTTAACCAAAATAAAAAAAAATTCTTAACATAATACATTATTATGTAAATACTATGTTAATATATTTATTAACATAGTATTTAATTTAGTAAGCCCTGTATGCTTGTGTCTTGGCGATTACATTATTCGCCTATGAATGAACTTTAACCAAAAGAAAGAAATATATAGACAGCCTTAGTCACTTACATTTTTATGAAACTATTAGGAGGGAGAATACGAGTTGAAAGTAATGAATATAGCTACAGGTCTTATCATTTTTCAAACCTGTAACATTTCTTAACTCCTTTCTTATGCAAACATTTCATCCTATTGAGCTTTACAATTATTCACATCATATTGTCACTTGGTAATATGCCTTAGTGTGGTAGAGTAGAAATACATGCATAAAAGGTGGTCGTACAGAACGCAGTAGGTGGCATTCATACAGTAGGGTATATCATTACACTTAAGGTAGGGGTTTCTCTCTGAAACGTGTTTGAACCAAGTGGTAATGCAAAAGCCGAGGAGCTTTTAAACTTAGCAAATGTTCAGATTCCAACAAGAGGTTGCGGTCTCGAAGAAATTTATCGTTTTCAAATCATTTTTGCTACACGCGCTACAGCTCGTGGTGTACTCTTTTAGAAATTTTGCCCGCGGATATTCACCTCTCTACGATGGCACACGTCTTGTTATGGACACACGAGTATGTATTACCAACACTACGAATTATGTACTATGAACATTCCAATCACTATGAACCTATTCTGAATTTGGTTGGAGCTAACGGAACCCAAGGTTACTGCATACCGTGTAATAAAAGTCACTGGCATGTTGAACACCATCGATGGACAAATAAGTGTTCTAAATGTTTGATGTCACCGCTGCGTTCGGAAATATTAGAAAGTATACCTTGTGCTGTAGGACCTTTTCCAGTGAAGATTGTTTTCAAAATCATTCAAAGAGAGGCTCGTATAACATGAATAATAGTGTGTGTGATAAAATAAAATTATGTCAAAAGTGTTTTAAAATTGTTCTCGAAAAAAATCGCCGAAGCGTGAAATATGAGTGTGGTGTACCGTATTGTGACACATGAAAATTAAGATTACCGCTTGGACATCTGTGTCGCATTCAACCTATTAAATTGAACGAAACAGTGAGAGATGATTTATTCTTATTCTACGATTTTGAGACTCAACAGGCGATGCCTGTGTTAGGTGACGAAGAAAGAAAAATCCATGTTCCAAATTTGTGCGTTGTGCAGCAAACGTGTACTCATTGTCTTGACATCAATGACGTTTCTATTAGTTGCAATCATTGTGGGATTCGTGAATACGTGTTTAAAGATGAACCAGTGAAGCTGTTGATTGATCTTGCTTGAGCTCCAAGACAACAATTTAAAAAAAATATAATAGTTTGCATCGCTCACACGGTTCTGACGCGCAGTTCATATTCAAATACATTGTCGAACAATACAGAGATATACGCGTGGATCCAACCGTCATAATGAATGGGTCGAAGATTATCTTAATGGAGATTGCGAATGTAAAATTTATAGACAGCCTAAATTATTTTCACATGCCATTAAGTAGTTTACCAAAAGCCTACGGGTTACATGAAATCGAAAAAGGTGTTTCTCCACATTTGTTTAACACACCTGAAAATCAATCGTACGAAGGACCACTCCCTCCTTTGGACGTGTACTCACCTGGGAGTATGAGCATCAAGGAAAGAGAACGTTTTTTGGAGTGGTATAATGAGCAATCAACAAGCGGTTGTGTGTTCAACTTTCAAAACGAAATTGTGAGGTATTGTAAACAGGATGTGACAATTTTAAGATTAAATTGTTTAGCCTTTCGAAAAACTTTTACGAAATTTGGTGTAGATCAATTTGACTAATGCACCACTATAGCTTCGACTTGTATGCGCGTGTTTCGCAAAAAATTCTTAAAAAAGAATCAAATGGGTATCTCTAGATGGTGCGCAATCAGTCTCAAAAAGCGGTGTATTGGCTGTGCTGGACGGAAAAGCGCATACTTTGTCGCTTCATCGAACATGAAGGACATTCAAGAGAGAGAGAAGGTTACCCGAAGGTCTGATTGTAGATGAAAACAGTCAATTGCAGCCCCATGAAAATCACAGAGGCATAGTACTTCAATTTCACGGTTATTTTTGGCATAGATGCCCTGGCTGTTTCAGTTTTGACGAGTGGCAATTCAATAGAAGGTTACATACGAAAGAACGGTAGCTACTAATGATAAGATAAGATCAAACAATTATAAATTAATTGAGAAATGGGAATGCGAGTTTAAAAACTGAACTCTCCCCAGATGATCAGCTTCAGCGTCTTGTTCAAGAAAACGTCGATAATGTGAAACCAAAACCTATGGATGCGTGAGATGCTTTTTTCGGTGGACGAACAGGGAACACCGTTAAAATATTTGATTGCAAAGGTGAAGAAAAAATAAAGTACGTCGACGTATGCACGTTGTACCCGTATATCTGTAAATCAGGTAAATTTCCCGTTCGTCATCCCAACATATACGTTGGTGAAGAAGATTGTCGTCAGTTCTTAGGAACATACCAAGACATCTCTCAAGAGAAAGGTTTACTAATGTGTGATGTACTTCCACCACAAAACCTGTACCACCGCTTATTACCGGTAAGAATGCATGGTAAACTAATATTTCCCTTATGTCACACGTGAAGCGAACGAATGATCCAAGAAGATTGTCCGCATCAAGAGCCAAATGATCGAATTTTACAGGGAACGTGGGTCTCTGAGGAAGTTAAAGAGACTGTCAACCTGGGGTATACAATTCAATGCGTTTACGAGATCTGGCAATGCGAGATGACGCAATATAATCAAAAAGAAGGCAAAAATGGAATATTTACCGAATATATCAATGAGTTTTTCAGGGTAAAAACTATGACGTCTGGTTTTCCACCTGGTTGTCTGACCAACCAAGAAAAAGACGAATACGTAAAAGAATTAAAGGTCAATGAAGGTATTAGTTTAAATAAAGAGGCGATACAGTACGTCGCGGCTCCAAGATCAGTCGCAAAATTATGTCTAAACTCTTTATGGGGTAAATTTGGTCAACGTAAAAACATGACACAGACAGAAGTCATTACTAAACCAGAAAGATTGACAGAGTTACTTACCAGCCCAGAAATAGACGTTAACGGGATTATACCAGTCAATAACGAAACGCTCTACGCCAACTGGTGTTACAATAACGAAGCTCTGTTGTCATCTCCAACGACAAGTGTTGTGATTGACGACTTAACAACAGCACAAACTCGACTGGAGCTATTCAAGTATTTGCACGCTTTGGGACACTGAGCTCTCTACTACGATACGGATTCTGTTTTTTATGTTAGCAGAGCGAATAGTGGCGAGCACGATTTACCAACAGGTGTGGCTTTAGGCGAACTCACGGACGAATTGGCCAGTAACGGAAACGGTACATACATAACCTCGTTTTTACCCGGAGGTCCAAAATTTTACGCGTACAAATTTAAAAAACCCGGACGGAAATGAAGAGTACATGTGTAAAGTAAAAACCATAAGGCTAAATTACTCCAATAGTCTACAAATAAATTCTGATACTCTTCGCGAGATGATCACTTCATCGAGTAGTGAGATATTGCTATCTAATTTTGCTATTCGACGCAAAGACGTGTATAACCGTCTACGGAAAGAGAAGATTCGTCGCGTTAAGAAAAAGTCATCTATACGGCTACATTTGCAGTCTGTCTACTACTGACGCATCAGAGAACCACACCCTGGAAACCTAGTGGCGCTAGTATAACAACGCAAGGAACGCACTCGTGATCGATGGAGACACAGTATAAAAACAGCTCATTGACTACCGCTGTGTACCCATCGTTGTGATTAGCGGGGACGGCGCAACAGAAGAAAGCTCATTGGCTGCTCGTGCGCCCCAACAAGCTGACTTAGCGACTGTGGGAGGCACAGCGACTAAGAGCTCATTGGCCACCGCTGCGCCGACAAAAGAACTGCTTTGCAGCGGCGCTAGCCCCACAACAAGGCTCGCGGTCTCGGAAGCGGCCGCGCGCAGGGGGCACCGAAAGCGCTTACGAGCTCTTCGGGAGAAGTGCTTCAGAGTGTCCAGTCAGTGTGAATTATAGACACGCGCTGGAAACATCCGTGGACTTGTACGTTGAGTGGGCCAACTGGTTGCGGTAAAATAGTATATCTTAAAAATTTCTGAAATCATTGACCGCTTGAGCGACACTCGCTTAGAGCGTATTAATCTTTATTACGGCGAATGGCAATCGGGATACAGAGATCTGGGTAAAGACGTTGAATTTTGCGAAGGTCTACTGCAAAACACCGATTGGCTTAACGATCCAAAGCCCAAGTTGATCATCATCGACGACCTCATGCGCGAATCGTCCTCTGGAAAAGCCGTAGTGAATCTCTATACGAAAGGCAGCCATCACAACAACTTGAGTGTAATTTTTATCACTCAAAACATATTCCATCAAGGCAAAGGCCAGCGCGACATATCTTTGAACGCTCAGTACATTGCAATCTTTAGGAATTTGCGAGATCGTACCCAGATAAGTCATCTCGATAGGCAAGTATATACTAAATATCGTCAATTTTTAGAAGAAGCCTAACGGGAAGCATGCTCGCAAGCTTTTGTCTACCTCTTGTTGGATCTGAAGCAAACCACATCGGATAATTGCCGATCACGAACGTGTATATTCCTCGATGACGGGTCCGTTTACGTACCGCGAAAACAACCGACAAACTAGTCAAAATCAAGTTCCGATCGTGTCGTTGTAATGACTACAAAAACACGTTATCTTTAGGTCGAAAAGAGGCTACCGTCTTGGCGGTATTATACCATATTAACAAAGAACAACGAAAAGCAGTTTTACAGAAAGTTGATGCAAAATTGGTTCGACGTATTTGCGAGTGCGCATTAACCATATTGATAGGTAACGTTCCTTTAAGTAAAGGTCATAAGGGTCGTCTGCGTAAGCACGCAAAAGTTCTGCGAAAGCTACCATCACCGGATATCACTTTACAACGAAGAAAAAACATTATAGTGCAACGTGGCGGTTTTTTGCCTGCTCTGCTAGCAACTCTGATTGGCATGCTTCTTGCTAATCTCGTGAATAAATAACGATGGAACACGTGAGAAAGACGATTCTCTTACCGGAAGAGAGCATTGAACGTTTGCAGACCACGCTAGGAAAAGATAAGATAAAGTTTGTGCAAACACCGGGATCGGTGACGAGTAGACTCAATGCTGAAATGAACGAAATATTAAACTCGCCCACATACAAAGACGAGCGTGAAAAGTGGACTCTCTACCGTCAAGTTTTACAGCGATATCGTCACTTTTAAGGAACCGAAAGAGGAGATAAGTATAAAAAAAAATAACAAAAGAATGACAATGTCAGCGAAATCTAATACGGTGGACGATAATGAGCAGGAGGAAGAGGAGAAGGAGGAGGATGAGGAAACCGATGAACTCATTGACGCAAACATTATCTATACCGTCCCAAAAAAGTACAAAACGAAAGCCAAACAACTCGTGCGATGCTTGCGAGCTGGTGGTAAAGTAGTTTGGGATGCCAACGGGGCTGTAGCAATAGATGGGACGCTTGTGCCTGGAGACAACATTGTCGACTTGGTGAATGACGTAATGAAAGATAGAAAAAGGAGCGTCCCGCCTGGTCATCTTCAGTTCGCTGCGGTCTTCGCAAAACAACTGTGCCTTGAGAGTTTATAGGTAACAAGCGTGTTCGGAACGACGTCACCAGACCCTCATCGACCAGTGACCATTCAGAAAACAGTGCTTTTCCTACACGACCTCAAGTTCCTACTTGGAGAGTTCAGAGAAGCCGGTGATGAAACAGATTCAACGCAGCCCGAAAAAAGAAGAAAAAAAAGTCAGCTGAAAAAAAGAATGTCTCACCACCAAACTCTGAAATACTGTCATGGCGCGGAATGAGCGAGACATTCCGGTTGCGCTAATAAATTCTCAAGGGGAAGAAAAGGAGAAAAACAGTGTTCTAGATGCACTCGTTGATTTATTACCGTTTGAAATGCATGTAACGCATTACAAATTTTGCGGATCTGAAACTAAGCTAGCAGAGCGCATCGAACGTGGCGACGTTCGAATCAATCCGTTGGATGAGGCCTGCCGACAGCATGACAGGAGGTTCAAATTGCGCTGACGTTTCAACACGTGTCTTCCCAGCAACGGGATAGAACAGTTGCGCTTAATCTCATTCCACACTCGACTCTAGAGACAAACGCAAAAAATGTTAGTACTACACTGTCGTTGGTTCGTCCAGGAATTTGCAGAGATGTAAACACTATAGTAAAAAAGCTAAATAATATAAAGTGTATAGAGGACCATTTGGAATTCGGTGTCGATCTCGGTGGTTACGTGATAGTCTACAGAGTTTGAACAAAGATAACTTGCTCTGAATTCAGTCACCAACTTTGTTTATCCAAGAAGTTGCGAAAAATTTTGGGATTTGAAAGTACGAATAGTATTTTTAAAAGAGATGAAGAATCAGTAGTAGGTGATAGACCTGCTCATCTCTCCAATGGGTTTCGATCCATGCTTATGATTTATAGTGATATTTGAGAACCTTACGTAATAGGTGACGTTCAATCGCGACTGTTGCGAGCAGTATCGTTACATCGACGACGATTACACGTATGGTAGTATGAGAATCAAGAGTTTCTCCAAAACCATGTATATACCTTTATTATTCAACTCATTTCAGACAATCGAAATCGATATAAGGGACCAAAGTGGCTGTGCGATCCCATTCGATTACGGTACTTTGACTGTGACACTCAATTTCAAGAAACTTGACTAGAACTCATTTTTAATACGTGATGGAACATTACCTAGAATACTTCAACATGCAAGTTGGCGGTGGATATAGCGGAGGGGAGGTGCTTGGTGGGGGTCAACGGATTAATGATGGGATCGGACGTATTTACGTTGGATCCCCCTACCAAAGGGGTCACGACGGTATTGGTTCATTTTTGGCTGGAATTTTCCGTCGCGTTCTCCCACTTTTCACTCGTGGAGCCAAGGCTGTTGGGAAGGAGGCTGTGCGTACTGGTATGAGCATTATGTCTGATGTTACTACGCGAAACACTCCGTTTAAAGAGTCGATTTGCCAACGCTTTAAAGAATCTGGCGAAGTTCTCAAGCGAAAAGCAGAAGAGAAATTGTATAAACTAATGAAGACGTCGGGATATAAATTACCACGCTACGGCTTACAACTTCAGTTGCGAACGGGCGCTGGCTCTGATACAAATCACAGTGGTAATAAGAAAAAGAACAGCTCTAGAAAAAGTAAAACAAGAAAGCGCAAGTCTAATAGTCCGAAAAACGACAAGACTAAGAGAAAACAAAGGAAATGAAAGAAGAAGAAGAGAACCACAAGAGATATTTTTGAATAGATAAGATGGCATTTCTACATACCCATTCGTGAGAGTGTCTCAAGTCGGAGTTGTTTCTGTTTGAAATTCCTCCTACTCAAACAACGATAGAAAATTAACACTGGATACAATATAAACCAATATTGTCTTTAACTGATGACTCACCTATAGAATTTGTGTTACCGGGCAATGGTGAAGAATATATTGATCTTGCTCACACGATACTTAGTCTGCGTGTAAGTCTACAAACTACGGTAGAGGTGCCACAAGCCGCTACAGCCCAGGTGCCCAAAGTCGGTCCTGTCAATAATTTTATGCATTCTTTGCTTAATAGAATGGATGTATTTTTTAATCAAAAACGGGTATCACCACCAACAAACGCGCACGCTTACAGAGCGTACCTTGAAACTTTATTAAATTATGGACCTGCTGCAAAAAATTCGCATTTGACGAGTGTGCTGTAGTACAACGATACTGCTGGAAAAATGGACGACAGTCAAGATGCAAATGTAGGCCTTGCGCAACGTCGCAAATTACTGTCGGCAACAAAATCAGTTGACATGATTGGCCATCTTCACTAAGACGTGTTCAATCAAGAAAAATTATTAATAAACGGTGTTGAGGTAGAGTGCGATTAGTAAGGTCTGGCGATAGTTTTTGTCTCATGGCTCCTACGGGCTGTTACTCTGTACATATCGACGAAGCAAATCTCTTAGTCAGGCGCGTAAAAATTAGTCCGGGTGTTTTACTAACGGACGCCCAGTCACTTTCAAAAACAACTGCCAAATATCCTCTCACGAGGGTTGAGGTTAAAGCTGTAACAATGCATGGAGGTATTCACGGTGAAACTTTGGATAATATGATATTAGGTCAACTACCAAAACGAATTATAATCGGGTTTATTAAAAATGAGGCTTTCAATGGCGATCGAGCTCTAAATCCGTTTAACTCTGAACATTTTAATATAAATTTTCTATGCTTATACGTTGACGACGTACAAATACCTTATAAACCACTACAACCTAATTTCGGAGATAGCAAATTATAAATTGACGCTGATCATACGTTATTTTTTGGAACCGATGTACATTTTCTTAACGAGGGGTAACCAAATCTCGCGTGAATCGTATCCTAATGGCTATTGTCTTTTCGCGTTTGATTTAACTCCCAATCTATCGGCTAACGAATGCACTCATTGGAATTTGGTTAAGCAAGGTAGCATCAGATAAGATGTGCGATTCGCTGAAGCATTAACCAATACTGCAAATTGTATTGTCTATGCTGAATACGATAATATTTTGGAAACAGACGCATCGCGTCAAGCTATTGTAGACTTTAGTAGGTTAGAATAATGAAGTGCAGATGGTGCTGTTGTACTACATATACGTGGAAGATTTGTTTCTTGATAGTCAGTACTTTTCGAGTCGTGATCGTCATTGCAAGCTACATAAAAAACGATGGATTTAGTTATAAATATTCAGTGTTTCAAAGATAATGACAATAACAATGCACCAAAGGAAATCGCTGTTGTTGCTCTAATGGTGATTTTCATGGTCATTGGTTAGTGGCTCCGACGGCTTGTATAGATGATTTGAGGGCTGAAATTAGAAGACAAAATAATTAGTTAACTCAGCATTGTCACGGCATTAATTATTTGGAAGGTGAAGTTGAGTTGAAAGTGTTTTATAAAACCCTGCAAGATTTATCAAAAAGTGCTCAAAAAATTTACGTTAGAGGTAGCGAAAAGGGGCTGATGCTCCATAAAAATATAGCCAACGAAATAATCAGTTTGGAATATGACGTAGATTGTCCTCCATTCTATAGTTTATTATCTAATATATATTGTACGCATCACGCTTTAGAATTTTCGGGTTATAAATATCGATGTGCGCTAAAACATGCTTATCGTTCGAAAGGCTACTTATCTTTACACCTTGGTTATCTAAATAAAAATTTAATCGGTCTTCACAATGGACAGCCTTCAAATACTGAAGGTCCTTTCACAAATCCAGTCGCATACTGTAGGTGTATTCCCAGCCGATACCGCGGGTGTGAACCAAGCCAACGGCGTTCATCGTAAACACTGACGATCATGTCAAACCTGGTATGCATTGGGTTGCGTTCTACGTCGGTAGATCTTCTAACGGTCTATACTTTGACAGTTTTGGATTACCGTCTATAATACCCGACCACATAAGCCGTTTGCGAAAAAGTTGTAAAACATTTCGTTGGAAGGCAACACAACTTCAAAATGACGCATCCGATATGTGGTCAATATTGTATTATGTTTTTAAGTTATATGAGTAATGGCTTAGGTTTCAAGAAATTTCTGGATAATTTTTCTGTCAACTTGGAGAAAAATGATAACGTGGTTAGACGCTATGTGCGCTATAAAAAAGCTAACGGAAATTTCATTGGCAACGGTGGATGCTTCGTCAGATGTTTACAAAACTCTCGCTCTAAAATGTCTTTGTTATAATTGTCAGCATTTCCATTATAACGCAAAAAAAGTTTTGATGTAAGACGATACAACGTGTGTCATAGAAATTTAACCGTTTCTATTACATGTGCGTCATTGTTTAAACTTGCCTGTCTCATTCTTTACTTCCTAAATGTCTGCACTTTTTTAACCGTGTGCATAGTTTGAAGAGCTGTATTTAAAGGATCGCTTGAGAGTCTTTTGCACCAGTCGCTTTCTACTCGTAAAGATACGCGGATCGACATGGCGACCCAATCACGAGCTGCACAACACCCACATCAAGTCTTTTGTACATTGTACGCCTTAAATAAATTGTTCCAAGAATGTAATTGTTGGTTTGGAATACGACGAGCTCGTCGACAAGTTCGACGACGAGTACTACAAACCTGTGGTTCAACTATTATCGAATGACTTTGAAGGTTTTTCGTTTTTATACAATGACTGGGAAGAATTCAAAACAAGTTTTGGCGACATTGATAAATATTTTCGTGGACTTGATAATAGTTTAAAGGATCAGAAAATTTACGGAAACGGTTGAACTTTAAAATTCACCACAAGTCATCAGGACAAGGCAATCGAAATTGAAGAAGGCATGAGGCCTGGTGTTGCTCGAATCAAGCGGTTTCGCCATAGTTTAGTAATGAACAAAGTTACTTTTGATTGTCTCCATGAATTTATTGTAATGTGTGTCGATACTCGTCTTAAATATTTAAATTCTATTGCGTAGTGCAAGATATCTTACCTTCGACGTTATGGATTTTATTAAAAATAAAAGTAGTCTCATGCATGAAGCACAGATACAACTGTATACACCTAGTATTGTAAAAGACGTTGTAAATTTAGTTGATAATTATGTAGTAGACGAAATAACCTCTAGTGTAGAAAAGCAATATAAAGAAAAAGATCAAGCGTCTCTACCTAAGTGCGATGTTGCTGATGTACTGTATCAGATTGTATCATTACACATGACAACAATTGTTGATGTATTAAATAGTATATTATCTGATAATAAATAGAATAAAATTTGAATATACTTACTATGTACTTCTTTTTGTCTTCCTTGCCTTACTCTTAACCCCAACTTATTATATTTTTAAAGACGTTAAATTTTAATTTACATTTCTAAATTGTAATTTATATAAATTAAATTTTATTTCACGAAATAAAGCTAGCTTACATTTCAATATTTTTTGAAAAAGTATTTTTAATTTATTTAATTAAAAGAATAAAAATTAGTTGAAATTAGATACTCATAAATATTGTTAATATGCTGACGCAATATGTAATTTGATTACGTATGTACATCGAATAACCGAAACACACACACCACGCATACACACGTCTGTATGTGACTTCTTGACCTTGATCCCCAGCTGGCGCCTGCGGTTGAGGTCAAGTTTGTTGTTGCGGCCCATAGCCAGGGGTATACTACTAGAATTGTTTCGCAAAATAGCGAATTACTAAAAATAATTTTCATACGAAATTACAAAAAAACAAGCAGAAATTTGGTTATAGATGGAAAAATACATAATTGTTATATATTTATTTTCATGTTACTTAAGGGGATGATATAGTGGTAGGCAGTACTATTCAATGGAAATAAGCATACATAAATGAATAGGTAAATATGTGTAAGTACGGGAGTATTATTATCACACTATTAAATTTTCAAAAGTAAATTTAAAAAATCATTTCGGGATACGATTTTCTCTACCGCTATTTCGAATTCCGCACCAATACTACACTCGTATTAAAAATTTATTTATTGCTGAAGGAATATTTATTTAAAAATCATTAACAAAATTGTTTTATTTGGCTGTAGTTACGTAAATTAATTCATTAAATTTCTACTATACAGACAAAAGATTCCAAGTGTACTGAGATTGTAGTCACCCTATATGACTTAAACAGCTGTATTGCCGATGTTACATTACACCAAAGCTTGGAATTTCTTAGTTTGCTGATAGTGAAATTTTTTATATTCAATTCCGTTAAAAATTTCAATGCGAAAACAATTCTAACATTTTTTTTCTCTTCGGATTATACAACAAATGATTTACACAAATACACGATTCGAAAAGGAAGATATACGGTAGGGCATTCGATAGTGTAGCGGTAGGAGGTACATAGAATGGGAATAAGCATAAGAATATATAACTAGGGGGACCGAGCCCCCCTGCGAGTCTCGCTGCGCTCGACACGCCAACCTCCCCCCCGCCCCTCACACACCTACTCCTCGCTTTGCTCGGCGCCCACCCCCTCCCTATGTAAAAACTTCGTTTTTACATAATAGGCATGACCGCAATGCTCAGAAGAATCTTATTCTTTCGTTATTGCAAAAATTGAAATACTTGATTTTTCGTTTTTGTCATTAAAATAAATATAAAATACATCTACCTACAGTAAAGTTTAAATAAAAATTGTCCATTTGCTTTTACATATTTATTTCATTTTTTTGTAGAAGGTTTGCGTTTTAATTCTACATGTATAAATATATTTAGATAACTTTGTAAATATAGCCTATGATATATATAAATTTAATACGTACTTATTCGTATGATTAAAGTGTACTTAGAAATATTAAATATAAGTATCCTGATTGCAGGTATATTTAAAATTAAAAAACCTAGTTATCATAATTTTTATCGAAATCGTTTTTATGATTTATTATTTTTATTTATGAAAACGTTGAGTAGAAAAAAAGTTTCAATATTATCTACAACTTTTCTATTTGAAATTTTTGAGAATAGTCAAATTCTGTTGAATAATATCTGCTCACGAGTATTTCTGACTACATATACTTATACAATCTCAATTACGAACATACAAGTACTCGCGGCACAATCAGTAATGCCGAGAAGCGGAAAGGAGTAAACTGCAGAATTAAAAAAAAAAAAGTCAACACTGATGCATTCGGCAACAGCAGCCGTAACGGCTACCTCGACTATACCTATAGGCTATATGTTTCGTGCACACACAGCAGAAAAATGCATGCGAGATGCGACCCACGTGATCGCCAGCGCTCTTTGTGTATACCTAAATATATGTATATATATGGATCACGCCGTGCGCGCTTTCTGCTACTGCTGGCCAGTACCTATCCTATACTGTATACTGCGGAGTACGGACTACGCAGCGTGCGCGCGTGTGTCCGTGGCGTATGGCGTCTGATTTCAACAATTTCACTTCACACCGCTTGGCTCCCGGCGTCTCCAGTGAGACAGCGGCTGCTATAGTACGCCGCCCTAGTGATTGTCGTCCCTTTCAGCGTATTCGCCGGTTGCTGAGGATCCATCGAAGACACAAAAGCAGTATATCAACGACGAGAGCAGATTTGTTCTCGTTCCTAACCTCTCTGATGGGTCAGCTGATGGTACTTTTTCTTGTTGCAGGTATCTGTACGTGGTAACGGGAGGAGTGTAAACAACGAACACTATTGCAGACCGTTTCTTGAATATGGAAATATTATCTGAGTTGTTTATTTATTAGTTATATGTGGTTTTTAGGTGCTCAACTTTGTTTGCTTCTTACACTACTGGCTATGTGTACAGTGTTATGTGACTCTCACCGACTCTCAGGTTGGGACTGTTTACAGCAATGAAACGAGTAAAGGCTTCCACTAGTGGCCTTGGACTCTTGTTACCTGGTGGTATCTGGTTCAGCGAGTGAACTACAACCGTTGCTGCAGACTTTTCTTTTGTATGGCAATGTTTTTATCAGTGTCATCTGTTTATTAGTCATATGTGGTTTTTAAGTACTCTACTTTCCTTGCTTGTCTCCCAGAGTCAAGGTTGACCTACTATTAATGTGCTTTGATGATTCTTAGGCTGAGCCAGTCCAGGACTTTGACGGCCTCTGTCAGTACTCCCCCAGATGATTCTCAGCAGACTGGCATCCATGAAGTAGTGCCAGCTTAGATTATTGAACCTTTTTTTGTTGCTTCTACATCTCCATCAGTGATCTCCAAGTTTTAGCGCACAAAAATGTGAGGGGAAATTAGGAAGTGTTAATTAGGAACTGGGGGATATTATAAAAGTGCTGTATGTGTGTATGTGTGGTTAGATGTTATATGGGTAGGTAGTTGTCGTTGGTAATATTAACTCGTCTAGCTAATTATTAAGTTTGGTCAGGGTGTAAGAACTCACCTGAGGGCATCTGTTGTATTAAAATACATGATTATGTATTTCACAGATTTTTACCGGGTGAAACTTGCTTATTTAATAGTTTTCTATATACTTTACAACTAACAGAACTAGCTAGAACATTGCATTCTTTATGCATTGAAATTGACCAAATTACAAAATTTATAGTTTATATATTACACAAAAGTTTTTTTTGTAAATATAATATTATTTTAACATATAATTATATAATATCACACAATTTTGATTATTTTAGTTCAATCGCTTAAGTCCTAGGGACATAATTAATGGGTTAAGCTGTGTAATCTTATTTTTAAATTTCTTAAATTTATTATCATCACAGTAAGATGACATAATTATATAATTTTACCAACCCAATTTTTATGCATTTTTCTAATTTTAATTCTACTACATTCTAAGTTCTTTAGATCATTTGACACGAAATTATAACTTTTGACAGCTTCTATGTAACAGTTTTTGTTACTTACTGTTTTACTTTTTTATAGGCATCTATACACTTCTATTTCTTAAATTAATTGATTTCCTCTAATATTTAATTTCTCATAATGATAGAAAATCGATTCAAAACAAAATAATTATTTAATGTTTAAAGGGTATTCTTCAAATACAAAAATATTTTTGTATTCAAGTTTAATGATTTTATTTTATAGATTATTTAATAATTTCGTACTATTCATATAGGTATAAAGGATCCTAAGCTATTATTCCATAATTTTTAATATTATTAAAAAGAGCATAATATAATATCAACAATGTTTTAGTTTGCGTAATCTTTGTCTTATTGTAGAAAACCGGGACATGGATATTTCGTTTCTTTACTTATTGTTTCCAATGTGTTTATCCCATTAAATATTGTAATCAAATGTAATTTTGTATTTTATTATTATATTTTTGTAATTATGTTAACTTTGAAATGTTATATCGCTTTTCTGGTCTTATTTATATCTATTGTACCGAATATTTTTGTGTCAAATCGAATTATATCCAATAATAATCGAAAAGTTAATCTACGGGGTTTTGAAGCATTAAAAATTATGTTTATACGTTTAGAAATGATTGTATATATAAATGTTACCTAGAGTAAGTTTTGTTTCAACGTTGTCTATATTCTTTGTATTTAAGTTTTATTGAAAGAGGAATCCTTGTTATATTTATAATTTGTCTGAAGTAAGATTCTGTAAAGTTATAGTCGAAAATCATTTATTTTATGTATATTTTAGCGTTTAGATTCGTTTTTATCGGATTAGCTCATTAAGAACTGATTTTACACAAAAATGTTAAATGGGAAAAATTTTTGTTTAACTATTATCTACAACTTTTGTATTTAATATTTTTATGTAAAATCAAATTCTGTCAAGTTGTAGCTGAAAATCGTCCATTTTATGTATATTTTGGCGTTTAAAATCGTTTTTATAAGTCTAACTCGTTAGGAGTTGATTTTACACAAAAATGTTAAATGGGAAAAAGTTTTATTTCAATATTATCTACAACTTTTGTATTTAATATTTTTGTGTAAAATCAAATTCTGTCAAGTTACAGTCGAAAATCATTCATTTTTGACCTTTTTTATGTTGGCAAATATTGCTCGTACACAAAAGTGTTCAACATAAAAAAGGTGTATTTTAATTAGTTTTATTTAATTTTTCTAGACGAAAGGCTTAAAAATTGAATTTTTCAATTTTTGTTTGTGCTAGCATTTTGAAAATTTTCTATCGATCGTTCTCGCTGAAGAACTGGAACTTTGGTGTAATTAGACGAGTACTTTCCCGGAATCCCGAAGGAATCGGTCGAAAATTCATTGATATAATCGAGCAACATGCGTACATACGGGCGTACAGACATACACACATCACAGAAAACGCTTTAAACGCACTCATTCTGAGTGGAAAATGGTTTTTACACATTAAATTTTCAGTATTTGAATTCTTACAATTTTCACTCTGGTGAAATTATAAGGCTCTCCCGAGTAGCGGTCGTGCCTAAAAACTGAAGTACTTAAAAGTTTCTAAAATCCCCGAAAGCCAGTTTGTGCCAATGAAAAGTTGAGCATAATTTTCTTAACTTTTCTTAAAAGATGTACTGTTTGTCTATTGTTTATTATTCAGTAATTAATGAAATAATTAAAAAAATGAGTCTTTATGTTGTTGGGTCACGCCTTTGGGCGGTATTCTTGGAATAATTTTAAATAGCGTAATAAATGGGCAGCTGGTGACCTGCCGATAATGATCCCACGAGGTCCCCGCAACGAAAGCGCAACCGCAAGTATATAAGTCTTGAAGCTCATTGTACAGCATAATCAGATTTCGGAAAATAGCCCTCAAATAGTCCTTGCAAGTTTCTTTGAAAATAAGTGAGCTGCGCCGGTAGCTATCTGGCTTTCTTGGGCTTAATAAATTTTCCCTTAAAGCTGAAACAAGAAGAAGAGCTATCGAGCTCAACTGCGAGGCCAGCAGCAGGCGGCGATGCTACCGCGAAATCCGGGCGCACACATGACACGCGTTATAATCCCCCGTAAGAGTCGACGATGCAACTTTCGGAGCTTCAGCAGCCTGACTCAGTGACCGTCAGCGCAGTATCACCCGCGAGATCCCGGCGGGGCCTCTCGACAGAGGGAGAAAGAGAGAGAGAGAGAGAGAGAGAGAGAGAGAGAGAGAGAGAGAGAGAGAGAGAGAGAGAGAGAGAGAGAGAGAGAGAGAGAGAGAGAGAGAGAGAGAGAGAGAGAGAGAGAGAGAGAGAGAGAGAGAGAGAGAGAGAGAGAGAGAGAGAGAGAGAGAGAGAGAAGTACGAGTGCGCGTGACAATAAATTGGAAAGTTTTTGAGCTTTCACTAGTTAGTGGAGAGACAGGCTTGGTTGAGACTATAGCTGGAAATGAGTTGGCCGCTACTGTTGCTCTCTCTTTCTCAGCGCGCGCAGAGTCGCAGCCACTGGCGGAAAAAATTTATTGTGTGAAATTCTCGATAGCATTGTCCGTGGCCAGCATCGTGCGGTCTCACGGCCACCCTGCGCATATCGTAAAACTATACCTTGCTGCTTGACTTACCTCTCTGTTCTTCCAGGCATGGGCTTGGCCGGGGGCGAGCCGAGGGCCGAAGACCAGCGAAAACGAGGAGCAAAGGGCCTGAAATTGGAGCGCCCATTGTCTTATTTGAAAATCGTTTGCAGACACAGAGCCTCCTCGCCACTGGGCGGCAGAGAAAGAGAGAGAGAGAGAGATCGACAGCCCTCGCTTTCCCCGACCTTGGGACACACGGCCACTGGGTCACGATCTCAGCCGCCGAGCGATTATTGCGGGTAGAGCAGATTTACTTACGCCCGGGAATCGTAGCGCGGAGCCCTCAACGAGCTATTTCTTCAAGGTCCGGATATGGCCACTGTCTATTGCCCTTATTACTGCAAAGAACCTAAATAACTCGTAAAACTTTATAGCGAACCTCAAACTTTCTCCACCCATCATTGCAGGCTATTGCACTTGCCGATCTCTCGCCCGTCGCTATTATAATAACCGGTATTATATTATTCTATTCTTCTCAGCGTTTAGTTCAAAGCAGAAGAACTAACAGTTTTAACAGTTTAGTTTTTAGTTTTAGTACCAGTATCAAAGCTAACAATGAGAGTGCACAATGTTTGGGAAAAAAATCTTAATTACTGCCTTAAAACGAAGCCCATTTGTTAAAAACTATTTTAAAATAAAGTTTTTTTCTGCCTATTTTTATAATCTTGTTTTTATAATACATCACTTTTCAATAAGACAACGGATATTTAAGATTCGGTAACATAGATCACGAAAAAAGGCCCTGCGAGAACTAATTTTAAAATCCGTTTTCCAAAGGTTTTGCTTGTAACTTTCCTTGTAAGTATTGAATGAAAAATCGATGCCAGCAATTCAGAAAAAGTTTTGCATAGACGTTGGTGAATGTTAAAATACTGTACGGTGAATCAAATATCTCCTAGGTACTGGAATAAATGTTTTACTTGATAGAAATCGACTCTAAAGTCTGCACAGGCTATACTCTCTAAATATAAATAACTGAAATTTAGAGAGTAGAGGATATCGGGGCTAATTAACCAACTTTTTACATTTTATTTTTTTACAAAAAACTATAAATTTAACAAAACTTTTTTAATATATCAAAGTATAGTCCACCTAGATAATATTTATGATTTTTTCAAACTTGTAGGCGGACTTCAAAAAAAGCTAGAATCAATTTTTTAACCGCACGATTTTTGGCCAACCTACTCCACAAGCGGGGTAGGTGGGCCATGGATCTGGGATAAGCTCTTAAAATAAAATGCAAGAAATAACGATATTATCCCTTCTTAAAAAAGTGATGACCGGAAGAAGTGAAGCCTCTATAGATTTGATCTGTGATTGGATCTTGGATAAATCCCGTGTAGAAATTCAAAAAGGATTCAGGCAGGAATCTGATAGGGATTCCCTGCAACTAGTAGGAATCCTGTAGGGAATCCTATTTGGATCCCGACCGAGTGGTGTCCCACTTTTTTCTGGGATTCGGATGGGGAAATCCGATAAGAATGGGGACTACTTTTCGGGTACAATTCGACCGTGATTTTAATTATTCTACGATGAAATATCTATATATTATTAATTAACGAACATTTATTCAACGTTGTATAATTAATTTCTTACAAAAAAAAATCGTTATTCGTTTAAATTAAATTTAATTTAATTTATATTAATAACGATGATTGTTACGTGACGCATCTTCTTCCTAAGAGTTTTTCCGCATATTCGTTCAATTAAAATTCCGACCTAAGTCCGATTCACATAAAGGGAAAATAATGTGTTTTAGCGGCCGAAGTTTAGTCAAGGCCACAAAGTGCTCATTCTTTTCCACGCGCAATCATTGAAATCTAACACCCTCTTCCGACCAATAGGCCAGTCAAATTAGTTTTTCCACCAACTTAATTGTAACTAGAGCGGATTCTGGTCGGGGGGAGGGGGGGGGGGGGGGGAATCAGGTACAATGATCCGGTGAGCGCGTCCAAAAATTATGTCAGGATCATTTTTTAAATAATGAATTAATGATCGAAAAGTCAGTTTTTTGACGACAGAAGAAAAACTACTGACTTTACAGAAAAAAGTTAAATGTAAACTTTGTAGATATTGAAAAGATCTATCAAACGCAATTTACAGATTTAAATTTAGTTAATTTAAATTAGCAAATCTCAAAAAACCGCTGAAAATAGCCATTTTAACGATTGTTTATAACTCCGTTAAAAAATTTGTTAGGTGCTTGATAACTCGCTCTAGTGTAGCTCTTATAGTACTTAATAAGCAGTTAAAATTTTAGCTAAAAATATTCAATGGTTTTTGCATAATTCCATTTATTGGTCATTTTTGCGCGATTTTTCCCAAGCAATGGGACGTCGTACGAGGATGCAGTAAACGGATTTTGAAAGTTTAACATCTCTACTTTCACGAACAATGAATAGCTAAGCAATTATTTCAAATTTAGTTATTAAAAATCGCAAAATAAAAAAAAGTCATTTTTTTTGTTATAAATAAAAGCAATTGCGACTCCTGTATTTGTCGGAGATAAACAACAGTAGGTTCGTTGGAAAGCTCGCATTTTTCCCCAAATTTCAACGTCCCTACGAACTCTCTAAGTAAAATTAAAAAAATTTTTTTGTGTTAATATTGTGACATATAACAAACTGTAAAACGTGTTGAAATTTGATATACAAAAAAATTTTTGTAGCCCTGAAGAGGAGAGGAAAAATAAACTCTCGAAACGTCGGAAAAAATCTTGTCTATACTTTTTCTTATCTGGTAGTATGGCCATTAATTTCCACATCATTACTACATTAATAAAAAAGCTACCATCAGCTTCTTCCATCTAATTACTTTTTATTCATGTTATTTTGTTATATCTCAACTAATTATGACCAGCTAGAAAACTTAAGGAAGCCCAAGTTGATGAGCCAATGAATATAAACACGAAAAAATGCAGTTATAATGGTTATACAACAATGTCTTTCCGTTAATTGCAGTGTGTGTGCGTGCGTGCGTGCGTGCGTGCGTGTGTGTGCGCGTGTGTATTTTACTTGAAAGAAATACAGGTCACCTCTTAATATTTTAGATTGGCTCTAGCCATTCGTACGTCAGATGTAAAGTACACTGATTCAGAGAATAAGTTTCAAACACCTACTGTGATGTTGGTTTTGCTTTGACATCTCACTAGAGAAATTACAATACATTTCATTATATACGTATATACTTGGAATACATAAATGGTTTCTGTTATTTAACGATAACACGTGTAGAAATCAACTAATGTCCTTAAATTTTACACGGATTTATCACTACTCTACGCAGCGTATTTAAGGTTCAAAAGGTTACAAAATATTCCATAAAATTATGTATATATTCAGGATATTTCGGTTTCTTAATTTTAAATAATTTTTTTTAAACCTACAATAATAAATTGTTTATTTTCCTAAAAATTATGTACTCGCACACCCACATACACACACACACACACACACACACACACACACACACACACACACACACACACACACACATATATACACGCACACACGCACGCACACACACAGCTACACAACCCCCACACACACACGCACGCACGCACGCACGCACGCACGCACGCACGCACACACACTGCAATTAACTGAAAGATATTGCTGCATAACCATTGTAACTGCATTTTTTCGTGTTTATATTCACTGGTACATCAACTTGGGCTTCCTTAAGTTTTCTAGCTGGTGATAATTAGTTGAGATATAACAAAATAACATGAATAAAAAGTAGATAACATCAAAAAATAATAACAGCAAAGTTTGTTGTGCGAAATTCGCATACAATGTGATGAGCTATCTTTGACTGAAGATTTCTAGGGTTTAAATAATCACAAACGTATTTTTGAGGTAAGATTTGAAATCCTCGTTCTAAAATCTACAAAAATATGATTTCCGTGAAAAAATATACCAAAAATTAAGGTTCACCAGAGGAAACAATAGAAATTTTTCTCTAAAACTCGTACATTTGACCTTGACGTTTAAGGTCAAATTATTGCTTTCATAAATAAATCATATTTTTTTTATATTGGAAATTGCATCTACTTTCCAAAAAGTCTTGGTTAGTTTTGATATCATATCTATGTCCGGAGCTCTACGATTTTGTCCAAGATCGAATCGAATTAGTACATTGTGCGCCGCCACCGCAAGTGGTGTATATCACTTACCCAATGGGTACGGTCCCCCCGTTGATATACCCCGCTGCAGCGTATACCACACACCACGGATGCTAACACGCAGGGCGACGCACGCGACAGAAATAGGCAAGATCCGAGAAAATACGAAGGCCGCTACCCAAACTGGGATCCGGATAACCGTAGGAATAATAGAGACTCAAGGATAAATTGGAGACCGGAATACCGAGAGAGTAACCATAGAAATCAGGGAGGCCGCAGCAACCATTCGCGTTATCCCCCTTATTTCAACGAAAATGTTCGAGACGGTCGTGCAAATCATTATCAATCAGGCAGATGTCAAGATGGCAATGAGAACCGAAGATACAACGATCGGAGCGACGCTTGGCGTTACGACGATGGGCAAGGTAGCACAAGAGATCACATCAACAACAATGAGCCGAATAGGGAGAACGCATTTAAACTTCCAGGATGCTCGGCGCTAGAGTTCTGCGGGGCCGAGAAAGTAAAGAAGGAGGCAACCGCGGGTAGACGCGAATATACTATAAGATTTGCCCAAGCAGGACGCCAGCCCCCCATAGTTAATGCGAGAAACGTCAGCCTCAGGAGAAACAGGGACCACCTTTCCACGGAACCTAGAGCCAATTTGTTAAAAACGAAACATAGTTTTGTCAATGAAAATACCACGGTCGATGCTAAACATTTAGCGATAATAAACAGTGTTACGATAGATAAATTTTCTGTTAAAGAAGAGGAAATTCGGATCCCTTTTAAGGAAAGAATAATTAATTACGCACACATTGAAATGATAGAAGATACTGTTGATTCCGTTTCGATGCTGCCATTGAGTCAGGAAACGCTAGTAAATAATTTCGTTGAACATGAGAAGAGCAATAATCTTTGCTATATTCCATGTGATAAGTCGGTGGTTATGGACCCACCGATTGTTATATTTGAACCTTGCATAATTACTCTTGAAACGGGCAAAGTTTTCGAGGCGCAAGGAAATAATCGCTACGATAACTGTAAATTAGAGTATACCAGTCCGCTAACATCTTTTTCGAAGAAGGAAAAGAATAAAACGGCGGACGAATTTAAATTATGGGATCCCAAAACACGAGAATATTTGAACACAGAAAAGATCGAACTTATAAATGAGTCGATGGAAAACCGTAATGCTGGTAAACAATTATATATGACACAGGCTAATAAGAGAGATTGTCTCAGAAAATTAAGAGACCGAAGGGCTGAATATCAATTAATGTTAAATGCAAGAGTTGAATATGTAAAAATAATTAGGAAGAAACGCAGGTTAAAACAGCGTTACGCTTATTGCCTAAATATTCCGATTTTTCAAGATAAAGAAATGGAGTATTTAGTGAAAAAATCTAGATTCGAGAAAAATGATTACAAATATATTCATAATGTTAAGTTGAAAAGTAGGTCATTATAAAGAGAAGATTTAAAGAAAATTTAATAGAGTAGTTTAATCAGAAATAATTTTAGTTGCTAGAACATTAAGAATTCCGTATAAAAATGTAGTAAGTGGAATTTACTCTTTTTCGTAGCCCTGATATGCTACGCTCTTACAAAAATAGTTGTATTCTGAACTAAGTGAAATTAACTGAAGGAATATAGTTACAAGTTTTAGAGTCACGAAATGTAAGTGTATGCAGATACATAATAAAGTTACTTATCTGTTATTAGTTATACAAAGTTCGAGAACAAGGAAAATAATATGTAAATTTTAGAACAGTTAACATCAAGTTTTGATCCATATGTTCATCTACAATGACTTATAATATAAAGTACAAGAGATTTAAGTAAAATTAACCACTATTTTCTGACGCTGCTTTGATAAGAAAATAACCCCGAAAACGATTTTTTATTTTTTTCGCGGCCCCTCAGACGCCGCGCGTATAAAAGTTGATATCTCGTACGTTCTCATAAAGTAAAAAACCGCTGCCAATTCTTTGGCACTTAGCTTCCTCAAAACAATTTATCGATTCCTTTCATTAAATTGAAATTATAATAATAAATTTTTCACAAAAAAAAATAAAAAATTTTCTAAATTAAATTATCTCAAATTTATGACTTTTAAAAAATACATTTTCATATTAATAGAATATTTTTGTAAGATTATATTAATATAATTTTTTAATTTTATCTTATTGAAGAAGAAACTATTTGTTATTAATAATTGATGATTTCCAAATTGACTTTTTTACAATTGCCCAGCACTTAGTTTATCTGAATATAGTGTACAGCATTTATAATTAATACTATTTTACGCAAATTTTACGTGCAAAAATAATGTTATTACAGTTACAATAAATTAAGCTCAAGTTATTTTGATCTAATTTTATTCTAATATTAATACATTTATATATAATAGAATTGATTTAAATAAAATGTAATAAAACTTTAAGTTAATTTCTTTTAAATATCGATAGAGTAATTAAATACACGTCAATCGAACGTAATGTTTTCATCTGACATGATCGTTATATGTTCATCTTCTATAGTTGCTAGGATACCTTATTTTTAATAAACAACAGATAAACAGCTGATGTTTTTATTAGTTCTGATCATAACATTGATTAGTGAACACGTACGTAAATAATATATCTGACCTTCTCATTCAAACTTAATTGAAGAAGTGATAAGAATAAGAGAAAGATACCCAGAGATTTATTTATCGCTTATTGACGCCCTTGGGTTTAACTCCGTCTATCCGTCAAAGAGAGAGAGAGAGGAAAGAGGAGAGGAGAGAGAGAGAGAAGAGGAATCGTAATTGACCGATTTTTTTGGCCAACGAACTCGGTTCGAAGATATAAAAAAGCTATCTCTGTGCCAAATTTCAAGACGATTGGTTGATTTTTCCTCCTGTTATCGCGTCCGAAAGAAAATTCCCTTGTTTTCAAAAATATTTTTTTTCTCTGAAACAAATGAAGATAATCACTTGAAATTTTAACCAAATATAGTCTTCAATGAGTGTTATAAGTGGTTAAAATTTTAGGTCGATAAATCAACAATCCTCTGAAAAAACGCAATTCGAAAATTAAAAAGAAAAATTTTTAACCTCAAATATCTTTAATCGTAATTGACCGATTTTTTTGGGCAACGAACTCGGTTTGAAAATATAAAAAAGCTATCTCTGTGCCAAATTTCAAGACGATTGGTTGATTTTTACTCCTGTTATCGCGTCCGAAAGAAAATTCCCTTGTTTTCAAAAATATTTTTTTTCTCTGAAACAAATGAAGATAATCACTTGAAATTTTAACCAAATATAGTCTTCAATGATTGTTATAAGTGGTTAAAATTTCAAGTCGATAAATAAAATATTTTTTGAGAAATTAATTTATGAAATATAAAAATGTTTTCCTTAATAACAAATGACAAGTAAAGATAATTCAACTTTTAAAAAAAGAAATTGTAGGTAATTTGAAGACCTTTCAAAAACAGTTTACTATATTATGTAATAATGGCTGTATGATATGAAAAAATCAAAAAAACTGAAAATTCAAAATCATTTTTTGGTTATAAAACAAAAGAAAAACGATAAAATGAAAAAATAGGTTAAGCTATCTCTATTCTATGTCCAAACGAAGAGAATAAGCCCTCATAGATGAAAATCGGTCAATTCGTTCAAAAGTTATAGCCGGTACACACACACACACACATACATACAGACACGAAAATTTTTGCTCTCAAAAACATCGGATATTGGTGCCAAAAGTCTTAAAAAATGTTTTTAAACATTTTTTGTTCCAAAAATTTTTTTCACCATTACAAAGCTTCCTCTTTGAGGAAGCAAAATAGGCACAATTGCGAGGAATTTGCGCGACCAGGTCGATGAAAAAAAGCGAGCACATCACACGTGCAAAGATACGATGAACATACAGTTCTTTAAATAAGTAACAATAAATATCTTTAGTTTCGGCAGTGAGTGTCGCTAGAATAACATATAATAATTGTAAACATCGAAATTAGTTAGGAAAAAAAGAAGCGTACCGGAAAAGTTAGGATATACTTTCGTCATCACCGATCGGATTATTACAGTAATAACATTACTCACTCACAAGCAAATGATTCTAATGAGGATACAAAGGTAGAGACAAGAGACTAATTTTTGGTTACGGCATGGAAATATGATTTCAGATTGCAAAAACCAGAAAAGAAAGCGAAATAAAATCATCAAATTCCATGGTAGCAGGCGAGAAAAGCAATTTATTCAACTCTTAACCGTAAAAATAAATAAACGTATGAGTCACGCATTAAAAATGAGTAGTCGGGCTGAATTCGCCGAATCCTACACCGAAACATAAGCAAGCACCGTATCTCACCACGACACAGAGCGATGGCCTGGTCGTCGGTTCCCGCACGCGCCATCTCCCTGATCTTTTGAAGGTCAGCTCCCTCGTATCGAAGTACCGACGCAAGTACTCGTAAAGGGAGGGAGTACGCTTACGGACTGGAGTTCGCGGCGGGGACGCGGTGACTGGGAGCCGCATAGGTCAGTCGTGGACCTCAATCAGCTGCATGATTGTCAATGCAGCGACGCAAATCCTGACGGCTCTGCCGCCTCAAACATCACGCCCGCCTGACGTGGAGAGGGATACGCCAGCTGACTAGCGGAATCTCTTCTACAACGCGTACAGGGCTAAGAAAGAACACTAGCGTGCAGGCTACGAAAGGTGAGGTTGCAAGGTGAACGCCTACTCATTTATCGAAAAAAATCCGCGTTCAGCAAAGACAAGGGACGGCGAATTGCTTTCACCGATCTGCAAACCCATGAGAATGTTGAAAAAAAATATGTATAATGGGTCGTTCTTGTACTTTTCGGTCATAACCGGTCACAGGGGGTCAACCGATTTCCTTGCTAATTTTTCCTGTAAAAGTACACATAAAAAAAGTGAGAAAGCCGCAGTATTAGCCTCCGATATTCAAAATTGAGACAGCTACACTCGGCTGAATTTCGAAAAATCGTCAAAATATGGGTATTTTCGAAAAATTCTGTAAGGCTCATTTTTTGATCGATTTGAATGATTCAAAAAAGAATTTTTTAGTTATATTGTCTAGTTTTAGAAAAAAAAATTTGTGGATTAAAAATAAGGCAATGAAATTTTTACACAGAGGAAAACGTAAATCTAAATATTTTCGTTTTTTGGGGCATCTTTCAACCTCTGTAGTTCCTCGAGTTTTATAGATATTGAGATCGGGTGGTGCCTATTTTCTTCGTCTTAAAAAGGCGTTTCATTTTAACCGGGCGATCGATTGATTTGATTAACTACAAGCAAACATACAGCTCTTTGAAAATATCCGATTTTCAAAAATCGCAATGTTGGCACCCCTGTAACTTTTTTCTATGAAAATCAATTGGACTCGGATTTAGCGGAAAAAAAAGTATCAGCCTTCTAGAAAACAACGCAATTGGTTTCGTTAGGTTTTTTTGGACTTTTGCAAAAGTTACGAATTTTTTAAAATGGGCGTTTTTCGTATACGTATCCATTAAGGGCGTGTACACCTAGTGGCTCCTGAGGCCAAAATCAGCTAAATCGATGGATTCCCATGGGTCTAAATTACTTAAAATTCATGTATTTATTGCCCGAAGACTTGAAAATATTAAAAATATTTTATTAAATAATTTTAAAATGCTACAAACGACAAAAAGAATTACAAAAAGTCTTAAAATTAAGCAATGAAAAGTGGTTTTTCAAATTTTAAAAATACTTAATCAAATAATTTTAATATTTCCAACTCTTCGGGCCATTACAGCATGAATTTTGAGGAACACTAAGACTTGTCCCATGAATATTCATGGAATACTCTTTTTTTAGAAGCTTCAGAAGCCACTATGTTTAAGTCCCCCTTTAATACGTAAAACACAAATCATCAGTTTCTTGTTTGAGCATCCACGGTAAAATTTATATTTCGAAACATATTTTCAACATCCTATTTTTCAAAACACTGTTTCTATATCTATAAGGGCTCTTGCACGAATAAAGGAACCCGCTCGTGTGTGTTTATGTTCCTTCATGAGTGTCACTGTTCTTCGACGTGTGCCCATGTGCTTCGAACACCGAGGAACAGTGAAGCACATCGAGGAACATAGGGAGAAAATACAATAGGCGCCGTGCTCTGCTCCGTGCCTTGCTCCGTGCTCTGCGCCATCTGCGCCGTGGTATAAGCATTCAGCTGATTGGTTGATTCCACCCATCCTGACATTAGATATATACTGTAACGGGCGCGTCTATTCCTCGAGAGTAGCGTAGATTGAACCCGAAGTGCTAGCTATGCGGACGTGAGCGCGGATCATTTTTGAATAGCGCGCCGAATTAGATTGGTGCGAGAGCGCGCGCCGCGCGCCGAGAGAGCGAGGCACGGGAGGACGAAGGCGAGCGGAGCCGACGCGCGCGGCCGAGGGACGCCGCGGCCATGTTGGCCGCCATTCTAGTTGCACCTGTTGCACGCGCGTGCTCACTCCACGAAGATCCGCCGCTGTTCGCATGTGTCCGGAGAGTGTGACCCCGCCGCCACAACCGCAACCCTACGCCTCAGCGTGCCGATCGGGAAGCGTCAGAGAGAGAGAGAGAGAGAGAAGAGAGGAGAGGAAGAGAAGCGAGGAGAGGAGTGAGCCGGCCGACGGGCAACCCGCCGGCTTCGCGACCGCCGAGCAGCCAGCCCCGAGCGAGACAGCGAGAGGGAGAGAGAAGGAGAGAGGAATCGCGGTTGCCTTGCGTGCTGGCCAGCATCAAGTAAGTTCGCGGTTTATGTATTGCCGTCCGCGTGCGTCCGACGGCCCGGCTTTTGTACTCGCTGCAGCGGCAGCGTGAGCGCGTGAACGCGGACCTCGCGGCGAGGTTTCGCTTGCTGTCGAGCAGCAGGCCCCGCGCTCAGTCTCGGCCTACGCGATTTGTAATTTCTTGTGTGGGCACGCGCCCCTTTGCGCGTATTCTTTCTGGCCCCAATAAACGTAGTTTCATTTTAGTTCGGAGTTCCGCGGATTATTTGTCGAATAACCTTCCCCTTCTCGAATACCGCCCTCTACCACTTCAGCAGCTGCAGCTACCTGAGGCTCAGCCTCCTGGAGGACAACGGCAACGGGAAGAAGTAAGTAAAAGTCGCCCAGGTTTAACCTGCGCGGCGTTGTAAGGGAACGCCGGCTACTGTAGGTAAGGTTAGACAGCGGCCGGGAGTTCACGCGCCGAGGTTGGCCGCATCGGCCGTGCGCACAGTCCGTGGCCCGTTCCACGGCGCTCCCTCCGGCGCGCAGGGGGATTCTACATTGGCGAGAATCCCGAACGTATAATACGCCCGTAGATTACTCGACGAACCCCTGAGAGGGATTAATACCCTCTCTTAACTTAACATATGCTCTATGATCCTAATAGAATCAACCAATCAGCTGAATGCTTATACCACGGCGCAGACGACGCAGAGCACGGAGCAGAGCACGGAGCAGAGCACGGCGCCTATTGTATTTCCTCCCATAAACACACAGCAAGCTAGCTGTGCCTCAGTGTTCCTCCATGTTCCTTCTATTCCTTTATTCGTGCCTAAGAGCTCGTCTGTAACGGTCCTGTTTCTTTTTCCATGGAAGATTCTTACATCTGGGATCGAATATCCATAGATTAGGTTTTCTATAGATTCATTTTGTTTATTTGAAGCAATACTTTAAGCAATGAATAACGTTCGATCTTCTTTTCATATAGTACAAGTACAAGAAAGACTGTGGTGTATTTGTAGACACACCCTAGTGTTTACGAAGATACTATACATGTCTGTAGTGTAAGTATCGAAATATAAATTTTGCCGTGCATGCTCAAACAAGAAACTGATGATTTGTGTTTTACGTATTAAAGAGGGACTTAAACATAGTGACTTCTGAAGCCTTTAAAAAAAAGAGTATTCCATGAATATTCATGGGACAATTCTTAGAGTTCCTTAAAATTCATGCTGTAATGGCCCGAAGAGTTGGAAATATTAAAATTATTTGATTAAGTATTTGTAAAAATTGAAAAACCACTTTTCATTGCTTAATTATAAGAGTTCTTGTAATTTTTTTTTTGTCGTTTGTAGCATTTTAAAATTATTTAATAAATACATGAATTTTAAGTAATTTAGACCCATGGGAATCCATCGATTTAGCTGATTTTGGCCTCAGGAGCCACTCGGTGTACACGCCCTTAATGCATACGTATACGAAAAACGCCCATTTTAAAAAATTCGTAACTTTTGCAAAAGTCTAAAAAAACCTAATGAAACCAATTGGGTCGTTTTCTAGAAGGCTGATACTTTTTTTTCCGCTAAATCCGAGTCCAATTGATTTTCGTAGAAAAAAGTTACAGGGGTGCCAACATTGCGATTTTTGAAAATCGACCATTTTCAAAGAGCTGTATGTTTGCTTGTAGTTAATCAAATCAATCGATCGCCGGGTTAAAATGAAACGCCTTTTTAAGACGAAGAAAATAGACACCACCCGATCTCAATATCTATAAAACTCGAGGAACTACAGAGGTTGAAAGATGACCCAAAAAACGAAAATATTTAGATTCATGTTTTCCTCTGTGTAAAAATTTCATTGCGTTATTTTAATCCACAATTTTTTTTTTCTAAAACTAGACAATATAACTAAAAAATTCTTTTTTGAATCATTCAAATCGATCAAAAAATGAACCTTACAGAATTTTTCGAAAATACCTATATTTTGACGATTTTTCGAAATTCAGCAGAGTGTAGCTGTCTCAATTTTGAATATCGGAGGCTAATACTGCGGCTTTCTCACTTTTTTTATGTGTACTTTTACAGGAAAAATTAGCAAGGAAATCGGTTGAACCCTTGCGACCGTTTATGACCGAAAAGTACAAGAACGACCCATATATATATATATATATATATATATGTTTAAAGTTACTAACTTGTCATATACGGAAACCATAGGCCCGCGCTGGAGGTATACGCTATGTATTCATAACAAGCAGGGGAATAGTCAAAAAGAAAAAAGGAAACATTGATCAATAATATAATTAATATAATAATAATCGTTGGAATGATTTGCTTAAAATCTATCACCAGAATCCTTAGAAAATTGTAAGCGGACACACACGACAGATTTCAGAGACAACAATCGAGCATGTCGGGCTCGTGGCAAATGAGTCATACTCAGAGATTAAGCAAAACGCATATTATATAAACATAAACTAAACTGCAGAAGGCCGCGTATCAAGCTAAATCGAAAGTCAGCACGAATGTAAAGCGCACACTCACCGCCGCACAACTAAAGAATAAAAGAAAAAAATTAGACAATTTCAAATTAGGAAAAAGAAAATAAAGAAGATTGGCCGCGCGAATTCTGAGCCCTAGGACGACTACATCGCGAAATAGAAAAAAATTTATGCGAGATACCCGATCTTAACCGTGAAAAAGGAATAGTAAGATATAATATAATAATAATGAAGATTGTAAATAGGCCTGAAAGAAAAGTTAAGGGATAACCAGCCCAATGTCGTTATTCGCATTGGGCTACACCGCATAGCCTTTGTGCAATTAATTTGATAATTAAGAGTCAGGCGCGAAATAATGTTGAACGGACAGTCTATTCTACCTATACTAGGAACTTCCTGATGCGATATGTATCCATCGAGAAAAGTCGTACTAAGTTGTAAACCGCTAATTAATTAATTAATAGCGAAATTGTTTATTAACCGATTTGGATAAAATTTTGTATGTGGGCACTAATATATCCTCAGATTAGTTTCATAATGCCAAAACTCGAAAAACCAAATAAACTTCAATGTTATAAATTAATTATTGTTAAAAATTATAAACAATAAAATTAAAAATTAACAACAAGAAAATTTAGCGCTTAACAAAACTAGTGCCGTTATCCGGATTCGGCTACGACCCGTCGTTGCCGAACAATTAAAAAGTTAATTAGTGACTATCCGGAAGTCACTAGTAATTGCAATACTGATGTGGCCTATGCCAAAAATTTCTTGATACACGAAGTAATTACCAAAATATTCTATTGGTAACAAATAGTTATTAATAATCAATCATGCTGAATCACACCGCAGATTGACGTAGTAGTTGTCATATTAACGATTTTGAATAAAATACAGAAGAACACGCCACAGAAAAGACATCCAGACCATATTTAAAATACTTAGAGCATAAACAGAGAGAAAAAGTTAAAAAGCTAGAGGAACAAGATTTATCTAAGGAAAAAACATTAATCTTAAATTAATAGAGCCCTATTATTCCATTTGGAAAGAAATTGATCTATAGATAACAAAATAAGAGATTATTATTAATTCATTACTAAATAACAAACTAACCATTCAAGATATATGAATAATAGAAGAATATGATAATTGAATGAAGGAGAATAAACAAGAATAAATCATTGATAAAATTAATATAAATAAAATAAATAAATAAGCATAAATATTATTTATATAACTAGTTGATATCGAAATACAAAGAGGAATAATTTTTTAATTGTAAATAAAAAATAATTAGAAGGGAGCCCTATTTTTATTTGAAGAAAAACTTATAATAATAAAACTTATATTTTGAAAACTTTCTGACATAAACGAAATATCTATTAATATATATACATATACATATATTAAATATATGTAAGAATTCAAAGATTGAATTAAGTAATATATTATTAAACAAAAAAAAAGGGGGGGGAAACACACCGAACTTCGAAATCGGCATAAAGCAATACGACGCTCAACAAGCTTAAGCGTCAGGAAAGATAGCACGACGGCTATCCGCGGCTCCCCAACATCCACACTCAAAACCTTATGTATTGGGGAATAGCGCAGCCGCGTATACATACATACACGGCTCATCATATACACTCAAAAACGGAGTGACGTAGCTGAACACATAGGCTATATGCATTTACCCGCGAAAGAGAATTTGCGCAGCCAGGCCAGTGAGCTGAAGGCGCAGAAATATAATACAGCGCCACACCTAATTGTATTTTATCACATTTAAAAAAAAAAAAAAAATAAGTAACTCATATCATGATCGAAGTACGACTGTACCAGAAACTGGCGGCCCTGTTGCAATGGTAGAGTGCAATTGAACGAAAAACTATAATAAATCAACTTATTATCGGAAAAATGTCAGAGACGGCTTAAACGATTGCCACTAATTTTAACTATAAGGGGGAAAAGGTATTTCACGCCCGAAAGTTAGTTAAATAATTAATAAAGATTAATAAACATTTTAACAATAAAGCTCTATAATAAATCAACTAATAATCAAAAATACGGGAGTGAGGGCTTAAACCGATCCCCTCGATGTCAACTACTAGTAAATATCATAACTGAACCCAAAAAAGTTATTTAAACATTCAATTCAGGCTAATAAACATTTTAACAATAAAGCCCTATAATAAATCAACTTCTTATCGGAAATACTTGAGTGAGGGCTTAAACTGATCCTCTCGATGTCAACTACTAGTAAATAGCATAACTGAACCGAAGAAAGTTACTTAAACATTCAATTCAGGCTAATAAACATTTTAACAATAAAGCCCTATAATAAATCAACTTGTTATCGGAAATACTTGAGTGAGGGCTTAAACTGATCCTCTCGATGTCAACTACTAGTAAATAGCATAACTGAACCCAAAAAAGTTATTTAAACATTCAATTCAGACTAATAAACATTTAACAATAAAGCTCTATAATTAATTAACTAATAATCAAAAATACGGGAGTGAGGGCTTAAACTGATCCCCTCGATACCAACTACTACTAAATAGCATAACTGAACCGAAAAAGAAAACTATTTACATAATTAATGAGGGTTAATAAACATTTTAACAATAAATCTCGACAAGTCGCGGGGGCTCCCTTCCCCTAGGCCAGAATTTCCAACCTAACGCGAGGACGATTATGATCGCGACGATTGACCCGCCTGAATAAGAGACTGCTTGTTTTAGAGCTATAAACTCGCCGTCCACGGCATCGCGTTGCATACCATGTTTAATTTTGTTTCCACAATTCCTTAACAAGGTGACTTAAAAGTTGATATATAGTCACCTTGTTAAGGAATTGTGGAAACAAAATTAAACATGGTATGCAACGCGACGCCGTGGACGGCGACTTTATAGCCCTAAAACAAGCAGTCTCTTATTCAGGCGGGTCAATTGTCGCGATCATAATCGTCCTCGCATTAGGTTGGAAATTCTGGCCTAGAGGAAGGAAGCCCCCGCTACTAATCAATAAAGAACTTTTTCCAGGTACACCATCGCAAGCCCTACTACCTTCAACGGTACATTCTTCAACTACCACAGGGAGAGTCATCACCCTGCCACACCGTCAGAACAAAGCACGGGTTGAGAAAAATCGGAGCCGCAAGTCCGATCTTATATAATGTCATAAATAAAATAAAATATATATATATAGTTATATCACTATATCATGTATCCAAGTATTAACAAACACTATGTACAAAAAGTATATATAATAAGAAGCGAGAGAGAAAAATCGTGAGGTTTAGAATTGTATTGTTAGGTACACTCACGCAGACACAATACTACACACGAATGTTAAGACTGTAACATACACACATCATACCCTAGAAAGATGAATAATTTTGTTAACACTCCCCACCGCTCGACGTCAACCTTAGCAAACCCTAGCAGTATATAAACTTTAGTATCGAATTAACTCCAACCAACTCTAGCAGCAATTCTATGAACCTACCTCATCTAAACCCCTAACATCAAGTGAAAAAAAAAAGAATTTTTTCCCCCGCCCCATCACTTGTTTCATCGCCCCGGAGGTCGATGTCGCGGCCCTCAGACGTGTTACGAGTGGTAGCTTCCAGAAAGAAAGAGCGTGCGGCTATGAAATGGGAAACCACGCGCTACCGATTCATGCAGACGCTCGAAGAACGAGGACACGAAGACCAACACAAACTTCGGATCAGAAATATGCCGAGCGTTGATAGAGGACGTCGAATGTCGAAGGCGCATGACATCAACCAATGCGAGTCAGCAGAACAGCGAAACCACGAGGCACTGAATCACCGGCACGAGATCTCGACATCAAATTAGGGGGAAGGAACGGACGGCCGATGAGCAATGATCCCCCACTAAAGAACCCAGGGCGATGCCATAAAAGCAGAAGAAAACGCATCCGGCGGACAGAAAGAAAGAGAACAAAAGCAGGGGCGGGCAGACGGATAGAGAGAGGACGGGAGCGAGGTACGAGGAACGAGGACGAGCGGCACGACCAATTCACGAGAGGACGTCGATCGGTTGCATCGCGAACGCGTGTTAGGTTATCTCTCTCGCACGTATAAGTATTTTAATAAATAACGCAAGTATACTTTAACTTTAGTTGTATTTGTATTTGTAACACCTCAGAACCCTTTGTACGTGCGTGAACCGAGATAGGCTCACACGTGACAAACTTTGACTTCTGAGTTTTACGCATAATCAAGTTACCGAATAAACAAGGAGGGTAAGGTGCAAGTTCAGACGACAAGTAATTTTTTAATTCACCATCATCGTCCATGGCAACAGCAATTCTTTGGAATAAAAGAGTTGGGTTAATTATAATTTCATTATTTTTTAATTTAATTGCAGTGCAGCTTCAACTCCATTTTTCCTCTGATACTTGAGATTTTTAAAATTGATTCCATGAGTATTTTGCATCATTTTTTTGCCAATTTCGAAAGTTTCGTAATAATTAATGGTTTTGTCACCTTTGCACCCTGAACTAATCGACATGATTTCATCACTACGTGTAGACGGTTTGTACGACGATAAAAACTTTATAAATTTATTTAAATCGTCTGCATCTCTAGATAATTAAGAAGCTCTGGAATCAACGAGTTGTTCTGATGTTGCAAAAGTAATATCACAAAATGTACGATCAAGAATACTTTCAAAATCCAAAACGACGCTTTCAAACTATCAGCTGACAACCGCTGAAGAACGTTCTATACTATACTTCTAAGGGATCATGTATATTAGTACTGCAATATGCCATGCGTTGCAAGTCAGAGACAGCATCATAGATCGACTAGAATTCTCTGAGTAGCCAATCAGCGCGCTGGACAAATCACAACGCACAGTACTTATGTAGGCGGTGTTTAAGCGAGATTTCCAAACGGATGGTACGTATAGAATATGCTTTTGACTGGAAAAAAAAAAAATCTGCCCTTTTCATAACGTAGTTCGTGTACCTAAGTTAAAATATTACTTTCGTATACGAAAAATTCGGAGAATTTTATCACACAAACAATTTATTTACTACATTTAAGCAGTTTACTTAAACAGTCAGTTTAATAGTTTAAAATTGGCAGATGGCATTAAAATACAAAAAAAAAAACCGCTGCCAATTCATTGGCACGTAGCTTCCTCAACCGTAATTTGTTGATTCCTTTAATTAATTTTTATAACAAAATTTATAATTTTTGCAACAATTTATGACATAATTATAATTAAATTCATTTATGAAGATTAAAAATTATTAATTTTTAAATTATGTATAAAATATGAATAAAATAATAGGTCTGATTTTTTTAATTATATGTGAAAAATAAATAAAATAATTGATTGTAATATTATAGTCAAAACCTTTTAAAATTCCTAAATAAGCTTTACTTCAATTTATATTTTCTTTGTGAAATTTCACACGTACGGTACTTGTCTCTAGTAGTATGCCTGTCCATATTTGTGTGCTCTTTCTGGAATTTCCGTTGTAAGAAAAAGGTTCTAACCTTAAAAATAATAAATGGCTATTACAAAACAAAAGCAGGTATACAACAAACGCGCATCGGCGCATATCGCATGTCCTTTCCATTTTTTAGTATACATAAATGCGTCCCCGAATAATTACGATTTTAAAAGAGCGCTAAAGTAGTTTTAACCTCAAATATCTCTGAAATTCATAAACGAATTCTTTTACCCTAAGAACTTTTCTAATAAATAATATACAAACTCTACATCTCCACCAAATTTCAAAGAAATTAAAACAATTTTAATGTAGTTATATTGCGCGACAACAAAGAAAGTCATTTTCAAAAAGACTAAAATTTTAAACATCAAACATATAAAAAAATAACCATATAATCTGCATGAAATTTTATACAGGTATTGCCTATATTGGATACAAAATAGTCTATAAATTTCAAGCTGATACATGAAGTCGTCATTGAGAAATTACGATTTTGAAAAAAACGGTAAAACAATTTCAACCTTAAATATCTCTAAAAATCATGAGACAATTCTTTTACCTAAAGGACTTATATGATAATATAAAGACTCTACATCTCCACAAAATTTCAACATGATTAAACCAATTTTTTCTTCTCCAGTTATCATGCGACAAAGAAAATTACTTTGTAAAATACGAAAATTGTCAAAATCAAATATCATAAAAAGTAATCGTACGATCTTGATGAAAATTCGCACACATATTAGCTATATCACATACAAAATTGTCTATAAATTTGGAGCCGGTACATGGAGCCGTTCTCGAGAAATTAAGATTTAAAGAAAAGGTTAAAAAAATATTGACCTCAAATATTTCTGAAATTTCTGGACTAACCTAACATTTTGCACAAAGAACTCGACCGAGGGCTATCCAAAATCTACCTCTACAAGGAATTTCAAAGCGATTAAGTCAATTTTACTCCCGTAATCGTTGGACATACAAAACTCATTTTTTTTCACATTTCAATTTTTTTCTCAAAAACTAATCGTCAAAATGAATTCAACTTTTTACAGATTATAGCTATTTATATTCTGCATTATCATGATTTTTTTCAAGGAAATTGACCATTTAGTTTAGGAGTTACTTATTTTTTTCACCGTTACATAGCTTCCTTTATGAGGAAGCAATAGGAAACCAGTATTTAGTCGGATGTATCTTGTAAATCCAAAATATCGAGAACGATTTCATTTAAAATTACTATTATTACATGTAAAAGGAACTCGTTCGTTAGCTGATTTAACCCATTAAAGCCCAAATGTCCTAAATTTTCAACGAATTTTCATGCAGTTATTTTTCATATTATCTGCACCAAAAAAAATTTCCGACCTATCATGTCCGACGTAAAATTTTACGCTCTTTCAGAATATGGCCTCAGAATTTGTCTAAAATCACTGCTAAAAAAGTTATAAAGAAATATTTACAAAAAAACGCGATTTTTTCAACTGAAAAAAATTTTTGATTCAAAATTTTTTTAAGAAATCGCTAAGATGCACATTTTTTTGCAGCTAGAGAAGTGTCCTCGAGTCCTAAATTTTAAGACACATGGGGTACAAAATCGAAAATCCAACATGGCGGTTCTCAAAATGGCGTCCGAAGTGAACATTTTTTTGAAAAATTTCAGGATACTATAACTTGAAAACCATGAGCTTTTTTGAAGAAATGCTAAGAATGAAAAGTTCTTAGACTTCATCAAGAAATACACTGGAATTTTCTCCAGATTTTTTTCATGAAATTTGAAATTTTTTTTTTTGGATTTTTGAAAATTTCCAAAAATTCACAAAAAATTCTGAAAAAATTCCAGTATATTCTCTGATGAATTTTAAGCTTTTTTTGTTCTTTCTAATTTTTCTAAAAGTTGATAGTTTTCGAGAAAAAAATTTCAAACGTTTTACATGCTGTATTCCGTAAATGTACATACAGAAATCTGAAAGCATATATCATTAATTAGGAAAAATGAGGCGTTTTGTAAATTCCGTTAGCCGTTGATAAATGTCACCGTTGCCTAATCCTCGCCGCGTGGAGATGGAATCACAAGGATCTTTGTTTTGTTTTTTTTTTCATTTTTTTGTTTTTTTGTTTTTTTTTTCTTGTTTATTTATTTCTTTTGTGTTTTTTAGTCCTTTCAAGTTTTTTCCATTATTATTTTGTTTTCTCCCGTCATTACTTTCTCGTTTACTTTTTTTTCTCATATGATAATGCTAACATAAGTTTTGCCTTGCCGCGGATTATTCACCATAGTTTTCGAATGACTAATCACTTCTTATGTTTTGCTGTAAAACAAGATAAGCATTGGTAAGTATTACATTCAGTACATTTTTTGTGGTCCTTTTACCACAACTTTTACTATTGATACAGTATTTTTTTCCCGGGGCTGTTTCATATCTATGTCTTTCCAAATTGTAACTTGATTTTGCTAAGTAGCTTTCAGCAACAGCCAGTGCTGTGTCTTTCGTTCCTATTTTTTTGTCCTGAATTACCAAATTCTTCAGAACAGTAGCATTCGTTGCCGAAGATTGAATGAGTCTCATAAAAATAACCCACGTCCATTTTTTGGATCTTATAGGACTTCTCAAATTACTGCAATGCGAGTCGTGAAGATCAACACCGCCCATATATTTATTGTAGAATGTGAAAGCTTTTGGAAATTCTAAGGTTTCTTTATTTTTTTGTTCTTTAGAATATAGTCTCACCGTTCCGAAAGGCCTTACACTAGCACAAGTTGAAAGAACCGAATTGGGCTTCGAGTCCATAACGGTTATATAATTCAAACCACTGTTTTTATCATATTTTGAAACGAACGTTCCTCTCTTGGATTTTTTATCAATTTTATTCTTAGCTTTTATTCGGTTTGATCTCACAGTTCCTGTAGCTCTTAATCCTATATTATTCAAATGTACCAATAAATCTGGACAAGTAAAAAAGTTATCGAATGTAAGATGATATTGATACAGTTTTCTTGGAGTGATTGTCAAAAGCAAGTTTTGAACCATTTGAAGAACTACTCGGCTACCTAAAGCACACTTACTAAGTTTTGGGTTCATCTCTGAAGCATAAATATTCGTCCCTTTTCCGCAATAAATATCGCAGTCTAAGAGAAACCCATTGACCTTACATAAAGCCCACATTTTTATACCAAAACTATCAGGTTTATTTTGTATGTACTGCTTCAAGACCGTTCGACCATAGAACTTGATCATTATCTCATCAATGGATAGAGCTGTTGAAAAGTAACCAAAGCATTTTATATTCTTCCTAAAAATCTCTAATGGCTTTCGGACACGCCAAGCTCTGTCATTTGAGTCAGCATCGCTATCTTTAGACATTCTAATTTTTTGTTTGATAGTGGAATATTTATTTCTTGACATAGCAGCAGCTATAGGTTCACAACGTAAAAGTGGCAGTCTGGACCAATAATCCTTTTGGGATTTTCTGCCATTGAACATAGATGTAATTATTATCCCAACAAAAACATCTAGCTCTTCAATCGTAAGATCATATCCATTTTCGCGAGTAGCATCAACAATAACTTCCTTCAACTCTAAAGAAAAAAATAGTTCAAACAGATCTACCAAAGAAGAATCGCGAATTTTATTTGGAGCATTTGTAGGGAGCAATAAAGCATTATCAGGAGTATCATTGATTACACATTCACCATCCACCCATTCATACTCATGGTCTGGTTCTAATTTTTCTTGGTTCTCACCATAAGCGCCCAAAACTTTACGATAAGATATACCTGGAACATCACCCGATAATTCTGAGTACTCATGTAATATATTTTCATCCTGAAAATCTGTAATAGCAGCATGATCTGCGACACCTACTTCTTCAGATTCAATATCCGAATCTGACTCGCCGGAATAATCGGCAGTAGGAAGAATGATTATTCGAGAATTTTCATCTTCCTCAACACATACATTTGATCTTATTCGAGACGATTTCCTTTTTTTTGCGGTGCTCGACATATTTTGTACACGGTAATGTCCAAAAAATTATGATAAAAAGGAAAATCTCTTTCAACTCCTATGAGCAGCACTCTGTTCAAGAATACAAAAAATAAAATCGACTTGTGCGTACTCTTACTATTTTCGGAAATAATGAAATGAAAATTTTTTCAAGAATATAGAAAAAACGATAATGATTTCGCAATTCTATTCTCTCAAAGAAAAATGTAGTAAAAATCACTATTAACGGTTAACGGTCAAGTGACTTCAAAAGAATGGGTCTACTATATTACACAGTGTACCCTTTAGTCAAACTCATATTCTTACTGCGTCACTCACTTTTACTTATAGAGTAAGCTTCTCTGTTCTGCTCATGGACGGCGACCCAGCGGAAGCCGATTAACATATGCATGTATATACATATATATAACATGTTTAGGATTTTTTTTCTCGAAAACTATCAACTTTTGGAAAAAATTAGAAAGAACAAAAAATGCTTAGAATTCATCAGAGAATACACTGGAATTTTTTCAGAATTTTTTGTGAATTTTTGGAAATTTTCAAAAATCCAAAAAAAAAAAATTTCAAAATTTCATGAAAAAAATCTGGAAAAATTCCAGTGTATTTCTTGATGAATTCTAAGAACTTTTCATTCTTAGCATTTTCTCAGAAAAGCTCATGGTTTTCAAGTTATAGTATCCTGAAATTTTTCAAAAAAATGTTCACTTCGGACGCCATTTTGAGAACCGCCATGTTGGATTTTCGATTTTGTACCCCATGTGTCTTAAAATTTAGAACTCGACGACACTTCTGTAGCTGCAAAAAAATGTGCATCTTAGCGATTTCTTAAAAAAATTTTGAATCAAAAATTTTTTTCAGTTGAAAAGATCGCGTTTTTTTGTAAATATTTCTTTATAACTTTTTTAGCAGTGATTTTAGACAAATTCTGAGGCCATATTCTGAAAGAGCATAAAATTTTACGTCGGACATGATAGGTCGCAAATTTTTTTTGGTGCAGATAATATGAAAAATAACTGCATGAAAATTCGTTGAAAATTTAGGACATTTGGGCTTTAATTGGTTAAGGACTTTAGAAGATATCACTTATCCGACTTTCTTTGAAGTAGTCTGACTGCTTATCCTAGGCAATTAATTACTACTGACAATGAATAGGACAAATGTTTAGAAGAGGCTATTCAAGTTCAATTTCCGAATGCTTTATGTAATCTGCCTATATTTGTATTTTCCATAACCCTATAAATAACAGAGAAATGTTTGATAAATATAACATTTATTTCTATAAACCCTTAATACCTACCTGCAGAAATTGAAGAACACATAGCATCAAAAAAAATTAGTGAAATTATTAGTTATAACGGTTTTACATTAACTGATTTCGGGTTACCAACATTTATTGAAAATTTAGAATATGAAGTTAATTTCAAGGCAATACTCTTGAAAATGCAGCATTAATTCATTCTCAATGAAGCAAAGAAACATTTTTGATACACTTATGAATAGTTTAAACAACGTTATTCATTATAAGATTAAATGTTACTTGATTGATGCACCTGAAGGTAGTCGAAAAAGTTAGTTACTAAATTCAATAATTACTTATTTAAACTAAGAAAAAATTTACGTATTGCCTGTAGCGTGGTCTGGAATTGCGGCAAATTCATTAATAAATGGTCGAACATCACATGTAACGTTTAAATTACCACTAAATATCAATGATAAATTAACTTGTAATATTTCTCCAAATTCCGAATATGGAATAAAGTTACGAAATGTTAAAGTTATAATTTGGTATGAAATAACTATGACATCTAAACATGCATTTCAAGCTGTAGATAAATTATTTCGAGATATATGTGAAAATAATGAAATTTTTGAGGTCATTTTAGACAACGTGGTAATAGGACAAAAATTGTTGAAAATTGCGTTAAAATAGTAAATTATGGTGTAATTTTCAGAACTTTTCTTTAAAAGATAATATGAGAATCGGAAGTGGCCAACAGAAATTAAAACAATGATTATTACATATTGGAGACGGTATATATTCTAACAATTTTGAAAGCGACAATGAAGTTGAATTGAAATTTCAAAGAGTATGTTAGTATCGGAAAATAATATAACAGAAGAAATTTTTGGTAAGAATTTTGACCACAGTGATAATGACATCGACAAGGAGGTAATTTTAGCATCCAAACCATCGATGTGCTTAATATAAACAACAATATTTTATGAAAACTTCATGGAAGTATACATTAGTATAGATTCTTGTTTTGATGATAATAATAAAGATTCAAGTGAATTGCTGCCTGAATGAATACGTTAACACCCAATGGTTTACCACATCATAAACTGATTTTAAAAAAGGGTGCTTTTATAATACTGCTAAGGAATCTTAATTTATCAGACAGGTTATGTAAAGGAACTCGATTAAAAATAGAAGAACTATTACAATATTGTATTTGTGCAGAAATAATTACTGGTAACCACAGTAGTAATACCGTTTTATTACCATCTATTGACTTAACTACATCGAAAGAGGAATTGCCATTTGAAATGAAAAGATGTCAATTACTAAATTAGATTAGGGTATGCAATGACAATAAATAAATCTCAAGGTCAGGCATTTAATAAAGTTGTAATCTATTTACCCGCCCAGGTTTTAGTTATGGTTAATTGAATGTCGCATTATCAAGGGTAACAACAGAAAGAAACTTGAAAATCTACAATAAAAATAATACAAGTACTAATACTGATAAAATATACACAAAAAAGTAGTACTTAATGAAATTTTAAATGAAGTAAAATTATAAAATGGCAACTAAATTCATTCGCTGTATATGAGAAATAAAAAGCAAAATTTATGAGCTTTTATGGGAAATAAAAAGCGGCAGCAAGATTTATTTATAAGCATATAAGAATTAAAAAGCGGCAGCCAAATTAATGCACTGTATTTCAGAAATAAATAGCAAAATTCATGCGATGTAGGTGAGAAATAAAAAGCGGCAGCAACAATGATTTATAAGCATATGAAAATTAAAAAGCGGCATCAACCCGCGTAAAAAACTTACGTTTGGCACAAGTTTGGGCAATGTTCATGTTTGGCAAAACCTCTGCCAAACTTGTCCAACGAGACTTTGCCAAACTTTGAATTTTTCAGCTTATTGTTTAGCTGAAGTTACGCGGAAGTTTCGCAGAAGTTTGTCTAAAGTATTGTATTTTTTACTTTTCTAGCTTATTGTTTAGCTGAACTTACGCGGACGTTTCGCAAAAGTCTGTCCAAAGTTTGTATTTTTTAATTTTTCAGTTTATTGTTTATCTGGAGTTACGCGGAAGTTTCGCAAGAGTTTGTCTTAAGTATAGCATTTTTTAGTTTTCTAACTTATTGTTTAGCTGAAGTTACGCGGAAGTTTCGCAGAAGTTTGTCTAAAGTATTGTATTTTTTACTTTTCTAGCTTATTGTTTAGCTGAACTTACGCGGACGTTTCGCAAAAGTCTGTCCAAAGTTTGTATTTTTTAATTTTTCAGTTTATTGTTTATCTGGAGTTACGCGGAAGTTTCGCAAGAGTTTGTCTTAAGTATAGCATTTTTTAGTTTTCTAACTTATTGTTTAGCTGAAGTTACGCGGAAGTTTCGCAGAAGTTTGTCTAAAGTATTGTATTTTTTACTTTTCTAGCTTATTGTTTAGCTGAACTTACGCGGACGTTTCGCAAAAGTCTGTCCAAAGTTTGTATTTTTTAATTTTTCAGTTTATTGTTTATCTGGAGTTACGCGGAAGTTTCGCAAGAGTTTGTCTTAAGTATAGCATTTTTTAGTTTTCTAACTTATTGTTTAGCTGAAGTTACGCAGAAGTTTCGCAGAAGTTTGTCTAAAGTATTGCTAAAGGAGAAATAAAAATTGAGTTAATCCGTCAGTACTTGGTGAAAGTTTGTCAAAAGTTTTGCCAAACCTCTGCGAAACTTCTGCAAAATGTTTGAGACAGACGACGAGCTAGAGGCGTCACGTATTAGAAGAATAGAAAAATAAGAAAACACGAGAGAGAGAGAGAGAGAGAGAGAGAGAGTGAGAGAGATAGAGAAAGAGAGAGAGAGATAGAGAGAGAGAGAGAGAGAGAGAGAGAGAGAGAGAGAGAGAGAGAGAGAGAGAGAGAGAGAGAGAGAGAGAGAGAAAGAGAGAGAGAGAGAGAGAGAGAGAAAGAGAGAAAGAGAGAGAGAGAGAGAGAGAGAGAGAGAGAGAGAGAGAGAGAGAGAGTGCAGAGGCGCCGAGCTTACAGAACGAAAGCGCGCGGCGAAAATTAAGCCGAAGTGAAGGTGATGATCACTCAGGAAGCGACGAGAGTACTTCGTCAGCCACAGCGGGATGACCGACGCGACCTAGCATTCGACAAGCCTCCAATCGTCTTCACCAAGGACCGACACGGAAGCCGACTCTTAATTCTATGCCTCGGAGCCGAGCGACCGGCAAGCGCACCAGATCAGAGCGACCGAGCGGTGTTCCCGAGCGACACTAGCCGTCTTGCAGAGCGAACGAGCCCGGCAACCTCTGAGGCGCTCCAAGGTTTACGGATCCGAAGAACTGACATAGCCACGCAGCTCTCCAACTCCTGCCGCAGACCTGTCCTCCTAACCGCTTTGCTCACGGCGGCGCGTCGCCGTCGCAGAGAGACCAAAAATTCTACTATTGTCCATTCTTTTCATCATCTCTTTCTGCATCCATGTCGAGCAAGCAAGGTTAAAATTCCGGGTATGATTGCTTCGGGTCTCATATAATCTCATATAATCCCCCGTCGTTACCACTAACCTCTACGTTGTATAATGGAGAACTCCAACTGGAAAATAGAAATTCTCACAAAGCGTGTATTTTTTACACAAAAGAAAAATCTTGTGTAATTAAAATACTTATCTGACGATCGCCTTGGATCACAGTTTTCCGTCGATTGGTTTTTTCACTCCAAATGACTCAGTATTTCCATACTGCCGAGATGAAAATGTTTGTAAGTCCAGGCGAAATGAACTGCCGTATAACATCTTTTCTAAATAACTTGAATGCGTTGTCAATACACTGTATATTAGCTAGTTTCATGTAGTTTAGACTTTATAAAATTTTCACTTAATGACAACATAAATGTCAAGGTTTCTTTTAATGTACGTACACGATAAATAACAAGGCGATCATCAGATAAGTATTTTAATTACACAAGATTTTTATTTTGTGTAAAAAAAATACATGCTTTGTGAGAATTTCTATTTTCCAGTTGGAGATCTCCATTATACAACGTAGAGGTTAGAGGTAACGACGGAGACAACGGCGGCGGAATCTTTCCCCCAGCGTATATACGAGACCCGAAGCAATGGTACACGGAATTTTAAGCTTGCTTTCTCGGTATGGATGCAGAAAGAGATGATGAAAAGAATGGGTTATACTAGAATTTTTGGTCTCTCTGCGACGGCGACGCACCGCCACTTAGCAGGACAGGTCTGCTGCAGGACTTGGAGAGCTGTGTCGCTATATCTGTTCCTTGGCGCCGTAAACCTTGGAGTGACTCAGAGGTGTCCGGGCTCGTTCGCTCTGTAAGACGGCTAGTGTCGCTTGGGAACGCAGCTCGGTCGTTCTGGTCTAGTGCGCTTGCCGGTCGCTCTGCTCCGAGGCGGAGAATTAAGAGTCTGCTTCCATGTCGGTCCTTGGTGAAGACGATTGGAGGCTTGTCGAATACTAGGTCGCGTCGATCATCCCGCTGTGGCTGACGGAGTACTCTCGTCGCTTCCTGAGTGATCGTCACCTTCGCTTCGGCTCGATTCTTTCGGTCTCTCTCTCTCTCTCTCTCTCTCTCTCTCTCTCTCTCTCTCTCTCTCTCTCTCTCTCTCTCTCTCTCTCTCTCTCGTGTTTACTTATTTCTCTATCCTTCTAATACGTGACGCCTCTAGCTGGTCGCCTATCGCAAACATTTTGCAGAAGTTTCGCAGAGGTTTGGCAAAACTTTTGACAAACTTTCACCAATTACTGACGGATTAACTCAATTTTTATTTCTCGTTTAGAGTTTAACAATAAGCTTAACAATAATAATTAAAAAATAAGCTTAATAATAATTAAAGAAGTTTGGCAAAGTCTTGTTGGGCAAGTTTGGCAGAGGTTTTGCCAAACATGAACATTGCCCACACTTGTGCCAAACGTACATTTTTTTACGCGTGTAAAATTCATGCGCTATACTTCGGAAATAAATAACAAAATTTATGTGCTGTATGAGAAATAAAAATCGGCAGCAACATGCACATGAATAAAAAAACGATAGCAAAATAACAGTGACGACAATAACACGAACTTCGTGCGCTATGAAAGTATTAGCGTCTAAGACAAGATGTGTTATAAAATGAAATGCTTTACTGAACAATTCAATAAAACAGATCTGGAACGAAAAGCTGTTATTAATGCACATGACCTATTTTTAACCCTTTTTGAACACGGTTTTTAAAACTTTTTTAACCCTTCTTTAACCCTTTCTTTAACCCTTTCTTTAACCCTTTATATCCTTTTTTTAAACCCTTTAACCCTTTCTTGACCCTTCTTTTTAACCCTTTTTAACCCTTTACTTAACCGTTCACTTAACCCTTTACAATATTGGGGGGGGGGGGGTGGACGACCATAGACCACCGATCACAGAACACCTACCACAGACCACTTAACCTTTTAATATAATAGGAGATATGCAACATAGATTTAAGCCGCTAAAAACTTCCACAAAATTCTTAATTATAACACGAGCGCAAAAAAAGAAAAAAAAAGTGGTATGCACAACATACTATACCACAATACCACCGTGTATTTTTGTCTCTTACATGATTCCAAGGTTAGAATTGGCTCACTACATCTGGATTTTGTGATACCAAACGTATAAAGTTTTTGATATATCTTAAAAAAATAATGTAAAAAAATTTTTTTTCGTCATAGTATCGGTTAAGTACACGTTTTCGGCCTTGTTTTGCGGCCGTAAAGATGTAACTATACGCCCACTAGGAGTAAAGTAAACCATTTTGTAAAAATGAATTTTGCTAATTAAATAGTGATCATCATCAAAATCATGTAGTGCTGCTTGTGCTTTTTAAGATGATCTTTGAATAATCTCTCTACGATTTTTCTCTTGCAGATCTAAATGCATGAATTTTAAAAACTCGTATAATATAGCTTATAGAATCAATTTTTTTACTTTTGTTTCAAAATTAACACATTTAGATCTCGGGGAAAAATGATAAAAGGGTGATTCAATGTAGATCTTGAAAGACACACGCAGTGCGAAATTATTTTAATAACAATATTTTGCTCACATTGATTTTTAAGGGAACCAAAATACATGAATATATAGTGGTCTAGTCTTTGATGCGTACCACGTTTTTCTTATTATGGGCTTTTGCAGTTGGTAAGAGGGGGATAGTCTTCTATTTATAGTTCAAAATACATGAGGAAAATGTCAAGTGAGCAATGTAGTGAAGAAGGTTATATTACCGTCAGACGGGCGATCATAAAATATAACCAGTATTATCTAGTTTACAATAATCAGAGGTGTATTTTAATTTTTCTTATTATGACAAATTTCATTTAAAACAATAACTACTAAAATTGAACTTACCCACAAATATACTAACTTCTTCAATACACGAATCTAATTTATCTAATGAATATACAATTGATTCTATCCATTTGGATCGATCGTTATCAGTGATGACAGAATTTATAATTTGCAGATAATTTTGCCATGACTCGTGAAGGCACGCTTCTGCCCAAACAAAACAATCCTGAAACACATACAAATAATATAAAAAATAATCATCTATACAAGAATAATTAGTTTAGTTATCTGCTGTTTCATTTTATAACTCTACCCAACGGCAACTGTTAATGGCGAGTAACGAATGAATTTTTTTCAATTCGTGCAAAGAAATAGCATTTTTTGGCGCAAGACCGTACAATCCCCAGAACAAATCAGAATTTTAAGGGTATGACATCAAAACCGCTGCTAACTGCTCTAGCATAATGCTTTCTCAAAGACAAGATTAAAATTACATCGAATAATTTTTTTAAATGTATTGTTGCTTTTAGGTAGTATGCACAAGGTGAGCAGGTGGATCGAATTATATGTAGCAATATGTGGCCGATCCAAAGAAAGACGCGCCTAGGCGTCGGTAGCTCAGCGAAAGAAAATCATACTCGTAATAGTAAACTTAAAAATAAAACTGCATTCTTTCTGAAAAATCGATTTTGCATAAATATAAAGTAAATTATTTAATGCTATATTTAATTGTTTCGTGCGAGGATTCAGATAAATAAAAAGACTTTGATTGATCGCAGTTCGCATGTTTATTGAAAACGTTGTGCAGTGGTTATCTTCGTGCTGTTGCCTCATTGGCGTCGCTGAAGCTACAGAGCTCGAAAAAGATGCCGGTCGGCGTTACGGAGTCACCAAAGGAATTTGGCGATTATATCGTCGAGAGCGCTGATTGGTTGGAAGCTCTCACGCAAGTAGATGACTACGTTATAAAGGTTGCAATTCTCGACATTCCGTCCACCTTCGATGGGCAGACGTATGAACCTTTACTTTAAGGTTGGCAGGTAGACCAACTTGAGTGGCTATTTCTCAGGTGGTGTCAGCTTATTTCGTATGAGCACGAAATCACCAACAGTTGTCAAAGGTTGACATTAAGTCCACTTCTGACGCGCATGTAGAGACCTCAGGTCTTTAGAGGTCCAGCGTGGAGGACCAGTCATTTGGGAGACGAGTAACCATCGTTTACCAGGCGGTACGTTGTCGGACGTTGCATCAGCTTCAGGAACTAAAAATGATCACTAACTCATCTCACAATGGAACTAAATCATCAGCAAGCGCAACTAATGACCTGGAGTTATGCCTTAATTCTGCACGGAAGGTTGGCGAATTTGGAGAACGTGAGAACCTGCTCACCGATGACTCTGTGTAGATGAAATTTCTCAGATTTAACGGCCGCTTCGCAGACACCGCCGAGGTGTGGTGCGCTAGGGGGGGGGGGGGGTTGAATCGCGGGGACGTACCATCTTGAGCGAGAGATTGAGATAAGAGTAAATGGGAGTCGGAGCCGATGAAATTGGTTCCTTGATCGGAAAACAGCTTTTTACAATGCCTCCTGCGAGACGAAAATCTATGAAAAGTAGCGATCAATACTTCACTTGAATAGTCTTCAACTGCTTTGATGTGAAGTTTTTGTCAGACGCACACTGATATAATCAGCGTAGTGAACATTGGAGTGCTCAAAAGACGGCGAAAGGCGCACAGTGGTCTGAAAGCATACCCCTGCGGACAAATTAACTTTCAGAATAATTGAGTGAACGTATTGGAAAAATTGAAACGAAAAATTTATCTTTGAGAGAATTCCGACCGATCCCTCTAGGCCGATTTTCAAAAATCCCTTTATATTTTTTTTATAGATACATATCTTAAAAAATTTTTGAAAAAAAATCATTTTTTTCTCCTATTTTGCTGAGAAATATTTTGTGGCTGATCGTATCAATGCCAAAATTCTTAAAAATGTATAAACAGGTTTCTAAGAATGTGTAGGCATTATAAAAATTATCAAAATAAATATATATGAATTATTCCGTAGAAAATCAAGAAAAAAAAATGTTTTCTCCAAAAGTTTGTAAATATTCTGTACTTAGGTTAATAAATCTGGACTCATGATTACTTTTTATGTTTACATAAAAAGATTTTTAGTGATAGATGATCAAACTGAAGAGAAATTCGCGGTTGAAAAACGCCCATCGAATGGTATACTTATTTTGGAGCTCCTTATTCCTAGGAAAAAGAAAATGTCAAAAAGCTTCTTTTTCAAACCTCTGCCATATTTTCTTGGCCAACGAAACGTCTTCAAATGTTTAGAAAAGCTACCTCTGTGCGAAAGGAACTGATATTAACGCAATGAGAATTTAAATTTGTTATGAAATAACAATAACCTTTATACTATTATATTGTCTTACTTTAATTCTTATGCTATACTAAATTAAATACTAAATTATGCTACCTAAAAGTAATTATTAAAAGAAATACATTGAACGAATATGTTAGATCTGACAGGTGGATTGTATATTTTAGGAACAATATAATCTTCTAATGTACACACCTGGAATACAACATATTTTGAACGCGTCTTTTAAGTCTAGGCAACCATCTTTAGAATATGCATTGCATTTAATATTTACTTTATGAGGGTATGAATGAGTAGAAAAGCTATGTGAACGTGTGAAAATTATCGAAAGACACTACCATAACAACCAAAAATCAGTTTTATTTATTATGCATTATTATATTTTATTATGCGATACTTTTATATTGTTAAAAACAGATTATATAGTCACCATGATAATTTAACGGTTAAATATCATCTTCTATCATTCATAGGGTATGATATAATAAAAGATCTTCTTTGCTTCTAATACATCTTCGGGGTTTGTGAAAAATTATTCATGTTAAATGATTGAAAAGTGACTTGAGTGTAACAACTATCAGAGCAGTTTATACCAAGTTGTCTTGTTACATTATTATATGTACACCACTGAATGCAGAGAGTCTTGTTTGCATTCATTGCATATGCAGTACTGATATATTGTCATCCTGTATGTGGTGATGCTGTTCATGTTCATAGCAAGGCTATTTCAGAATCGATAGTTAGACGCTATTCGATAAGTGTACTGATGCTCTGCACTTTCTTAGTAGGCAATAAGAAATCTTCTTTTATAGCCACATAATGTAATTGCTTACTCATTGGCATGATTTAATCACTGATGCTGCTGGAGGGAGATATCGTATTCTTAAGCATTTACGTTGTTGAGACTGGGGCATTTTACGACTTATAGAGATCATGAAAGCTGTGTAACTAACCTTGAGTTTTTGTAGTCAGTCATAATCGGAATTGGCTTCTATTTTGATGGCCGTAAGTCTTGACCGAAATTCTTGGTCTTCATGTACTGCATACAGATGTAGCTGATAAATGCTTGACAATTTTGTTATGTACCTTTTAAGCTCTGAAGAATATCTGTTGCTAATACACTCTGCTTGATAGTCTCTAGAGAATGATCTGCGAGGACGACAGACGTATTATAATGAGTAATGGCTTAATTGACTGCTATAGGTTAGGCACGCTGTCCGACGCACATGCTGCTGCAATAAGGATGATTGTAGATCGGCGTAGTTGTCGGTCGTATGTTCACTCGCCGATATCACCTTTGTTCATCTCGCAATACCATCAGTATCAACTGAAGTTCGGGCGGCCATTTTTAGTGAAGAAAAGGCGTCTGCAAGTCGCCTTGGACGACAACAAACGAGCTGAAGCGCATCCGATTGTGAGTAAACGCACAAGGGAAAGGCCAACAGTGTTGAAAGTGTTGTCAATTGTGAATCTGTGTCGATGATACAGATTAACAATGATATAATAATATTTTTTTTTGTAAATTACTTAAAATCAAGAGTTCAATACTCTAGATTTCATAGTATTATAATTTGGAGGAAAATTTCAAGTCAAAATATTCATTATTCCTTTAATAAAATTTGAACAAAATTTTGACATCGTGCTCAACGAAATATCAAAATTTGTTCAAACTTTATGAAAAAAATAATGAATATTTTGACTTCCAATTAAGCACGATGATAGATCATTATAAAATCTAGCGAAGTGAACTATTGATTTTGTATAATTCATTGTATTTATTTTTTTATAAACTGAATAACGGTGAACCCACTCTGTAGGTAAAAATTGAATATGTACCCTCTTAATGAATGGAAAAATGAAATTTATAGAAAATTTTGTGTTGGTATAAGCAATATATGTGTGAAATTTTATCAAGAAATATTATTTATTATAAAGAATATTGTAGTACAATGATTATGAGGTAATAGGAAAGTAGGAAAGGGGTTACTATAAATGGCATGTGTGTTATCGTTGCGCTCCGGGTAGGTAGGCTTTTTCAGGCACGACCGCTGCCGGGGAGAGCCTTATAGTTCCGTCAGGGCGAAAATTGTAACATTTCAAATTCTGAACATTTACAACATAAAAACTATTTTCCACCCAAAATGTATGTCTGTAAGTATGTATGTATGCAAGTTTCCAGATTATCTCACGAATTTTTCATAGATCCAAACGAGCTTTGGCGCAGATAGTCGTCTAATAATAAGAAACTGACAGTTCTCAACCGGGCCTAATCAATCAACACATAAAAAAATGTCAGAGGAAACAAAAATTTGAAAATATGATTGTTGGACATATGGTAAACACAATTAACTTTAAATCAAATACAACAATTGCATCTGCAAAAATTATTGAAACACGACTTTTTTACATTCAAAATTTTTTCTACGAACAATATTTGGCAATAGAATAGCGAAAAAACCGTTAAAAACATCAAAAATCGTTTTTTTTGCTATTACTTTACAGGATTTGAATTTATACAAAAATGTTAAATACCAAAGTTGTAGATAATATTTAAACAAAACTTTTTCTCATTTAACATTTTCATAAAAAATCAATACCGGACGAGTTAGTCATATAAAAACGATTTTAAACGCTGTCACGGGGTGGATTTTCGGGCTAAGGCACGTTTCACCTGCGTACCTTAGCGGTTCAATTCCATATCTCTAGGTTCAACTCCAGGAGATGTAAAAGCCAGATTATGCAACGGACACTACAACGTCGTGCAATGTTCACCTAATCTGGTTACTTACCGTGCAACACGCAAGTCGAAGACATGCGCTTTGTTTCTCACCAGTGACTTGAACTCTCCTCTCGTTCACTGGTTCGTGTGCCGGCTGCTCAGATAAAACGATACGTTTTCTCTTACGTAACGACCGCGGAGGCGGCGGGGAACAGGGAATGACTAGGTCGCGAAATAATAACTCGAGAAGTTAAATGTTAATAATAAAAGACTATTGTTTATTAAATAAAAGAAGTTGTGGTGTGATAATGGATCAGAAATATAAAAGAAATGAATTTAGGTTTGCGTATTCCCTATCTAAACGGTGCGCCAGCACGTTACCTCTGACGTCAGCTGCCTCGGAGACTGACTCTACGCGCGCGCTCACCGAGTAAAGCGACGAAGTGTGAGAGCAGTCGCGATCGCCGCGCGACGCACACACGTATAAGTGTGAGAGAGAGGGCAGACGGCGGGTTTACACGTATGCGCACCAGTGTGACGAGGTTGTGGCGATAAATCGCCACTTTTACATGCATAGTATTACGATATATATTGTTTACCTGGCCACACTGGTGCGCACCTGTTGTCGCACTCTCCGGCTTTGAAAAAGCCGGTGGTTTGACCTCGCGTTTAACCCTGATGATGTGCGAGCCCGATGCCTACACTCTCTCCTCGCACTTGCTCTCACCGCACGAGAACACCTACTCGAAGCCGATGTCCAGGTACGACGAGCCTGGACAAGCGGTTACGCGGATCTAATACGCAGGAGATGCGTTCACGCTTACCTTTTACCCAATTTAGCAACGGCTCAAGTAGTTGATCGGTCTCGGACGTGTCTGGTCTTACTTCCTGAGTAATATAAAAATCTTGATGCTTCGGTGGAGCGGGCACGAAAAGTGCTATTACATCCTCCAGACACTAAGTGGTTTGAGTGCGGCAGATGATACTAGCCTGTCGCACTTGAACTTTGCACTTTAACGCGCGAAAACCGCAGAAGTACTTCAATACACAATTTTTGTATATCACGAGCAAAACTCTCGTGATTCGCGCTCTGACACGGTACTTCTCTCCAAAAGAACGAACAAGTCTTCTTTTAATAACGGGCGAAACAAGGTGGGGCGAAACGAAAAGCGGTTGCAGAATACCGTAGCGAACTATAAGATGGCCGTCGCCGGCTCGCCGCGGTCCGCTAGTCATCACGTCGATGCAGCTCAGATTCTGCATCGACGCGCCATCTCGCGTTCGCGCGCATGAGTTACTTCAACTACGGCTTATACTCGACGTCGGTACGGCAGGCCGTGACAACGCCTAAATATACAAAAACTGGACAATTTTCGGCTATAACGTCACAGGATTTAACTTTATACAAATATGTTAAATGTAGACGTGGTCGATTATAATAAAATAAAACGTTTTCCCATTTAACCTTTTGCCGTAAAATCAATACCAGGCGAGTTAGACCTATAAAAACGATTTTAAAGGCCTAAATATACATAAAATGGGTGAATGTCGGCTATAACGTCACAGGATATAACTTTACACAAATATGTTAAATTTAAGAATTGTAGATTATAATAAAACAAAAATTTTTCCGATTTAACATTTTCATGCAAAATCAATTCCTGGTATCTAAACCTATAAACGCGATTTTTAATGAATCAATGCACCTTACGTAGTGAATTTTCGCTTATTATTTAACAGAATTCGATTTGATACAGAAATATTAAATACAATAGCTATCAATAAGGTCGGAAAAATCGATATCCAAAGATAATATAATTACAAAAATACAGGTTGTTAAAACACAACCGCATTGGGTATATATCACGTGAAAGAGCGGAAAATTCTAAGATAAAAAGTCCCATGAACCAACGCGATCGGATCGATAGATTTTTCGTAATCGATTAATGAAAATTGCTCGATTAGACCAACAAGCGCGCGGCATTAGCGGCGCGGCGGCGCGGCACCTTCCCACACTTCGCGCTCTCTGACGCCTCTTGCCGCTAACGCCGCGCGCTCCTTGGTCTAATCGAGCAATTTTCATTAATCGATTACGGAAAATCTATCGATCCGATCGCGTTGGTTCATGGGACTTTTTATCTTAGAATTTTCCGCTCTTGCACGTGATATATACCCAATGCGGTTGTTTTTTAACAACCTGTATAATAATGGGATACAAAAGTACATTTGATTACAATAAACACATTGGTAAAAAATAATTAAAGAAACGAAATATCTACTCCTCTTTTTTCTACAAAAAAAAACCGCTGCCAATTCATTGGCCCGTTGCTTCCTCAACCGTAATTTGTTGATTCCTTTAATTAATTTTTAATAACAAAATTTATAATTTTTTAAAAAATTTATTGCATAATTATAATTAAATTCATTTATGAATATTAAAAATTGTTAATTTTTAAATTTATTTATTTATTATTTATTTATATCAAATTTATATAAATTTTGAGCTGATAAATAAAGTTATCATTTGAAATAGAAGTAAAATATCTATATTTTATAATAAAACAAATAGCTATCACGGTTGTTTTGTTATTAACAAAAACGTGTTTTTTTTAATATCTCACAATTCATATTTTTTAAGAAAAAAAAATTTATAGCTATCATTGTTCTTTTGTTACTAACAAAAACTTGTTTTTTTTTCCCAATATGGGGACAAACTAATCCATAATTTCCTATGATATAATTTCCTATAATTTCCAATATGGCGACAAATTATCAAAGCACTATAAAATCCCTTATATGTACCCACAACGCACGACGCACCGCACCGTGTAGGCGTGTATGCAGTACTGCGGGATTCGTGACTAACCCACAGCTTGTTGGACCCGGCCGGAATACATACTGCACTACACGCTACCCCGATCGGAGCGCCACCTACTCTTATATTATTTTAATTATTCATCAGTTTTGAATACTTAAACTCAAGAATTCAATCTTGAAAATTCAAACATATTACATTTTGACGCCAATGCTATATACTTTTATAATATACTGATGATAACATCATTGGAGTTATGAGTTTTTAAAAAAAAAACACGTTTTTGTTGTTGATGATAACTAAAGAACCGTGATAGATAGAAAATTAATTTTTTTGGAAAATATAGGTATTTTAATTCTCTTTCGAATGCCACCCACCCCATTCAGATACATAGAGCCGTTCTCGAGAAATTACGATTTTAAAAAAATGTCAAACAATGTTTAACCTCAAATATCTCTGAAATTTATGGACCAATCATTTTGCCCAAAGAACTCGACCGAGAACTATAAAAAATCTACCTCTAAAAGGAATTTTGAAGCCATTAGGTCAATTTTACTCTTGTAATCGTTGGACATACAAAACTGATTTTTTTCATTTTTCAATTTTTTACTCAAAATCTAGCCTACAGAGTGTATTCAAATTTTAACAGATTATAGCTATTTATATTCTGTATTATCATGATTTTTCTCAAAAAAATTGACCGTTAAGTTTAGGAGTTATAAGCTTCTAAATGCTCTTTATAATAGTCTTAAAAATTATAGGATAATATCTTGTGGTTCTTTATATATAAATAGTCGAATACAATTTTAAATAATTTACAAAATAAAATTTTTAAAATTAAATTTAAAAATACTTTTGTGTTTGAGAGATGCCCTTTAAATATTCAATAATTATTTTGTTTTGAGTCCGTTTTCTATCATTATGAGAAACTAAATATCAGAGAGAAACAATTAATACACAAGAAATAGAACTGTACAGATACCAATAAAAAAAATTAAACAATAACGAACAAAAACTGTCATATAGAAGCTGTCAGAACTAATAATTCCTTGTCAAATGATCTAGAGAACTTAAAATGTAGTAGAATTAAAATTAAAAAAATGTATAAAAATTGGGTTGGTAAAAATATATAATTATGTTATCTTACTGTTTCGATAACAAGTTTAAGAAATTTGATACAAGATTGCACAGCTTAACCTGTTAACTATATTCACAGGACCTAAGCGATTGAACTAAAAGAATCAAAATTGTCTAATATTATATAAGTACGCGTTAAAGTAATATCATATTTACAAAAAAAACTTTTGTGTAATGTACGTGCTATTAGATCTGTGACGTATCCTTAAATTTTAATTTTATTTCAACACTTTCATCAGTAATTTTCTGACACACAAAACGATGTGTCTGCGAAATTCTAAAACGTTGCATTTTCAAATACGAGACATCGTGCGTAGCAGGTCATCAAACTTGCGAAAGCCAACGTATTATATTTTCTTTAGAATCAGCAATTCTCAATGCTACTGCCGAATTGTATACAACTGACAACGATTACATTACGAAATAAGATGATCTCGATTTACTGTTTACAATTATCTTTAATATACAAGTAAAATATGTAATTTACTTGTTGATAGTGGAGCTCAATTAAATATTATCAAAAGAAATCAGATACCTTCCAATATAATTTTAGAAAATAGGAAAATTCATTTATTTGGTATCACAGATAAGACAATTGAGACTTTAGGAGTAATAAAAATGAACACCAATGGATTAAATATTGATTTTCATGGCGCACCAGAAAATGTTTGCCTACCGTACGACGGAATATTAGGAATTAAAATTCTTACTCAACAAAAATTAAGACTAGACGAGGGTTATTTACAAATAAATAATAAAAAAATCAAACTAAAACCAGTTCACAAACTTAACCAAAATCTCAATATAATAACTGGAAACGGACAAAAAACGGATAACAAAATTAAACCAAGAATAACGATAGAACAAAAGGAATTTCTAAGGAAAATGCTGCAAAATACGGACGAAACAACAAATTTTGAACCCATAATTCATAAAGATATTCAACAAGAATTGCAATTAAATGAATAAACAGAGAATTTTCAAATTCAGGAGTGAGCTGGAAAATCAATTTGTTTAATATCTTATGAACCCTAGTTAATCAATAAAAATGAAGTAAATACAAAATCAGAAATAACATTTTACGATGACGTTACAAAAATTTTAAATACGATTCCAATATTAGAGGCAGAAGGAAAAGATTTACAAGATTTACAGAAAATGCTAAATGAAATTTTACCAGAAAATATAAATCATTTACATTATGAGAAATATTTGAGAAATAACGAAAATAATATTAAGACATTGATAAATAATATTAATATTGCTTTTGAAAATAATGACCAAACAATCGATTTTGAGGAAATAGGATCAACAGATTATAAACAATTTTTGACAATAATAAATAAAAAGATTGAAGTAGATCTCGAAGAATATAATAAACTTTATGGAAACGAAAAGGAATATCACTTTATTTCTTATAAAATAGACAATTTACCTAAAGGTTTTCAAATAATAGAAAACTCTAACATAGACGAAAATGAGATTTTAAATTTGGGATCGATAAACTTTATGGAGAAAAATGATTTAATACAAGATTTAAAAGAGTTTAATCGAGAAGGAAAATTACTAGAAAAAATACATTATCAAAATTTACCTGCAAATAGTAAAACAATGATTAGAGATTTAGTATTGAAAAATAAAGATATATTTTGGCTAGGAGGAGATAGTTTAGGATCATGTAATGTAGAACAACATGAAATAAATTCAACGGATGATAAACCCGTATATGTAAAACAATTTCCTTTACCACACAAGTTAAAAGAAATCGCGATAGAAGAAACTCAGAAAGTAATAACAAATAACCTAGTAAGGAACTCAAAAAGTGCTTTTAATGCTCCAGCATGGATTGTAGCAAAAAAACAGTTAGCAGACGGAAAGAAACGGTGGCGTCTAGTAATAGATTATAGAAAACTAAACGAAAAAACAGTTCCAGATCCATATTTGCTTCCAAATATTACAGAAATATTCGACCAATTAGGAAAAACTAAATTCTATATAGATTTAAAATCGGGTTTTCATCAAATTCCAATGAAGCAGAGTGATATTCATAAAACAGCATTTAGTATACATTCATTGGGACGGTTTGAATTTCGCGTATTACCTTTCGAATTAAGAAACTCACCGCGTGCATTTCAAAGAGTTCTAAATACAGTTTTAGGCGATTTAATCGGTAAAATATGCTTTGTGTTCATCGATGATGTAATCATTTTTGGTGAAACTATGACAGAATCAAACGAAAGATTTAATACAGTCGCACAAAAATTACAGAAGGCAAATTTAACATTAGAACCGGAAAAATGTGAATTTCTAAAAAAAGAAGTATGTTATCTAGGTCATATTATAAGTGAATACGTGATAAAACGTGACGCAAAGAAAGTAGAAGCAGTAAAAAAATTCTCTACGCCTAAAAATGTTCAAAACATTAGAGAATTTCTCGGACTTTCAGGTTATTATAGAAGATTTATAAAAAATTATGCAAAAGTAACAAAACCTTTAAATATATTACTAGAAAAGGACGTGAAATTTCATTGGGAAAAAGAAAAACAAAAAGCTTTTGAGGAAATTAAAGAATTATTATGTACAGCACCAGTTTTAGAATATCCACGTTTTGATGAACCATTTATCATTACGACAGATGCGTCAAATTTTGCTTTAGGTGCAGTTTTATCGCAAGGCGAAATCGGCAAAGACCCAGAGCTAGCTTATGCATCACGAAGTCTACATAAAGCCGAAACTAAATATCACACCTATGAAAAAGAAGGGTTGGCTATAATGTTTGCAATAAAAACGTTTAAAAATTACGCATATGGAAACAAATTCACAATAGTTACTGACCATAAACCGCTGTTATGGTTAAAATCTGCTGATAATAATACAAGAGTCCAAAAATCGAAACTAAAGCTGTCAGATTATGAATTTGATATCGTATACAAACCAGGAAAACAGAACGCAAATGCAGATGCTCTATCTTGAAATCCAGTAGAGATATTTGTTATTACCGGGGCACAAAATAAGCAAATATTAAATAAAAATAATGAACAACCGAGAATCCTTAGTAATGATGATAAAATGAAAGTAATGAATGAAGATAGACAGAAACTTAAGAAAAAAAGAGGCAGACCTAGGAAAAATAATGATAAAAAAATGACTACGGGTAAAAAAGAAGAGGAAATTGATGAAAACAAAGAAAACACACCGAAAATTAATAATATCATTTTCTCTATTATTCGGGCGAAAGTACGCGTTTTCGCCGTTTGTTTACACTAGAAGAAGAAGCACTTTTGCCCACTGCGTGCGTCACTTGTATCACGCGCGACCAAAAGCTCTGTGAGCAATCTTTTGAATAGTCTAACCCCATATACGATACAGCGGATTGTAACTTTGCCGCGCGGAAGTCGCGAAAGTGTGCGACTTCGGCGCGGAACTGTCTCGCATCGGGAGCATGGTGCTTTCAAGAAGGATGGTCTACTATGAATTCATGTTTATTTATTTGGAAATATCCTCTCTCTCTCTCACCTTATGTCTCTTTACCTCTCTCTATTTTAGCCTATTGGCGGAACATTATGATATTCGTATAAGTATTTTTATAAGTATTTTATTTACCACATGCTCTCTTATTTATTATTTCAAAGATTATCTTTTTAGTTTTTTTTTTGCATTGTTATGTTTTTGATAAATATTTTATATCTTTTATGTATTTTACGACGTAATGAACTAAATTGTTATTGTATTCTATTGTAATCAATTGAAATTTATAATTTTATATTTTTTAATGTATTTTCTAATTTTTGCCAAAAAGTCAGAATAAAGATTTATTTATTTATCTATCTATCTCTCTATCCCTCTTTCTCTTCACTCACATGAGTAAGTGACAATCTGCTTGTTCATATATTTTCGATGCCCGCCCCAACCAGCAGCACTCGCTACGCTCGTGCTGCAAATGTTGAGCGGGCATTGAAAACACATAAACGCGCGCATTGGGAAAAACCAATTGCGACAGGTAAAATAAAATTGAAAAATATAACGTGCAAACTACAAGAACGACGCGAAGTCGCTAACGTTATCGAAGCACAGGGCGAAAGTAAAAACATGGCTGCGCAGAGTTGATGTCACCAGCAAAGACGATGATTTTCGACTTTTCTAGACTGATTAATTAACATACTTTCGCCCGGGAATAGAGAAAAATACTATTTCTTACACGGGGATTTTCCCCCCTTGTAAGAAAATCTACTATTATTCCAAAAATTCTATACAATTTAGAAACGATAATATTGTCCTTTTAATAAATTTAAAAGGAAAATCACGAGAAAAAAGTACTGAATCATTAATCAAAAGTAAAAACATACAGCCAAAACTATCATCTTGTAATGGACGAATTTCTCGTCTATTTACAAAAACAATTATTTTCTTTCACTCACGGTAATATATGTAAAAAGAATATTTGTAAGTCTTCGAAAAGACGCAACAGGGAGGAGAGAAGAAAGAAGAGCAACGGAGGGAAATTAAGAGAGAGACAGCAGGAGAGAGAAAGAAAGGCAGAGGAAAAAATAGAGGAACAAGCTGATTGGGAGAAAATCTTATGTTAGAGCCATGGGGGGCGAGCAAACCGGACGCGTAGCCGGCTAAAACGGGGGCAATGGGGACGACACTTTACCATGCACACAGCCGCTTTTTATATACGTATGCAGGGAAGCACTGACTTAATAACAAGAGTCAAGGCCCCAGCATGCCTACACTGTGTGGCCCCGAGTGTACAAAAAACAGGAAAACCGCTGAGGTGAAAACATCAGAGATGCATCTAATATAAGCCTTTTTCAGGGCAACACGCAGGGGAGCTGCGAAAGTAATACATAGCATCAAAACGAAGAGAGGGTCAGCGACATGTCCCCCTCGCATTCCAAATTTTGGGAGATAAGTGGTGACGGCGCACACGGATATACTCTGCATGTAGCCTCGCGGAATTTTCTCTGGAGGGAGCACCTTCAAGAAGGGGACTTTTGATATCTTTATGTCCTCCTCCATTAAGCGAGCAGAAGAAAACACATGGCAACGGGAGGTGGGAATCGAATTCCTGCGCACTTTCTCACAAGGGGGAAAACTTGTTATAGCGCAAAACAAAGGAGTTTCGCGCTATAAAAAAGGCCAGCAAGTGGGCCTAAACGCACACTACTTTTCTGAACTTCTACGAGGGCGAAGCTCTACCCGACGAACGACAAATTTGGCCGTAAAAAAATATTTAATCAAATAAATTGGATATATACAACTCTTCAGCCCATAGTGATATAAAATACTAAAATTTTAAGCCCTCTCCCATTAAAATATATGCAGTTCCTGAGCATGGAGTAGACGGCAGAGCCTAAATTTTGAAATGGCCATATCTTGAGATAAAATAGATGAAAAATTTTTTTTAGGTCTCATTTTATCACAAATTGAATATATTTTCAGAATACCACTTCTACATATTTCTAATTATGAAAATTTATTTTTTTCAGGTCATTTTATGAAGAAAATTTTAAAGATGTCTGAACCCCTTAAGAAATCAGAATTATTGCCTACATATAATGGATATTTAGAAAAATTAATAAAAAACATGAAAGAAATTGCTGAAATAGCAAGAGAAAATTTAATAGTTTCAAAGCAGAAATCTAAAAATTATTATGATAGATTCACAAATCCAGTACAGTTTGATAAAGGCGATAAGGTATGACTAATTAAAGAACCAAAATCGGGTAAACTTGAAAAAGATCATTGTCAGGGCCCTTTCGATATAATAAAAGTAAATGGAAATAGCAATATCACCATTGACTATAAGGGAAAAACAAAAACTGTACATTCAAATAAATTAAGTCTTGTTAACAAAAAAAAATCGTAAAATAATTTTTTGTTTTAGGAAATGGCGAAAACAGTGTTTACAATTTTTATAGTTTTAACTCTCTTTAAATTAAAGCCATAATCGGTTCAACTGCGGCTCTGCTGACCCAGCAGTGAGAACATATTCCCTTGTGGATACCGGGGAATGCGACTTCCATGAAGATTTACAAGTATCCAATACAACCATAGAATTATTACAATTAGCGGAATTCAAAACAAGTTACGTAATCCAATGTAAAATAGAAATAAGACGAACAATATATCACTGCGGAATGTTCAGTCATTTAGGTCCAGTTGAAAACAGTCTACAGGAATATTTATTCGATGTTAGAGATGAATAATGTAAATTTATTCACAATAAAGGAATATTTAAATATAACAAATTTCACACACTAGTGAATATTAAAATAAACGAAACTAAAACAGTAGGAATCGACCTCGCAGGAAAAATCGAAGGGAAATCTTCATCAGGAGGCACCTACTCGGATGATTACGGAAGCTGGGATAATGTTCTTGTTCAAGACCTCATAAAAATTACACTTATGGAAGAATATGCAAAAATAAACTTAAATAATAATAAATTACATTTAAACTCGGGAACGACATACCAATTCTCAGATGAACATTGCATAGACGCTCAAGCCGGTTATGCATTTGGCTCGCATGTTCCAAACGAAAATTGTTTTGATAACAAATATGATGTTTTATTCAAAGGCACTGTAACAAAAACGTTATCACCAAATCAGGAAGTAATGTATACAATAAATACTTATGATATATCTTTTTCCTTAAGGTGATGCGGTACCCACGTTATTACTCAAAATTGGGTTCCCGTCTTTCTTATTCAATTTTTAATTTTAAGAAAAAACTCTTTGATACGTTGTAGTTCTTTATTAAACTTAAACCGTGTCAAAGAGTTTTTTCAAAAAGTTTAAAATTGAAGGAGAAAAACGGGAACCCAGAATTGAGTAATAGTGTGGGTATCACATCACCTTATACGCTGTAGAAAACATAAAATTTTGCGACAGAATTATAACGAAAACGGAACATCCTAAATTACTTATTTACGAAAAAACTAATGTAAACATTCTATTCGATAACGATGTGAGTCAGCAACTAGATTTAATTAAGGCGATGTGAACCTCAAAATCAACCCAATTTCATTATTTAATTAATAAACATTAGAACGTTTATTTGGAAAAACAATTCTGTCAGGCGCTCCGTGTATGTAAATACTATGCTCAGATTTTTTTTTGTGCGATTCTATCAGCATTTCCATGAGATACGCTCGTTTTAAAACTGGCAAAATTCGAAGTATTACAGATCCCTACTTATCGGCATTGCGGCTTTTATTTAATTAAATAAATTCTGAGTAGATTTTTGGAAAAACAGCTCTGTCAGGCGCTCCGTATATATAAATACTATACTCAATTTTTTTTTTTAGTAATTCTATTATTATTTGCAAAAGATATATATGTTCTAAAATTTGTCGGTAAGTACACATTATCTTAATATAAATATTTTTGCATATACAAATGCGAAATTTGTTGATGTAGAAAAACATTTTCGGGCGCAATTTAAGAGCTTATATTTAAATATTTTAACAAAAATGTGCAAGTTAGAGAGGAAAGAAATCCAAAATTCCTTATCCCTTACATCCAATTTTCCAGATGAATTTGCTTATAATGTTATGCAAAAGCCAGGATATATCGCTAGACTTGCAGGAGTGGCGGTACACATAGTAACGTACACCGATAAATGTGAAAATTCACCATACTAAGGAGTGATACGAGAAACTTCCCGCAACATCAGGAAATACTACTTGGTTCCTTACGCCGAAAACTCATACTCTAATTAGAACAGAAACAGAGATCGAGTGTGATTCAATAATTCCACCCTACTATAAAGTAGACAATAACTGGATAAGTTTGACGCCCACACCAAGGAAAATCGAAAAGAATATCACTGTTTTTAAACCTAAAATTATTAAAAATTGGATACCAGAAAAACTAAATTCTTTAGCAACGAGTGGAATATATACACAACAGGATCTGGAAAAATTCGAAGAAAGATTACTTTTTCCAATAGAAAAGAAATCCTTATTAAACACAATAGCAAAGTTCACGCAAAGTGCAAACTCTGCAAAAGACAATTTAATGAGCAATTTCCTAACGGAGAAAACATTAACGCATATTGCCGAAAGCACTTGGAACAAAATAATAGAAAAATACGAAGAATAAGGAATGATAAGCTCAGGAATCATTATGACATTGATACTAATGCAACTAACAAAAATGGTAGTAGATATGATAATAAGAGGATATACACTCCAGAAACTATATGGATGTTGCAGACACCTATTAGGAGCAACTTTCACATCTATAACACACCGATTAGTAGTATTGAACAAGATCAACGAGACAGAAGGAAGAAATTCAAGGAGTAAAAGAGGAAGGGCGAGAAAACTTCAAGAAATAATAGCCACCAAACCTACAATATCCATGCCATAAAAAAAGAACACATCTCTAGAAAAGTAGAAGAGCATGAATTACAGGAATTTAAACCACGAAAGGTAGTAAATCTCAGACCCTTACCACTCCTTCCATCATTACCCCCTATTGTAGCCAATCAAACACAATCTACGTCCACACCCCGAGAAAAACCCGAAGCACAGCTTTTCGAAATCTAACTCACATAAACTTATTAGAGACAAAAATATAAAATATTTTTTTATTTAAATCAAAGAGAATCTTTAAATGTCAGTCTATATAACAAAAATTATTCACTGTATTTCAGCAGGGAGGGAAGTGAATGATCACTTGAATCATATGCTATATATTTCGTCACATCTTTTATTAACTACAAAATTATTTAATATACACATTATCTCTAAACTCGGTTAATCAATGACTTTATTTTATGTAAAAATAGCAAAAAAAATATATTATACATCAGCGTAATAAAATAATTTAATTATCGAAATGCGATGTTCAAGCAAAATATCTCTATACAAAATCTAATACATAACGTATGCTATATTAATTACGTAACGTTTTATTAAGCAATTGTTATATAAAATTAAATTTATGTACGAACGAAGTAAGAATACTCGTTTATTCCATAGTGATCCATACTGTCATTTGAACACTAGCAAAAATCGGCACTGAACAAGCGATACAAAGTAAAACCGTAGGTTAAGTGTAGTTTAGCGTTAGGAACAAAAATACTTGATTCATTTTATAGAAATTTATAGACGATACGAAATTTTGTTTAAATTTATTGAATTTTTATTATTGTTTTTATTATATGAATTTTTATTATAGATGATTTTTTTTTATAGTTTAAATTATTTAAATTGTCATTATTATTGAAAATTCTGTAACAGAAAACCACTGATGTTTTAACTGTTTCTATACCTGATGAATCTCTATTACACCCAACAGTCTAAGGGGGGAGGTATTACATCTGTGACGTAAAAAAAAAAAAATTCAATTTAAATTTTATTCCAAAACTTTCATCAGTAATTTTCTGACACACAAAACGATGTGTCTGCGAAATTCTAAAACGTTGCATTTTCAAGTACGAGGCATCGTGCGTTGCAGGTCATCAAACTTGAGAAAGACAAAGTATTATACTTTCTTTAGAATTAGCATTTCTCAATGCTACTGTCGAATTGTATACGACTGGCGACGATTATATTACCAAATAAGATGATACCGATTTACTGTTAACAATCATCTTTCACCTAATTATTTTGTATTATAAAAGAAGCGATGTGTGTCACGCGCGTCAGCCACAGGAACAACCGTAATACAGGTGAACTGGAGAACTCCGTTGTACCCCAGACGACAATAAAGGGAAATATAATTTTAGTAAATTTATAAATCAACTGTATAAGTAATATTCAAAAGTATATATAAAGTTAAATATATACGTAAAATTTATTAGTGTTTTAACAAAACTGTATATCGAAAGAATTGCAAGCAGCAACAATATTGGTAATTATATTTTTCCAAATAAAATAAATTTTAAACCAAATATTATTCGTAATTTCCTTTATTCCGGACTTAACAGTGCTATAAATTTTGTAGTATGGTAAATTTCAATGTATAAAGAATGCAATATTTTAGCTGACTATATCAGTCTTACAGTATGCTAGAAAATTATTAAATAGGTAAGCCTCACTTAGTAGAAGTATACGAAATACATAATGATATATTTTAATACAACAGATACCGTGAAGCGAGTTCTTACACCCTGATTAAACTTAGAAATTAACCAGACGAACTAATGTTACCAGCGACAACTACCTACTCGTATCGCATTTAACCACACACACACACACACAGCACTTTTATGATATCCCCAGTTCCTAATTACCTATCCCTCACAATATAAAGTACGAACACTTGAAGATCACTTAGAGCTGCAGAAGCAGCAAAATAGGGCTGGACGGTCTAGACTGGTACTACGCCATAGATGCCAGTGTGCTGAGAATCATCTAACAGCGATCCACTACTTCAGTAACCATACCACCTGGGAGGAAAGTACTGACAGATACCGTCAATTGTATCTCAATGTCAAGGACTGCCTCATCCTAGGAATCAACAAAGAACATGACCAGCAGATCAGTCCTTATTCTGGGGGACAAGCGAGGAGAGCCGAGCACCTAAAAACAACATACGACTAATAAATAGATGACACACAAAAAAACATTACCATACAAAACACAAGTCTGCAGCAATGGTTGTTGTTCACTAGCTATACCAGCTACCAGTAACAACTAGAAGTGAAGGACTGGTGGAAACCTTCAACCGTTGTTTCACTGCTGGAACAGCTCCAGGCCGAGAGTCGCTGAAGACACAAACAGCAGATTAAATGTACACATAGTCACTAGTATGAGAAGCAAACAAGGAAAGTTAAGCACCTAAAAACCACATATAAACAATAAATAAATGACCCAAGTAACATTTCTTCCACACTCAAGAAACAGTCTGTAGCAGTGCTCGTCGTTTACACCTCTCGCTGCCACAGATATACCTGCAACAACAGAAAGTATCATCAACTCACCCATCAGAGAGGTTAGGAACAAGAAAGGGCTTGCTAAATCTGCTCTCGCCGTTGACACACTGCCTTCCTGTCTACAACGAATAATCATCAACCAGCGAACACGATGAAAGGGACAACATTCACCAGGGCGGCGTACTGCAGCAGCCGCTGTCATCGCTGGCGACGCCGGGAGCCAGACATTGCGATTGTTGACATCACACACCATGGAAACACGCGCGCACACAGCACGCCGCACTAAGTGCTCACTAGAGCTATTCGACTTGAGAGCAGTAGCAGAAAGCGCGCCCGATCCATATATATATATAAATGTATCTTATACACAGGGAGCGCTCGCGGTCACGCGGGTCGCATCCGTTTTTCCGCTGTACTTATGTGCGCAAACGCAGCCTAGCCGAGGTAGCCGTTACGGCTGCTGCAAATGCAGTAGTACTCATGCTCGCAGAGCCATGCCAGATTGCCGTTGCCGAATGCATCAATGTGCATTGCTTTCTTCTGTTTTTCTCTCCTCTCTGTGGTGTTAGTGTATGTGTGCAGTATTTTTTCGTAACTGAGATTGTATACGTATATGTAGTTAGGAACAACCGTGAGCAACTATAGTCCCCACCTTTCGTTAGAACTGTATGAAATTTAACTCCATGTTTTTTTTTTATTAATCGAGAGTAATGAAACAATAGTTTTCCTCATATAACTTAACAGAATTAGATTATACACAAAAATTTCGAATATAAAAGTTGTGGATAACATTGAAACAAAACATTTTTTCTATTTAACGTTTTCACAAATAAAAATAAAAACGATGATTATAATTTCGATAAAAATTATGAAAACCATGTTTTTAATATTACTATATGCACTTTGATCATATCAATTAATACTTAATAAATTTATATGCATCATAGACTAATTAAAAATTTATTTACATATATCTACATATGTAGAATTAAAATGAAAGCCTTTTACAAAAAAAAAAAGAAATAAATGTGTAAATGGATAATTTTTCTTTAAATTTTATTGCAGATATGTTTATGTTTATTTTAATGATAAAAACGATAAAAATAAAGTCTTATAAGTTTTGCAATAATAAAATTATAAGGTTCTTCTGAGCATTGTGGTCGTGCCTATTATGTAAAAACCGCTGCCAATTCATTGGCCGGTGGCTTCCTCAAACTTAATTTGCTTATTCCTTTAATGAATTTTTAATAACAAAATTTATACATTTTGCAACGATTTAGGATATAATTATAATTAAATTCATTTATGAAGATTAAAAAGTATCAATTTTTAAATTATTTATAAAATATGAATAAGATAATAGGTATGATTTTTTTTTAAATTATGTGTGAAAAATAAATAAAATAATGGATTGTAATATTATCGTCAAAACCTTTTAAAATTCCTAAATAACCTTTACTTCAAATTATATTTTCTTTCTGAAATTTCACACATAGGGTACTAGTCTCTAGTAGTATGCCTGTCCGTATTTGTGTGCTCTTTCTGGAATTTCCGATGTAAGAAAAAGGTTCTAACCTTAAAAATAATAAATGGCTATTATAAAACAAAAGCAGGTATACAACACGCGCGCATCGACGCATAGCGTATATCATTTCCATTTTCTAGTATACATAAATGCGTTCCCGAATAATTACGATTTTAAAAGAGGGCTAAAATAGCTTTAACCTCAAATATCTCTGAAATTCATAAACAAATTCTTTTATCCTAAGAACTCGTCTAATAAATAATATACAAATTCTACATCTCCACCAACTTTCAAAGAAATTAAAACAATTTTAATGTAGTTATATTGTAGGACAACAAAGAAAGTCATTTTGAAAAATACTAAAATGATAAATATCGAGCATCTCAAAAAATAATCATATAATCTGGATGAAGTTTTACACAGGTATTGCCTATATGGCATACAAAATAGTTTATAAATTTCAAGCTGATACATGATGTCGTCATTGAAAAATTACGATTTTGAAAAAAACCGTAAAAGAATTTTAACATTAAATATCTCTAAAAATCATGAGACAATTCTTTTACCTAAAGGACTTATATGATAATATAAAGACTCTACATCTCCACAAAATTTCAACATGATTAAACCAACTTTTGTTTTCTCTAGTTATCATAAGACAAAGAAAATAACTGTAAAATACGAAAATTTTCAAAATCAAATATCTCAAAAAGTAATCGTACGATCTTGATGAAAATTCGCAAACATATTATCTATATCACATACAACATTGTCTATAAATTTGGAGCTGATCCATGGAGCCGTTCTTCAGAAATGGCGATTTGAGAAAAAGGTTAAAAAAATTTTAACCACAAATATTTCTGAAATTTCTGGACTAATCATTTTGCCCAAAGAACTCGACCGAGAGCTATACAAAATCTACCTCTGCAAAGAATTTTGAAGCGATTAAGTTAATTTTACTCCCGTAATCGTTGGACATACAAAACTCATTTTTTTCACATTTCAATTTTTTTCTCAAAAACTAGTTGACAAAATGAATTCAAATTTTTACAGATTATAGCTATATATATTCTGCATTATCATGATTTTTCTCAAGAAAATTGACCGTTTAGTTTGAGTTATAAGCTTTAAAAAAAAAACACGTTTTTGTTAGTAACAAAAGAACTGTGATAGTTAGAGAATTTTTTTTTTTAGAAAATATAGGTATTTTAATGCTCTTTCGAATGCTATCCATTCGATTCAAATATTTCGATCACATCATTAAAAAAAAGCAAAAATCAATTTTGAGAAAATCGAAAATTCGAAATAAAACAAAAACGCGTCAGTGAATCAAAAAACGAATTTTTGACCCGCCATCACACAAAAAAAAAACAAAAAAAATGAGACCTCTCCGGTCAAAATCGATCGAGTAGAAGCTGAGATCCAGGCGTACATACGCACACCCACACGCACACGCACACGCATACGCGCACACACACACACACACACACATCCATAGACATTTTTCAAAAATCATGTATTTTGATTCCTAACACCTCAAAAAACAATTATAACATGTTTTTACAATAACTCAAAAAATTGCTATCACAAAGCTTCCTCTAGGAGGAAGCAAAACGAAGTTTTTACATAGGGAGAGGGGGGGCGACGAGCGAAGCGAGGAGCAGGTGTGTGTGGGGGAGGCACGGGGGGATGGCGTGTTGAAGACGCGCAGGGGGGCTCGGCCCTCCTAGTTTATTATTAATATATTAAAATAGTAATTTTCTGTTGACATAATATCAGCGGCAGCTAATAAAGGAATTAAAAAATAAGAAAAAATATGTAATTTTTGTAAATATTAATGAAGTTTTAAATTATTAAAAAAGCATTTGGAATGAATAAATACCGTAGTGGAAATGGAAAATGTATATGAGTCAGGCCAACGAATTTCCCCTAAAGTCTGCGCACTCATATTTCCGATTTCGTCGCCGATTTTCTTTATGAAAGTACATTATAAAAAATGCCTCTAGCCAGAATTTCAGCACTCTGGATCATCTGTGAATCATTCTATAATTTTGTGAAGTTTCAAAAATGACTAAAATATGGCTATTTTCAAAAAATTCCAGAGTTCCCGTCTTGACCAATTTCATTGATCGGGCACAACAATAGTTTTGTTTTATGATGAAGTTTATGAAAAAAATTACTAGGACTCAATTGCAATGTTATACCTACATATAACTATGAATATATGAAAATTTTCACATTTTTTAGGTTATCTTTAATTGCTTGCCATTTCATCAATTTTCCACTGATTTTTTCGTCCACATCTCAAATTTTTCGTCTCAAAAATACCTTCAATTCTCTTTTTTGATCATTTCGATTGGCCGACTAGAACCGAAGATATAGCCGATCAAAGTTAGGTGGTTTTTCGAAAATCGTCAAGTTGGTACCCCTGCTGTAAAAATCTATTTGATTGAAATGGGCTGAAAGTTGGCGGAAATAATTCTTTGAATGTTCCCCTTTGAGGAATAACGATAGTCAGTTTGCTTTTTCGCCATTTAAGATTTTAAAAATGTCATTTTAACCATGTGTTTTCGCCTTATTTTACCTTAAAAATCTTATGATTTTGCATATATTTAAATATTTAAAATTTCATATAATTATTTTTTAAGATTTATTATTTTAAATCTTTTACTTATTTCGTATTAAAAGTTTATTCATTTGTTGTAAGGACAGTATGAACTTCGACCGCCTGGTGTGCCACTTCTCACTAAGTAGGAATTGGAAACTCGCCAGATGTGCCGTGAAAAATACAGTTCATTGTAGATAGAGTGTTTGGATATGTGATCGCACCTTTATATTATTGACAAATGTAAAAACTTTCAAGGCTTAGGGCTCTTGCACGATTTAAGGTACACTGAGGAATAACGGCTGCCAGCCAATAGAAAGCAAGATTTAATAAGTCTGTTCCTTTTTCTTCCTCCTTAAAAGGAACAAGTCTTTTTAAAGCTTGCTTATGATTGGCTGCCATGCGTTATTCCTCGCTATTCCTCCATTCATGCAAGAACCCTTAAAGTTGTCATGTTGTGTTTTCACAGTTAACTGGTAAACTGATAACTCTAGGAGTAAAAAAAAATACTATTCAACTATTTAAAAAATAATAGCTGTTTATACAAATAAGCTATGTATACAAATAATAAACTGCATGCGTATATTATTTTATCTGTAATAATTATATTTATAAATGTTATATATGTCATGTAGTTTTACGATGTAGTCTGGGACTATTATGATTTTCATTGATTAGTATTTTCACATGCAAAATGAATGATCAATGTAAAATAGGATAATTCACTAATACGACTTGTCACTAAGAAACTTATTCTAAAAGTAAATTGTTAATTAAATTAGATGAGTTGAGTGAAAGTAATTTTACACTCTTAAAATACAGAATTGAAAGTGATTCTACACTCTTAAAATATAGAATTGAACGTGATAATTGAACTGTATATGTCAAAATCACATGGTCAGCTATTTCAATTAATTCTCTGGAAAGCATCTCAGCTGTTGCAATCCTTTTTTGATTCACTCTAAACCGATTAGAAGTAATGTAAGAGAAATTAAACTTACAACGAATCAAAGTTTTAATACAATTTCGTCAATAAAGCTGGTTCCTGGAAAGAAGTTATGTTCTAATAGTGAAGTTAAAGTAAGTTCTGAAATATTATTAGCAGTTTCTAAGTAACCTTCAAGTTTTCAATCTTTAAGTAACTCAACATTAGAATCTGAAAATACTAGATAGCTTTCATCAAAGTCATTATTTTCGACTGCAAACCACGAAAGCCAATCACGTCAAAGATTGGCTGATGTACTTGAAATGTTAGATATACCTCCTTGAAACAAAGAAAAATTAAGTGATTAAAAAAAATGTTATAGAAACACTGAATACTGTATGTGGAAATATTATTAATAAAATTTGGTGAAAGTGCATTTAATATAAAATTAACCAACAGTGATACTAATTCAGAAGATCTACTTTTAAAGGAAAAGAATTTGAGATAAAGAAGAACTTTTACTGTACCGAATACATGATCAAGAAGGCAAATAAAATAAGAAAAACGGGAAGTAAGTTTTGCTTTCTCAAAGAGAAAACTTGATAACGGTGAAATTGTTCGACCTCGAGATTTCGCTGATTTTTGATATTTCTGAGCTCTCTCAGTCGAAATATGCGTTTTCTACAAAATATCTGTGTGTATGTGTGTGTGTGTGTGCGTGCGTACGTGCGTGCATGCGTGCGTGCGTGTGTGCGTGCGTGTGCGTGTGCGCGCGCGCGTAGGTGCGTGCGTGCGTGCATGCGTGCGTGCATGTGTGTGCGTGCATGTGTGTGTGTTACAAATTTGTCCGCAGCATAACTCGAAACTGGGCAGAGATATCAAGTTTATATTTCACAGGTACATAAAGCTTATTTTGAAGTTGTGCAAGTTCAATTATATAGTTCATCGGGTAATGTTAAGTATTTAAAAAATAAAAAAGAAAAATATGGAAAAATCGAATTTTTTTTTTGTCGCCGGGTTTGAAGATCGGTTAAAAGTAGGCCCATTTTCTGAAAGGTCTTGAAATTTTCTATCTACCCATATTTTTGTCGGCACGATCGGATACTAAGTCGGTTAAAAAAAATACAGAAAAATATGGAAAAATCAAAAATAATTTTTTTAGCTCTGGGTTTGGATATCGGTCGGAAGTAGGCCCATTTTCTGAAAGGTCTTGAAAGGACACCGCACTTTCCTTATTGAAATGGCTCTCTGTCAAACTCGCCAATATCTTTGTATTCTAGTAGTACTCGATGTGTAGATGAAAAGTCTCAATGGGCGCTAAGTCCCAAAAACTCTTGCTTTTCAGATATAGTCCTTCGAAATTCGGCTTTCCGTGCATTTGTCGGGAGCGTAATGCTGTCTACTATTCTTACAAGCCGTAGTGTACTTATGCTGACTTTATATCAGCATAAGTATGAGTAATATCACAGGATATACCGATAGTATATATATATATCTATATATATAGGAAGAGATGTATTGTTGACCATGACCATCTTCTTAAGGAAAGAAGGTACCGATTTTTGGCGAAAAAATCCATTTTTTTTATCGTTTTAAGCTATTTTTTAGCCATTTTTCTACCAGAAAAACTATTCCTAATCTCATAATTTTCATATAATTGTTTAATTTGATTTATTTTAAAATTTATCGTTAAAACACAATTTAGCGTTTTTTGCATTTTTTATAATACTTTTTTCTTTTTGACAAATCCAGTTCATATATAATTATACCTCTCTATGTCGCTAATTTCCCTTTGAAACTACACAATTACTACTCAATTTTGATATTTAAACTTAATTTTATAAATAAATCGTTCAGCTATTATAATAAACTCCATTTGAATCGAGCCATCTACGTATATCGCCCATCTTATCGACTACGGCCCATTCGTTACACGCAATAAGGAACAGGGAACAAGTATAGTACATGGGTACTATATCTATATACATAAGATACAAGTGCTGTCCCTCATATACATATATAGATATAGTAACCTACGTTACTTGCTGTATCTGTTCCGTTTCTTTTTGTACATAGCGGGTCTAACTTCACGTTTATTCTGTTTCTGAGTTGATAAAAAAATCGTATATATTATCCTCAAATATTTGTTTAGTTTTGCTACAGTAAAATTGTAATTAAAATCCATTGAAAAAGTTTAATAACACTTATCACACAATATTAACATTTAATTACTAATTAAATAATAATAAAAAATCATTATTAAAAAGTGTTTGCTTCTTGTAAATATTCAATTTTGTTTTGAGAATGCACATTTTATCCAGTAAATGGCATGTGCCAAGAAGCAAATATGTTTTTAAAAAAAGGAAAAAACAAATGCAAACAATGATGGATAAACATAAAATGTGATAGCGGTAGAGGCCCTGAAAGGACGGCGGTGAAAACAAAACTAAACAGCCCTGTTGATATAAGTGAAAGTGATGAATTCATTCTGGTTCACACAAGTTTCTTTTGTAATTTTTAAAAAGAAACAATTTGCAGTGCATGTTCTAGAAAATGTGATACTAATTACTGAGAGAAACGGATTGTGTGTAAAACTAGTGTTATACTGTAAAAATTGTGAAACTGTTATCAGAGAAAATTTTACAAGTTCACGAATGGAATCTACAAATAATAGACAAGCAGCACTTCTGGTGAATCAAAAAGCTGTAGAATCTACCAATGACATCCAGACTATAACTTTTGGTTTGAAGCTCACAAGAGTAGTCAAGAGTGTATGCCAATTATGAGCGTGCTTCTGGTAGTATGGAAGTCCCGACTGCTGTGAACATTTCGAGTCGCTTGGTTCGAAAGAATGGTATGAGGTATTCAACACTTCTGTCTGATGGAGATGCAAAAACTTGGTCTCGGCTTAATGAAGTGGCACCTTATGGAAAATCTATTTTAATATAATAAGAAGAATGCATCAAACATATACTAAAGCGAATGGGTAATTAAAGGCCTCAGAGAATTTGCTACTAAAGAAAAGCTTGGTGGGAAGTCAGATGGAGCGCTTACAGTTACTAAAATTAATGAGTTGCAGAAATATTACAGAAGAACAATTGTCAATAATACGTATGATTTGAAGAGTATGCAAGATGCCATTCAAACTAGTTTATATCATTGTTCATCGACAGACCAAAGACCTGCAGCAGATATCCAAAGGGTTCTTCATCATGGTGCCTTTTTGATAAAGGAAAATGTAACAGATCAACGAGAGTATTGGCATATTCCAAAATATCAGAGAAGATTTATTATGCAGAGAAAGCGAAACAAGCCAAGCGTACAGACCACAGAGCGGGTGAATATTAACCGGTAAATAATTGTTTGATACATAATTTATATCATTTTTAACTAAAATATGTTGGCCTATGTTTAAAGTCATTTTTAAACATGATCAGTTTTTGTAGCTGTTTGTGTTCTTTAGTACAACCAGTTTTGATGTACGGGTTTTTTTGGTTCATTTTCTAGAATATATTTACTGCAAAGTTACATTGAGACCTCTCGGTTACACCTTAATTTTCAATTCCTGTTCCACCATAAAATCATTAAAAATACAAGCTTTTTAATAAATAAAAAGTAACTTATGACTTATTAGCAATAGAAAAAACAAAATCAGCTTTTGACTAATATTGCAATGTAAATTTCTTTATTTTGGTTTCAAAAATATATATCTTCGAACTGGCACACATTGATCGAAAGCCATTGCGCAGAATGCTAACTGATTATATACCTTTTTTACAGGTGTTTTGGCCAGTGCAGCTTATAAAATCTCTAAAATTGGACCAACAGAAGTGGTTTTGGGCTACTTTTTGTACATATATGTATATATTCAATAAAAAAAAAAAATTTCCCTGAATAATAAAAAAAATTGGCCTCCCCTGTTTCTTTTTCACTTAATCTCTTCGAAATTATTTGTAGGGGTAGATTTTGTATACCAATCGAGTCAGTTCTTTGAGCAAAAGGATTGGTCCATAAATTTCAGAGATATTTCAGGTTAAAATTTTTTTAACTTTTTTTTCAAATCGTAATTTCTCGAGAACAGCTTGTGTATTATCTTGAAATTTATAGGCAATTTTGTATGTTATATAGGCAATATGTACGCAAAATTTTATCAAGATCAGTATATTATTTTTAAAGATATTTGACATTGAAAATTTTCGTATCTTTAGAAGTGATTTTCTTCTTTTATCTTTCGCACTATAAATGAAGTAAAATTGGTTTAATAGCTATGATCACATTTGTTTCAAATCGTCATTTCTCGAGAACGGCTTTATGAATAAACATGAAATTTATAGGCCATTCTTCATCATTGACAGAAAGAATGCCTTGATACAAAGTCTCCGGTGAGTGTTAATGAAGTGCACTTAAATAGCGTCAATGCCGGCGGATTAATAGTTATGAAATCAAGCAGTTAGCGTAAATACATGAAAAAGTTAAACTTTACCGACGCTATTCCTTCACTGCTAAGGGATGCTTCATTAAGGATTAATAAATATTACTTAAAAGCTGTATTTGACTTGTATTAATACATATAAGTATACCTATATATTTAAGTATACTTAAGTGAGAGAGCACTAATACTTGAGTCCAACGGAATGTGAGCAGAGACTCGCAGACTCGCAGGTCACGGAGCAACGCGCTTGCTTGTTTTGTAGGTATACAACTAGCGAGTTTCGGGCGGGCTCCACGCGCTCTCCTAACTTTATTGATTTTACAAGTACAACAGCAATTTATTACGACTACCATAAAACGCGCCCGAGTATTAACACTTAATGAATATTCCTACACTCTTAAAGAATAAGTTCTGGATATTGAAGCTGATGGCCTTGGTACTACAAGTTGGATTTTTATTATTTAAAAAAAGGTTTTAGAAATAACAAAATACCATTATTTTAATTCGTCGACGTTTCGGACATTTAATTGTACTATATCCCTCTTCAGGATTCTGATAAATAAAAGTTTTATACATTATTTTTTTATACATTAAACCAAGCCTATACTAAATTTTACAAATAAAAATTATAATAAAAGTGAAACTTACAATAAATTTGCATTTAAAGTCAGAAATGTTATGTGGGCAACAATCCGCTCGTCAATGGAAAATCACAGAATTAACGGCTTATATACTAAAAGTGTGAGATTGTGTATGTGACCTTTTAATATGTGCCAATAAATGCATAAAAAATGACCGAGTGTGTGGATAGGTGGGGTGCAGCCCACAGAGACAGTCGGAGAACGAGTTGAGGTGGTAGGGGAACCCGTATGTAACGTAGTGTACGTGCGTTACTAATAACTACTCGGTTACTATATGTAGTTATTATATTAAGAGGATGATAAAAATGCGCAACTATTAATTAATATACTGTATTCTTTTGATAACTTAGTAATTTCAAATTGTTTATTCATAAAGTTTTTTTGAGTGTGCATGAAAAAAGCTTCTGTAAATAATCTTTTTGCTGTATTTATTTTGGTATCTAATGTTTTAACATTTTTGAAATTGATAGTGCGGTTGTTTTCTTTTCTATGTATGAATAATGACGAATTTTTATCCTCATCAGAATATTTTTTTCTTATGATCTTTAATTCTCACTCCTAAACGTCTAGAAGTCTGACCTAGATACGACGCATTACAATTATCACAGCTTATTTTATAAATAACATTAGAATTATTATAATCTATGTTCTTATTTTTACCTAGTACTATAATATTGTTCAGTTTATTTTGCATGCTAAAAACAACATTTGTATTTAAAAAGATTAAATACAAATGTTGTTTTTAGCATGCAAAATAACAATATTATAGTATGTAACGCTCTGCTGGGGATCAAGGCAGACGTACGCGGGTAACAACAACCACTCATGGAAAACACACTGGTTTATTTTATTATTTTAAATCTAAATCTACGTAATTCAAAAAATGGGCGCCAGGTGCACGCCTCACTTGCACCGCACAAATACTTCGCCGGCTAGCTTAAGCAGGGGCCTTATTCCGTACTAAAAATGTGTCGTACGACACAGCGACTTATCCGACACAGCGACTCGTGCGACACACGCACTCGCTTCTCTCGTTGGTCGTCGGAAAGGGGCGGGGCCCGCTTCAACCAATGAGAGAAGCGAGTGCGTGCGTATGCTGTGTCGCACGAGTCGCTGTGTATAATAAGTCACTGTGTCGCGCGACTCACACCTATGTCGATGTTTAAACCCTTGTATCTATGATTCAACATAAAAGAAAAACCTTAGAAACACATCGACATAGCTGTAAGTCGCGCGACACAGCTAATTATCCGACACAGCGACTCGTGCGACACAGCATACGCACGCGCTCGCTTCTCTCATTGGTTGAAGAGGGCCCCGCCCCTCTCCGACGACCAATGAGAGAAGCGAGCGTATGCTGTGTCGCTATGTCGGATAAGTCGCTGTGTCGCACGATACATTTTTAGTACGAAATCAGGCCCCAGCGAGCTGGACTCTAACTTCTCTACAGCTACAGCTCGTGCTGTAGCTGGTTGCGCGAATTCGGAGTGCTGGGACTCCCGACGCGGACATACACACACACACACACACGATGAGGAAACACGAGGGAAAAAAACGGCAAGGAACAAACCTCGGCCAGGCGTCGACTCTGGACAGGCGGCGCTCTTAACTCTCTCTCTCTCTCTCTCTCTCTCTCTCTCTCTCTCTCTCTCTCTCTCTCTCTCTCTCTCTCTCTCTCTCTCTCTCTCTCTCTCTCTCTCTCTCTCTCTCTCTCTCTCTCTCTCTCCTCCGGCGTCGGCTGCTGCCGTCCGCCACATGGAGTGCGCGACCACGAGGTCCGGTTCTTCTCCAGCTCCAGCTTGTCCTCGCTGTAGCTGCTGCGGTCCTCTTCGTCTCCTGGCCGGCTTCCCTTCACACGGGGAAGGGGAAAGCTGTGTGCGCAGGGACTCGGGGTATCGGGAGGCGGTACGTGCGTATGCGTGTGTGTGCACAATGTCGCGCGTCGAATCGTCGTTCGTCGCAGCCGCCGTGCCTCCCCCAACTACTTTACATTCAAGTAACAGGGAATTTGCCACGTTACAAGTACTAGGTAAAGATAAGAACATAAAATATAATAATTCTAATGTTATTGTTGAGATATGGTATTGAAAATAAGGAGAGACTGATTTAAGGTATAAGATAAGAATAATGACTGGTTTATTCAGATTAAAGTATAAAGTTATACGGGCGCTTCATAGCGCCTCGCGCACGGTGTTTTCTGTTCAGCGCACGCCAGTAAAGGGGGAGAGAGTAAGCAGCGCATCACCAGCTGCTGCCCAACATACATTCTTACTTAGGCACACACTAGGAAGGGGAGACTTACATGTGTGTGTCCGGCCACATACTCGTGCGCTCTCGGTACAGTCGCGCGCTCACACATAGTATAGATTTTCCATACGTACAATATAGATGTACTCTTTTCAACACGCCTCCTTACATATATAATGTACACTTTCAATTTGTTACATTATGTTCAATAATTTTCTGTACTTTTCAAATTTATCTTTACGCAGCGCTTCTATAAAGATATCCGCATCATTATCGTTTGAGCCGATTTTAATTATTTCGATTTCTTTTTCTTTCACGCTTTCAAGGACATAGTAATAATGTATTTCTATATCCTTCGAGTTGTTAGTAAAGTTTCCATAATTCGCTATATTTATCGCTCCTGTATTATCTTCAAATATCTTTACAGGATCACTCCATTTTACATTAAAGTTTTTCATTAACTCTAGTATAAATTTTACTTCACTAACTATCTCAGATAAAACTACATATTTTGCATACGTTGAAGCCTTTCTTACCGTTCTCTGTTTTCGCGATATCCAATCGATTACATTTCTAAATACTTTAATAACATATCGTCGTTCCCGAATAAAAAGGTGATATCTCAACGCCTGGTTGGAAAAGGAATCATCTCGGCGCCCGGTTGGAAAAGGTGCCATCTCAACACCCGGTTGGAAAAGTAGTAATCTCGGCGCTCGGTTGGAAAAGCTGCCATCTCAGCGCCAAAGTATATTTTTCGGAAGAGCTTTATATCGTTTTATACAGTAATTATTTTTATATAAAGCGATATAAAGCTCTTCCGAAAAATATACTTTGGCAATGCTGAAAACCTCAATCTAAGGTAAAAAAATTCGCTCGCGAGATGACCCCTTTTCAACCGAGCGCTGAGATGGCACCTTTTCCAACCGGACGTCAAGATGACTCATTTTCTAACCGGGCGCTGAGATGGCACTTTTACCAACCGGACGCCGAGGTGACTCCTTTTCCAACCGGGCGTTGAGATGGAATTTTTTATTCAGAAGCGACTATAATAATCTATAATAATAATCTATAGTTTCGCAATTTACATTTGTTTTATAGTTTATCGTTAAATCTTTACTTAAATACAGGTATTTCAAGATTCGTAAAGAATATTTACAATGTATCTCATTATAACTATTCTGATATCAACTCAAATAATTTACACTATAACTTATATCAGGTCTTGTATTTGAAGTTATATATAGTAATGCACCAATCAAATTTTTATATTTAATATCTGACTCGCATATTTCAGCCTTTTCAATTGTTAGATTCGATTCCATAGGAGTACTGTATAATTTACTATCTGCAATTGACATTTATTCGTTGATGACTCTATATACTTAGTTTGACTTAATTTTATATCACAATTTCGATAATCATACTCTATATTAATACCAAGGTATTCTTTAACTTCTCTTAGATCTTTCATCTTAAATTTTTCTGACAAGACTCTTTTTAAATTCTTAATTTTCTTTTTTACTCTTACTGCAAATCAACAAATCATCGACATATATTAGTAAGTAAATTTGATCTATACCCTCACCTTGAGTACATAAACAATAATCTACATTACTCCTTTTAAATTTTATCTTTGTTAAGTATTCATCCAGACATTTATACCATGCTCTTGGACTTTCTCGTAGACCGTACAATGCTTTACGTAATTTACAAACTTTGTTTGTTCCATCGCTATAACCTTTCGGTTGACTGACATATACCTCTGAGCTCACTTCTCCATTTAAAAATGCCGTGACTACATCCATCTGTTCTACAATATAATTAGGCCAAGATGGCAACAAAAGGAAAACAAAATTTTTAAAGTTTGCATTTTTGCAACTGGAGCTTATATGTGGTCAATAACATTTGTCTGCTGAAATCCTCTTACAACTAATCTCGATTTATATGTATCATCAGATTTCTTACTATAGACCCATTTTACATCCAGTACCTTTTCATTTGGTATCTTTTCAACTATTGCCCATATTTTATTCTCATTTAAACTTCCTATTTCTTTATCCATAGCTTTTATCCAGCTCTCCCTATCATTACTACTCATCGCCTTCTCAAATGTATATGGAGTATCTACCCTGCAGTAATTTACATAAATATTATTCGAAATATTCTCTGGATATCTTATTGGTCTTTTTCTGTCACGTGTAGATCTACATGGAATTTTCAATAGCTTTAAATTTTGCTTTTTTGCTACTTTTAGTTCCTTTTCATCAATCTCATCCGCGCTTTCAAAAACATTATCATAGACTAAATCATCATCAGATCATTTTCTTCTCTTCTACTTGGCTCGCGAATCGAAATAGAAGGAAGTGGATATTTTGACTCTACTTCATCAAGTCCTATACATTTTACGTTTTCCTCCACTAAATCTACATGTCTAGCAAATATTATTTTATCATTTAATAGGACACTATATCCTACATCACTATATCCTAAGAGAATTCCCATATGTGTCTTTTTATCCCATTTGGAAATTCTTTTTTGTTCTGGCTTTCTTACAAATATTGTACTTTACTACCGTATAATTGTAAATTTCCTACATTTGGCTTTTTCTTGAAAAATATTTAATACACATCTTAATACTACGTCTTTTTTTATTACCTTATTGCACTTAATATTAGACTTAAAAGATATCACACCGTTCTTTAAACACGCTACTACATTTAATGTAGGTTGAAAAATATCACAGAAATGTTTGTAAGTTTTATCATTTCAGCATTAGCCTATCGTCAGTAAATTATTTAGTATAAATAAAATTTAAATTGCCTGATCTATGCAGCGGGTGCGTTCTGATAGCCGTCTTAAATATACTTATCGAGGATAGAAATTTAATATTTCGGGGGATCGAGTTCCAAATGCGCGTGCCTTGCCACCTAAAACAATTCAACCCTGTGTCTGTGAGCGATGATGGAACTGTGAGCTCTTTACAGGCGGTCCTACCTGAGGTCCTAGCTTGACATTTTTTAAACAGGGCTGCGAGGTACGTGGGCTGACCCAGTTTTATGGTTTTGTACATCAGCACCGCTGCAAAATAAGTCCTTCTTCCCTGTAGACCCAACCACTGAAACTTGCTCCTGTATGGACTGATATGTTCATCCATCCTAGCACTACACACGTAGTATCTCACATATGAGTTTCCTAATCTCTGGAGTCTAGTCTGAAGCGCGCCTGACACATCAAGATACATCAACGAGCAGTAATGTAGATGAGATAGAACAAGAGCACTTGCAAGCCGCTTGCGTAGCGCCTCGGTGGTGCAGGATCGATATAATCTGAGGCCATAAAAGGCTCTTCTAACCTTCCGGCTAACTGCATCTACTTGCGGTTTCCATGTTAGCTTCGAATTCATTACAACACCGAGATAGGTTAACGTGTCGACAAAAGGGACAAAAACGTTGTCCTGAATCTCAATGCTGGGCAGATTCATATTTTGTAGTATGTTAATGTTGTGATCTGATCCGAAAATGATAGCCTTAGTTTTCCCAACATTGAGACTGAGGCCGTTGTTAGAAGCCCATGCCGACACTGCTCTGGCTACAGCGGATAACCACTCTATCCCTCATGAAGATTATCTTTAGTAGCTAGAGTATAGGTTTGCAGATTGTCCGCGTATAGTAAATGTTCGACACTACCGGTTACAAGACTATAAGCTTTATAAAATTCAGTTAACACAGTATGTAGACCGTTAATGTAAAGGCTGAAGAGAAGGGGCCTCAAGACTGAGCCCTGTGGTACGCCGAGATTGGTCGTGAGCCAGTCCGAGTTACCATTTCACTTTGTAAATACTTTTTGGTTACGACCTCTAATATACGATTTTATCCACAGAACTATCCCCTTAGAGAATCCCATTCTGATCAGTTTACGCAATAATTTAGACAGCGATATAGTATCGAATGCTTTGCTGAAATTAAAGAACAACAGGACAGTAAGCAGCTGTTTCCGGTGGTCTATATCAGTCTGTATGTCTTCCGTCATTTTTAGTAGAGCTGTCTGTGTAGTGTGAAGCGGTCGGAAGCCCGACTGAGAGGATCGAAAATTTTCTTCGAGCATAGAAGTTCTGATGTTTGCTAATGCAAAATCCTTTCCAGGATCATAGAAAGGAAACTAAGTAAGAGAATTCGACGAAAGTCCGTGACAGTAGATGGAATGGGAGTCTTTTTTAATGACACCAGATCTGCTTTGTTCCAAGATCCGCGAAAGACTCCACTGAAGAGAGAGTCTTGAAGATGTCTACAAGTTAGTGACCAATGACCGGAAGGGCTTTTGCAATCACACTTTGCGGGATCCCGTCCTCACCCTTCGCCTGAGAGGAGAAATGTGCAACAGCTAGGAACACATCGGAATAAGTGCCTTTACTGAAGGTAAAGCCTTCATCGCTGGCTGGAAACAGAATAAAATACATATCCTCCTTAGAATCTCCGGTCGAGACCGAGACCCTCGCAAAGTGCGAATTAAGTTCTTGTGGAGAGAAGCCATGTAACTCCAGAGCTCGAGTTTGTGAGACAGAAGCCTCGGAGAATGTCACCGGGAAGAAGAGCTATGCAGAGATACTCAAGGACCTCACTTCCAAGGTAAAACCTGAGGAAGCGAAGACGGTCGTTAGAAATACCCGTCTAACTAAAAGCGGTTGGGTACTCCTAGAACTGGAGAAACGATCGGAAGACAAGGAGGACGTCCAGAGGGTTATCCAGGGAAATCTGGGAAATAAATACCAAGTTAAAGACTTAACTCCAAGGCTTACACTGGAAATAGGCGGAACGACGTGCGTGACTACCGAAGAACAGGTAAAAGCCGCGATTAGGGGGTAGGTAAGCGACACGGGCAACCTTAGTATCCACGTATCTGACGTAGGTGGAGAAGAGCGGAGGATGGCCATAGTCGAAATGGACGAGATTGCGGCCATGACTCTCCTAAGGAAAGGGAGGATTACAATAGGGTATTTCAGCCACCGAAGTAGAAAGCGAATAGTGGTGCCGCGATGCTTTAGATGCAAAGGCTTTGGGCATCTGAAAAAGAACTGTAAGGACGAGAACCGTAGTGCATTATGCAGGAAATGTGGAAAACCAGATCACACGGCCAAGGACTGTAGGGCGAGGGCGGATGGTCAGACCTGCTTCTCATGTAAGAAACTCGGGCTTGCGGCCACCGAGCTAGCGCACTTTCTGGGCACGGGAGCATCGCTTTCAGGGATGAGCTAGAAAAGTTAAAGCGGCATAAAAAATGACGACGGTTCTACAAATAAACACGAACGGCACCGTAATCGTTGATGACCTGCTCACTAATCGAATGATCCAAGGACTCGCGGACGTGTCATTAGTAAGCGAACAGTATAGGTATCGGGCTCGGAATACGACCACGTGGTTCGCGAACGAGACCGACAGAGCGGCGGTTTAGATAGCAGGTAGACATAGGTCAAAGATTACCAGATGACGCATAGGGAGGGTTTAGTATGGGCGCGCGTAAGGGATGTTACATACGAGAGCGTGTATATATCATCCAACTAACGAAGAAACGAGTTTTTTAGGCTGGTTGAACGTATGGTTGACTCATTGATTGATTGTTCATTTATTTACACCTTGGGGTAAGACCCCGTCTGGCGCTCAGAGAAGTTACAGAGTTTCTTAAATACTAATTAGAGTTACAGTGTGATAGCGGCGGTTTACAATAGGAAAAGAAAAATACATATTTGGTGTAACATAGCGAATATAATAGGCAGGAAGGAAAAAAATAATATAAGAGAAAAAATTACAAACGAAAAAAAGACACGGCAGGTGTCTAGCACGCTATGGAGCTGGCTGACTTACAGGCAGGGTGGAGCAACGCAAAGCTCAGGCTTAAGTTTGAAAAACTAGAACTAGGTTAAACTTAGACTAAATTAAATTAAGTTAAATCGAAAATTAGAAATATGAAGCGAGGCTCGTGCTATATAGAGCGGAGACATTAAATACTAGAACTAAGACTATGGAACGAGAAGGAGATATACAAGGCGCTTTCAGATTTGGCTGTGGCTAGAGCCACGCGCGAAGCAGAGCGCATTGCTGAGTCGGGTGGTACAGCAGGCGATGAGGCAGGCCCTCTTCCCTGACTTGTTTGTCCCAGTCGGCAACGCCACGACTAAAAAGTACGTCACGAAGGGTGCGCTTGAATAGCGAGAGCTTCTCAGGGAAGAAGTCTACATTGCCGAGTGAGTTAAGGAGACTCATGGCCTCGAGTGCAAAGGAATTGCGGAAGGCGCGGCGTAGGCTGCTCGAAGGTACGAGGGGGAAGCCTACCAGAGCGACGCACGGCGATGTCAAGGTCAACTCGGCAGTTGAAGCGGCCAAGCAAGAAAGGGGGGTAGGAGTTAGCGACTACTTTCAATGCCTGAAGGCCTACAAAGTATTGTGGCCTTCTCCGGGCCGAGAGCCAGCCAAGTGCTTGTCGGTAGGGCGTGATATGATCGCGCCACGGCACGTTGCCGACCACGAAGCGGCCACACGCGTTAAGGGCAGTCTCGAGCTTTCGCACGCGCTCTTTGTCGAGGTGGTTGTAGACCGGACAGGCGTAGTCGAATCGCGGGAAGACAAGGATTTCAACAAGGTGTTTCCTGAGGCCTCTCGAGAGGGCATGGCGATAGAAGCGCTAAGTGTAGAGGCTGGTGAATACAGTACGCGTTACGTACCTTGCGTGCCCCTGCCAGTCAAAAGTGCTGGTGAAGTTGACTCCTAGGCTCCGCGCTTCAGTAACATACGGTAGCGCAAAACCATCTATCACGATTTGCGGCCGCATCGAGGGGTGTAGTTCGCTTGTTTAGTAGGCGCTGCCAAGAATTACCACCTTAGTTTTCCCATGGTTAAGGAAGAGGCCATTTATCCGGGCCCAGTCTGAGACTGCCTGCGCATCGCAGTTTAGGCAAGCGATAGCTCCGCAGTAGTCAGCCGGCAAGAAGTGGTGGTACAGTTGTGTATCATCAGCAAAGGTCATGAGTTTGGCGTACCGCACAACCGCCGGAAGGTCATTAATGAAAATGGCGAAGAGTAGCGGGCCGAGCACGCTGCCCTGTGGCACACCCGACGCTACGCGCAGCCAGCTAGATATGTTTCCATCCGCATCGACGAAAGCCTGGAGACGATCCGCCAGATAGTCGAAGAACCATCGGAGGGCGTGTGTGGAGACATTGATGGATCTGAGCTTCGCTAGGAGTAGAGCGTGAGGGATGGAGTCGAACGCCTTGAAAAAGTCAAAGAGTATGAGGATCGTGAGCATACGCTTATCCAAGGCATACTGAACATCATCAAACACGCCCAACAGAGCAGTGCGTGCTATGGCCTCGGCGGAAGCCCGCTTGGCGTTGGTCAAGAATTCCATTTAACTCTAAGTAGCCCTGAAGCTGATCATGCACTATCCGCTCCAGCACCTTCGAAATCTCAGGTAGCTGGGCGATGGGCCGCGTGTCTGATAGCTGGGCCACCGATTTACTTTTTACGATGGGCCTAATTAGCGGCTTTTTCAAGCCCGAAGGGAACGCCGCGTGCTTGATGGACGAGTTTAGCAGGCTGGTGAGGTGCGGAAGAGCATGAGGCAAAGCCAGTTTGAGTATTGGAACCGATACGCCGTCGCAGCCGGTGGCCTTGGAGTGGCTACGCTGGAGCGCATCAGCTACCTCCTGCACAGTGACAGGGCGCAGGCAGAAGTGCAGCCGTAGTGAGCATTGAATGGGAGTGAGTCAAAGTCTCGCTCGGTGACTGGTGGGTGGACGCTCACTGTTGCCGCGTAGTGCGCATTTAGCGTTGCAGCGTCGAAGTGGAGAAGCGGCGACGGTGAATTGGAGCCAGATAGATGGAGGCGCCTCAGTTCTTTCCACTTCGCTTCTATAGAGGGAGCATCCGCCAGTCTATCGGCGATATAGCGATTTTTCGCTCCATCGAGTGCATTGCACGCTTCAGAGCGCAGCGCACGATAACGAGCTAAGTTCGCAGGTGCGGGCTAGTCGCGCGCGGTTTTATAGGCTCGGTCTCGAGTCCTCATAAGGGCCCTGACCTGCGCGCTTACTCAGGGCTTTCGGCGTGACGAGAGCGTGAGCTTTCGGATCGGAGCAGCGAGGTCATACGACGCGATTAGGGCATGCGTCAGCGCGCGTTCGGCGGCACAAACATCAGTAGGGCAGGGGCCCAAGACGAGCTCAGAAGTAGGTGAGGTAGCGATGAAGGAGTTTAAGGGAGGTGTAAGATGGTGTGGGGTTTGGAGGTGCTGCAGGAGGGCGCAACTCAGCACTTCTGGATTTACCCTCTTAAGGTCGCGGACCATGATTGCTTTTTCTATAGGTGGCGACTTAGGGCAAGCGAGAGAGAGCTTAATGAAGCCATGCCTCGCAATGAAGGGGGCGGCAGACTTAGAGTAGGCCAAAACTTGATCATTAGATTTTGTGATGAATAGATCAATCCAAGTATGTGAGTTGCGCCAGTCCTGGTGGTGGGTAGGGTCGGAAGGGATGAGGTGAAGGGAGCAGGTGTTGAGGTAATCTTGAAAGCGGATAGGCAGGTGAAGTGCGGGTGGCCATATTAATATTGAAATCGCCGGTGACTATGGCGGAATTGAAGTGCGGAAGATAAGTGGAAAGGCAGTTAAAGAAATGAAGAGGGTATGATGCATGAGGTCGGCGATATACAGCGGCGAAAAGAAGTTTTGTATGGACATTGGTAATTTCAAGGATGAGGAAATCAGGGGTATTAACAAAGAGGGGGTCAGAGCTTGCAAGGACGTGGGCGGCGAAGGTGTCGCGTACATAAATGCCGACACCGCCACCACTCCTCCCCTCTCGATCGGCGCGAAAAAAGTTAAAGCTTTCGAGGCCGAGATGGGCATCGCTGTCGCGCGGAGACAAGAAGGTCTCGCTTACTGCCAGAGCATCAAAGTGCGTCTGCGACACCTCGGCCTCGAGAAGCGCAAATTGAGTGGGGGAGAGGCGGTTTACATTAATGTGACCAGCAACAAATGCATCCGCATGCCGGTTCGCAGGCGGAGGCGGCAGCTGGCGTCAAGCTGACGTGCTTAGGAGAGCATCGAGGTCGGCTGCACAGTGAATTGGGATGAGCAGAGCAGTTTTGGAGGGTCGCATGCACACAACCAAGTTCTTTACAAAGGGCGGCTCATACCCAATGGTTTTATGCACTGCAAGTACGCGCTTAAGCAGGCTATAGACAGGCCCGGGCCAGAGCGCATTCAGCGAGAGTAGAGCGGCTCCCCCTGTACCAAAAATAGTCTGGCAAGGAAGATTGCGTAGAGCAGGAGAACAGCGAATGACTGCGTCACGAGTTTGGGGAGAAGCAAGGGCGAAGAGAAGCCCGCGCACACGCTGCGCAGGACCGAGTGATGCGGACGGCACAGGGTCCACAGCGTTGGCGGCAGCACGAGCAGTAGCGTTCCACTCACGCATGCCGACCACAAGCGGCACCAGATGCGAGATGCCAAGCGCAGCAAATAAAGAGGCAGCGAGATTCGCAGGCTCCAGCGCAACAGAGACTGGTATCCCCTTCACCACAATCTCACAGCGGTCTTCCATCGCCTCACTGCGCGGAGCGGTACGGGTGACAGATTCAAGGTCTGAGCGGAGAGCCAACATTTGGGCTCCGTGCTGGGCGTGCTACTCATCTGAGGCCTGCGCTCTGCGCTCGAAGTCCTCCAAACGCGTGCGTAGGCCAGTGATGGCATTTTCGATTCGTTCGTGAGAGCGAGCGATGCATTTTAGGAAGGCCTGTAGATAGGGTGGCGCCTCATTCAACTCTGCTTTAGTCGCCTCGTCGATGAGGCAACCATATTCACTAGTCTCCTCCTGGGGATTGAGCGACGACTGAGGCGCAGCAGGATCACTGTTCATACCTGAGCAGTGTGTCTTTGACGCCAGCGTGATGGACGGAGAAGGTGTAGAAGCACGCCTCTTCGCAGGAGTGATGTCAGTAGGCGGAGCCGCTGCACTGAGAGACTTTCGGAGTAGCTGGTACTCTTAAAGTCTAGATGGAGCTCTGAACCGTGGGGTTAGGCGCTACACTTCTCATTGGAGTAACAGTTACTCCGATCTGAGTAGTGGTTACTCAGATTCGGTATAGCCACTGCGCTGATCTGTGTGCGCGTGACCTAACCTCTCGGAAAAGAGTACGGAGCGCGCCGAAAACGCGCAGCTGTTACTCGCTTCGGAGTGCTCGGTGTGAAGGTTAGAACCTACTCGGAAAGTTTTTCAGTGTGGCAGGCCGTATTCGTTCGGCACGATCGGTAATGGCCGCGGGGGGGGGGGGGGGGTGGCTATGGGTGTGTCCGCCTGGCAGTTGCCGTGGGCAACGCTGGCTCCAGGCACTATTTGTTGAGTGAGCGAGACACACGTTCTGCAGTAGGGTAGCGCGCCAGCCTGGGGAGTCAGGGAGTCAGCTGGAGCAAGGCACGAGGCGTGCAAGATGCGCTTGCAGGCTGCACAAATGGAAAGCGAGGTATCGCCACGCGCAATTCTAACGTTGCACGCGGGGCACTGGCGAGAGTTCATGCCCGGCGCAGGCACGGCCGCGACGCGGTAGCGAGCACTATATGAGAAACAGCTATATCCCAATGGCAGCTGAGCGCGCGCACGCGTGCGGTAAGTTACCGGCGGTTGGTCCGACTAGCCGCGGATAGGTGTGCGAATTTACGCAAGAGGCGCAGCTCAAGCTGCGCAGAGTGAGCTGCGCAGCGCAAGGCAAACGGAAAATGCTGACTCACGCAAAAAGGTGGTTTCTAAAAAAACAGCTGGCGAAGACAGCAGACACACCAGCAGACGGTAATGCACAGCTGTTCCGCACCTTGGTGACGACACTAGACGAACAGCAGAACAAAACAGCAAGCAGACGGCTCGATGGCTAAGCGATGCAGGGCAGGAGAAAGCAGCGCAGATGCAGTATGTAGGTGGGGAGCAGTGCAGCAGTGAGGCAGTGGGCCGGGCGGCGGTGAGGCAAGGCACAGCGGCAGGGCCGCGGCAGATGAAGGCGAATGTGACCCTTGCAGAATGATACAGGTGAAATAGTCCAGAAGTGAGGTTAGGGCGCCACTGATCAAGGAAAAGGTCCCCGGCTCATAAACCTGGAGCGCAGTGCCTCCAGTTTTTAGGCTGGTAGCTTGAGAGCCGTCTGGGGTCCCTCTTCCTGCAAGAAATTTGACTCCGCAGAGTGGAGTGGCGGTTAGGCAAGGCCGAAAAGCAGGAGTAGGTGTAAGGCACGTCAGCACTTACCGACAGCGAGAGAGAGAGCCCATGGAGGACGTATTGCGGGATATCTCTGGCCTCCTACTGGTTACCGGAGATTTTAACGCAAGGGCAATAGAATGGGGTATGCCGGAGACGAACAGTAAGGGCAGGGATTTACTCGAGATGGCCGCTAGATTAAGATTGGTGGTTGCGAACGAGGGCACGGTCACAACCTATAGACGCCCGGGGTTTGGCGAATCCATCCCTGACGTTACTTTCGCATCTGAGCAACTGGTACCGAGGATTAGCGATTGGAAGGTTTTGCAAGAAGAGACGGGCAGCGATTACCAGTACATCTCGTTTATGGTTCTAGATAGTGTAGGTGGGCTCCGAGCGAGTAGACCATTACCGCGGTGGAATGCTCACCGATTAAACGAGGACCGGCTGATAGAAGAGTTAACGGCATCACGAGGGGTCGATGAAACTGATTTATCAGGTCGGGAGCGTGCAGAAGCCCAGATGAGCAGGGTAAGATCGGTGATAGTAAGAGCATGTGATGCCTCCATGCCGTGAAGCGAAAATACAAACCGCCGCCAACCAGCGTACTGGTGGATGGAAGAGATCGCGTAGGGCATGACTAAGGCTTCGTAGACGGGCACAGCGCGCGCGGAAACGACGCGGGGCCACTGTCCTTAACGCTGAATTTAAACAGGCACAGAAAAGGCTAAGGCTCGCAATTAAGTCCAGAAGCGCCGATGCTGGAAAGAGGCGTGCAATAAAATTAACTCCGACGCATGGGGACTAGGATACGAAATCGTAACTCGTAGAATAGGAGCAATGAAACCACCGGAGATCAAGGACGCGCGGTTAATAAATGCGATAGTAAAGGGGCTTTTCCCGAAGCATCCGCTGAGAGAAGAGACTCCGTATGAGAGCGTGCGACAAGAGGACATACTCGCGTTTACTATGGCTGAACTAAGTATAGCGATCAGATCGCCGAAGAGCGGCAACGCGTCAGGCCCTGACTTGTTCTTATATGCAAGGGAAAGGGAGAGCCGGCATCTCCGTCCGCGCATCGAACGCTTAGTCTACTAGATACAATCGGCAAGGGTATAGAGGCGCTACTAAGGAGTAGAATTCAAAATGCCATACAATAGTCAGGGAGTTTATCGTAAAACCAGCATGGATTCAGGAAGGATTTTTCGACGATAGGCGCGATACGATCGGTTACCGCCGCGGTGGAGCAATCAAGAGAACGATGTTACGGGGCGCGACCGCTAGTATTGGTAGCAACGCTGGACGTTAAAAACGCGTTCAACTCAGCGCGCTGGGCAGATCTACTCACAGCGCTGAGGAACTTCGGGGTCCCACCCTACATAATACGTATAGTAGAGGACTATTTCCGGGATCGCGTTTACTGCGAGGCCAACTGCGAAGTATCTAGGTACCCTGGAATCAAAGCTTTCTTTTTGGCCCCACATCAGGGAAGTAACAGCAAAGACAGAAACACGTATAACGACGCTAAGCAGGTTAATCCGCAACGTTGAAGGCCCGCGGACATCCAAGAGAAGACTCCTTATGACGACGACCAACACTATATTCCTTTACGGAGCGGACATTTGGGCTGATGCCACGGAAGCTAATAAGTATAGGAAGAGAATGGTGGTGGTGCAGCATAGGGTTCACTGAGAGTTTCATGCGCGTACCGGGCAGTGTCGTAAGAGGCTGTGGAGATAATAGCGGGATCGATCTGCTCGCACGGGAACGGGAAGATTTACGATAGGAGCGCGGAAGTAGGATGGGCATAGGCAGCTGACGAAGCCCGCCGTCAGATGTTACAAACTTGGCAAGAGAGATGGAAAGCGGAAACGAAAGGTAGATGGACCTACATATTGCTACAAGACATAATGAGGTGGCTCCTCCCCTAAGGGCTGTAGAACCGTGTCGAGTGCCATGCGGGTGACCTACCTTGGTGGAGAACTCGGGTGGCCTGGTGGAGAGGCTCAGTCGGCGTGGGAAGGCAAGGGTGAGGAGAAGCTACATGCATGTGGCACCCTATAAACGGGTAGTTCTGGTTCGTGGGGGCACCCTATAAACGGGAGATCGGGTGTGAATGTGGCAACCCGTAACAGGGTTCGTCCAAGTGAATGTAGGGTAGATAAGTCCCGGCTAACGCCTCGCCTGGACCGGATCGCGCTGATGACCAACAAACAGCCCCCCACCCAAGGTGGTGGTCTGGATGGGTATTGAAACCCCCCGATCTGAAGGTGTTAGGTGACCCGTATCGATGATGATTCGTGACACTCGGGGTATTGGAGATCATCATCAAAAAGAACGGCGGAAGAATACCCTGAGACACTGCTGTCCCAGGAAGACTTCAACAGCTTCAGGGTAAGTTTTAGAGAACTGGCTAAGAAGACGCCCCCAGAACAGATGCTCAGAATAGAAACATCATTCGGGAAAGGGGGCGTCTTCGACTTCGTAGCCCCCGACCAAAGGTCAAAGGAGTGGCTACTAACTAAGGTGGCTACACTTGAGTACGGGGCTCCGAAACTCAGGGTGGGAGGGGTGGAGCTCATCCAGAGATTGCACAAGGCTACGGTCTGGCGGCGCTTAAAAAAGACTCGGAAAGGCAGGACACCGAAATCTCCGGTCAGGGCCTTAGAGGCCATTGACAAATGGCCCTGGATGGAGCTAGGTAGGGTCACCTTTAAGGTGTCCCGCCAGGCCACGGAAGGGGAAGAGCACAAGGCATAATCGCCCCACCGTCACTACCAATAACCCAGATTAACTTGCACCACAGCAAGGGCGCCACTGCTATATTGAAGAAGGGCTTAGCTGCGGTGCGCACAGGCCTATCACTGGTCCAAGAACCATGGACAATGGACGGCACAATCAGGGATTTGGTAGGGTTGTTATGTTTCAGGGACGCACCATCGACCAGGCCCAGGGCATGCATAGCAGCAAAAGGGATCAATGTCGTGCACCAATGGGAGCTAGGCACTGGAGACCTGGTGGTGGTCACGACAGAGATGAACGGCGTCGGGAGCGTGGCTATAGCGTCGGCATACTTCCCGAACGTTGGGGGGCAGGATACGAATGTGCCACCGATGGAAGTGATGTGATTAGTGGACCACTGCAAGGCGCTTAGGATGCCCTATTGATAGGTTGTGACGGGAATGCATACCATCAACTATGAGGCAGTACTGACACCAATCGGCGTGAACAGCGCTTGGTGGAATATCTGGTGATTACGGAACAAGACATCCCGAATGTTGGCAACACGCCCACCTTCCGTAATGCTGTAAGGAAGGAGGTGTTGGATATACCCTTGCCCCCGTAACCTTACAGACAGGATTGCCAATTGGAGCGTGTCGGACGAACCATCACTATCAGACCATGAACAGATCAGGTTCGATCTAGTGGTGGGTACGCCCGAGAGACCGCAATAGAAAAGAAATCACAGAGACACAGACTCGGTAAAATATTCAGCAGATCGCGCAGAAGTTCTTAGAGACTTCCCTAAACCAATTGAGGACGTACCCACGTTAGAGGCGGCCGCTAATATGCTGAAGGACAAGATGCTGAATACGTACCAGAACAACTGCAAACTTACGAAACTCAGGCCGAGAGGCCAAGCTAGATGGTGGAATAAAGGCATGGCTGCTCTTAGGGAGAGCACTAGAGCCCTTCTTAGAAAAGCCAGAAAACGCACGACCCTCTCTGCTGGCACGAATATAACCGGGAGAGTGATCGATACAGAGAAGAAGTTAGGAAGGCCCAGAAGACAAAGTGGGCCTCCTTTTGTGAGGAAGTTGAAAGAGGGACCGAGGCTGCCAGACTGAACAAAATGCTGTACAGCAACCCAAAGGCTATCCTTCGCTCTCTAAAGCTCCCGAACGGCAGTTTCTCCACATCAGATGAGGAGACTCTGAAATGCCCGAAAAGGGCACACTTCCACAGTTTTACTGAGAGGAATAAGAAAGGGCCGATCCAGAAGTAGGAAAAGGAGGCGAGCGGGAGGCAGTTCAGGGCGCTGATATGGCGCCAGAACTGCAAACTGGCAAACCAGATAGTGATCCCGGAGAGGATCAAATGGGCCATAAATTCCTTTAGACTATACAAATCACTTGGACCGGACGAGATATACCTCGTGCACCTGAAGAAGGCGGAGCACGTCCTAGTTCGGCCCCTGGTTAAGGTGATCAAGGCGAGCCTTATGCTTGGACACGTGCCCGACGATTGTCAAGGTGCGAGGGTGGTGTTCATACAGAAACCAGGAGAAAGCTGATATATCTCTTCGAAGGATTTTCGCCCTATAAGCTTGACTTCCTTCTTGCTTAAAATCTCTGAAAGACTCACCGATAGATATATCAGAGATGTGACTTTACGAGGCAAGACCCTGCATGCCGGTCAACATGTATACAGGGCAGGTATGACCACGGAGACAGCCTTGCAAAAGGTAATACAGCTAAATCAGCCCCAGCTGGAGAATAGAGGTTTTGCTGTCGGTACCTTCATGGACATAGAAGGGGCGTTCAATCATACCTCAAGAGGCGTCATTAGTGATGCCCTGAGGAGGTTTGAAGTGCTGATAATGCTCGTAGACTGGACGAACCATATGCTCGGAAACAGGCAACTAGAATTGACCAAAAGCAACACAGGGGGAGTTACAGATTCTAGAAGCCTGATGTAGGAGCACGGGCCTCGGGGTCAATCCAGACAAAAGAGAGGTCATGGTGTTCACCAGGAAATACAAATGGGATAGAACCTGCCAACTGACGCTCAATAGGAAGGCACTCAAGCGATCCAAAGAGGTCAAATATCTAGGAGTCACCATGGACAGTAAGCTGACATGGGGGAGAAACCTTAATGTAAAGTGCCGGAAATTCACCGCAGCCCTATGGCAACTGCGAATGGCCATGGGCAGAAACAGAGGACTAAAACCAGTAGCAATAAATTGGCTGTATGATGCAATTCTAAAGCCCCAACTTACTTATGAACCGATGGTCTGGTGGGATAGCATGTATCTGAAAACAGCAGAAGGTCATCTGGAAAGGTTGAGAGGCTTGGTACTACGGTGCGTCACCGGAACAGGGAGGTTCACGCCAACGGCTGCACTAGGGGCTGCAATAGGGGCTGCAATATGTCTGGAGCCTCTCCACCTGACCATTGCTATCGCTGCTGCAAGAGGGCTACTCAGAGTCAGAAAGGACGCTGGGGAGAACGTCCAGGGCATAGTGCCAGAGGTCCTCAAGTCCGGAGGCGTCTTCATAATACCCGCGATAAGATGACCAAGGCATTTATGTTCAAAAGGAAGTACCGGATCAGCCTGGCGGATAGATCTGACTGGGCTACGGGCCGGGAGAAGCTACCAGACAATGCTGAAATCTGGTATACGGAGGAACCAAAGGGGTAGAGGGAACAGGTACCAGTCTACCGCCGCAGGGGGGAAGGGGGTGCACCTTTTCACTGGGGCGGTACGCGACAGTACTACAAGTTGAACTGATAGGGGTGCTGAACTGCGCTTTCTGGGCAGAATCGGAGCGCGGTGAAAGACACCTACATATCGGCACAGATAGTAGGAGCGCCAGTCAGGTCCTTAGAGCGTACACAACCACCTCGAGGATAGTGTACGATTGTTATCGGAAACTGAATCGGCTGGCATAAAGCCATCCACCAACCATTTTCTGAGTGCTGGGCCATACAGGAATAAAAGGAAATGAAATAGAGGACAGGCTGGTCAGGCAGGCGAGGAAGGAGTCTTAACGGGACCAGAACCGGCAACTTGAATATGCGACACTATTATCAACGCAGAGATTGACAGATGGATCGCTAAAAAACATTCGGAGGCGTGGAAAAACGCCGAGGGATGTCGAACAGCCAAAGCCTTCATCAAGGATTCAGAGATGGAGGGATGGGCAGAGCAAGTACACACATTGAATAGGAAAAAGGTAAAGGCCGTGGTGGGGCTTATTACCGGGCATGGTACTTTGCGGAAACACAGACACACGATGGGACTTGAAAGAGACCAGACTTGTAGATTCTGTGGAAAAGAGGATGAGACGTCACTACACGTTATCCTCGAATGTCCTGCACTAGTGGAGAGGAGGCGCGTATACCCTGGTGACCCATTTGCACTGGCAAATAACATTGAGGTGAAGGACACCAGAAGGATTCTTCAATTTTATGAGAAGGCAATGTGCTGAATTCACCAAGAAACTGAGGCACGCCAAGGGATTACCCATGCGTCTGGAGGCCACTTAACGTGCCCCAACTCTAACCATTAATAATAATAATAAAATAACAAGGTAACTGGGACGGAAGTATGATTAAGTTAACTTTTACCTTATGCAGTTTCTGACAGGACACGGATACTTCCGATATTACCTATATAAGTTAGGTAAAGTAGATACGCCGAATTGCAAATACTTCGCGCACGAGAGAGACGAGGTGGAATATACCTTCTTCGTATTTAGTAGGTGGGCCGCAGAAAGACAACGATTGGAGGTGGTGGTAGGGCGATTCTCGCCCGATGTGGCTATTAAATGTATGCTTTCGAGGAAAGACGGGTGGAACGCGATAAATACCTTAGTTAAAGGGGTACTACGCGCGAAAAGTCGAGAAAGATGCTTAAGAGATTAAAAAGGGCACCGTAAGAAGGATGGATGACACCTCCGGGGGCGGTAGAGCTACCTGAAGTAATGCGAAAGCGGTTCCCGGTCGAGACTGCCGTAGGGATAGGTTTTGGGTGCTTAGAGGGTTCTTGCTCCACCTCCAAAGCAAGGACATGCACCCCGGAAGATTCACCTAGTGCCTCGGACCAACAAAAAAAAAAAATGACGATGATGATGACGGCTGTCATAGTCTGTAAAGGGGCAACCCGATGCAGGTAAATCCTCAACCTCCACGTCCACGCACGTGACAGATGGAAATGGCCTCTGTCGCGTCGATGCTTCCAATAGCAACGCTATAACAGAAACAGCTGACGTAGGCTCTGGGTCAAGGGTTAGACCCTTGCCGTGTGGGACACGGAGCCCAAAAATGGAACGAAGCTTCAAGATGCGAGAAGAGAAAAAGAGTCAAGAATAGTCGTACCTGACTCTGCAACAGCCACTCATCATCAATAAATACACACGCAACACCTCTAACACGCAGTACATTGACACACAGACACGCACGACACTTACACAGCAGAGCCTTTGGACGACGGGCCATGGGCGTCGCTGTGCTAGCTCGCGGCCCCGCAACCCCGGCCCGCAGTGGGTACACCGGATAAAATCAGTCCAGCCGCCATCGGATAGTGGCCGGAGCGCTCCTGGGCCGCCGGTAGTGAGGGGCCCCAACCCTGCATTAACCAGCAGGGAGGCCGCCCTGCATAACGCTGCATAATCCGGCACCCGTATCAGTGCTGGATGGTTCCCGGGCAGGACGCTACTGCGGGGTGTGGGGGGCTCTGACGAGGCCACTGCGGCCTACCGGAGTAGCGAAACTTCCCGGGAGTACGCCGGCGGATGCTCCGGACCCTTAGTCGAAGCTACTCTGACCAACACAACACAATCCACACGAAGTTAGTTTACAGGAGTGAGGAAAAAACAAAAATGCAAGGCACAAATACACAAAATGCAGTTAGAGTGCAAGCTGTATCGGCTGTCTCGTCCAACACCGAGTTCCTGACACCAGAGAACACTCAGGAGAACAGGCATAGAACTGCCAGCACGTCGAGCTCTTATAGCGTCATCAACGACGCTAGCACCTCTGGCCCAACGCTTGACGATGCGATAGGGTCCTCCACCTCGGACAACGAGGTAGACAGAAGACTAAGCAGCATGCTGCCGGAGATCTCGACAATGGAAAGGGCAACGGAGAAGCATAAGAACATCTCCAGAGATGTTAAAGAGGGACTGAAGACGCTCAGGGGCTCTGCTGGCGGTACTCCAAACCGCACACGAAGAAGCCAAGAGGACGGCCCGTACAATCAGGCTTCCCAAACGGCGTAGAGGTGCAGGGGCAATCCAGAATCACAGCCTAAGCCCCAAAAAACCAAAAAGAAGAAGGCTGCCACCAATGGCTATCTGCGAGCTCGGAGACTAAGACGCGACAAGACTACTCGAGACGGGACTTATACAGAGGGGGTTCCTCAGCTGCCGAGTGAGGACTCGACTGATAGTGCCGAGATACTACAAGTCTCTCGCTTACGGTCATTACCCTACAAACTGTAAAAGACCAGACAGACGCGACTAGCACAGAAAAACGGATACAGAGCTGGAGCATGCACCGGTGCTCCCCTCTGCTTCCTGTGCCCATCACAGGAAGGCCGAGGTGCAGCGCACGTTCTGGGCGCGGCGTTCTGTTCCGCATTCAAAACAGCGCTGACGGAGGCAAGAGCGAGACAGAGGACCGTTCGCACCTAACAAGACGACAACAGTAACTTGAACGGCAGTAACCTGGTTGATACCTTACTACCCCAGCTTGCTGAGGAGATGGACGCAGACGTTATGATTAGCGAGCCGTACAGAGATAGAGACATCCCGACTCGGCACGTTAATACTACCCGTCCCGCGATGCTGTGGTACCGGAGGGAAGGGGGGGGGGGCCAGATCGCGTATCGCAAGCCAAGGAATGGGCGAGGACTACGTCTGGTCCAGGGTGTCTGACGTAACGTATGTCAGCGTATAACTCACCCCTAACTGTAGCGCCGCGGAGTTACAGCGAAGTGGCGGCCCTCGAGGACGCGTTGAGGGACATCACTGGCTCTGATATCCTCGCGGGGGACGTTAATGCCAGGGCCATCGAGTGAGGCATGAGCACGACGAACAAACGTGGGCGGCTGCAGTTGAAGCTATATATATCTATATATATATAAATATATATATATATTACTGTCGTTTATCAGTTTTGGAGAGTTTTTCTAGATATTATATACCGGTTTTGAAGAGCCTTTTCACACCGGCAAAGATATATATGACCGCTTTTAGAAAGTTGTCGGCCATTTTCTAGAGTCTATAACCCCAGGGTCCATATTTCTTTAGTCACGTTAACATAGGCAACTCTGAGAAAAAGAGCTATACCTCTCCAAAACCGGTTCACCCACATACTTATATATATATATTCACATCTGGGACGCATTTTGAGGATTATATAGGTCGTATA